>CM053773.1:12742789-12783841 GCA_028658325.1 Potorous gilbertii | reverse complement strand
ATAGAAGTCTCAACCAATGATGAAGAACATATGGATTTACCCGCTTGTAAGTTTGCTTGTGTAGTTTTGGCTTCACACTTTGGTCCTAACCTCTGACCTCTTGGAACATAAAATGAAAAGACAAAGAGAAAAGAACAATTTGAAATTTTACTGCCATGTGCTGTTGAACTGAAGTAATCTGGAGAGATTGATGAAATGGGGACTCATTAAATGAAACAACATTGGCATTATCTTTGAAATGTTTTCATCTCAATGTTTCTCATTTAAACAGCTGGTTGCTAGCACAGAATGGAACAATTTCCAAGTTTGTATATTAATTAGAGTAAGCTTGTAAATAGCTCTTTAAGAAAATCAGTAGCATATCAAAATTTTCAGCAACTCACAAGCTATTTTAAAAAATGTTACAACTAACCATTCAGTTACTACTCATATGCATCTTCATATTTTCATACATAGAAGAGATTTAGATCTGGAAGAGACGTTAGAGGCCATGTAATCCAATCCTTTTACTTTGGAGATAAGGAATCTGAGTGGCTTAGTAAGCTTTTTGAGATCCCACAGGTAGCAAGTGGCAAAATTAGGGTTTGATCCCAGGTCCTTTAATTCCAAAAGGTCTCAGGTAAAATTGTGAAGCACATAAATCTCATCTTTTATTCAGGGGCTGCATTGATGTGGTTTTTTTTTCTGTTTTACGGAGAACTCACATAAAGCAAGCATTTACATGGTGGTTAGAAGAAATGATACAAGGACACTCTCATGGTCTTGCTTAAGAACTTTGGAATTGGTTGTGTGACATGGGAGACACTGGCACAGGACTGCTCAGCATGGTGTGCCCCCATCAGAGAAGGTGAGGTGTTACCTGAGCAAAGTAGAATGGAGGCAGCTCAAAGGAAATCTAGGATGCACAGATTTAGAGTATCCATTGCAAACGTTCCCATGGTCTATTTGTACCCGACCTACAGTAGAGCCTTCTGAGCTCATACTGGTCTGATCAGCCACAGTTGGACACACTGAAACTTGACTTTAGCACAGTGATGTCATTTTGGTCCTCTTCGAGAACAAAGGGCAACAATCAACCAAGCAAGCAAGCATTTATTTAGTGCCCACTCTGTGCCAGTCCCTGTGGTAAGTGCTGGGAAAACAAAGAAAGGCAAAGGCTGGTCTTGCCCTCAAGGAATTCACAATGTAATGAAAACAACGTGCAACCAGCTATGTACAAACAAGCTACATACAAGATCAATAGGAAATATTCAAGAGAGGCATCAGAATTTAGAAGAACTGAGAAAAGGTTCCTTTAAAACAATCCTTTTCAGTATAGTCTCTTCTTGACCTTCACATTTCTCCTTTAGGTGGACAGGGCACTCATTGGCACAAAGTAATTCGACAAATTGTAAGGTGTTTCTGAGACTTACCTCTCTTGGGCAGTAATTGCTAACCCAAAGCAGGAATTTCTGGGTGATGGCCTGTAGTAATGGGCATAATTTTGATGGAGGGTTGTGGGGCTTTCTGGTACCCTTTGTATTTATTCACTTTTTTTTTCAATTAAATTTCTTAAGAAGCCTACCATGTATCAGGCTTGGTTCTGGGAGAGATACAAAGGTAAATAAGTCATGTTTCCTATCTGAAAGAGTTTCTAAACTTGATGCAGTTTTCTCCCTTTTTAACAATAAAGAAAATTGTATCACTAAACAATTTATACAAATTACTTTTCTTGGATTCTATTATAATTTTATAATAGCAGACAAATATTAAACAAGTCAATAAGCATATATTAATTGTTCTCTATGTGCTAAGTATTGTACCACTAAGCACTGGGAATACACATCAAGCAAGAAAGAAAAAAAAACCTACCCTCAAGGAGCTTACATTCTAGTAAAGTAGGACTATAGATAAAAAGGAGGTGAAGAGCAGGAATGGAGGGAGTAGGAAGGGTGGAGAAGTTACAGAGCATGGTGACTCAGTCCAGAGAAGAGTTGGGAGAAAAGTGAGTGAAGGATGGCTGTATATACATACATTCACACGTACATACATATTGTGTGTCTGTCTATATGTAAGTATATATGTATATAGGGATTTCCTCACTAGAGTTCCTTACACAGATGAAATAACATATCTGATCCAAAAAACCCCACTCAAATCATTCCATGATAATATTATTATTAATGTGATGGGTGGGCTCATTTTTCAGTATATTTCATGTTTATACATCATATATATATATTTATCACATTTTCCAAAATATGATGCTATTGATAATAGTTCTACTTTTCATTCTTTTTCAATTACTACTTAGGATCAATATTTTGTTTTCATAAAAACTGCTGAAGAAAGCTCCATTTTATACAGACATTATAAATGCAGTAAAAGCCATAATCCTTGATAAAATGAAAAACTATTCATTTTTAGCCAAAAATAGAATAACATTTTCAGATTCAAAAATTTGTTTCAATATACTATCAAAAGAAAGACATGATAACTTTTTAAACAATAGTTATTTTTCCTCAAATTGGCTTCTAAATCCCCTAAAATTCTATTCTTATCAACTTGAAGTCTTGTTGTTGAAGTTAAAGATCTCTTCACTGTCACATCTGGTAACCTTTTCTCAATGCCCATTCTTCTTGATCTCTCTTAGCAGTTGACATTTTTGACCCTTTTCTGCCTGATTATTTTCCCCCTTTGGAGATTTTGAGTCTCTTCTGTCTTTTCCTCTGAAATATGCAGTCACCTTTTAAGATCTGTATCCCAAAGAGAAAAAAACCAGAAAAGATCCTACATGTACAAAAATATTTATAGCAGCTCTTTTAGTGGGGACAAAGAATTGGACATCAAGGGAGTGTCCATCACTTGGGGAATAGCTGAACAAGTTGTATCTGATTGTGATGGAATATTACTGTGATATAAGAAATGAGGAGCAGGATGCTCTCAGAAAAGTTTGGAAAGATCATGAACTGATGCAAAGTGAAATGAATGGAACCAGGGAAACATTCTGTATAGTAACAAAAATATTATATGATAATCTACTGTGAATAACTTAGCTATTCTCAGCAATACAATGATCCAAGACAATTCTGAAGGACTTATGATGAAAAAATGATGTCAATCTCCAGAGGAAGAAGAACTGGCAGAAAAAACTGAATGCAGATAGAAGCATACTTTTTTTTATTTTAAAATGTTTTTTTGGTCTGTGTTTTCTTTCACAATGTGTGTGTTTTGCATGACTACACACGTACAACTTATATTGTTTGTCTTCTCAGTGAGAGGGACGGGAAAGAGTGAGGGAGAAAATCTGGAACTCAAAATTTGAAAAATAAACCTATTAAAATTGTTTTTTATATGTAATTGGGAAAAACAAAATATTAAATTAAAAAAAAGTATGAATCTTCCCTAACATCAGTTTTAAAAACGTATCTTTAACTACACTTATTGCTTCACCTCCTTGCAATGCAAAATAGAAAGGACTCACTAAGTACCATTTTGACCATATCAAATCTTATCAGCAACGTTTCTCCTACTGAATACAAATTTCACATTTAGCAGTCTCTAAGCAACATTATACTATGAAATAATCCTTTTGACATAAGAATATTTTTTTTGAAAAAGTTTATTTTGTTTATTAAGTATATATTCTTTGGAAAATTACTTCATCTTACCAACGTATTTTGCCAGCACACATTCATGATACTTCAGTTGGTATGATTTCATGCTACCTGAAGCTAAAGCATTCATTAAAATTGCCACAAAATCTTTTCCTTTCCATCAATTACTCAGCTTGTTAATCTAAATAATGTTTAGTTGATTGCATTTTTTGAATTTAGGCTTTTTATCTCATTTTTCTATATTTTTGTTATTTAAACCATTTCTATTATCTTTGCTTTACACTAGTTTAAACTGCATTAGTTTGTTTTCTCAAATCAGGTATTTATCTAGCACAAAGTGATAGTGCACTTCAGAAAAATTTAAGACAAATTTAAATTTAATTGTTAAATTTCAAATAATTATATACAACTGTTCTTAAGTTGTTTTCATTTTTAAAAGTTTCAGCTTATTATATGAAATTTACTACTATCAATGATGCTGAGAAATATAACAGATATTACAGTAATTTTAACTTCCATAGACAGAACTTTGGGTCGCATGCTTCACATTCAAAGGCAGTAACCAGTGCAATAACAGAACTCATCTGTGTCAGGAGTCTTTGCTGATGGATAGTGACAGTGATAGAATCTGCCGGCATCAAGATTCTAAACATGTCGACTCAGGCTTGTGCATACCATTAAAAGAGCAGTATACTGCATTCACTGTCAGAGTTATTATCTCTATTAATTTGTTATCATTAAAATATCAAAATAATTTATTCATTGCTTTGTGGCCCTCTTAGAGCATATCCCCCCACCCTCACCCCTCAGCAAGGGAGCAAGACATATTCCACAATGTGGAAAACTCTGGTTTAAGCAAAGAGTAATATCTTGTGATAGATATGGTGTTGGATTCCAAGTTAAGAAGACCTAAATTCAAATCCCATCCCTGATCCTAATATACAGTCAGGGACAAGTTAATCTCTGAGCCTAAGTATCTTCATCTGTCTCCTTGCATCTCCTATTTTCCTTTCCAGTTTATCATCCCCACAGCTGCCAATTTATCATTGGCTCTAATTATGTCATTCTCCTATTAAAAAAATCTTCTGTGATTATAATTATTTAGGATAAAATTCAAACCTCTCAGTCTGGAATTTAGATTCTTTTTTTGGCTAATGTTATTTCTCAACAAACCCATCTAATTGTCTTTTTTATTAGCCATTTTAAAATTTTAAACTTAAATGCAAAAATGAGAAAAGAAAAAAATTGCCATGTATGCAACAGAACATGAGAGGATTTAATATAAAACAATAAATTTCCATTTCAAGAAAGCATAGCTTTTCTTTTGTTCTTTGCTAAGTATTTTTTATTTTATTTTTCCTCCTCCTTCCCCCTGCTCCACCCCAAAGAAGGCTACAAGTAAGTACAGACATATGTACCTATACATAGATATCTATAAACATACACAAAAATACACATATACACTCACACACACACACACACACACACACATATATATGTAGTATAGTACTATGCTTATTTCCACTTGTCATCTGTTTCTCTATAGGTGGATAGCATCTCCCTTCTTAAGTTCAATCCTTTCCATGTTTTTCTAAATTAACCAGTACATCATTTCCTATCCCACAGCAAATATTTCAACACAAGCACATCCTGTTTGAGACATTGTCTATGAAAGTTTTCCTCCAATTTTCTTCATTTCTTCTATTCTTGGTTGCATAGATTTTATTTATACAAGAAAATGTTAATTTGAAGTAATCAAAGTTATCCATTTTATACTTCAATAATGCTCTTACCTTATAAGTCAGTTTAAGATCTGATGGTACTAAATCTACTTCTGGTTTCTTTGAAGTTCTAACCCATCTCATTTTCAATTTGTGGGCTTCCAAGCTTAAAAAAAATCATTTTGCAGATTCAAATTAGAATGACATTGAAAAAATATGAAACCTAAGTAATTATACACTAATTTTACCATTCTACTGAACAAATGTATAGAGTTTAACTTATTCATGATTCATCTATTGCTCATTAGTCTATAATATTTAGCCTCTTAAGAGAGTCTATCAATATCAATATTAAAAATTCTAAGTTCTTACTCAATTTCCCTATGATGTCTATCTCCCAGTAACTGGATAAATATTTTTTTAATATGTATTTCAGCTACTTTTTCAGGATTGCTTTGTGATACCCTTTCCCACATTTTCTTTTCCACACCTTTTATTTCCACCCTGTTTCATTTCCACCCTGTTCCCCAGTTATTCACACTGTCCCCCTCTTGAATTCACTTAGCATTTGTTTACTTGTATACTTGTGTTCTACTCCTTACCCTCTACTCCAATAGAATGTAAGCTCCTCGAGAGCAGGGACTCTTTTTTTTTTTTATCTTTGCTTCCTCTGTTGTAGCATAGTACCTTCATGGAAAAGGTGTCTAGTTATTTGTTGAATTGTATAGTGAGTTTGCTCTGTCTCTCCCAGAGCTGAGTCAGCTATATCTGCCACTCAGTATTCTAGGCTACCCTGAGGACACATGGGTGGGAAACCTGTGGCCTCAAGGCCACATGTGGCACTCTAGGTCCTTAAATGCTGTCCTTTGACTGAATCCAAATATCACAGAGCAAATCCCCTTAATAAAAGGATTTGTTCTGTAAAACTTGGACTCAGTCAAAAGGCCTCACCTAAGGATCTAAATATATGGCCTCAAGGCGGCGGGTTCACAACCCCAGGTTAGTGGGTCTCTTCTGTACTACAATCAGCTTGAGTCCCTACCAGATAGATGTGTTATATTCACTGGATTCAAGGTCCCTTTAACAAGCTAACATTAAATAGCTTTTAGAAAGGAGTATTTACTTCAAAGCAACATCAACAGTAAGCAGTAGAAAATTTCCCCCTAATGCCTCAAGGACACACTTTGAGTTCAGTTCTTACATAACATTTGTCCCACCAAATTCATGTTCAGAAGCAGCATGGCTGTTCAACGAAACTTTATCTCAGCTACAGCTAGACTGATCCCAAAGGTCATTCCCAAAGGATGCTCTGGTCCTCTAGGTTATACTGGATAATAATCCGGACTCTGGAATGCTACGATGGCTTCCTGACCTTTCGAAACTCATAAGATTGATGACTCCACTCCCTTCACCTAGAATGGGAAAAAACAAACGCAGAGGTCAAGGATCAAGGATTGTCCAAACTCCTCTGACCCCACCACGTTGTGTCTCGTTAGGCACTATGAAGGAAGGAATCAAACCACGAACAGAGCAGCTGAAAGTATGTTTCTACACTAACTCATGCCTTTTGAACATGTTCCCAGGTCTAGCTAAGCAGCTAGTGGGAAAAGGCTCTTCTTAAGCATATGGTTAGCAGATCAGAAATCAGTTACAGACTCTGTAGGAAGCATGTTTCCGCAAGAAGAAATGTTCTCCAAGGCATTCTGTGTATGCACCAGAGCCCTATTATAATTGAATTGATAATGTTTGTAATTTTTTTTGCAAACCTTAAAATACTATGCAAATTTTCTGTAGCAGTATATATACTATTATAAACCAGATTGAATATGATGCAAGCTTAAGTAGGGTGGGAAGAAAGTTCAATGAGAATTTACAATAGGGAGACATCACTCTCCTGAAGGTGCATGTTAATCTATCCCAAAACACCCATGGCATCATACTATAGGATCTTCCCCTTCCACACTCATTTTCCTGTGAAGTTTATGACTTTACATGGTTCTAATGTTGTTTTCCCTTTGCTTTCTCCTTTAAGCAAGTTTGTTATTCCCTTGCATATTTCTCAGTTTACCTCATCATCCCTAGATTTCACAATCATATACCACAAAGTTACCTTTGGCTCTTCTCTTTCTTTTTACTTCTCACATTGAGCTCTTTTACCTTAATATTTCTGATGCTTGGGCTTCTTGCTTTCTTGTCCTGTAGATTCAGGTATACCTATATATATTCTATACCTATTTTTGGTACTGACTCTTCTCCTCCTCCTTCTTCTTCTCTTCCTCCTCTTTGTTTTCTTCATTTTCCTCTTTTCATCTTGTTTGGCATATCTCCACTCATAATCTTCTAATATTTCTCATTACTGCTCTTTTCCACTTCATAACTACAACCTGGACTAGGTCTCAGTCAGTTTCAATCTGGTCACATGAACATACAGATGGATACCATACTCAGTATTTCTGAAAATATAGTTCATATTTGATTATAAGATACAAGTATGCTTTTTAAAGCACAATGAAAGTCTGATTTTACTGAAAAGTTAAGTAGGGATTAATTACTTACTTTAAAAATGATCACGGGATTCTTTTAATTTTTAATTAAAAATTTTCTTATTCTGAACTTAAATATAAAATCAAATGGGTTTTTGCATATATGTAATAAACAGAAAAAGAGTATTATATACTCTTTCTATTATGTACAACTTGCTTTTCTTTTAAAGTATATAATAAAATTACCTGTAGCTTTTAAAACTCTCCTGTTACTCTGACTCTCTTTCTGGCCTTCCTTCTACTTTTATCTCTGCATTTAGAAAAAATGCTCTAATTTCCTTCTTTTCTTTTTTGTTTCTGCTACTCTTTCCATATCCCTCTTTGCCTTGTATCTCACCCCTCTATTGGGAAAAATAATGTAAAATGATTTAATTTATGAAAGTTAAATTATAGTTATAAGTTGATTTATAAAAGTTAAGCTAAATAATGTAAGGGCTACAATTATTACCTAAAATGATATAAATTTGTATAGTGAGATTTAGACCCATACTTTTTTATTTTCCTCCCCAAATTATTTAAAAAGCCAAAGACAATAGAAATATTTGCTGCCCATTTGCCATCTGTTCTTCTCCTCACTAAAAAAAAAGAAAAACTAAGCCCTTATAACAAATATGAATAATCAAGTAAAACAAATTTCCACAATAGCTGTGATTTAAAAATTTTTATCTTACTCTGCATCTTGAATCTATCACCTCTGTCAAGATGTGAATAGAATACTTTGTCTGTATTCCTCTGCAATCTTACTTACTCATTGCATTGATTGGAGTTTTCAAGTATTTTGAAGTTGTTTGTCTTCATAGTATTATTATATAAATATAAATTGTATATTATATTGTATATATATATACAATATTATATATATTGTATAATATATAAATAAAAATTATTTTTCTGGTTCTCACTACATTCTGCATCATTTCATACAAATATTCCTAGGTTTTCTAAAATTGTCCATTTAATAATTTCTTATGATAAAAGAATTCAATTACAGTTATATAGCATAATTTATTTTTTTATCCCCCAACAGATCAAACTGTTATAGTTTTTAGTTCTTTTATACTACAAAAAATAACTGCAAAAATATTTTTGTACATATGGTTCTTTTCCTCTTTCTTTGATGTCTTTGTCATATAGTAATGGCATAGATGGGTCAAAGAATATGCAGAGTAGTTATTTTTAGGGCATAATTCCAAATTATTTTCTAGAATGACTGAACCATTTGGCAGCTCTGCTAATGGTCGTTAGTAAACTTATTTCCCTGCAGATGTTTCAACAATTATCATTTTCCATTTTTGTCATCTTTGCCAATCTGATGGTGTGAAGTAGACTCTCAGAGCTGATTAATTTGAATTTCTGAAATTAGTAATAATTTGGAGCATTTAAAAGTGTAGATTGCCTAGATTTCTTCTTTTGAAAACTGTCTGTCATATCCTTTTATCATTTATGTTTTTAGGAAATAACCATAGTCTGCATAAATTTGAATCATTTCCTTACATATTTTGGATATGAGATCTATTCAAGAAAGCTTGCTGCTTTTTTTCTTGTTACCTGCTTCCCTTTGAATTTTAATGGCATTGGTTTTGTTTGTGTAACAACTTATAAATTTTACACAATCACATAGTCCATATTGCATTTTATTACCCTTTCTAGCTCTTGTTTGGTCATGAACTCTTCTATCTACATAGCTGAAAGGTGATTTCTTCTTCACATTCCTCTAATTTATATCAATTTTATGAATAAATTTTTATATCCATCTTATCATGTACCAATTGTTTTGGTATATGATTTGAGGTGTTACTCACACTGTACTTAATTTTTGCTAGACTGATTTGCAGTTTTCCTGGAAAATTTTGGCAAATAGCGAGTCTTTTCCTCAGTAGTTGAATTTATTTGGGTTCATTCAAACACTCACTATTATTGTTTACTTTTGTACTTTGTGTACCTAATCTTTTCCACTTATCAATCTATTTTATGTATGAAATTGTTTCAATAACTACTGCTTTGTAGTATAGTTTAATATCTGGTGTTGTTAGGCTTGCTTATTTATAGCTACTTTTAAAAATTATTTCTCTTCAAATTCTTAATCTTTTATTTTTTTCAGATGATTTTTAAAAATTTTTTCTAGATCTAGAAATTAATCCTTTGAAAGCATGATTAGTATAGAACTGAATAAGTAAAATTCTTTTTTATGCTACTGTCATTTTTATGACATTTGCTTCACCTGCCTATGGACAATTAATATTTCTTCAATAATTTAGCCCCAAATGTCTGAAAAGTATTTTACAGTTGCATTCATATAGGTTCCAAATGTGTCTTGGTAGATAGACTCTCAAGTATTGTATACATTTCAAACTACAGATAGGAACAAAACTTTCATAATAAATTTTAGCAATATTTACTCATGATTAAAATATGCAAGTTGTGTTCTCCCTTCCCTGAAATGAGCAGTATTAATAAATGCAAAGTAGTATTTGTAAATTAAGAATCACATGAATGACATAACCAAAATAAAGAACCTTAAAAGAAAACTCTTCCCCTAAATATCTTAAAACTAGGGAGGAAAATGGAAATAGAAAAAATCCATCATTCATCTCCTGAAAGAAATCCCTAAATGAAAACTCCAAGAACCATGTCCATAATCCGGTTTTTAATTAAAAGAAAAACTGCAAGTACCTAGAAAGAAAGAATTCAAGCACTGAAGAACCACAGTCAGGAGCACACTTTATTTAGTAACCAGCACTATAAAAGTGTAAAGTTTGGGATACAAAATTCTGGCAGGCAAAGGATATATAGGCTTAGAGACAAGAATAAGTCCAGCAAAACTGAGTATGTATAATGCTATAAGGAAAAAATGTGGATCTTTAATGAAATAGAAGACTTTCAAACATTCCTAATGAAAAGACCAAAGTTGCATAGAAATCTTTTAGTTCAAACACAGGAGTACAAAGAAACATAAAAAGGCAAACATTGATGAACAATGATAAACAAAGGTATACTACTTACATTCAAATATGAGAGATGATACTTGTGTGTCTTCTGAACCCTTAAAGAGGAAGTCTAATTAGATAAGGCCTAGGAATGACTCTATTATAGCTTGATGATCTTAAGAGACAAATAAAAAGAAAGAGAAAGAGGAATACAATAGAGCTGAGGAAGGAAAAGGAAAGTTAGGGAAAATTATTTCATAATCAGGGTATGCAAGTCAATAACTACATAGAAAATGAGGAGAGGGTTGGGGGAAATGGCAAATACTTGAACTTCCCTCTTGTCTGAGCTTGTCAAAAGAAGGAAGAATACACATACACTGTTAGGCATAGAAATAAATTTCACTCAACAGGGAAACAGGAAAGAAAAAGGTAAAAGATGGAGGGGAATTTATTTATTTATTTAATTTCTTAATTTTTTAGTTTTCAACAGACATTTCAACAAGATTTTGAGTTCCAAATTTTCTTCTCATCTCTCCCCTCCTCCCACCCCAAGACAACATGTATTCTGATTACCACTTCCCCTAATCTGCTCTTCCTTCTACCATACCCCTCTTTTCTCTTATCCCCATCCCCTCTATTTTCTTATAGGGCAAGATAGATTTCTTACCCCATTGCTTATATATCTTATTTTCCAGTTGCATGTAAAAACAATTTTTAACATTTATTTTTAAAACTTTGAGTTCCAGCTACTTTCCCTTCCTCCTTCCCCATCCATCCCCACTGAGAAGGGAAACAGTTCAATACAGGTTATACATGTGTTGTTGTGCAAAACATTTCCATAACAGTCACATTGTGAAATACTAACTCTATGTCCCTCTATCCTATCCTGTTCCCCATTTATTCTATTCTCTCTTTTGACCCTATCCCTCCTCAAAAGTGTTTACTTCGAATTACTCTCTCCTCCCATTTGACCTCCCTTCTATCATCCCTCCACTTACCCCCTTCACCCTACTTTCCTGTACTGTAAGAGATTTTTGTACCAAGTTGAGTGTGCATGTTTCCCTCTTTAAGCCAAATATGATGAGAGTAAAGTTTACTTTTCCCCTCTTACTTCCCCCATTCCTCTCCATTGAAAAAGCTTTTTCTTGCCTCTTATGTGAGATAATTTGCCCTGTTCTATTTTTCCCTTTCTCCTCCCAATATATTGCTCTCTCACCCCTTAATTTTATTTTTTTTAGACATCATTCCTACCTATTCAATTCACCCTGTGCCCTCTGTTTATATGTACATAATACCTCCAATTCCCCTAATACTGAAAAAAGTTTCAACAGTTACAAATAGGATCTTTCCATGTGAGAATGTAAGCAGTTCAACTTTATTAAGTCCATTATGATTTCTCTTTCCTGTTTATCTTTTCATGCTTCTCTTGATTCTTGTGTTTGAAAGTCACATTTTCTATTCAACTCTGGTCTTTTCATCAAGAATGCTTGAAAGTCCTCTATTTCATTGAATGACCATTTTTCCCCCCTGAGGTATTATACTCAGTTTTGCTGGGTAGGTGATTCTTGGTTTTAATCCTAGTTTCTTTAGCCTCTGGAATATCATATTCTAAGCCCTATGATCCCTTAGTATAGAAACTGAGAAGCTTGTATTATCTTGTGTTATCTTGATTGTATTTCCACAATACTCGAATTGTTTCTTTCTGACTGCTTGCAATATTTTATCCTTGACCTGGGAGCTCTGGCACAATATTTCTAGGAGTTTTATTTTTGGGATCTCTTTCAGGAGGCAATCAGTGGATTCTTTCAATATCTATTTTACCCTCTAGTTCTAGAATATCAGGTCAGTTTTCCTTGATAATTTCTTGAAAGTTGATATCTAAGCTCTTTTTCTGATCATGACTTTCAGGTATTCCAATAATTTTTAAATTGTCTCTCTTGCATCTATTTTCCAGGTCATTTGTTTTTCCAATGAGATATTTCACATTGTCTGCTATTTTTTCATTCCTTTGGCTATGTTTTATAGTTTCTTGATTTTTCATAAAGCTTCCATCTGCTCCATTCTAATCTTTAAAGAATTATTTTCTTCAATGAGCCTTTGGACCTACTTTTTCATCTGGTCAGTTCTGCTTTTTAGGACATTCTTCTCCTTGTTGGCTTTTTGGATCTCCTTTGCCATTTGTGTTAATCTATTTTTTAAAGTACTTTCTTCAGCACTTTTTGGGTCTCCTTTAGCAAGCAGTTGACTGATTTTTCATGATTTTCTTGCATCACACTCATTTCTCTTCCCAATTTTTACTCTCCTTCTCTTATTTGATTTTCAAAATCCTTTCTGAGCTCTTCCATGGCCTCAGCTCAATTAATATTTTTCTTGGAGGCTTTGGATGTAGGAGCTTTGACTTTGTTGTCTTCTGTTAACGTGCTTTGGTTTTCCTTGTCACCAAAGTAAGATTCTATAGTTTGATTCTTTTTCTGGTGTTTGCTCATTTCCCCAGTCATTTACTTAACTTTTGAGCTCTTTGTCAAGGTAGTTCTCTGTTTCCAGGGGCGATAGGTATCAGCTGCTGGTTTCCTCCCATAGTCTTTGGACTTAGAGCTCCACAAACAGCATCTGCTGCTGTACTGCCTCTGCTGCTGTACTGCCTCTGCCCCTGCTGCTACTGCCACTGCTGTGGCTTCTGTGGGTTCTTCCATCCCCTTAGCCCCTCTACACCTAGGGCCCAAGCACTCTACTGTCTCACAAAGATCCCACTGCTTTTTCCACTGACCTTCTAATTTATCCTTGGTGTTTTGGGGTTGTGAAGTCTGGAAACCACCACAGGTGCCCAAGATTCATTCCCCTAGCTCCAAGCCTGTTCAGGTCCTGACTGTGCCCGTGTGGCTCACACAGGACTGTGTTTTGCTCCCAGGATGGCATGATAGATACTTTTCTGCAACCTTTCAGGATGTCTTTGTCTCGAGACTTGCTTCACTCCATCATTCTGTGGGTTCTGCAACTCCGGAATTTGTTTAGAGTCATTTTTTACAGGTATTTGGCTGGGTTTGTGGAGAGAGTGTTAGCAAATCTGTGCTGTTACTCCACCAGGTTGGCTCCTGCCCTCCCCTAAGGAGGGGGATTTAGAGCGAGGAAAAATTAGAGCAGAGATTAGCCTTAAGCAAAACAAATCTAAGCCTGTATGAAAATATTTGTAGTTTATTTTGAGGGGCAAAGAAAGGAGATGAGTGAGGGAGTACCCATAAATTGGTTTATGGATGAATAAGTTATGGTATACAAATGTGATAGAATATTATTTTTCTGTAAGAAATGATGAAAGGGATGGTTTCAGAGAAACATGGGAAGACTTGTATGAATGGATTTAGATTGAAGTGAGCAGAACCAGAACAATTTATGCAATGACTTTACATTTGTGTTTCAAAAATAGAATAAACTCTTCAAATCAAAGGCTGAGAAAAAGAATCTGTGCCATCCTAATCCTGGACCTGTGCTACACACATTTACCATAGATTTCCTTGAAAGTCAATGAACTTAATGAATTAATTAAAGATTAATGAAAGCAGGGGTGCTTAAACTCTCTCTGAATTCTGAAAGATTTTAAGTCCTGAAGTAATAATTAGTGAGCCAAGAGAAACAGCTGTGGTCAGCTAACAGGGCAGGAATTAAACAGAATAATTAGAAGATGATTATACAGCTAAATAATTTCAGATCTGAATTTAGATCACATCAATTTCCATTAAATATCTGTATGATTTCCAGTTCTCTCTAATGGAACAAAAAAGATAGCCAAAAAAAAAAGAGTGAAATGGAACACATTTGTCCCAACGAGTTTGCATCAGAAAACTTAACAATAAAAGAAGAAATACAGTGAATTTAAAATGAAATGAAAATTTCAAATGCTGTTTAATAAGGATTGATGAAGTCCCTATAATGTGGGAATCATTAGGGTAGAGATTTGAGGGGCAGAGGAAATCATAGTTCAGATAAAGCATAATCCCTATCCTCATGGTGCTTGGGGTCAGTACTAAGTTTCATACATGTTTGTCAGTATCCAAATTAGGCCAACCTTAAAGATGAAAAAAAAATTTCTGATACATAATAATTTACAGTTTGAAAAGAAAGCAAGCCATCATTTGATAGTGCTCAGTGTGTGTTCACTCTAACTGAATGATTCATCTTAAGTGTGCATATGCTAATCTTTGTGGTTTTATAGTAAGATTTCTGCTTGAATAGTCAACCTTGTATAGTGGAAAGTATATTGGCTCTGCAATCAGGAGAGAACTGAATTCTAATCTCACTGATGACACATGACCATGGGCATGTCACTTATACCTTTCTGTGTTTCAGTTTCCTTATCTATAAAATAAGATCATAGATTTGGAACAGGAAGAGATATTAAAAGTCATCTAAGCCAAATCCTTCATTTTGCAGAGGAGGAAATGGAGCTTCAATAATTTACCCAAGGTCACACAGGTAGAGTTGGGATTAGAATCTAGGGTCTTCCAAATCTTCCAGACCTCAAAGGGTTGTTGTAGTGAACAAGTAAATAATATTTGTAGAATCATGATATAATGCTCATTCTACCCTTTCTGTTTAGTCATCAAGTAGATTTTTCTCTTATTAGCCAAAGAATAGCAACTTTGAGAAGTGTGATGCTGGGATGCCAGGATTTTCTGGAGAACTGAGATATTTTGGCAAACTTCTATTTTAAGAGAAGCCAGATTTTCTTTTTTTCTTTCTTTAGCATATTTTCTCCTTGATTCAAAACCAACCAAGAAATAAGCAAGATTTGCTGACTCTGAATCTTGGGTTCTTAGGAATAATAGAAAGTTGGAAGAGATCCCAAGAAGCCATTGAGTCCAATCTGCATCATCACACTCCCCTCAGCCTCCTTTCTGCCTTTGGCCAGGCTGCGTATGTCCACCTGCTCGGGTTCAGCAGCTCCTCAGCTTCTGTGAATGAAGTATTTCTATGTATCTAATAACATAAGGGAATAACTACCATTTTCCCTTCAAACTTCCTTAAAAATCAAAATCTTTTTTGACATAGGAAAGGTGTGGTGTGGTTTCAATTTCTGGTTTTGACAGGTGCATAGGTAACCCTAATAGATGCTAGAAGTAGCCCTCATTTTGGCAATATCAGCCTCTTCCATAGCTGATATGGTAGTGTGACATTAATGGTAGTATTGATATTGGGGAAGGGAGAGAATTAACTCCCATCCCTTCAACACTGGCTTATTGTACTATATGTAGGCCTAGAAGTTGGTCTGATTATTTTTGAATGAACACCAATATATTTCCTAAGTGAGGTAATATACTGTTGTTGAATTGTTCATTTTCTTAAAATTCTTTCTTAGGTAGTACCCCTTTTGTGGTCACTTCCTGACTCCCACTAGCACTGACAGGCTGGGTCCCCAGAGGGTGGCATGACCACTTCTCCTTTTGGGAATCTTACCTAGAGGAGTCAGAGGGCTTCTGATACAGCTGCTTCATGTGGTATTCTTTCCACTGATTATCAGTTAGACTTAATTAGCTCTTAGAAAAGGGGTTATTTACTGAGCACATATAGCAGGGACAGCTGGCACAAAAACAATCTCTCCCAGTATCTGGGACATACTTTACCCAAATAAGTCTATAACAAAAGTGAATACAAGCTTAGAGAGTATAAAGGGATGAAAAGTTGAATAAACTCACGTTAATTACTGGAAGTTATTTTTTCCCTCTGTGGAGTTATTATGAAGATTTTCTTAAGGATAACTTTGTGCTGGGCTCTGAAGGTTGGCATCCTTGTAAAGCTTAGAGTTATTTTTCCTCCGTGCACCTAGTTTATCTTACAGAGTCCAATGCTACTCAGGGAAACTGAAGACGAAATCTTTTGATCTTTAAAATTTATGAGAGTGTTCTGTGGTCCATATTGGGGGAGGGAGAGAATTAATTCTCACCCACTCTCACCCCAGGGTAATTCTCTCAATCCAGAATATTTCTGGAATGTTCCTGCTGGAATATTTGATTCCCAATGGGCTTATTGTACTACATCTAAACCTGGAGGTTGGTCTAATTTTTTTTGAATAAACTCCAATATATTTCCTAAGTGAGGTCATTGATTTCATACAATTATTAAAGTATTGAAGTATTTCATTCCTCCCATATTGATTAAACATCTGTCCATACCTAATTGATTGATTGAATAAAGGTATCTAGGATTTGTTTGTACCCCGTTTATAGTTTTGATTGATTCAATAAAAAAAACAACCCTAAGCCTTCTACGATTACATTAGTTGAGGTAGGGGTTGTAGAACATACCCTTACAGTTACAAACAAAATTTTCATGGCCCCATTCTAATATCTTTCCAGTCTTGGGCTGGTAGATCCATGTTTTTTTATTTAATGTGCACGACTAATTTAATATCAGCTAAATCAAAATTCCCTTCCTACTTCTCCCTCCCTCCCCCAATATCAGTCTTTGGACCATTTACCTTATTTTTTGCACTTACTGCAAAACACAAATATACCTGAACTTAGATACTGGTTGGTTCACCCTCTTAAGATTGATCTCTACACTCTTTCCTCTCAGACTAACAGCAGAATTCTGTTAGTAGTATTCTTGAACCCAGCTAGGCCAACCCAGACTTGAATGGGGTCATCTTGAACAGGACATCCACCTATTTCCATGCGTAGAAATCAAAATGATAGCATCCTGACAGGTTCAAATCTTATTACCTGTTCTGATTTTGGACAAATCCTTTGACCTCTCTGGATCTCAGTTTCATTATTTGAAAACAAGGATGTTGGACCTTGAGCTTTAAGGTCCATAATACCTCCAACTTTATGATCCTATAAATCTATAGACTGAAAATCTGGCATTTGAATAATTGTTTATTGAATTGACTAGTATTTTATCTTAATACAGTTTCGTGACAGCTTTTGCCATCACATCAGTCCATTTCCACCCAATCCTCAGTCTAAACTCTCCTTTATGAAAAATTATTAAACAAAAATATCTAAAACAGAAACTTTGTCTTATATACAATATTCTACCTGTGTAGTCTCTCACCTCTTTGTTATGAGGAAGGGGTTTTATTTTATTATTTCTTCTGCAGGGCCTTCATGCTTTTTTTTTTTTTTGGTGGTGAGATGGAGACTAGATCTCTCTTATTTCACCCAGACTGGAAGTTCAGGGTCACCCAGTTGGCTTATCTCACAGCAGCCCAGAACTCTGAAAGTCAGGAGTTCAAGGTATCCTCCAAGCCTCAGTTTCCTTGGTAAGAGAGATGAGAGGGTCTGTTTTGTCATCATTTCTGATGCATGATCTTTCCAATATTCAATTTTCCAACTTTGTTTGAGTGATATTATTTGCATTTATAGTCACTGGGTCTACTGTTCTCTTGACTTTTATTTTCCTTATCAGTTCATACAAACATTCCCAGATTTCTCTGAATTTCTCAGGTTTATACTTTCTTACAGAATATTGATATTCTATGATTTTCATATACTATAACTATGTCAATCATTTTTCAAATTAGTGAGTACTCACTTATTTTTGATTAATTTCTTCTGTAATGTCTCTTCCAGATGTTTTAGTTTTTTATTACCACAAAGCATACTCCTGCCTTGACAGCTTTGTTATGCTTTAGACCTTTGTTTCTGTCTTTGTTGTATGAATGTATGATTCCTCTCAAGTATTATTTGACCTAAATGGTTGTTGAAGTATCTTTCAAATTTTAACTTTTGTGATTTTGTGATATACATAGGAGCAAACAATTAGTGGTAGCTATCTTGTTAAAAAGCAAATACTAGTTCATTGAATGTTTTGATTTTGAGGCTAAATCACTCAAGAAGCAAGGAAGAATGCCTTTGTTAAAAAGTTAATATATGCATTCACCTCTTCCCTTGATCTTGTTACACAATGTCTCCTGTGTCCTTGACCACCAATTATCTGTCACCCTGGACAAGCTCAAATCAGTAGTAAATCTGAATTTATTGAGGTAACAATGTGATGCATACTGAACATATGAAGTTTAACAGCCTAATGTTTAATTCAGTTTTGCATAACAGACTATTGTTAGTTCAAAACTATTGATTTTTCATTTTATTAGAGTGATGGTAAATGTATTTTAAGGGAAAAAATTAGATACATATATATACACACATATATACATATACACACATACATATACATGTACACACATATATACACATGCATATACATACATATATACATATGTACACACATATACATACATACATAAATACATGTAATAGGGGCATCTAAGTGGTATAGTGGATAGAGAGCCTGACCCAGAATCAGGAAGACTCATCTTCTTGAGTTCAAATCCAGCCTCAGATACTTACTAGCTGTATGACCCCAGGCAGGTCACTTAATTCTATTTTTCTCAGTTTCCTCATCTGCAAAATGAGCTGGAGAAATAAGTGGCAAACCACTCCAATATCTTCGCAAAAAAACCAAAACAAAACCAAAACCCAAATGAAATCAGAGTCAGACACAACTGAAATGATTGAACAAAACAACACATGTAAAGTCTTTCTTCTACCTATTAACTGTGAAGATAATTTAGAAGATTAAAGGTCTGGTACCATCCAAATTTTGAGAAAGGCAAGGAAAAATCAGAATTATAGGAGGCTCATTTAACTGGTGAATTCCAATCAGCCACCCAAAGGAAGGTTGATTAGTTGGCTGTTGTCCTTCATTCTTGAAAAGGACCCAATGACATCACCATGATAAAGTGAAGTTTCACTGTGTATGACTGTGGCTGATAAGACCAATATGAGCTTGGAATGCTCTACCACAGATTGGGCACAGATAGTCCGTGTGAACATTTGGGGTGGTTACTCCAAATTTGCACATCCTACATCTCCTTTGTGTTGTTTCAATTCTGCTTTGCTCATAGAGCACAGCACCTTTTCTGATGTGGGCAAGTCATGCTGAGTGGTCCTGTGCCGGTGTCTCTCATGTCACACAATCAAATCTAGAGTTCTTGAGAGAGACCTTGAAAGTGTCCTTGTATCCCTTCTTCTAGCTACCACGTGATCATCTGCCCCATGTGAGTTCTCCATAAAATGGTCGTTTAAGGATTACTGAAATTCCTTTGGTCTATCCAAAGCGTAGACCACCTATATTGATTGGAAGGAAAACTTCCTGTCTTTTTTGGTCCTTAAGTACTCAGGGGCTAAAATGACCTGGTGTAGGAGGATCCAAGTGCTGTTCTAAGGGGTGAGGGAATTCTACCACTAGCATGCTGTAGTCATTAATTAATAAAAGTGGTTTCTTCTTTTATGCTTTAATATGTAATTAGGACAGAAAAAAACATGCATCAGAATTTCTGAGGACAGCAAGATCAGGACAGAAATAATAAAGCAAAAGGAAAAAAGTTGCAATCCTATTCATCGTCTGTTGTGATACACTTTTTGGCTGCTCAGGAAGGTTTGAGGTTCTGCTATTTGTAAGGCAGAAACACTAAACTGCTTATGATGTGTGCTGGAATATGAGCCAGAGACCATGAAATGCCTAGTTATTCAGATAACAAAGTATCTCAAGAGAGGAATGGACCAGGGAGGATCCTTGGTGGAAATGAAGTCGTTGGTATGATGCATTCAGATATCTGGCATATACTTCTGAATTTTAACAAAAGTTCATTAAATAGTGACAGGAAATTGCATGAAAGTTCGTTAAACTGCCCTGAGGTTAACTTTGCAACTCAAAGACATGTACTGAAAGGGTATCTGTTTAGCCTTTTTCAGTTAAAAAAATCAACAAATGTCTAACTTTCCTGGCAGGACCCCTATGTCTAAGTGAGGACTACTGGGGGAGTATTTAACATATTAATTAACCACTTTTCAGATTCCCCCAATGGTTGGTATTCTTCAAAAAGTTATGTTTATTTGACATTTATTGATATTATGTATATGTTTGTATATGTATATGTTATAGAAGCTTGATTGTTTCATTTTTTTTATCTTTGAAAGTCTCTAACACAGTGGCCATCATATTGTAATTATTTAATAAGTGCTTGTTGAATAGTTATTTTATCAAAATGAGGTAATACATTGATTTTAGTTGCTAGGACAACTTGGCATTCAAGTGAGGCATTTTCATAAGACTTTCTTCACTGGTGGAAAGAATATTGAATGCTCCATTCTCATGTAAGGGGTGAAGTTTATGGAGCTAAAGAGAGGATAATTACTCTTTTGGTTTTCAGTTTTGAGAGTATGCTCAGAGGGTTCCAGGTTCTCATTAGGGAGAGGCCCCTGGAGGGAGAGAAATATTTCGGGCAAAAAGTCAACATATTAAGAAGTCAGGACCTCAAGCTTGTCCGTGTTTTTAGTTTACCACACTAGAGACTTCAAGAGAACTTCCCACTGGCTGAGTTAGGTTTCATTCTGTCTCTTTCTGTCTCTGTTTCTGTTTCTCTCTCTCTCTCTTCCTCTCTCTTTCTCTCTGTCTGTCTCTGTCTCTCTGTCTCTGTCTCTATCTCTCTGCCTCTGTCTCTCTCTTTCAATTGATCTATGTCACTGCAGTGGCAAAGCTCACTTACAATCTATATTGTCTGGTTTCTGTTTGCTATCAGATTTCATAAATGGGTTTATTCATTGCGCAATATTTGTGATAGTCTTTGTTTAACCAGCATGTAGTGGGAAAAGAGTTAATGTTTAGATAAAACTTTGGAAATTCCTTCCCTTTGAGGGGGAGTAGCTAATCGAGTGATATGGACCTAAAATAATTTCCCCCAGATTAGCAATATTTAGGTGGGCAGGCAGATATAATTCTAGTCAGGTATCTCTTCCTTGAGGAGTGCATCATGGGCTAGCCTCATAGCCCTCATCTGCTTGCCTCCAGGAAGAGATTGCAGAGATGGTTATTCATACCTCCCTCAGATCCTCATTTAGACTAACACCTCTGGACACAAAACCCACATGGGAAGTGCATACTCACTCTCATCAGCTAAGATAGCTTCCATGGGGAGTATGTTATTTTTCCATCCTAGGAATTACTGTTTTGGTTACAGAATTCCTGGAAAGGCCCTCAGAAGCCAATTAGTCAAGACTGTACATGAACAAGAACCTCAGTCATTCAGCCTCTGCTTGAAGACTTTCAGTGAAAATCTACCACCTGAAGGTTGCCACGACCTCCTGAAGGAGCACATTCAATTTTGGTATAGTTCTAATTATTAGGAAGATTTTTTTCACATCATATTCTCTTTCCTTCAATGCTTCTCTACAGTTTCCACCCACTATTCCTAGTTCTTTCTTCTGGTCCCAGTGTCAACAAATCTAATCTTTCTTCCGCACAGGAACCTTCCAAATACTTGAAGATAAGATTCCCTTTGGTATTAGTAGACTCTATATTGATGGTGTCACTAGGCTGTGAATCTGTTTTGTAAAGTTCCTCTCTTCTGCCCCCAGTGTGACTTTGACTTAATGCTCTAAGTTAAGAGAGGAGCTATCCTTTTTGAAATTATTGATATTTTCTGGTCAAAATCCAATACAGTGAGGTGGCCTTTCCATAGTTTCTAGAGTGACCAGCTACTTATATCAAACTATGGATTCAGCAGAAGTGAATTCAATATTTCAATTACTTTTGACTCTTATTTACTATAAAACTAGAAATAGATCACTGAAGTAGGTGGAGGACTGAAGGTTATTAGTACTTGGAATCAAACTATGCTTCTAGCAAGGACATTAAGTGAAAATGTCAAAATAAACAGGTGGCTTGCAGAAACTCATTGGGATAAATCTTAGAGGAAAGAAGACAACTTCTCTGAATGTTGCTACAAAAACCAAACAAGGTAAAAATAGCATCCAATGGTTTTTTTCATGTAAGAAGTTGAATCTGAAAAGGAAAAGTCTTCATTTAGAGCAACTTATTGTAATAGGAATGAATTTGATCTTTCTCTAAATTTAAGTGAATAATAAGACATAGCTTATAAAAGTTAAGGAGTAAAAAACCTACAGGAGTGGTGGATGTCATCATGAGAGTAGATGAAAGTGGGAAGATCAGTTCTTACCTTTGGAGTCATGAGATCTAGGTTCTGGATTTTTTTGTTTTGTTTTATTCTACTACTGCCTAATACTGCTACCTCATGACCAAGTCCTTTAACCTTACTGGGTCTTCTCTATCGTCTTGTCTTTAAAATGAAGAGTTGTGTTAAGTGATTCCAACCCTCAGAGCTCTAAAATTTTATAGTTGTAAATAAAAGTCACTCTCCTACTCTGAGCAATAGTCTTGCCTCACAGTAAAACTAGGAAGTGTATTTTAGGGGCATTATTAAGAAGGGAATAGTTAGGCCATAGCTGATGACCTCTAATTATCTACTCATCTGAAGAATAAGGGAAAAGACAAAGTGGTCCAATTACCCAGGGGGAAATTCCTTTCTCTTGCCAAATCATGTAATCAGTTCATCTATTATGTACCATATATGAACAAAAATGCAGCTAGTCAGCTAATTCCATTGCAATCCTGAAATGCCACTGGCATTTTGGCCTGTGGTTGGATCATTCTATAAGGGTTAATCAGGATGCATATTTATGAAATAAGTCCAATCATTGTCCAAATATGCTTATCTGAGAGATGGAGAGGAAGTGAGATGGGGGTAGGGGTTGGGAAACAGAAATGGAAGTTTACTGCTGGTTCTGAGGTGGACATAATTCAGGTTCTGGCTTATATAGTCCTTGCTTCAATTCAAGCTTCAGCACAGAGGGGCCAGACTGGGGAAAAACAGCCAGCATTTGAGACTGTAAGGCCAAAATAAGGCTAATTTTAGATCACAGTCATTAGAGATGGAAAAGACCCATAGGATTGCATTACTAAATTTATTCTTGTGCCAGGCCAGAGTACAATGAAACAGGGCAGATCAAATAAGAAACCAATTTCATCCCTCAGATCTTAGGCACAAGACCAATGCAGAGCCATTGCCCTTGACCTTAAAGCAATGAGGTGAATGCGGGTTAGTTCAAAAGATGAACACTTTGAGAATTGTTTTGATCATTTTAAAAGGCAGAAAGGTGAAATATGATCAACACAGTGGAGCATTCTAGATCTTCATACATGTGTACTATGTTGTTGCAGGGGAAAAGAGGAAAATAAATTTAAGTAAATTAAAATTAAATCTGACTGTCAAGTAATTTGGGGTCTGGATCAAGGCAGAGAAGACACAGTAACTTAGCATATGATTAATAGCAATGATGGTACCTAATTATTTTTTTGATTTTTTTCTTTTGATCTGTTTCTTCTTTCACAATACGACTAAGACAGAAATGTTTTACATGATTGGACATATATAACCTATATCAAATTGTTTATTGTCTTGGAGGGGAGTAAGAGAGGAAGGGAAAAATTTGAAAATCAAATTTAAACAAAATGAATGTTAAAAATTATCTTTAGTAGTAATTGGGGGAAATACCAAATAAAAAAATTAATAACTGTAGACTGTATAAAACACCTGGGAGTATACCTGCCAAGAAAACCTAGGAATTACACACCCAGGAACTATACACACATAATTATAAAACAATTTTTATATAAAAAGTCAAATGTAAATAAAAATGATAGCTTATATCCAAAATTTTTCTTTTATGGTTACAAAATCTTTGCTTACATTATTCTAGATGAAACTCATAAGATTATGAGGTAGGCAAAGGGACATTATTATTCCTATTTTACAAGTGAGAAAACTGATTATCATAGAGGCTGAGTCACAAAGCAAAATGATAGAGATTGGATTATGCTCAGATCTCCTTGTTCTAAATTGAGTGGATTTTTTTTCCACTATAAAAATGCTTAAATATATGTTCTCATCAATATGGATGGTTCCTCTGATGATGCAGATCACTTTCCAAACCTTCACATTCTGTATAATCCTCATTCAAGTCCTCTCAGAGGTTTGCAATAGCATCCATTTAACATGTTGGGGGCCTTTCTCATTTTCTCTTGACACAGAGAGGATATTAAGGCAGCACTTGGACTGGCCATTGTTCTTCTTTTTAAATCATGCATTCATTGATGACATGTTTTATTCCAATTTTTCAGAGGTTCCAATTTTTTTAAATGTTGCAACCTTTTCATCCCATGTCACTGCATTATCTTCTGTGTGATAATTCATTTTTCAATTTTTCAGGAACTGCACTTTTCAGACATGTAGCCACACAACTATCTCATGTATAATGCTACAGCTGTCTTACAGAGGACAATTTGATGAATGAACTAAGCTTTAAAGAGATTTCCATAAGTCTATTCATATATGTTACCCATTTCCTACCCTTCTCATTAGAGATCATTCTTTTCCAGAATGGTTTACATATGACCATGATGCTCCAAGTGAAAATATTGGGGCAGCAACTGCTTTGAAAAGTGTGCACTAGGGTATGTCAAACATTTTGTGACTGAACAAATCAGACTATAGAGTCAAACATATGCAAATATTAGAGTGAATATAAAATTGAGTCATTAGTCTTGACTTGCTGTAAGACTAGAAGATATAACCAAGAACAATCCAAGAGATGAATGTTTGTCTTGATGAGTTTAGAGGATATGGGGGGAAGGGGGGAAGAATTAGGGGACAGGAGAAGGAAATGATTCTTCAAGTATTCTGTTATTCAAAATGTCTTCTAAATATTAGTGTTAATTATCATATCCTCAGGAAATAAATATAATCACGTTTCTCAGGGATGAAACTTAAGTAGATTTTTTTGGTGATATAACAATCCCTACATGAAAGATATAAGGTCTTGATTTCTAGATAGGCACATCTACTTCTTGATAAAAGTCACTACAAATGACTGAATAACAGATTTCAAGGAAATTTTATTATGCAGTTCATCATAATTCATTCCTTGGGTATAGCATGTAGACTTATTTTGAAAGAATACTTATGGCATTTTGACAACTAAATTCCTTTAAAAAAAGATTTAAAGTAAAAAATGTCTACAGTATTCTATTCTCTAATAGGTGTTATAATGAGGTTTCATTATATTACTGTCATTAATAAACAGTTATACATAGCTTTTCTTATTTATTTTTGAATTATCTTGTTACTTAGGGTTCATGTTATACTACATAGGTATAGAGACAATGAAATACTCAAGGAGAATAAACAAAAGATTGGGCTAAGTAACTAAATCTTGACCATTGACTAAGGAAGCTCATTAAGTCATTCAACGTGTTTGTCCTTCCATCATAAATCATATTTAGAATTAGAAGGGGCATCAGAAGTCATCTGGCCCAACCTTTACTAAATCATGAATTCCATCTACAACATCCCCAACAAGTAATCATCAAGCTTTTGTCTGAAGATCTCTGGGGATTGAAGACTCATTTCTCTCTGAAACAGCCAGGATGTGAGCACTGAACCGAAGCTGGCAATTGCATGGGGAAATATTGGCTTGATTTAAAGAAAAAAAATGAGAAGTGATTTTTCACTCAATAAATATACAAGCATTTATTAAGTGCCTACTATGTACTAGGTGCTATTCTAAGCATGGGTTCTTTGAACAGCAAATTGGAATTTCTAATAAAGAAAAGATAGAATGGGAGTTTGTGAACGTTAGCCAAAATGTCTTGTATTTTACCTCTTTTCTCTACTCACATAACCAGAACTCTAGTTCAGATCCTTATCATCTGGACATCCTAATAGATTTACTGCTTCAGATAGATTTCTTTTTAAACTGTCTTACATAGAATTACCGAAGTGATTTACTCAAAGTATAGGTTTGCCTATATCACACTTCTACCCAAAAAACTCCAGTGACTTGCTCTTACCTCTGGGATCAAATATAACTCCTCTGTTTGACATTTAGAACTTTTTACAACTTGGCTCCAATCTGCCTTTCTAGGTTTATTTACCTCCCTCCTCTTCATGCACTTGAAGATTCAGTCAGACTTCTCTCTTTGGTGTTCCTCATACACGACATAGATATGTTCCTTGGAATTGACCATCCCCATGCCTGGGATGCTCTGTTTCATCACCTCTCTTACAGTCCCTTGTTTCCACCAAAACCAGATCAAGTGCCATCTTTGAAATGAAGTCTTTCCTGATTCTCCCTTTCCTCCCCTCCCCCATTGTTAGTACTTCCTTTCTCAGAAAGTTTACCTTGAATTTATGTATACATATATGTGTGTATCACACCTATCCACCATGCACATATGTGTATATGCATGAATATAAGTGTAACACACCCATCTAGTAACATTTGTGTATATATTTTATGTATATATATATATGTATGTATGTATATATATTTGTCCCCCAATATAATATATATGCCTTGAAGTCAAGGACAATTTCATTTTGGTTTCTGTATCCCCAGTGCACTGTGTGTGTATGACATATGGTAGTTATTTAATAAATATTTGTTGATTGATCTTTTGATTCCTAGAATCAATAGAATTCATTCAGAACACTAACTCATTTATTCCTTTTTCAAGGATCATAAGGCTGATGGATGAAGAGAAAGCCACAGACATGCTGCATCTTCAATATGAGCAAACTATTTGACAAAGACTTAAATGATGTCCTTATGGACTAGAAGAAGAGCTTTAACTTAGCTTGTAATTCAAGTAGATAGATTTAAAAATAATTGAATTACTGAACCTAAAGAGTTATTAAAGCAGATTAATGAAAACTTCAAGAAAGATTATAGATCAGTGTTCTGGGGATCTGTCTCTGGTCCTATTTTGTTCAGCACTTTTAATCAGTGATTTAGATGAATGCTTGTTTTCAGTTGTCTTCAACTCTTCATGAACCCTTTTCGGGTTTTTCTTGGCAAAGATACTGGAGTGATTTGCCATTTCCTTCTACGGGTTATTTTACAGATGAGGAAACTAAGGCACACAGTGTTAAATGACTTGCCCAAGGTCCTACAACTAGTACAACTAGTTCAAAGTCAGCTTTGAACTCAGGAAGATGAGTCTTTCTGTCCCCAGGCTCAGCATCAGCACCATATCTGCTGCCCCATCTATCTGCCTAATGAATACACTTGGTATGCTTTTATCAAATTTTTACATGACATAAAATTAAGAAGGAGAATTTCCCACTGTACTCTAGATCAAGGATGCAAATAGATATTAAAATATTAATCTGATGTTAAAAACAACCACAATAGCTTCAAAAGCGGATAATGAGGAAAGATTTGCTAAAAGATAGTTTATACAGTGATTAGGTGAATTTAGTGGTGTGTAAGATCAGTATATACCATCAGTATGTCAAGGTGGCCCTCAAGTGCTAATGTATTTTAGGCTAAATTAAGAGAGATACAGTGTCCAAAAAGAGACCATTTCCTTTGCCAAACCACATAAAGAATATTTTGCTCACTTCTGGGTGTTACAGGGCAGCTTGGTGGTGCAGAGGACCCAGAGTTAGGAAGATTTGAGTTCAAATCTGGCCTCAGACACTCACTAGTTGTGTGACCCTGGGTAAGTCATGCAACTCTGTTTACTTCAGTTTCCTCACTTGTAAAATGGACTGGGAAAAGAAAGGGCAAACCACTCTAGTACCTTTACCAAAAGATGACACCCAAATGGGGTGGTGAAGAGTCAGACATGACTGAAAAATGACTAAACCATAGTAACAACATTTCCACGTGTTATATTTTAGGATAGACGTTGTAGGGCATGCAAAGAATGATGACTGGAATGATGAGAACAACTTTAGTTCTGTAACGGTAAAATTGAAGGAGTAGGGATGCTTAATCTAAAAAAGAAAAGATTTACAGGGGACATAGGAGTTGTCTTCAAGTATTTGAAACTCTCCTAGAAGAGAAGGATTTGATTTGTTCTTTTTGACCCAAACAGGTTTATTTTGGAGAAAGGTAGATTTTGGCTTGATAGCAGCCTAAATGTTAGAGCTAATACAAAATGGAATGTAATACCTCAGGCGGTATCAGATTTCCCCTTACTGGATATCTTTAAGCAGAGACTGGATAATCAATCATCTGACATGTGATAATGGTTTTTTGTGTGTGTGGGTTGGGGGTAGATGGCTCTTGAGGTCTCTTGCAAATCTTGGATTCTATTATTCTGATTCAATTTTATTTGTCATTGAACAATGACTTGTTTGTTGTGTTGACTGGACACAGACTTTCATTGATATAGGGAGTTCATTCTCTACCAATGCAGATGAGTACCCCCTCCCCACCCCTCGCTGCAAATTCTAATCTAGGATAGTAGCTTGGAGATCCTGAAAAGTTACATGATCTGTTGAGGGTCACACAGCCACTTCATGGCAGTTTGGATTTGAACTCAGGTCTTTACAACTCTGAGGCCAACTATCTCTCCATTAAGTCATTGTTTCTTGTTTCCTTGTTACTTATAGATATAAATGAGTCTCAGAATTGGAAGGGATCTCAGAGACCATCAGCATTATTTAAACTTAAAAGATCCCCTCAGGTGTAAATGTGTATGTTTGTATGTATACAGACACACACATATGCATGTATGGTTGTATCCATGTATGTATCTTTCTCTATAAGTAATAAAGGAGCAAGAAGTAGGTGTATGTACAGACATGTCACCTTTCAGTATTTGGTTATATGTGACTATGGTGTTCTCCTTTGCTTTGGGAGAAAAGAGGAAAGCAAATTTGATGAAATTAAAGTTTACCCAGATTATAAAGAAATCTGCATCTAGATAAAGTTAGAAACAGATGGCACCAAAAATGTGGTTAATAATTATGATGGTAGCATACATACACACATATCATGCATACATATGTTATATATCAGTGTATACATGTATATATATAAGATGGTATGTATCAGCATACATATACAGTGTATATATACACACATATAGATAATATACATAGCATGTATTAGTGTATATACATACATATACATGCCATGCACCAGTGCATATGAAAGTACATACATGCATCCATATATATAACTATATATGGTATGTATTAGTGTGTATACATGTATATACACATACCTACACACAGAGTATGTGTATATATACATAGTATGCATAATGTATATATGTGCATGCACACACAATACATACATATACATGGTATATATTAGTGTACATGCACATATAATTACATGCGTATAACATGTATTAGTGCATATATATGTATATATACACAATACAATAGCATGTGTCAGTGTATATACATGCATATACATACACACGGCATGTAATATGCATATATAAAATATACACGTATGTATTAGTTTGCATACATGTATATACACACATACTACATATGTATGTATATATGTACATGCACTTGTACAATGAGTGCTCATGCAGCCTTTGTTTAAAAGCCTCAACTATGAGAGAAGTAACCATCTTAGACAACTTATGTATAGAAATACTCAGGAGAAATTCTGTGGAGAGCTATGTTGAACATGTTTATGAGAAACATTGAAATATATATAGAAATACTCGCTATAAAAACATGATTACACAGTCTTTTTGAAGAAAATAATTACCAATATAAGCTTACTCTTTCAAGTTGTTTAGAACTACAGAGAAAAACCACTGATTGCAAAATTGCCAATCAATTAAAAATTAATTCCTGTTACCAAACTACGCCTCCCACTTGCACCATAAATTTTGAGAGTAGGAAAGAATTTTAATATGCTTAGGACAGGGGTTTGACCTGACATTCTGATGTGTGATGAAGTTGAAAATATGTAGTTTGGGAAAAGAGTAGGTCCATGGAAGGAAGGAAAGGAAATCTGTGGCTTTTTTCCATTTAAAAATAATTATGGTATCCCTTAGCCAAGTGCAGGGGATTTAATAACTTTCTTTCTTGGACAAGTGTGGCTGGTCCATGCCATATGGCTGCCACCACTGCTTCTGTGTTCAACTACCAACAGTGGGATTTAGAAATCCAACACTAGAGGTTCAGGCTCAGTCCATGCTGTAATTCTTTTTTATGTTTGAAAATTAGGTTCAAGACCCACTTTTGGCTCTAGGGTTGCTTTCCTTACAATTTCTATCAACTGGCAAATTTCTGAGAGAATTGAGGGAGTAGTTTCTAAGTGAGTGACAGGACATGGAAAGCACACTGTGCTTTCCTTGGTGGGTCATTTCAGAGCAACTTTAGATAAGTATACAATCTGTACTCATAATATGAACAAATATCTTGCTTCTGGTCTGTGACCAATGGGTTGATAGCTTTGCCTTGTGGCTCTCAGGGGGACTGGTGTCTTTGTTTTCCTTAAGAATTGCTGAAATAAAGATTTCTATTTAGACACTGGGGCATCTAAATGACACCTATATGTTCACTATGCCAAGGGCTTAGTATCCATGTAATTGTGACAATTCATCCCAGTAAGATTTTCGATGATGCCAAGTGCCCCTTAAATTCCTTTCTTTATTACAGGAGTGTTGATATCGGAGCTGGGGAATCATTAGCTACCAAAATAATTTAAATACAGTAATGACGTCAAACAATTCATTCAGCTCACTGATTTAAAGAGATGTAGCAATCAAAGAATAATTATGATATTTCAACTGGAAGGAATACAAACAAAAATATGCTGTGATCTGATTTTTACAAAGAACATTTTCAGATTTTTATGAATATCTTGATTTCTTTTCCCCCCAGCCCCGCCCCTTTTTCAAAAGTAGAGTTTGGGCAAATTTTTGGATACTTGGCAGTTGAAAAAAATGTTTAGAGAATGACCACAATTACATGTTGTGTTTGATTTTTTTCAATAGCTAGAGGACACTGTTACTGTGTGACCACAGGCAATTCTCTTGAGCTATCAATACCTCAGTGGTTCTTTTTCCATACATGGCTGAGATTACCACCAGATTATCTGTAAAGACTTTAGGTACTCCTGGATTAAAAAAAAACTCTTACATATTTGAATTGTTTCAGTCCTTTCTTCATTGCTCATGGTGCTGGGATAGAATTGTTAATTATTCTAGAAAGAGTGCCAATTTCTACCCTAACATATTCTTCACTTGGGGATATAGCATGTGATGAGTTCTTTGGAATCTTAAAGGAACAAGGCAACCATTTAGACAGAGTTTACATTATCTCCACTTCCTCTAGGCCTCCTAATTCTTTTTCCTAATTTAAAGCTCTTCTTTATAGCTTTAGGACCTCCACTCCTAACACGTTTAATCATAAAATTCTTCCATTTTTTCTTTTGATGCAGAAGGGATATTACCTGTGAAGTTCACTGCTTTTCTCAGATTATTACTGTATAATATTATTTATAATACAGCCCATGCAACATGCCCACGGATAACATTTCAGAAACATTTACAATGGAGACTAAATTGGTTTAAAACATCAAAATAATTAGTCTAGTTAAGGCCACAGGGTATGATACGGGCAACTTGGATCAGAATATAAGCAACCTTTCAACTTATGTGGATCAGCATCAGAAGCAGCTGGAAAATGGTGCAAACAGTATTTCCAAAGATGTAAAATGTGCCACAATGAAATGCACAATGCATTATGGTGAATAGTCTACGTCAAATATTTTTGTCTTTTTGATCTGGTCACTGGTGTTAATGGCTTTCGCGTTGTAGAGGGACTGCTTGGCTTCCCTTAAATTTGATTATTAAACTTTTGTTGGGGGTTGTTTGGTAAGAGAAGCCAGTTTGGTAAATTCAATTTATGCCATGTTGAGTTTGAGGTGGCCATACGGTTGAAAATGGATGGAACACAGATCAGTGGTTGAGATGGAGACTTCACGGTTATCTCAAGAGATTTTAAGGGAATGGATTAGATCAATAATTAATTGGGTTTAAACAGAAGGGAGTAGGGAATTAAATATAGAAGCAGAGAAGAAATATGAGATATGAAATATGACAGAAATATAATAGAGCACTAGATTTGGAGTCAGGAAGATCTGAGTTCAATTTAGCTCCAGAAATTTACTAACTGTTCAACCTTGGATAATTCATTGAGCTTTGATTACCTCAGTTTCCTCATCTCTAAAATGCAGATGATAATAGCCCCTACCTCCTGGGTAGCTGTGAGGATATAATGAGATAATTAATAATCATAAAGCATTTAGCACAGCGCCTGACACATAGTAAGCACAAAAAAATGTTGGCTATTATAATTATTAGCGAAAGAGATGTGAAAAGGGGAATAATTTACTTAACGATGTAGAAGGGGAATTAAGAAAATATAAAGCAAAGAAGGAAAAGGTATGAATTTCAAGAAGATGGTCATCATCAACAGTCTCAGATACTGAGCAACAGTTGAAGTCATTAATAACCAATAAAAAATCATTGGATTTAAAAAGAGTTAATTAGGACCTTTTGAGTGTACAGTTTCAGTAGAGTGATGGTGATGGAGAAGCAGAAGTCAGGTTGTAGGTCATGTGGAGGCTTCTTTAAAAATAGAGACCCCTAAGTATATTTGAAGATAGAAGCCCAGGCAAATAAACAAAGAAAAATCAAAGATAAAAGAGGAGAGTTGTGAGAGAGGGGAGAGATGAGGATATTGGAAAGGATGAAGGGGGTAGTTTTATATTTCCAGAGGCATCTCAAACTCAGATGGAAATAATTTTCTCCGTCCTACCCCAAACTCATCCCTCTCTCTTCCTAATATACCTATTCCTATCTAGGACACCACCATCTTTCCAGTCATCCAGGTTCACAATCTTGGAGTCATTCACAACTCAGTTCTCTCACCACCTTCCTATCTAATCAGTTCATTTTATTGTCACAAAATATTATATAAATTCCAGTCTTTCTCCACTTATAGAGTCACCCTCCCTCTATTTTTCTGACCCTTTGCCTGGAGTACTACAGAAAACTTCTAATACATCTCTCTCACTCCACTCTCTCTCCTGTCTTATTCATCCTACACATAGATCTTGAACTCCTGAAGTACCAAGTCTGAACATGTCTTTCCACTGCTCAAGAAGATTTTTAATAATTTCCAATTGCCTCTGGGATAAATAAAAAGTAAAACAAAACAAACCGTATTCCTCTGTTTGGCATCAAGAATTCTTCATGATCTTTCTCTGATCTATCTTTTCAGACATCTAGGATTACTCTTCCCTTCTCTCCCCGCATTTTAACTTATTTGTTATTCTCCTCACATGAAATTCTATTTCCCATCTCTATTCTTTTGCCCAAACGGTCACCTATGTTTGGAACACTCTCCTTTTTCATCTCTGTCTCTTGAGTGAACTAGTTCCATTCAATGTTTACACCAAGTGCCACGTCATCCTTAAAGACCTTTCCCGATCCCTCACTTATGGGCGCATCTCCCCAAGTATTATGAATTTACTTTGCATATATATTGTATTTATCTGTGTACATATTTCTTCTCAGTAAATCATAAAGCACTGAACTTTCATAATTCTTGTTTTAATGTTTAAAGAATAGGATGTTTTCAAGAGAGACTCAAAACATATCTAAGGGTGATTTTATATATATATATATATATATATATATATATATATATATATATAGATATATGTATGTATAGATGTATTTAAAAGTACTTACATTTTGGCTCTGTGCAATGCCAAAACATCTGGATCAAAAGTAAAAAAATCCAGTTAATTATCTGGATGTTTACAAATATCCAGATGTTTGGGATGATGTGGACAAATATGAGGTGATTGATTGAATTTTTCACATTTCATTAGAATGTTCTGGCATCACATAGACACAGCTTCAATGGTTTAATTGGAGAATGCAGGTCCCATGGCACAAAGGGGTTGTATGTGTTTTCTGTTTGGCCCATAAGGACTTCATTCAATTCCACTTATGTTCTTACCCCCACAAAAATGCAGGTGTACTTTTTTATTGCCCTTAAAGCCCATAAACCACTAAATAATTTGAATAAGAAAAAAAAATCTCTTCCAACAGAAAGCATTTAATCCCAAGGAATAATTTTTTCCTTTCTTTATTCCAACAAATGAACAAAAAACCCCACATGAAATCATAGTATCACATGCCTGAAAACCAATATCAAAACATTACTATTTCCATTAAAGGAAGAATTGAAGCATGAAATTAGACAAATGTTAGCTAATGTCCGTGTTCAGTGTGGACGTTATCATGACACACATTTTTGTTACTTAAACATCTCAAGGGTAAGAGAGTAAGAGTTCTGCTCATTTATTTAACTTAGGCACAGCCTCTTCTGAGACACTAGAGCTGCTTAATGCTATTTTTACATGATTCAAGTGTTTCAAAACTGCACTTGGCGTTTTGACCTAAAATTCTTTTGTTCAACAGGGAAGTAGAGGGGGTATTGCAGGTGATAAGGCAACCTTGATGACCTGCCAGAGGCAAGAAAGGGGAAGGCATGAAAAAGGAAAAGGATGTTACACACTCACTCATTGATCTTGGAGCTAGAAGGGATCCCAGTATTCTTCTAGTCCAATAACTTCATTTTGCTAGATGAGGAAACGGAGTTCTGAGCGAGCATAGTAGAATGGGAAGAACCCCTATGCTTGAGTCAAAGCACCTGGGCTCATACCCTCCTTCTTTCTACTTGTGTAACTTTGGGCAAGTCACTCAGTGTCTCTGAAAAATCAGTTTTCTCATATGGAAAATAAGGGATTGGACTAGATGGCTTCTCAGTTCCCTTCTGTTGCTCGATCAATGACCTTAGAGAAGAAACGATTTTCTTAGTATGATTGCTTCATAGTAGTGACTACAACCCAAGTCTCTTGGACTTTTATCACTCTTTACAATATACTTCCATTCAGCATAGGAGAATAATTATTTTGATGGAACATTTAATGTCTACCAATCAATATTCCAATCCACATACTAGAAGACCCAGGCATGAATCCTGAGCTCATTCATTTCCTATCTATGTGACGTTGAGCAAATCACTTGACCTTTCTGAGACTTAGTTTCCTCATTTGGAAAATGGAGATGAGGATGCATTCCCTACCTGACAGAATTGTATTGTGGGGATCAAATGAAATAGTCTGTGATAAAATATTCTGTAACCAGAACAAGATCGGTAACTATAAATTAGTATTACTAGAGTTAGATATTGAATTGTCAAAATGTTAGCTTGTATAGTGTTGGAATGGAGTATTACCTGAGTCATCAAAATAATTTGCTGTTGGAAGGAACAGCTAAGTGGTAGAAAATTATAACTGGTAGATTTTTAATAAAAGGTGAAAGTTTCTTCATGAATAGGCTTTATGAGCCAAAAATAATGCCTATTTTAATGACCTGGAAATAGCTTCCTTTTACTAAAAACAGTAAATACAGCTAAGTGTAGATCAATAATATGGCATCCTTTATTTTTACAAAAATTACTTCACAGTATGAGAAGATCTAAAGAACAGAAAATATTGGAAATGGTAACAAGAATGTGAAGATGAAGTCACTTTCTACTAATTGTAATAGAAATGGCTAGCATTTATATAATACCTGAAGGTTTATAAGGGGCATCCAGGTGGCCCAGTGGAAAGAGCACTGGCCTGGAAGTTAGAAGGACCTCAGTTCAAATCCGGTCTCAGATGTTTATTAGTTGTGCGACTCTGGGCAAGTTACTTTAACTCTTTCCTTTACTATTTTTAAAAATTTTGTTTAACACTTTATAATAAAGTGATGTAGACACCTGGTTCTAAGCTCATTTATATACTCAATTTTAATGACTATCTTAGCTGACATAGACACCTCACAAAAGTACAATCATACTGATGGAAGAATTAAGTGCATCGCTGACTGTGCTTAAGAAATATCATGGTACTAATTTTTCAATACTATTCCCCTATTATGCAAACGATTTTTGTTGTTTTTGCAAAGTAATTTGAAGGTGTTGCATTTTTATATTTTTACAAATGGATTCAAAACCCATGAAAACTCTGTGTTTGGAAGATTTTTTCCAATAGGTTAAAAAATTCTTTTTCCAGGGTTTTCAAGTGTGCAGATATGAAATTCTATAGGTGGTATATTTATGTGGTTTTTGGCACTTAGAGTGGATAAGGTATCCCAGAGAAAAAGGTAGGATCAACAGTGTCAAATGTTGCAGAGAAGTCAAGAAGGATGAGAATTTAGAAAAGGCCACCATATTTAGTGCCTGGAACATAGAAGGTGACAATAAATGCTTATTGAATGACTGAATGACTGATTTGGCAAATGAGAGATCACTGGTCACTTTGAAAAAGTTTCAGTTGAGTGGAATCCTTGACTCAAAATAGGGTTTTGGGGGAAAGACAATGTAATGAGATCTATAACACATCCCACTCAATCTTTCAGTCTAAAAATTAAATTCCACATGTGTGTAGAATATTACTCAATGGTACCATCCTGAAGAGTTCAGCCTACAAGATGGGGTGGTGCCTTTGACAGCTGTCAAAAGCAGGATAACCTGGAGAACCAAGTGTGAGGATAATGCAAAGAGGGGCAGGGAATTTTGCTCACATAGTTACTGGTGCTTAGAGTTTGTTGTTATTCAGTCATTTCAGTCATATCCAACTCTTCATGACTCTTTATTTGGGGTTTTCTTGGCAAAGATATTGGAGTGATTTGCCATTTCCTTCTCCAGTTCATTGTACAGATGAGGAAACTGAGGCAAATAGAATTAAGTGACTTGTGCAAGGTTACATAACTAGTAAGTATCTGTAGCAGTAAGCACCCTGACAACAGTCAGGATGGCCTGCTAGCACAGGTTCTTAGATCTGCTTTTCTAAAAGGAAAGCAATTTTTGAGGGGTCAACAATCTTCTTTAATCACATATACCAACAGGAAAAATACAGAGAAAAAAAGACCGAGAGACAGGGCTTATAATTGTCTGACCATGAGCAATACATCCCAGATCAATAGACAGACCCAATTATCTGACCATTACATACATACATAGTTACCAGAGAGAGAAGCACCAATGTCTGAGTTTTCAATGCTCGGGTGGGGATGTGGGGCTCCTTAGTGTTTACCCAGAATCTCTTCTGGTACATGAACCTTCTTCCAAAGAGTAAACCCCCAAAGCAAAACCTCAACTCAGAGTATATATAGACTTTTCAGAGCCAGAGGTCATGACCCTGGTGACCCAGTGCCTCATTAGAAATTAACAAAAGGTGTAGGCCTTCCTACAAATCAGGTCTCCCCTAATTAAGCTTCCCTTAATGGGCTCCACATGAGGCCTATTAATGGGTGGGGAAGATCTTTAACTTTCATAACAGTATCTGAGGTCAGATTTGTACCTAGGTCTTCTAACTCCACGTGGGTACTTTCACCACTGTGCCACCTAGATGATTTAGATAGAGTTTAGATTGTAATTATCCTAAGGGATGCACATCAGTGCAGCCTTGTACAGGGAGACATTGGGGATGATGCTGAATTATAACTAGTGAAGGGGGTGGTACTGTGTTGGTTTTGGAGACGAGCTTACTACTGCTGTTACAGGAGAGGGTGGGATAAAACAATAAAAACTTAAAAAAAAAATCTATTTTCTTATCTTTTGATTGGCTGATCACAGTCTCTGAAGTCAGGCCATTGTGGTTCCCACTGACCTATAGTTCCTGCTATGGAAAGAGATTCATCATACAATGAAAGAAAAATTTTAAAAAGCATTCAGTTCCTATGTGAACACATTAAAATACATATTAATGAATGAATACTGGGTCAAAAGGAATAAATTATTTGTGATATGCCAGTACCAATAATGTTTTATATTATAAAATAATGTTTTATAAACCTATAATCCATTGCAAGTGACATCAAAGTGTTAAAGACAAAATACCATAAGTAGGATCTGAAAACATTTCTTTTTTTGAAATGAAAGAGAAAAGCTCTGTGTGTCAAGAGGTTCAAGATGACCTTCCATTATTATTCAAGGAAAGATTAATATGGAGTAGACAATTTGAAAGTGATATATAAATGAACTCTGAGGGTATGACAAGATACTAACTATACCCTTCACTCAATATGTACTACATTAACTCAGTTTGCTGGTTACTTGAAGGTGAGATTTGGAGAAGGATGGGAAGTCTATTTCACTCTGGAAGGAGAAACAGAGATATTCATTCAATCAACAAGCATTTTCTAAAGCACTTCCTTTGTGCTGGGCTTGTCCTTTGGCCCATGCAGATCCAGGGACAAAAAAAAGAAATATTTCTTATTCTCTAGGAGATTCCATCTTATTAGAGGAAACAAGTATAACTTTAAGAATATATATAACAACCCAAATTAAATACAAGGCAATTTAATGGTGGGAAGTACTTACTAGAAGGTGGTGGGAATTAGGAAAGGCTTCCTGTTGGAGGTGGCTTTAGAAGAAGCTAGGGATTCTACGAGATGGTGAGTGGTGGCCAGCCTGCTCAATGGCATGGAGATAAGAGAGAGACTATTTTGTATGAGGACCAGAAAATAGGACAATTTGACAGGAAAGGATAGTAGATGAGGGGGAACAATGCATGATAAATCTGAAGTATAAACATTGAGCAGAATTGGATTATAATATTAGTAAATCACAGACTTATAGCTAGAAAGGTCATTTAATTTATATGAACTGATGCTGAGTGAAGTGAAGAGAATCATTAGGACATTGCAAACAATAACAGCCACGTTGGGTGATGACTGACTGATAGACTTGGCTCTTCTCAGCAATGCGAGGATCTAAGAAAACTCCAAAAGACTCATGATGGGAAATACCATCCACATCCAGAGAAAGAAATATGAAGTATGAAAGCAGATTGAAGCCCATCATTTGCTCTTTTTTTTGTTTTTTCTTTCTCATGGTTCCTCTCATTTGTTCTAATTCTTCTGTATAATATGACTAATGTGAAAATGTGTTCCATAAGAATATATATGTAGAGTCTATATCCAATTAAGCTCTCTTGAGGAATGGGGAGAGAAGGGAGATAGAGAAAATTTAAAATATATTTATTTTAATTTATTTTATTTTTTTAGTTAAATTTATTTATTTAGCATTTTACATTCATTTTCACAAAATTTTGGGTTCCAAATTTTCTCCCCATCTGTCCCCTCCCCCTCCCCCAATACACCAAAGATTCTAATTTCCCCTATCACCAATCTGCTCTCTCTTCTATCATCCTTCCCTTCCCTTGTCCCCATCTTCTCTTTTGTCCTGTAGGGCCAGATAACTTTCTATTCCCCATTACCTGTATTTCTTATTCCTAGTAGCAAGAACAATACTCAGCAGCTGTTCCTAAAGCTTTGAGTTCCAACTTCTCCCCATCCCTCCCTCCCTACCCATTCCCTTTGGGAAGGCAGGAAATTCAATATAGGCCATATCTGGGTAGTTTTGCAAATGACTTTGATAATAGTTGTGTTTGTGTAAGACTAACTATATTTCCCTCCATCCTCTCCTGCCCCTCATTGCTTCTATTCTCTCTTATGATCCTGTCCCTGCCCAAGAGTGTTGACTTCAAATTGCTCCCTCCTCCCATTGCCCAACCTTCCATCATGGCCCCCCCACCCTGCTTATCCCCTTCTCCCCCACTTTCCTGTACTGTAAGGTAGGTTTTCATACCAAAAGAATGTGCATTTTATTCCTTCCTTTAGTCAAATGTGATGAGAGTAAACTTCATGTTTTTCTCTCAGCTCCCTTCCTTTTCCCTCCACTAAAAAGTCTCCTACCTGCCTCTTCTATGCGGGATAATTTGCTCCATTCCATTTCTCTTTCTCCTCCCAATACATTTCTCTCTCACTGCTTAACTTCATTTTTTTAAGATATGATCCCATCCTATTCAATTCATTCTGTGTTCTCTGTCTCTGTGTGTGCGTGCACATGTGTGTGTGTGTGTGTGTGTGTGTGTGTGTGTGTGTGTAATCCCACCAACTGCCCAAATATTGAAAAGTTTCAAGAGTTACAAATATTGTCTTTCCATGTAGGAATATAAACAGTTCAACTTTAGTAAGTCCCTTATGACTACTCTTTCCTGTTTACCTTTTCATGCTTCTTTTCATTCTTGTGTTTGAAAGTCAAGTCAAATTTTCTTCTCAGCTCTGGTCTTCTCATCAAAAATGCTTGAAAGTCCTTGATTTCATTCAAAGACCATATTTTCCCCTGAAGTATTATGCTCAGTTTTGCTGGGTAGGTGATTCTTGGTTTTAGTCCTAGTTCCTTTGACTTCTGGAATATCATATTCCATGCCCTTCGATCCCTTAATGTAGAAGCTGCTAGATCTTGTGCTATCCTGATTGTATTTCCACAATACTGGAATTTTTTCTTTCTAACTGCTTGCAATATTTTCTCCTTGACCAGAGAACTCTGGAATTTGGCCACAATGTTCCTAGGAGTTTCTCTTTTTGGACCTCTTTCAGGCAGTGATCGATGGATTCCTTGAATAATTATTTTGCCCTCTGGTTCTAGAATATCAAGGCAGTTTTC
>CM053773.1:12724674-12742289 GCA_028658325.1 Potorous gilbertii | reverse complement strand
TGGGTCTATTTTCCAGGTCAGTTGTTTTTCCAATGAGATATTTCACATTCTCTTCCATTTTGTCATTCTTTTGGTTTTGTTTTGTGATTTCCTGGTTTCTCATAAAGTCGTTAGCCTCCATCTGTTCCATTCTAATTTTGAGAGAACTATTTTCTTCAGTGAGCTTTTGCACCTCTTTTTCCACTTGGCTAATTCTGCTTTTGAAAGCATTCTTCTCCTCATTGGCTTTTTGGACCTCTTTTGCCAATTGAGTTAGCCTATTTTTCAAGGTGTTATTTTCTTCAGCATTTTTTTGGTCTCCTTTAGCAGGGTGTTGACCTACTTTTCACACTTTTCTTGCATCACTCTCATTTCTCTTCCCATTTTTCCCTCCACCTCTCTCACTTGATTTTCAACGTCTTTTTTGAGCTCTTTCATGGCCTGAGTCCATTAAATATCTATTTTCGATGTTTGAGATACAGAAGCCTTGACTTCTATGTCTTTCCCTGATGGTAAGCATTGTTCTTCCTCATCAAAAAGGAAGGAAGGAGATATCTGGTCACCAAGAAAGTAACCTTCTATGGTCTTATTTTTTTTCCCTTTTCTGGGCATTTTCCCAGTCAGTTACTTGACTTCTGAGATTCCTCTCCACATCCACCTGGCCTCCACATCCGCCCAGCTAGTGCTTGGGGTCTGAGATTCAAATGCTGCTCCCCAGCCTCAGGGCTTTCAGCAGGGGCAGGGCTGCTGTGAAGTGTGAGATTAAGTTCAGCTGCTTGGGTGGGGGCAGGGCTGCCTCACAGGGCTCAGTTCCCTCCAGGGGTTTATATGGATACCTTCAACAATGGATCCCAGCTCCTTCCTGCTTTGGGAGCCCCTGTTTGCTGCTGCCTCTGCTGCTGCCTCCCGAGGGGGCCTGAGTTATTGGGACACCCTGCTCCCCTCTTGGCCAGCCAAACAGGCTCTCTCACTAACCTTTGGTGTGTGTGGATGGATGGACCTGCATGGCTGCTAGAGATTCCATCCCTGAAGCCTGTTCAGATCTTCTCCTTTCGGTGCCATGTGGCCAAGGCAGGGCTGGGCTCTGCCCCGGGTCTGTTTCATGAGGGACCTTTGGTGTCAAGTTTTTCAGGGCTCTCTGGAGCAGAAATCTCCTCCACTCTGTTGTTGTGTGACTTCTGCTACTCCAGAATTTGTTGGGAGTTCTTCTTTACAGGTATTTTATGGGCTATGTGTTCGGAGTTAGCATATGTGAATATTTCCACTCCACCATCTTGGCTCTTCCCCCCTGAAAATTTAAAATTTATGGAAGTGGATGTTGAAAACTAAAAATAAATAAATTAATTTATATAAAAAAAAGAATGGCCCTTTAGTGATCAATTAGCACATCTCCCTCATTTTACAGATAAGAAAATTGAAGCAGAGAGTGACTTGTCTAAAATTATATAGGTAGTAAAACTGGCATTAGAACCTAAAACCTGTGACTCCAAATCCAGTGCACTTGCATCAGGAAGCAAGATCTGGAAGAAGAGGATTCATCACAAAGGAATGGGAACAAGAAGGATTAAGGCTAACTTTTCAAGCGTTTATACATGAGGATAAAATTCTTCTCTTTGTGGATTTGAACCCCTCACATCATTTTTTCCATTAATTTCTGATTAAAAAAAAATAGATGGTGAATTGTTTTGGGGGAGAGAAGGGAAAAGCTTTGTTCTTTCTTTCATGCAAGGCTGGGTGGTGAATAATCCAGGCCAAGAAGAGAAAGAGGTGGAGAAAGAAGGAAATCAGTAGGGGGTAGAGTTACCAGAGTCAAAACCAAAAAGAAACTACAGTTGGCCTTAACATGACATATTAGTAAGAGGATTCCTCTGCTCCTTCACAATAAAATATTGGCCAGGTCAGTCAAATACCAGCCAGCTGGCAACCCTAGTAGTTGGTGCCAGAGAGCCAAGTTTTGGGGTTTGCTGGTGGAAAAAATGGGGGTCACTGGGGTCCAGCAGGCCCTTGGAAACATAAAGAGTAATTAGCATCAACAGTGCTAGTGCTCCCAAGTTGTGAAACCAAGATATTACTTCCTAGCAAGTATAAATGTGATTACCAACTCTTTAAATTGCTCAGTAAGTGATCCAAATTTTTAGATTTAAGAAAATTACTAGTATTTTTATATAAATAACTTACATTTCTATTACTCTTAAGGTTTTTACAAATCTTTTTTCCTTTACAACAACTGAGTAAAATGGGTAGAACCAAAAGCCTACCATTTTGTAGATGAAGAAATGGAAACTCCAAGAAGCTAATTTTCCAAGATCACACAATTAATACGGGTCAGAACTAGTATTCAAACCCAGATCTCTACTGTATCTGAATTCAGTACTCATTCCAGTCTATCATGCTATATGTCAGGCTTCATAGCTGAAAATCTATAAATAGCCCAAGGTCAAATCCAGAGCGAAACACAATTTTATGCTGTCTAAGCACATATTTCTCAGCTCTCGCTAATCTCTACTGCCTGCACTTTGGTTTTTTCCTTCATTTGGAACTAAAATCTTAGACTACCAGATTTCAAGGTCTGTTTGCTAAGTCTTCTCCTTATCTAGCCTTTTTCTGGACCCATTATGTGCTTCCTAGCCACTCCCAAATCATGCTGCTATGCTCACCCTTCTCTCTCCTTTTCGCTTCTAGTTCCCCTTTATGTGTTTTCTTTTCTTATTTAAGTGTAAGTTACTTGAAGGCAGGAAATATCTTCCTTGCATTTTTGTATCCCAAATACTTAGCGTAGTACTGGCACTGTATAAATTATTTTCTCCTCCCTTCTTCCTTCCCCCTCTTCTTTCTCCTTTCCTTCCTTCCTCCAGTCTCCTTTTCTTCTCCCCTTTCTTTTTTTCCTCTCTCCCTTCCTTCCTTTCTTTCTCTCCTTCTCCTTTTTCTTCTTCTCTTGCTCTCAAAATGACTCAGAGAAAAATAGAGATGATCTGGATATTTAGGTATATTAAATTCTTTCCTCCCTCCCTTCCCTCCTTCCTTCCTTCCTTCAAATAAATTCACTTTGTTATTAATAACTCACATTTATGTAGTACCTTAAGGTTTGCGAAACACTTTTTTTCCAACAGTTCTATAAGATAGGCATTGAAAATATCACTCCAATATTACAAAGGTGGAAACTAAGGACCCAGGTTTAAATTAGTTGCTCATTGTCACACAGTAACTATGTATAAGCGGAGGAAGTTTAGCATACATTTCCTAGCTCGGTATTTGGCTTCTGTTCTCCCTCTCCCTCCCTCTCTCCCTCTCTCCCTCTCTCCCTCTCTCCCTCTCCCTCCCTCTCTCCCTCCCTCCCTCTCTCTCTCTCTCTCTCTCTCTCTCTCTCTCTCTCTCTCTCTCTCCCTCTGTCTTTCTCTCTCTGTCTCTCTCTGTTTTGTATATGCTGAATCTCCTATAGTGGAGGTAGATTGAGAGAAATATTTTCTCTCCTAGAGAAAGAGAAAAAGCAAGTCAGCATGCAAGTAAGGGTAATATAAAAGTCAGCCCAGGTTAGAGAGCAGTTTCTTTCCTGGATAGCCAAGATTGAAGAGGATGAGAATGAATTAGGAAACTAGGGTCCAAAACAAAGTTTTCAATCAAGAGGCATCTTGTCTAGAATAAGGAGGAATGTTACCAAGAGAGTCAGCAAAATAATGACTGATATAAATGACCTCCCATAGTTTTAAACTTTTGGAGTGGCAATAGAATTTTCTCTGCTCTCGCTCTCTCTGTCCTGAAGAATTGTTATTCTCATAAACAAAGTGTGCTACATAACTTCATGATCCTGGAACACTTTGCTTCCTTCTAGGGTGCTGCCTCAGACCTTGAGACCTTGACTTGGTGGAATAGTACTGCTGGAAACCTTTACCTGTTTGGATGTGTCCATGTTGAATGCTGCTTCCTATGTCCTCTCCTCAGACCCATATCTTTGTAAATCCATGAGATACAGGATGCAGAGCTATTTCCTTCAGGAGTCCAGAAGACAGGATAATGTATTCTTGTTGGCCCAACATAATTAACAACGGTAGACAAAGATTGTAGTTAGGAGAGGAAGTCTAGTTTGGGACTACAGTGAGCCTTTTGCAAGAAGGAACACTGGAGCATGGAGAAGTGAACTTAGTTTCTTATTCATCATCTCAATTTTAAAATCAACTACTACCTGTATGTAAATGATTTCCACATTTGAATTTTCAATCTTAACTTCTTTTATGAACTCTGTCCAGCTCTACAGCTACAAGTGCTTTGTGAACATTTATATCTCATTGTCCTATGACTACCTCAAACTCAACATGTTCAAAATCAAGTTTATTATATTTTCTTTTAAGTTCCACTTTCTGAATTTCTATGTGTGGCATTACCATTCGTAGAATCAGAGCATCTCAGAGTTGGAAGTGATCTCAGAAACCATCTAATACAAATATATGGCTGACTAAAAATGCCTTCAGCAATAACCCCTCCACCCCAACAAATTGCTATTTAGCTTCTTTTGAAGATCTCTTGTGAGGGGGAGCTGAGTGTCTGCCAAAGAAGTCCATTTCACTTATGTATAGTTCTAATTGTCAGAAATCTTTCCTTAAGTTGAGCCAAAACCTGAATTCCTACAACTTTTCATGGTTTCTAGTTCTGCCCTCTAGGGCTAAACAGAGTAAGTCTAATACTTTTCCATATTGTTAGTCATTCAAATACTTGAGGAGAGCAATTATGTTCTTCTAAAATATTTCCCTTCCTAGGTTTAACATCCTAATTCCTTCAGTTCATCTTTATATTGTATAATCTCAAAGTCCTTCACCATTCTAGCCGCCTTTCCTTGGGGTGTTACCAGTCTGGAGCCTCTAAGAAGGAGAAGAAAGAGCCTAGATTTATAGACAAAAGAATAGGATTCTTGTCTTGACTCCTCTACTTTGATTACTGTGGGCAAATCCTTCCCCCTCCATGAACCTCAGACTCCTCATTTGTAGAGTGAGATGGACTGTAAGATCCCTTGAAACTCTCAATGATTATGATTAGGTGATCCCTAGAGAAGTGGAGCAAGTCAGGGTCCAACTGTACTGTATGGCATCAGGAAACCAGTAATTTGCTCTGGTCTGGAACTGAGGTAGAGCCCCGCTGAGACTGGCTAAGTCCATCCTGAGTGGGCAGGACAACAGGACCCACATAACACCAGTAATATTGACCTTTAGGGAAGTCTAGATGAATGCAGGGATGATGGGGAACTGAATTGTCATCTAGTCTAGTCAATGAGTGGTTCTGAATGAGAATCATTTCTACAATCTCCTTGACAAATGGCTATCTGACCTTTGCTTGAGATCTTTCAATGAAGAGGATTCTTTGGGGCAGAAAATGCCATGGATATCCCTCATCACTACTATAGCTATTGTTAACAAATTGGTTCCCCAAACTCCTCTTTCTCCTCCTCAAGGTAATGGTAGCTTGGACTTATGTAGGGCTTTGATGTTTACGAGTAATAAATTTTAAACATTGTCTCATTTTATTCACACAATAAAGCTAATAATAGTAAGTTAGTATTATTCCCACTTCACAAATGAGGAAACCAAGGCAGACAGGTTAAGAGACTTGCCCATGGTCACATAGCCAGAAAGTGTCTGAGCTCAAACTTTAAGTCAAACTTTCCTGATTCCAAATTTAGCACTTCTACACTGTGTCACCTCACTGCTTCTCTCCAGGTGATCTACAGTCTAATTTCAAAACAATAGCATTTCTTTTTTTAAAACTTCCTTGATCTGTTCCAAATCCTCTCTATTGTTCATTTCCTCTCTAGCTCTTGAATTTTCTCATTTTGACATATATAGATACATATGTATGCAACACATATGCATATAATGTGTATATTTAAGTAACATTACTTCTTCATCACCATCATCACCACTAAAATATATTTATCTTTCTTTTCAATAAGGTATACCACATATATATATGTATATATATATATATATATATATATATATATATATACATATATATATGTGTGTGTGTGTGTGTGTGTGTGTGTGTGTGTGTGTGTGTACATATATATATATATAAAATCGTTTTTCAGAGATAGTATTCATGCCATCAGTGATTCCTTCTTGCTGTTCAATCATTTCAATTGTGTTTGACTGTTTGTGAACCCATTTGGGGTTTCCTTGGCAAAGATACTGGAGTAGTTTGCCATTTCCTCCTCCAGCTCATTTTACAGATGAATAAACTAAATGACTTGCCCAGGGTCACACAACTAGGAAGTGTCTAAGGCCAGATATGAACTCATGAGGAAGAAGTCTTCCTGAATCCAGGCCTGGCACTCTATCCAGTTCACCACCTAGTTGTCATTGGACATAATTAGTATTTCACAAATGCTTGTTGATTGATTAGAGTCCTGGTGTAATTGATCAAATTTTTTTGGAGGGCTATGCTATCTGTCCATGGTGCCTAGCTTAATGAATGTAGTGACTAAGAGCTCAGGAGAAGGAATAAAACTGGATCTACATCCAGTTTTGGAAATTTTCCGAATAATTAATGGTAATTGAGCTTAAGGGGACAGGTGAGATCACTGAAAGGGAATAGAGAGAAAAGACAATGGAATCAAGAGCAGAGAAACATAAATACAAAAGTATGGTACAACCCAATGAGAATAGTGTCAGAACATTCCTCAGGTAAAAAGCCCAAGAGAAGTTTGAGCTTCCTGAAATGATTTAATCATTTGTCAACTCCCTTAACTAACAGTAATTAGTTAGTTAGTTAGCTAGCTGTGTAAGGCAAAATTTTCTTGATAAGGAGTTTTTGTGATGACCTTGGTGATATTTAAATCTTCCTTCTCAGTCAGTACATTATGAACCCTCTAAATGTGGTTTAATCTGTAACCTGACTTAGTTTACCTATAGAGTCTCTTGTCTCCTCTGCTTAACTGTTTATTCAAATTTTATGACATTGAAGCAAGCATAGGATTATGATTTTGTGGCCATCATACACTTGTTTCCTGTTGTATTTAAGTCCTTCATTTACTACTGCCTTGGAGATTTACTCAGATTGATTCCCCTGGGAGACATTGTCATCAATCTGGCTCCAAACAGTCCTTAAAAGAAATTCTATCAAGCTCTAAATGAGGTAAGTAGTGAGGAAAATACTATTCAGTACACTATTCAGAATGAACTTTCCTTGCAGCCACAAATCTAGCTTTCTGCTTCTGCAATTATGATTTCTGCTTATGAGAATGTTGGACTTTAAGCCCAAATGGGTATTGTAGGACAATATTTTATTATATTGTTTGGAAAACCTTATTTATTAATATTGTTTGAACCTAGCATGATATGGGTAGAAATTGACTGACCTCAGAGTGGTTCTCAGGGAAGCTGAATGGTAATACATACTTGTACTCCACTCAGCTCTTGGTCCACCCAAAGCTTGTGTTTTGAGTTCCTCAAATTTGAGTGTTTATTTTTACATCTCAATCAACTTTAATTTGAATGTTTCTGCTTACTGAGAAATATCTCAATGAACTTTGCCTAAAAACTACTCTCTTTATAAAATAGCTTAATTACTTAGAGGCATTTGTCTACTGGTCGTTGTTCTTCCTTCCTACTCCTATAGGACTACTGTCACCACAATGTTGGGGTCACAGTAGATGTGGTGTATTTGCCTGTGGCTAATCAGTCCAACACAAGCTCAGAAGACTCTACCACAAGTTGGACACAAATAGTGCATTTGAATATTTGGGATGGAGAGGTCTCTAGATTTGCCCATCTCATATTTCCTTCGTGCTACTGCAATTCACCTGTGCTCAAAGAGCACAGTTTTATAAATTTCCATTTCTTCTCTAAAACCTCATATAATGTAAACCTCACAGAGACTGAGGAGGGAACTTACTTTTGTCTTTCCTTCTGTACCAGAGAGGGTCTAATAAATTTCCTTCTAAACTACAAAAAAGGGTCAGAAAAGCTAAAGCTCAAAGTCAGCTGAGGTTGGAGAGGAAAACAAAAAAACAAAAAAAAATTAAACTATACCGGTCAAGAAGGGATCAATGGAAGGGACAAGATACGCACAGCATTAATAAATTCTTATTTTATTTCTTTTTTCTTTGGTAAAGATAATGATCATTGAACTGTATAAAAGACTGAACAATGTGGTTAAGTTGACATAATCAAGGTATGTAAGAAGATAAGAAGAAAGCAGCTAGTTGCCTTAGGAGAGTTCAAGTCACCTGGCCCAGGTGAACTTGAACCATATGAGTGGTATTCCTAGATACCAAAAGGGCCAACTGACAGATGAAATTGCCAAATCATTGCCAAAAATCTTTGAAAGGCTATAGAGAACAGGAAAGAAGACATCATAAGAGCAGAAAAGGGAAGATTTCCAAATTTTCAACTGAAGAGAATGGAATTTGAAGCTATAGGTCAGTGATCTTAACATGATTCTTGCCAAAATTTCTAGATGATTATCCAAGAGTTGAATAGTAAACATCTAGAAAAGGATAGCATAGGTTCATTAAGAACAGATGATGAAATCGAGGGGATGCCCATTAATTGGGGAATGGCTAAGCAGCTTGTAGTATATGAATGTAATGGAATACTTTTGTTTCATAAGAAATGATGAATTGATGGACTTAAAGAAAAACCTGGAAAGACTTACATGAACTGATACTAAATGAGTGAGAAGAACCAGGATAACATTGTATGCAGTAACAGCAACATTGTGCTACAACCAACTTTGATAGACATAGCTCTTCCCAGCAATGTGAGGATCTAAGATAACTCCAAAACACTCATGATGAAAAATACTCTTTGCTCTCTCTCTTTTTGTTTCTTCTTTCTCAGGGCTTCTTTCATTGGTTCTAATTCTTCTTTACAATATGACTAATGCAAAAATATGTTTAATATGAATGTATTTGTATTGCCTATATCATATTACGTGCCATCTTGGGGAGGGGGAAGGAGAAGGAAGGGGAGAAAATTTAGAACTCAAAATCAGAAGTGAATGTTGAAAACTAAAAATAAATAAATAGATACATAAATTAAAAAAAAACGAACAGCTCAAGTCAGACAAATCTCATTTCCTTTTTTGACAGGTGCAAAGCAGGGAATGCTATAGGTAGTGTTTAGCTTGATTTCAGCAAATCATTTGACATAGTCAAATCCAGGCTATCTGTCTGGATAACATGGAGTAGTGTGGGCTAGATGATGAAAAAATTAGCTGGATTCAGATGTGATTGAATTTCTGTACCCAAACTGTACTCATTAATGCCTGGCAGAGCCTTTGAGAGTATAAGGTCACCTTCAGACTACAAAGAAGCATTGGAGTTGGGCTTTAGAGGAGGAATACATGCATACATGTAACCACACATATTTCTCTATCTTTAAAAATAAAAACAAATTAGAGGCTTTTCTAAGCACCAACATAGTACAATAGGAAGGACACTGGCTCTAAATACAAGGCACCTGGGCTTAATTCCTATGTCTCACATTTACTACATGTGACCTTGGAAAAAATCATTGAATTTCTCTAGATCTCATTTTCTCCATCTTTAAAATGAGAAAATTGGTCTAGAGACCTCTGTGATCTCTTTTAGCATGACTTCTATGATCCTGTGATCACTTCAATAACTTCCTTCTGATTTTTTTCCAACTCTCTCCAGCTGCTCTCAAAACAAACACTCCTTTTGGCCCCACATTTCCCTTTCTAATAAGCTGTTCACTCTTGTGACTTTTATTCTGGTTTTACTGGGTGTATGTAGTGGGTCTTCTTTTTGCTTAGTTTCTCTCTAGAGACTGAAACCAGGAATTAGCTCAAAATCATATTTAAAATTTTTTTTCTTTTGAATAATTTTCTATCAATAATACATAACATTGGTGTCTAAGAAAAGGAGGGGGAAGAGAATTTGACAACTGCCGGGAAAGAAACCAATCTTTTGTTTATTATGTTTGGTGATGGAAACTGATTACATAACTTGTCATTATTTATTTCTCCTGACATATAAGGAATGAAATAATGAAGATTTAGAAGAGGAAGGCTGTTCTTTCTCAGAGTAGTTTAGAAATGGAATCTAGCTTGATGAAGTTATCATTTTTGGAGGTGGAGATGGAAAGATGTTTCACTACTGGATTTCCCCTGAGTTTCCAAAAGTTGAGGATTGTTAAGTGATCCTTCTCTTAGACATTGCTACATGGTACAGTCATTCTTTATTGTTCATGGAGGTTACCTTATAAATTTTAAAGGTCTCATAGGTAGTAGCAGCAGTGGCAGCAGCTACAGAGGACCTGAGGTTCCCAGGGGTGGAAGTGGTGAGGAATGCTAAGGAAAAGTTTTAGGGGACCTTGTGTGTTTAGAAGTGTGCAAACATATTAGCCACATTCAAATGCTTTAGCAGCAATACAGTCCAACTTTCCAGATTTTGTCAGTTCCACTTTAATCACTTTTAAGTCCTAGAACATTGGCTTCATCTATCTATCTATCTATTCATTTATCTATTTATTTTTAATATTAAGCTCTATTATGTCAAAGTGAAAGAGCAGGACCATTAACTACTAATAAGGGAAACTATGTCCAGAGCTCTAGGTCTATGTCTGGGTGAGACCCACAGAACAGGTTGAAAAGAGAACATTTCAGTTTGACCACAGATGGCCTACTTAATAAACACAGACTGCCAAATTGCAGGTCCAAATGAGTGTTCTCTCCAGAACTGGCATATCATTCTGATGTATAAAAACAGATATATTGTTTATTTTTTTTTTAACAGTCAGTAGTGAGTAAAGTAAGAATGCAGTCACTTTAGGACAGAGACCATCTTGTTTGCTTTCTTTTGTATCCCCAGTGCTCAGCACAGGGTTTGGCACATAATATATGAGCACGCTAATGTTACCAGAATAATCAACTAATAGCTCTACAAGCATTTATTTAGCATTTACTATGTGCTAGGCACTATATTAGGTGCTAGAGATATATACAAAAAAAGTACTGCCAGCAAGGAACACAGAATATCATGTGAATAAATGAATGAAAAGAGCATTTACTAAGCACATATGATGGGTCAGGTATTGTGCTGAGTGATGGGGAAACAAGAACAAACAAACAAAGCAAGCAAACCAGAAAGACTGTCCATGCCCTCAAGGAGCTTATATTGTAATAAGGGATGACAACATATAGAGGGAAGCAAGAAGATTAGGGGAATGAATACTGTGACATTATTTGGAAATGACCCAGAAATAACTTCTTGACATCTTAGTTTTCAGCAAGATAAGATTAAAACAAACAAGCAAACAACTAACCTATCCATCAAAGCCCATGTTCCCCAGGGCAGAGTCCAGGTGCCTTTGGGAGGAGGTATATGAACTGTTGGTTTCATTGCTATGTACTTCCAGATGAGTAAACTCCATCAATGTAGGTCAGCACCTTTTCTATAACATATGACCTAGAGCATTTAGAGGTTATCATACAGACACACACACTCACACACACACACTCAATACATGGCAATTTTGGAGCGGAGGGACTAATGGTTGAAGAAATTGGGAGAAGTTTCAAGTAGAAGTTGGCTTTTGAGCTGAATTTTGAAGGAAAGAAAAGTTTCTAAGAGGAGAGGTAAGGGAGAAAATTCCAGCATGGGGTGGGATTGGAAGTTGGGACTGTGTAGCCAACGCAAAGACATGGAGAAATGAGATGGAGTATATTGTGTAAGGACAAGCAAGAAGGTCAGTTTGGCTGGACTTTGGAGTGCATGAATGATGTGCATGAATCGAGAAGGATTTTGGAGGGTGCCACTTCTTTTTTCAAAGGAGTCTGGAAATCAGGTTAGTGGCAAGTACAGTATGAGATAGGAGGCATATAGTCAGATAATCAAATGAGTGGCCCCATTTCACTATTCTTTCTCCCTCCATAAAGTGGAGATTAGGAAGTAAAGAGTTCAGGAGGATATGAAAGTTGACTCTACATCTCTGTCGAGAGAAGTCTGGTTTCTCACCAACTTTCCTCTTCTTCTTCCCTCAGAGGACAGATACAACAGGAGATAGAAGCCTAAAGTCAAAGGTAGGTTGTTCATCTTTCCTGCTGGAAGGTTAGGAGATCTAGCTGTCAATAGGAGGTGGAACTTGCCTTGTTTTGGTACAGTTGGAAGTTATTGCTTTGAGGTATGTGGAAGATGACCAACCCAGCCCCTTGCCTTCTTCCCTCTGGAGACATGCTGCACCTAGCAGGAGATGGAAGATGCAAGGTTTGTGGTCAGAGGGATGTTTGGCACCTGAGGAGGCTGGAGGTTAGGCAGCAGCGGGAAGTGGTAGTGGATTGCCTATGGGGGGCTGGCAGAGAAAGATGTTGTAATGAAATAAATTGCCAATTCATTCTCATGAGAGGAAGGAGTCCTCAATGGCTAAAGGATGGGCAGGGAAGACCTAGAGATTAAAGGGTAAAAATTCTCTTTCTTCATATATTTTTTAGGTATTAGTGTTCTGAGGACAGTTCAAACCAGTTGGTGATAGTCCATTGTTAAAATATAAGTTTGCATTTATATACCTGAAAAATTGGCAAATGTTAAAAAAGACAGCTTAATTTATGTTTTCTTGATTGTCTAGACATAAGAAAGTGATGGAAAAATGTTAATAATGCAGATGAACTTAAAATGCATGCATTTCTTTTCTCCCAGAGAGCAGGTGGTTACGCATTTAACTAACATATTCTTGGATATCACTATATGACAATGGTTGAGTTAGATGGTCTTACAAAACAGGGCAAGGTCCTGTGATGGAAAGGGAAGGGGAGAACGGAACAAGTTTTTGTGAAGCACCGACTACATGCCAGACACTGTGCTATGGCTTTTAAAAATATTGCCTCATTCAGTCCTCACAACAATCCTGGGAAGTAGGTGTCATTATTCTTCCAATTTCATAGCTGAGGAAACTGAGGCAAACAGAGGTTAAATGACTTATATAAGGTCACATAGCTAGAAAGTGCCTCATTTTGTATTTAAACTTGTCTTCCTAATGCAGTCATTAGGAATAGATTACTACTGTGATAGCCTTCAACCTCACCAAATACAAAATGCTCATTTTTTTTTCTTAAAGAACCCCAAAGAAATGTTTAAGGCAAGGGCTATTATACTTTATCTTTGTATCCACAGTGCCTAGGACTGGCTTGACATGTAATAGACACTAAATACTTGTTAATTAAATAAATGAATAGATGGGTGCATGATTGTCCTCTGGGATACTACAACTCTATTAGCATCAACTACTTACCATGCACAGAAAACTGTGAAGGATACAAAGGAAATATAAATTTGAGTCTACCCTTGGGAAGCTGACAAAATTGTTAGGAAGAGAGGGTGTTCTCACAAGAAACAACTAATGAACAGTACCAAACAATATATAATCAGGTATGTAATTGTTTTACACATATTGTAAGTGCCACAGGAGTTTTGAGGACATAAAATAGTGTCAGCTGGAGTAATCGTGGAAGGTTGCATGGAGGAGAAGAGTGAGAGATGGATAGAATTTGCATTGACTAGGAAGGGAGGGCATTTAGAGCAAGGAAAGCAGCATGAGTAACATCATGGAGACAGCAATCAGCTGTCAGAAGTCAGCATTTCATTTTATGGAGACTAAATCATAGAATTTTAGAGCTTGAAGAGCTCTCCGTGGTATCTGATCCAATTTATACCTGAAAAGAATCCCCACTTTAATAGATCTGACAAGTACCAATCCAGAATCTTCTTAGAGACCTCCCCATAGAGGAGACCCGCTATTTCTTGAGGTGGTAGATTCTATTTGTGGAAAGTTTTAATTGTTAGGGAAAATTTTTCTGACATTGAGGCTGAACCTGCCTTTTTACAACTTCCAGCCAAAGACCAGCCTGAAAAAATATGAACAAATAGTTCTCAAAAGAATTGAAAACTGATTAAATACCAACTACTTATCTTATCATTCAAGGCTCTTCATAACTCCATTTTGCCTATCCATTTTATTTTTCATTAATCCTCCAATACTAACCTGCTACATTCAGGCTGTTCAAATAACTTAAATATTGATATTAATTTTCAGCATAATGAAGCTACCCTGTTTCTATCTTTTAATCAAGTATATTTTTGCTATTGCATTGTCTGAGATTATGGTCACTCAGGCTCCCACGATATTGGTGTAAAACCGACTTGAAGTGAGTCTCGATTTCCTTCTGGTGTTCTAGTATGTGTACTACAAAGGCACAGGTTACTATGTATAGGCCTGAATAGACAGGAAACTATTGACTGATATAAGGTGGGTACTGGTGGGTAGTTCATTGCCCCATAGGTCCTGAGTAGTCACACTGTTAGAGTTGTTATTTTTTGTGTGTATATGTGAAAGGAAGAGCAAGATTGGATATTTCATAATTTGTCATATAACTAAATGCTGATTTCTACGATTTGAACTCTGAGAACTGCGGCCAGGTGTCATGGGCAGGGATATTTTTCAGATATCTACTATTTTATTTCAGCTCAGTCAAGCATCATGTAAATGATGGACAAAGAGTCCTTACCAAGCCTTTCTAGGTTGTGTCTGAAGTCAGACACTATCATGTTAAAATATGTGGGGAAATAATTCTTGCCTTTATTGGTCATTTGGTGCATTTGGAGTCTTAATTATCAAATTTTTGATTTGGAATGTGCTTCAGTCTCTGTGATCTGTCTCATTTTCAAAAAATGCACCTGTAATCACTGAGTAAATCTGAATGTGTAGCTATAGCTATGGTGACAGCAGCACTTGCCTATGTCTACATTTACTAAGGTAAATGGTTAAGAGGGTGAGTACCAAGAGCAAAAGAGAAAATGAGGAAGTTTGTGAGGAGAAAGAGAAAGGTAGGAGTATTAGATGATATTTGCTCAGGAGAAAGGGAGAACAATCTGGTGGGGCAAGGGGAGGGAGAACAAATAGAAAGAATTAATAGAATCCTCAGGGACCAGAAGAGATTCTTATTTTCTCCAAAGTTTTATTTACATTCCATTTACATTATTGTCCTTCCTCCATCTTGATTTCCAATGCTCAATTCAGCCAGAATATACCTCTTATTTAAGTGGAATAAAGAATTATCTAGCCAGTTTGGCAAACGTGGAGAGCCAGTCCTCACTTTTTAAAGCTTGGAGCTGGCTCATTATAAATAGAACTATGGGAACTATCTAAATATCCCATACAATCATTGAAAAAATGCTGGTTTGTCAGCACGTGGACCACGAATGCAAAAGTGAGTCATTCTCTAAGGCAGCAGATAGGCAATCTTGCATGTTCAAACTAGGGGTTCGCTTGAGGATTTTGTCTTACATTTAGCCAAATAATCACAGGGACTGATGAACCCTTTAGGTTTTCTGGGTTTAATTCAAGTCAACATTTATTAAGTGGTATCAAATATTTACTGCATGAAAGACATTTTTCTGGCTGCTGGGATTACAAAGACCAAAAACTTCCTGTCTTTCAGGAGCTTATATTCTATTAAGGGGTCACACAACATATACAAGTTATATAAATAAAGGAAAGAATGCTAATAATTAGAAGAGGTGGGTGTGGGGGATCAGAAAAGGCCTGCGGTAAAAGGTAAAAGGAAGTCTGATTCTTTCTATCTTCCTGTGGAGGCTGGAGCTTTTACTTCAGGGAATGATATCACAGCCTCGGTTGAAAAGCCATGGGTTCTAAATTCAGCATGTCATTCTTGGGGACAAAAATATCCTAGGACAGAAGTTCCAAGAACTTATAGCCTTGGCCAAATGTTGGACGTTTTGGGTAAGGATGAAGGTTTGGGAAAACACTCAATGTGCATATAAGGGGGTTGAATGAATATATACACACATGTATGTACATACACACAAACACATGTGTGTATATACACATACATACATACATACATATATTTCTGTCTTTGGCAAACCAACTGGTACAACACATTTGAATTCAACATTCAGATAATCATAGATTTAGAGATAGAATGAATTTTAGAGGACATCTAGTTAAATCCCTATAATCTACAGAACGGGAAATCAAGGCCCACTAGGTGAAATAACTTCTCCAAAGTCACATAAGTAATATTAGAGGTAGGGTTTGAATTTTGATTTAAAATCACTGTACCATGTTGCCTCTTTCTCCTGCCTTCAATGTCTGTCCTTTCATCTGTTTTCCAACTCAATGAGTTTTGTGAAAGGTACATGTATATGGACAATATGCTTTTCTTACATATATAAGGAATATAGGAGGCAGGAGTCACATTTTCCAGGGGAACTTGGGAAGTGTAACCAATTCCCAGTACTCTACACACATTATTTTTCAATGTCACTTTTTAATATGTGAAGACTGTGACAATAGTTCTTGGGCTAAAAGAAAACAACTATAGTTCCTGCTTGTGATCTGGAAGTCATTAGGACAGTAAGAGTAGAATAAGCTCTACTCTATAAAAGAAGCAAAGGAACGTTTCACAAACTTGCATTTTCTCCTTGTGCAGGGGCTAATCTCTGTATCATTCCAATATATACTACTGAAGTGAGCACTACCTCTTACTCTTTATACAAACAATTGGTCTCATTTCAACTAATAAATCAGTTACAAGCTCCTGATCAAATTAATGCTCCATAACCATGATTTAATTTTAAACAATTAAAAAGGCATTTATTATGTGCCTAGTGTCTGCCAGGAACTATACTAGGTGCAGGGATATAAATACAAAGAATGGAATAATCTCTCTTTTCAAGAAGCTTAATTCTTATGGAAAAAACAGTATATATATATATGTATATGCACATATGCAATACATATGCATGTGGATATATGTATATATTTGCATATATGTATATATTTATATAGTATAAAGAGAATAAATACAAATATATACAAAATAGATAAATACAAATAAATGAGTTAGGGATGAAGGGCACAAGCAGATGGGAGACTGAGAAAAGCTTTGTATAGACAGTAGTTCATAAGCTGTATCTCAGAGGAAGAAAGGGGTTCTTGAACTTCATAAAGGATGACATAGAAAACTGAACACTGGACTTGAAGTCAGAAGACAGATTTGAATTCTATCTCTGTCGCTTACTCACTAGGTGACCTGATCAATTCATCAAAGCTCTCTGAGCCTCTCATTTCTCATATATGAAATGGGCCTTATATCATTTATAATACTACCTTATTATTTTTAAAAAATCTGAATGGAATGAAATATATGAGAATGAAATATATGTTGGAATGCTTTGTAACCTAAAAGAGTTGTATAAATGTAAACTATTATCATTTTTATTTCTTGTTATTGAAGGATTGATTAATACTTAACTTCTAAGTCATATTATGTTCACTTTCATTACTTTTAGATTGTGGATATATAGACCAATAATTACTTCCATGGTTTCATTAAAAAAATGTAAAAACATGGCATGAAGTCAATAACTAACACTTGGAAGAGATTTCTATTTGTCTAGTCAAATGCACATGACTTTCGTACACTTTTCAATTTTATGTTTAAAAATGAAATTTATTCATGGTATCAATCTTTATACCTAGATCATGCACCCATCTAGACTTTATTCTTGTGCACAGCGGCGACCACAGTGTGCGAGAGTTTTTTCTGGTAGACTTGGAACTTTGTAATAACACAAGAACTTACTGAAAAAAAAAATCCCAATGTCA
>CM053773.1:12592237-12724174 GCA_028658325.1 Potorous gilbertii | reverse complement strand
ACCTTCTATGGTCTTATTTTTTTTCCCTTTTTTGGGCATTTCCCCAACCAGTTACTTGATTGGGTCCTTTGTCAAGGGTAGGGTATACTCTGGGGACCTGTAAGATATGAGTTCCTCCAAGGTGGCACAATCAAGTATGTGCTGGTCTGGGTGCAGGGAAGGATTTTTGTGCCCAGAATCCTTGCAGTGTTTCCTCTCCACAGGCACCTGACCTCCAGTTCCCCCAAGCTAGCACTGCGGGGGTGGGGGTGGGATTCAGTCAAGCTGTGGGGGCAGGGCCTCCATTCAGTGCAAGACAAAGACCCACTCCCTCAGGGTATCTACACGGGGCTGAGGTAAGACTCAGCTCTTCAGTGCCCCCAGGGGTTTTTGCAATCTAGCTATGGTCTCAGGCTGCTGTAGGGGCTGTCTTGAGAACTCCTGCAGCCTGCCCGATGTGAAGGCCCTTCTCCCTTCCTGCCCAGCTGAATAAACCCCATCACTGACCTTTTGGCACCTGTGGGTTGAGGGGCTCTGTGAACCCTCTGCTGCTGGGACTGGGGATTCCATGAGTTCATGAGCTGTGCGTGAGGCCAAGGCTGGGCTCTGTGCTCTGAGCTCCCATTCTGTGTCAGGTGCAACTGACATTTTCTGTGGGTCTTTCAGGTCACCCTTGGCTCCTCCACTCTGTTGTTCTCCACTTCTGCTGCTCCAAAATTTGTTGAGATGCATTACTATTCATTAATGCCAGGGATCCATGTGTTTCCCATTGGCCTTCCAGGTCACCCTGGCCTGGAAATCTCCTCCACTCCTTTCTTCTGTGGCTTCTGCTGTTGTAGAATTTGTTAGAGTCTTTCTTTACAGGTATTTGATGAGTTGTGGGGGAAGAGCTAGGATATGTGCATCTTTCTACTACACCATCTTGGCACTGCCCCCCGACCAACTTAAATTAGTACAAAAAGCTACACTACCAGGAGGCTGTCTTCCTGGTGCTGATTTTTTTTTGGAGGTCCCTGATCATCCATAAAAGAAAGAAAAAGTTTTAAAATGTCCCTTAGTCCTGTGCATCTCCTTCTACTTCTGTAGTGACAGTGGCAAAGTGGTAGGAAAGCAGGGGAAGAAGCCCTGTTTTTAGATTGTGAATGAACATTAATTTAACCAGTGGTGCTACAAATATGAGATCCTTGTCTAATAATTAACCAAGGACTCTATTATTGTCCAAATTATATAAATCATGACATTCATGCTACAAACAAAAGCTGATGAAGAAGGGACATTGTGACTAAGTAGGACGGCTTAAAGGAAGGTCTAGGGGAGACTAGAAAGGAGTTGGAAGAATGTCTTTTTCAAATACCTGAAGGCAATAAGAAATATTTCATAGATTATTCAGTTATTACACATTGTAGTACAAGTGATAAGTACTTGCAAAAAACTATTATGAATATAATTGATGCTTATATATCAACATTAGTTGCTGAGGATGAAATGGTAGAGAATTCTATAATGAACTTGATATTTAGTGACTTCAGTGCAAAGGTAGCAAAAGATAAGCATCATATATATGCATATATGTATATATATACAAACATGTCTGCATACATACACACATCTACATGTATGCATATACATACATACATACATACATACATATATAAAAGCATGGTTCAGGAAACTGAAGTGAGAGAGTAAAGATATGGATTGTATAGAAGCCTCTAATCTTTTTTTTTTGTTTTAGAAGCCTTGAATTTTGATATGAACATTTTCTTAAAGAAAGTGTTGGTAGGCAGCATACAAAGTAAGCACCAAATAACATCAAAAAGAATAAAATAGATTATATATTTTCACAGATATGAAAATATTTTATTGATATTTATATCTTTGATTCAAATTGTTGCCTTGAGAGTTAAGATCTGAATAAGTAAAAGCCAAGATGAAAGAATGAGAAAAAGATATGCTGTGCAATGAAAACTCTTTAGCCCTTAATACCTTACTTATCAAATTGTGAAAGGCAATTTGGTTAGATTATCAACTTATTTCTAAAATTTTATGAGGAATGGTGATGGATGATTATAAGTGATATTATCTCATAAAGCAAAAGGAATAGAGGGTAAAACAATTTAAAGAAAACTTGGGAAGATATTCAGATCAGCAGTCCTCAATGACATTCCAGGATGAAAATGAAAGTAAGTAATAGAAAGATTATTGCTACTATTTTACATATAAGGAAACCCAGGACCAAAGAGACTAAACTGCTCAGGTTTACATAGCAAGTAAAGTTGGCTTGAAGTGGAGATACATGAGTATTTTTTCTCCTTTCTAACATAATCTTAAATATGGAACCAAATCTTGTCAGCTTAAGTAACTGCATACTTCAATCATGTAAAATGTAGGAAGCATTAAGTACTGTGAGTATAAGACAAAAAGTCAACACACAGGACTAGGGAAGGGTACAGATGTAGTAACTATGATGTGAAGCATCTCAGTACTCCTATACCAATGGGAAATAATAGTTAAGCAAAGATCTAGGGCATTTGGCTGGTATTATTGATTTGGTTTCTGGACTTTGCCTTGAGAAAACAAAGGGATGGTCTCAGGAGGTCATATCAGGCAAGCAGTAATAGCTGGTCTAAGTTACTCAAGCAATTATAAATAACATATTCTCTACTGATATTTCACATACAGGATTTCTGGGCAGCTCATTGGTATAGAGGCACAAGCAAGACATACATACCATGGAGAACATACGCAACAAGGTACACTTGGGGTTTCTTCTTTAGGGAGTAGGTATGCTAGCACAGCACGAAGACATATTTGGAAGGGAAGGCACCTACATAACACAGTACATAACCACCATAATCATTGTATTTCACTTCAGTAAATGTCCCATGTTGCTCCTTTTCACTTTCTCAGCAGGATTATCAAACTGGTTTAAGGAAAACACTAGAAATTTTTTTTTGAGGCAATCAGGGTTGAGTGACTTATCCAGTAAATGTCTGAGGTCAGACTTGAACTGAAGTCCTCCTGGGTCCAGGGCCAGTGCTCTATACATTGTGCCACCTAGCTGCCCCTAACACTAGCATTTTAGTTGATTTCAATTTAATATGACAGACATTTATTTAGCACTTAGATATTGTGGGAGATGCAAAATGTACAGAAGACAGACCCCCTGTTCTCATAGAGTTTATAATCTAGTAAGGGGATAAATCACAGTAATACATGATAACAATAGAAATATAAAATAAATTTCAATATAAGATTTGAGGAGAGGATCAAATAAAGCTTCATAAAGAATAGTCTTTGAATTTAACTTGACTGTATGGTTCCATTACATTTAAATGCAATGGCTAATTGCTGCTGTTCCACTGGCATAGTGGATGCACCTGTTTACTTTTCCTGCCCCTTGGGTTGGTTATATTCCCATGGTTATATTGATAGAAACACCTTCTATTTAATTTGGTTCATATGAAGATCGAGTGCACCTCGTAAAATGACATTTTTCTAAATCTGCATTTAGTAATAATGAAATTGACATTATTATATTTCCTGTTGCTCTTACTGCTGCTGCCACCGCCACCAAACCAGACCACAAGAGACTTGGGAGGCACTAAGTCACTCAGCTCTAAATCCCCAGGGACCTTGTGCCCTCATTCTTAATCCATTCTCCAGTCTGATGCCATAGCCACATCTTCTCCCCCACCCACCTGTTTTCATACTGCTCTGAGAACTGTAATGAAATCAGCACTTACCATTGCTTCAGGATTGCCATATTATTTGATTTACCATCCTTTCAGCTTCCCAGATTATAGAACCCTCATCACTGCCCACTGCTCCCTTATAGGTGTAGTCTTACCCATGAAAATGAAAACCAATGAAGGTAACATTTTTTTAATTTTTATTCCCAGCACTTAGTACAGTGCATACATAATACATGGTTTTCATGCATTAATTTATTTCCTGTACTTTTGTGTATTTCCTGGTTATCTTCTCTATGATGTTATGGTTTGAAATCCTAGGTAAAAATCTGGATAATTATGTCTTTGTGATGTTATTGTTGCCATGCAATGTTTTCATTTTTAAGTTCCCCATTTCAAAGTTTTTATTTATTTTTAGGTTCTTTGCTGACAAATAATGTCTTGTTGTACCACGAACAGTAAGTCCCTTGGTTCTGGCCTTATATTTCAAAACAGTAAGGTTTTAGTCACAAGCATTAATGGATAAATCTACATCATTTTAAATGGGTACAATTGTCTTTTTCTTGGGAAACCAAAAGGTAACTACTAAAACTTTTAAACCTAAACATTAAACAGTGAAGTAATCCTTAAGGGCAAGTTTTAAAATAAAGTCAAATCTAAGTCATAATTTAGGATGCTTATGAGTAACTCTTAATTGTGATAAACCCATTTAAATACCTAACTTTTTTTGAATAGACTTTCATCAGGATGAAGATACAGTTCTCTTGATTCTAAATAAAAAGATCTTCATGTTTCCATTTTCACTGAAACTTGGCTTTAAAAGCTCTTACTTTTGTCAGAGTACTTTCTTTAAAAAAACACTTTAGAAACTTAATCTCATTTTCTTCTCACAACAATCTTGGGAAGTAGGTGCTACTATTATCCACATTTTACAGTTAGGGAAACTGAGACAGACACAAGGTTAAGTAACTTGCCTAAGGTCACACGACTAGTGTCTGAGGCTGGATTTGAACTCAGGTCTTTCTGAATCCAAGTTCAGCATTTTTTCTACCATGCCACCTAGATGCTTCTAGTAGTAGCAGACAGTTTCTTGAACTGATGTTGCAAAAAACAAATATTTTCTGGTGGTTGTATGGGGGTAGGCTAGAGTGAGAATGTGACCTATTACTACACAGAAATTGTAAACTACTTTGAATGGGTGTAAACAGCAAAGAAGCTACAACTAACTTCTGGGAAAACTTGCAAATGACCCTGCACCATCCTGGTACTATGCCTTCTTTGTTCTGTTTCTATATAATATCTATATATAATTCTATACAGTAACATAGAATTGTATATAAGTATATATATATATATATGTGTATGTATGTATATATATGTATATATAAATAATTGGTGTGTGGATCCATGTTGTCCTGCTGTTGCTCAGACTGAGTTCTTGTGAATAAACTCCCCCAATAAACCTAATTAACTCTAATAAAACCTATTAATAACCAATCTGGTATGAGCTCCTTTTTCTTTGATATCTCATGGAGAGTATGCCATTATATAACCTGGCATAATTAAGGCAGAATAGATCTACCCCTTTTTATTTGGCATAGTTGGCAGATAGTCTTCCCCTTTAAATGATGAACCTCTCTACATTTACCTAGGTTGTTCCTCAGATAATAGATACATAAGACATATGCTCAAAGCCATTCCAACATGCCAGAGCTTATGCTCTCTTTGAAAACTGTATCACAACACAACTAAGCATTGCTGTAACAAAACTATGATGGAGAGCCAGGCCATTCCATTTAAAACAGATTTTTAAAAAAACAAAGCTGAACATTGCTTTATCAACATGGATGTTTAAAAGGGTTTCATCACAATTTTCATTACTCCCCCCCCCTCCCCTCCATCCCTGCAAAAGGAAAGAGAAATTCTGAGTTTTAAGCCACAATGAAGAAGACTTCCTTAGGAGATAATTAGGATGGAAGACTGGTCTGATGACAGCTCCTTTTGGTGCTGGGTGCTGGATTGACTGGCATATGATATGGCACTAACTCTTACTAAAAATATAACCCATGAGTGAAAAATGACATCAACAAGTTGCAAATGAAGTCACCTGTAATGAGCCCCACATTATCACATCAATAGAATTGGAACCATGAAGTGCCTCAAAAATCAGAGTGAATAAACTTTGTCAGTTATCAATTTTTCATCAGTCACTATGATGTAGTTTGTATATATCTTGTATTGTATCATATTCTACTAGATTGTAAACTCCTGAAGTGAACAGACTTCAGGCTATATAACTTTTGGATCTTCCAAAGGATTCTGGGAAGATGAAAGAGTGGGTCAGAAAATTTCAGACTCTCCAAATTTCCTGGACCTTCCCCTGACTCTAACATTATTAATTTTTTTAAAACTAGAATTGAATTGACTAACATACTAGGTAGCTACAAACACTGTTGGAATTCTCAACTCAGGAGCTACTCAAGGGAGGCATGGATGGTAGGAGTAGATCAAGTTCTGAAATTAGAATGAGGAAGATATGGCTTCAGTTGCTGCATCTTACATGGTAAAGTCGCTCCATCTCCGTGAAAATCATATCTGTGCAACAAGGATAAGTTACTTGCAAAAGGTCACACAACTAGTGTCTGAGGCTGGATTTGAACTCAGGTCTTTCTGAATCCAAGTTCAGTTAATGCCTGCTTCATGTGAGGGTGAGTATGGTCAGACTCAAATGATATAATGCACATTGACTGCTATACAACATGCCACCTAAATCACAGTTGTTGTGCAAAGCTAAATACATGCATGAAAAATGTATTGTAACTGCTCTTTACCCTCATAAAATAAATATTTATAAATACTTAAAAATAAAATACTTAAAATGTTTACTTCTCTTACTTTTAATTAGAAAAGGGTTGATAGTTGTACTGAATTCACAAAATTTCCAGGGGTCATAAAGTCATTTGGAAAAGCAATATTAAGTTAATATTAGAAGCCATGACCCAGGATTATGTTTCAGTAGAGAGACAGAAGATCAAATAACCTAGTAGTGGGAGCTCTGTACCCAATCCTGTATCTTCATCCTAAAATTTTCACTGGCAACTACAATGCAACATCAGAGTTCCCAGTGATACATTGGAAAGGCCACTGAATTTGAAGTCATGGCACCTAAACTCACTTGGATCTCTTGACTCTGAGTCTAAGTTTTGCCTTATCTTACCAGGTCTCTTGCCTCTGTAGAACTTCCTGTCAATCTCCTCAGCATGTTGCCCCTTCCCTCCTTTCTAGCATCCCTTTATGTGTTGCATTCTTTTATTAGAATGTAATCTCATTGATAGAAAGTACTATCTTGCTTGCTTATATTTGCATTCTCAATATCTGGCCTATAGTAAGTGCTCAATAAACTATCCGTCCATCTGTCTGTCTCTCTTCCCCTCTTCTTCTCTCCTTCCATTCCTCTCTCATCTACTTATATTTTCTTATCTGGGGAAGGAAGGGGAATCTGCTTCCAGAGTAGGGTTGGAAAGTGTAAACAGGGCTTCATCAAGAAAAACAAACTTTAGTATTGGGCAATGGGACCACCTAAATAAGATGAGGTATACTAAGTGCTTTGCAAATCTCAAAACACTATTCGAATGTGTCAGACACTGGGGTAGGATGAGAAATCTAGTAAAAGTATAGGTAGCTACTTTGGTATATTGAAGACTGGTTCTATCTATCCACCTATCTCCTCATCTATTTTTCAGTGGAGAAAGTAGTTACATTCATTCCACCAGCTCCTGATCCAATCAACCTTGGGTTAGGGGAGCACCATTATCATGAATACAGAGGTACCTATTCACAAACCTCATTTATGGGCAAGGCTTGAAAACAATGTGGAAATATTTTCTGAATTATGAATAATAATTTAATTGTAAGATATTTTGGGATACTAGTCAATTATGTTTACTTTTGAAATAGCAGATCAAGCAGAAAAACATAGTTATTTCTGATTTACTGAAAAAACAAAAGCAGACCTATAAAACTGCAATTACATAGCACTTCAGGCCCTCAAAATTCCCCTAGAACACATTAAAATTGGGTTTATTTTGTTCCTGAACAGAAGATATAATTTCAGCTGTCATTCTGATTATCAACTAAATGTTCAGGGCAATAATCTGTTATTTTGTGTTCTTTTATCTCATGCTTTTATCCCCCAAAGACCTTGCCTTTCTCTGGAAAGTAGTAATATATACCCACAATATTGGCTATTGAAATGCAAAAAGGATTATGAAACCTTATTTATACTGTACCGAATACTGAGAACTTCTATCACTTAACCAGTTAAAATATGTTAATTCACACTGCTAGTGCATATTCAGAATGTTCAGACTAACTTATGTTGACAAATTCTATATTACTGTAGATGCTTTAAAAATAGCCTCTGGAACATGGTGAGTGGTTTGTAAGTGCTCCTTCTGATCCTCATAAGAATGCCCTGAGGGGGGTGCTGTTATGTTATCACCATTTTACAAAGGAAACTGAGACTGAGAAAAGGTAAGTGATTAGCCCAGGGTGAGAAAGTTACTGAATGCCAGAATTGTGTTTTATACTTAGGTCTTTCTGTCTAGTTCTTTATCTAGTAGTACAGACTCTTGTTGATTGCGTGTGTGTGTGTGTGTGTGTGTGTGTGTGTTAGCCCACTGCATGTGTGGATATATGAAGCACGCTCAAATACGGTTAACAGTGCTAACCTTCAAGGCTACTCTACAAATATTTGTTTATTGATCAACCAATCAAGAAGCATTTAGTAAATATCTATTATGTGTCGGGTACTGAGTTAAATGTTGGAGATACAAAGACAAAAGGAAGGAAGGAAATTAATATCAAGCTCCTACTAAGTGTCAGGCACTCTGTAAGTGTTTTTACAAACATTATCTCATTTAATTCTCATAACAGCCCTATGAGGTAGGTATAATTATGATAATTCTGATTTATAGTTGAGGAAGTTATTCTGGATTATAAATAATAATCTGAATGCAAGACATATTTTGATTACCCAATGATGAGTAACTTTTAAAATAGTTATGGAAAGAACATGGCAGATAAAGTAGGGAAATAAAGTGGTTATTTCAGACTAACTGAAAAACTGAAGCCAGGTCTATAAAACTGCAAGTATACAGTACTTTCAGTCCTGAAAATCTCCCTAAAACATATTAAGCTGGGTTCATCTTGTTTCTTGTCCAGGGTCCCATAACTAGTATGTATCTGAGGCTGGATTTGAACTTTGACTTTTCTGACTCCAGGAAAGTAACAATTTCTACCTCCAAGGAGCTCACAATCTAGGTAGGGGAGACAAATACAAAAAGGTTGTTTTGGCAGAAGGCTCAAGAAGGTTTTATATTGAAGGTGACACAAGCTGATTTTTAAAGGAAACTACCAACCCCTACAGGAGGAGAGGAGAAGACAATGCATTTCAGGCATGGTGGGGAGGGAGTCAGGAAGCTAATGAAAAAGACAGGTGGGAGATGGATTGCTATGTATAAAGAATATGAAGAAGGCCAGTTTGACTGGACTGTAAAATTTTGAAGGGAAGTAATGAGGGTGAAAAGGTTTACATGGGCCAGGTTGTTTAAATATGGAACAGAGAGAAGTTCATAGTTGAGTCTGGAGGTAATAGGGAGCCACTGGAGTTTTTCAAGAGAGAGTGACACCATCTAATCTGTAGTTTAGGTTGTTGTGTTTGTCCTTCATTCTTGAAGAAGATCATGACATCAGGGAGATGGCTGTGCAAGATCACTAGCCTCACTTTCTCCTCCAGAGCCATATGGGTCCAATGGCCAGATATTCACCAGGATGACTGGAGATGGCTCAGCAGGTCAGTTGTGGTTTAGGAAAATCACCTTGGCAGTTGTATGGAGATGGATTGAAAGAGTTGAGGCAGGGAAACCAAATAGGAACTAGTCACAATAAGCCAGAGTCTGAACCAAGGTAGTAGCCATGTTGGTGGAAAGAAACAGATGGGTGCAAGAGAAGAGGCAGTGATAAGAAAACAACAAAAACAACAACAAACATTTGGCAACTGATTATATACTTGGCATGGGTGAGAATGAAGGATCCATGACTCTGGGATTGTGGTAGTAGGTTTTAGGGGAAAGAAAATGAGTTCTGTTTTGTACATGTTGAGTTTAAGATATCTATAGGGCATTCAGCCTGAAATGTACAATAGGTAGTTGGTATTGCAGAACTGGAGCTCAAGAGAGACTTTAGCTGGGTTTACAGATCTGGGAGTCATTATCATTGAAAAAATTATAAAATCTATGTGAGTTAATGAGGTCACTAAAAGGGCATAGAGAAATAGTAGAGAAGAAGGTCCAGGACAGAGTCTTAGATTTCACTTACAGTGAAGGGGCATCATAGGGATGATGATTTACCAAGGGAAAGTGAGAAGCTGTCAGAAGAGAAGAGAACCAAGAGAGGGCAGTTTCTCAAAAACCCAGAGAAGAGAATTCAGAGGAAAATTTGACCAACCAAATCACAGATATTAATATTTTGAAGCAAGTGAATAAATAATAAATAGTCTACATATAAACTTGGGTCACATTCTACCCACTCTGCACTTGGTATTTGTAGGAGAAAGTAGGCATATACTTACAGAGATGTGGCCAGGAAGCACAGGAGAGAGGAAAACATGTATTTTGGGGTAACTCACAATTCTCAGCTGCTGCTTTGATGACACTGGTCCAGTCTTAAACATATGTACCATATAAACCCTTTGCTGCTAACTGCTTGCCTGCTGATACCCATCATTCTTGAGCTGGGCAACTCCTCTTATTTTTTATCTACTTTTGAGTCAACAAAGCATCACAAATTCTTTTAATATACAATTATCCTTAAAAGTGCATTGAGAAAATGTTACTCTCTTAATTTTGATATCAATCATCTATAAATTTAATCAGGATTGTTATCTCCACAAGACATAATCTAGACTACCTATTATTCCATCATCAACATGCTATGTCCTCTAATCTTATTGTAAAAATTATGTTTAGAGAATTCATAGCAAAACAACTCAGGCTGACTTGATGCAAGGTAAACTAGCTTTACTATTGCTGAATCATTCAGTTGTGTCCAACGCTCTGTGATTCCATTTAAGGTTTCCTGGTAAATATACTGGAGCGGTTTGCCATTTCTTTCTCCAGCTCATTTTACAGATGAGGAACTGAAGCATACAGGATTAAGTGACTTGCCCAGGGTCACACAGCTATTAAACATGTGAAGTCAAATTTTAACTCGGGTCCTCCTGTCTCCAGAGTCAGTGCTCTATCCATTGTTCGACCCAGTTTCCCTAAAGTAGTCAGTTTCATGAGTTCTTTAATCAATGGGATTCTGTTTCATCCAATGAGATCTTGGCATCATTTCTTATGAAGTGAAGCAGGAACAAAACCTCTTTCCTCTTTCTGCCTTTTCCTCTCAAATCTGAGGAGAACAGCAGTGACAGGCACTCCTGAGAGGCTTCATCTCTCAAACTCTAGGGGGTGCTAAAGGGCAGTAGCTGAAATCTATCTTTATTCTAATACCTAGCAGGAGCTAGTAGCCAAAGCTTTCTTATTGGTAGCTTCCATTGTTTTCTTCCAATAGCTCCAACAAAATGCTTTTTGACGCTGTACTGAATCTCACTCGTTCCACCCCATTAGCCTTAACCTCTTCCAACTTATTTCATTGGTTTGCATCAAATCTCTTGGTACTCAATGATTCATTCTTCACTTCATTGTAGCAACTCAGCAAATTTTCCCTGTGGTATCAAATTAAAGAATTTTAGAGAGATTTTTTTAAAGTTGAATGATTTTTCATTTTGTGTTTTGTCCTTTTAAAATTTAAAATAGTTATATGCAAATTAACTGTGCGATAAAAATATCCAACAATTCTTGTCATTAACTAGTTTCCAACATGTTCTCTCACATTCTATGTCTTTGAAACTGTTTCTTCATACTCATGTGTTATAAATTCTTTTCCCTTTTAAAAGTGTTTGTATATGAGTAGGGCTTCAATCTACATGCTTTAAAAGATGATTTAAGCTCTTGTATTTATGCCACAATCATTTCCTATATCAAACTGTTCAAATCTCAACTTAAAACTATTCCCTTGCCAACAATTTTAGCAGGGTTTTTTGGCAGTTTTTTTTGAACCAAAGTTTTTTTTCCCCCTATTCTCTTCAGGCATAAAATGTTCATCTATTAAGGCAACAATATCTTACATCCTTCCCATCCTCAATATATCTTTTTTCTTTACGCAAATGTATTTCCGGCTCTTTTTGAAAGTACTAAACTGTTCCATATGACTGGGCAGTATCTTACATATATGCAGTAGGCACACAGAAGTAGAAACATTACTACCCTAAAATTTTCATAAACATTCAAATAGATCATTCTCTATGCAAAGTTTCTGCTTTCAGGTCCCAGTATTATATATTCATATGTCTTGTTTAATAGAATGTTGCGCTTGTCCTTCATCCTTGAAGGAGACCATGATATCAAGAGGATGACATGACTTGCAGTAGATTTTAATCTGAGTGAGGGAGGACTGTACAAGGTCACTACCCTCATTTTCTCCTCCAGAGCCATCTCTGATATTCATCAGTACAACTGGAGATGGTTCAGTTACTATTTGGTAATTACATGGAGTAAGGAAAGGTTAAAAGTCTAGAAGTAAAATCCATTAAATATAATAATACTTTCTTTTGGTAGTTTGCAAGTTCTCATGCAGAAACAGAACAATTTACCATTAAAAAAATCCAACAAGTTCCTGTGAAATGACATAGAATATCCCGTTATTTCCTAGAGACAGAGCCAGATGTATCTGACACCAGAGTCTAAGTGTGTCTTGGGAGCTTTTTATTGGGAACTGAGAACCTCAGGAAGACTAGGCCTAAAATCATTGTGTTTCTTTTCTTTTCCCTATTGGTCAAACACTGTGGATTTGATTTTGTTTGCTTGGAAAAGTTAAGGAAACAAATTACTAATTTTTAGGAAGAACAAAGAAATTAGGGGCACATTCCTGTAGTACTTTCATGTTCAGTCAGGCTCTGTCTTAGTGAACCCATCTTCAACTTATGCCTTTGAAAACTTAATGATATCTTTTACTTTGACATTACTTTTTCAAATACTGGGTATACTCTTCTCCAATTTCCAGAGAGCCATTCCTTGTAAAGAATAAAAAAAGAGAGAGAAAAAAAGACATTTAACAAGCAACTCGTCAACTGAGTCTAACAGTATGTAAAATGTTCCACACCCTTAGTCTCCTAATTCTGCAAAGAGAGAGGGATAATTGTCTTCTCTAATCTTCAGGGCCAAGCTAATTCATTGTAACTATACATTATTCAGTGCTATTTTTGTTATTGCTTTTTAAAATTTTACATTGTTAATGTCAGGTATATGTTTTCCTGTTTCTTCTTACTTTTCTTTGCATTAGTTCCTATACGTCTTCTCATGCTTCTCTTTATTTTTCATATGCAAAATTCCTTGTAGTAAGTATGATAATATTTCATGACATTCACATACCACAGTTTGGACAATCCTCAATCAGTAGACACCTACTTTATTTCTAGTTCTGTGTTGTTACAAAAAAGTGCTGTTATAAATAGTTAGGGCTTTCTTTGACCTCCTTGGGGTATATTTCTAAGATTGGGATTTCTGTCTGTGAACATTTTAGTTCCTCTTATCACAAAACACATATTGTTTCCCAGAATAGTGGAACCCATCTTTTACCAGTTTTCTGGCTGTCTATTCAAACCTCAGGGTTGCTTTGATTTTTAGTTTCTTTTTGTTTATTAGTGATTTGGATACGTCTTTCATATGCTTGTTTTTAGTTTGTAGTTCTTTTGGGAATTGCTTTTTTGTATCATTTGATTCCTTATCCATTATCTCATATCTTTCTACCTTCTGAATTTCTTCAGGAATTTCAGTCAATTTTTGAAGAAACAAAGTTAGTGGAAACTACTCTAACTAATGGAATAGAGGCATTATTGGCAGTGATGGGGGCCAACAAGTTATATGCTTGGTAGGGAAACCTCTAGTGACATCCTGCAAGAGTGTACAGATAGCCATTTCATTTGAGTTTTGGATCTCAGCAACCTATGATAGGAATCCATGCTTTCAGAGACTTTCTTTCTTGGCTTCTGCATATTCCAAAAGAATATTCTTTCTTTTGGTATTCTGAATATTAACTGGGTTTTCAAACTAGTAGGCTTCAAGAAAAGAATCTTGGGAACAGATGTGCATTCTTTGTAATATTTGATCCTCAAAGCTATTCCAACATTCAAAATATTCACATCTGGGAATGACTTAGGTATTTTCCCCTCAAGACCCCCAAAATATAGCAAATATTCAAACTGTAATTGGAGCTCTTAGAAGTAAAGAATGATTCCAAGGTGCATTTATTAGTGGAAATGGAGTTTGACTTATTAAGTGCCTATCATATGTCAGGTAACATGTTAAGACTTGGGTGTACAAATATAAACAAGCAGGACATTCTGTACCCTTAAGTACCTTACATTCTAATAGGGACATGCAACACATACGCAGAGTGGCAGTCAGGGTGTTTTGAAAGTGCTGATTCAGGGTATGCTCATGTGTTGGATTGATGTGAAGATGGCCACAGAATAGCAAAGCGGGTCAAGGTCCAGGCTAGGTGGTGGTGAATGCCCACCAGTATGGGTGGGCACCAGGTCTCCAGGGCCAGTTCTGGGATTGCTGACCCAGGAGTATATCCTGCAAAAAACCTGAAATATGTTCTAGTGATAAGGTATATAAAAACAGAAAATAGTGGTCTGCTTGCTCAAAGCTATAAGGCCTTAGACATTTCTATAGTTTTCCTGGGCAGCTGGGTGTCACAGTATACAGAGCACTGGAACTAGAGTCAGGAGTAGATATATATGCTTGCTTCCCTTTTTCTAGTCTCATGATAAGGATAAAAAAGTGACATGATGTAAAAAATGTAGTTTAATAGAGCATGATAATAAGGATGAGCCCTCATTTGTAGCTATACTAATGAAATTAAATATCAGATTGATCACATTTATTTGTATGTCATCCTAGGCCTGAAACTTGATGCATTTTTTGATTTACTTTTATACTTATGATTTCTAGAGTGTTCTAGGGGTATGATGTGGCAACATTTTTCTTTCTTCTTAAATTTTTAATGGTTAAATTTTATTTTTATTTAATATTTTATTTTCCCTCAGCTACATGTAAAATCTATTTTTAACATTCATTTTTAAAACTTTGAGATCAAAATTTTCTCCCTACTTTCCTTCTCCCTGCCCTCCCACATTGAGAAGATAAACAATTTGATATAGGTTATACATATGTGGTCACATAAAATATTTCCATAATAGTCATGTTGTAAAGAAAACACAGAACAAAAAAAACCCTCAAGAAAAATAAGGTTAAAAAGTATGCCTTACTCTGTACTCCAACACCATCACTTTTTTCTCTGGGGTTGGATAACATTTTTTATCACAAATCCTTCAGAGTTGTCGTGTTGTCGTATTGCCAAGAATAGCTAAGTCATTCACAGCTGATTATCTTACAATATTGCTTGCTTTGCACACAATGAATTTCACTTTGTATCAGCTCATGTAAGTCTTTCTAGGTATTTCTGAGAGTAACCTGTTCATCATTTCTTATAACACAATAGTATTCCATCGTAATCACAAAGTACAATTTGTTCAGTCATTCCCCAGTTGATGGTCATTACCTCAACTTCCATTTCTTTGTCACCAAAAAAGAGCTGCTATAAATAATTTTGCACATATAGTTTCTTCTCTTCTTTGTTTTTGTTTTTGTCTATTTTGGGATACAGACCTAGAAGTGATATTGTTAGGTCAAAGGATATACCTAGTTTTATAGTCCTTGGGATATAGTTCCAAATTTCTCTACAGAATGGTTGGATCAGTTTACCACTCCAACAGAGCATGATTGTCTCATTTTTTTCCCCCATCTCCTCCAACATTTGTCATTTTTGTTTTCTGTCCTATTAGCCAATATAATAGGGATAAGGTAGTACCTCAGAATTGTTTTAATTTGCATTTTTCTAATCAATAGTGAGTTAGAGCATTTATTCATATGACTATGGATAGCTTTGATTAGTTCTTCTGAAAACTCTTCATATCTTTTGATCATTTATCAACTGGGAAGTGACTCTTATTTTTATAAATTTGACTCAGTTCTCTGCATGTATGAGAAATGAGACCTTTATCAGAGAAACTTGGTTCAAAATTTTTTTCACACTTACTATTGCTAACTGTATTTTCCTCCATCCCATATCCCCCTCCCCATTAATTCTATTCTCTCTATGCTTTCACCCTTCCCCACCTCAAAAATGCTTTGCTTCCATCACCTCTCCCCCCAATCTGCCTTCCTTTCTATCAACCCTCTTCTCTTATTCTCTCCTACTTTTCTATAGGACAAGATATATTTCTATACCCAATTGAGTGTGTATGTTATTCCTTCCTTGAGCCAGTTCTGATGAGAGCATGGTTCACTCACTCCCCTTAACTTCCCCCCTCTTTCCCTTCACTGTAAAAGTTTTTTCTTATCTCTTTTATGTGAGATAATTTACCTTATTCTACCTCTGCCTTTCTCTTTCTCTCATTACATTCCTAATTTCCCCTTAATTTTATTTTTTTAGATGTCATCCTTTCATATTCAATTCACACCTGTGCCTTCTGGCTATAAAAACTACTTCTGATCTGCCCTAATAATGAGAAAGTTCTTATGTGTTACAAGTATCATCTTCCCATGTAGGAATGTAAACAATTTAACCTTATTAAATCCCTTACACTTTCTCTTTTTCTTTTTGTTTACCTTTTTATGCTTCTCTTGAGTCTTGTATTTGAAAGTCAAATTTTCTGTTGAATTCTAGTCTTTTCATCAAGATTGCTCCTCTGTTTCACTAAATTTTCTCCCCAAAGGATTATGTCTTTTTCTCAATAATCATGAGAAACAGTCTTTTCAAAGTATAATATATTTTTCAGTTCCTTATATATTCTTCCTTGAATTCTTTTTAACACATCTCTGTTCCTTGACAGAGAGAAACTTCATTGTATTATATTGCTGGCACAGACTTCTTTCTCCATAATTCTATTTGGCTCTCAAAGCTAGAATTAACAGCAGCTATAGTCTCCTTGCAGTAGACATCCACCTTAGGCTTACGTAGTTAAACCATCATAAATACCATTTCTTTCCCTATCTTCCAAATGTGTTATTTGTAAGGCTGGAATTGATATTGGCCAAATGAAGTGGTTATTAGTTTTAGTGAGATGATATGATGCTGTATTGGAATAACATGCTATCTTTTGTCAAAGACCTTTGTTATTATTTGTTGTTCAGTCGTGAAGATGAATGACAGTACAATGTTGGAGTAAAGTAGTGGATCAATAAGTGATATGTTGATTTGCACATGAATTAGATTTAAGTGAGGCAGAGTTGTGTAAAGTTTTCAGCCTCACTCTTTCTTCCAGAGTCATTGAAGTTCAGCAGCAGGACAAAAGTCAAGATAACTGGCAATGACCTGGGATGCAGTGGGTGACTTTGCCATCTTTGATGTCTGACTAAGCTCTCATGACCTTTGGAACAAATTATTTCCACCAGCCCATTCAGCTGGGAGACTTCTTCATATGTTTGGGAGTAGACTCCCCCCAACTCACTGATGGGCTTCAGGACTGTCAGTCACCCTCAAACTGGTTTAGCTAGTCCACTTAGATAATTGTTCCAGGGAGTGACCACTGTGGGTGTCACATCTTCTTGGAGCCACAGGTGAGAGTAAACTATGCTAAAGACCTTTAGTTACTCATTGAGTTACTGGCTACAATAAGATAACCATCACGTTCTGAACATGAAAAGTAAGAATGGCACAATTCTCTTCATAGTCAGAATACATCTAGAATTTTGGATTTTGATCTTGTCATCACATTTTAGGAAGTTATTTTATTTATTTTAACAAGTGCATTCATGGGAAGGTGATCAGAACGGTGATAGGCCTTAGGATCATGTTGTATGAGGAAGGATTGAAGGAGTTGGGAATATTTAACTTACAGAAGAGAAAATCAAGGAAAGACATCAGACCTGTGTTCAAATATTTAAAAGGTTGTGATGTGGAAGAGAGAGAAATGTATTCTGCTTATTGCCAGAGAAAATACTGAGAACAATGGTTGGAAATTGCAGAAGACTTTGGCTCAAATGGGAGTAGCCCTTTGTTCATCTTCTTAACCCTAACATAAAAAAAAAATCAAAATCTTTTTCTTGTTCTTATTTATCTCAGATAATTTTGGTCCTTAGCACCATTTAAACTTTTCTTCTCACACTTTTAAAAAATTATTTGCCCTATTCTTCCCCACTCACCTTTTCCACCCATCTTTAAAAATGAGTTCCCTCTGCAGTTACATTTTAGCAATACTTAGGTATCTCCCCCCCTTTTTTTTAAATTGGAGCAACATCTATTTGCAGTTTTAGAATTTCATTATTGAAAATTCCCTATATCTCTTGTGTTGACTTAATGTAGAATATTTGTCTATAGGATTCTACTTACCCTTTCTCAGAATCCTTTGGAATCTACTTTTTCCCCCCCAAATCTAGGGAAATCTGTCTTTCCTCTTCTTTTGCATATATTCATCTGTAGCCAAGAGTTCATTGTCCTATTTTGTGCCATCATGCTGACATACAAATCCTGATTTCAGACTCCATCTTCTTAGCCAGATTTTTACTTCCCAAATATACTTCCGTATTTTGAAATCTCAATTTTAATTCAGTAGTCATGATTAAAATGCCACTGATTTTCCCAAGATCTTTCATTTCTCCCTCCCTCAGACTTTATAATCTTTAGCATGCTTTTGAGAGAATTTAGAGAATTATAGAAACAGAATTTCAGAGATGAAAGGAATGTCGGTGGCTGTGTAGCTATGACTCTTAAGCTAGGGTTTGTGAACTTGTTTTGAAAAAAATATTTTGAAATGGTATTTTAATATCATGATTTCCTTTGCAATCCTATATTTTTCTTTTATATATTAAAAATCATTGTTCTGAAAAGGGGTTATAGGTTTCATCAGACTGTCAAAGGGGTTCATAATTCACAAAAATTTTCAGAACTCCTTCCATATAGTCTAATTTATGATCTCATCAACTCTTCCTAGTAGAATCCTTAGCTTCTTTTAAGGCTTAGCTCAATTTTCACCTTCCAGACTCTTACCTCACCCCATATTACTTGTATTTACTTATTTATATGCTTTATTTTGTATTTGCCTTTTGTGTATTTTAACATTTTACTTTTCTGTGTATACATTCTATCCTGCCAATAAAATATAAACTCTTTGAAGGCAGGGACAATTTTTATTTTTGCCTTTGTGTAGCAACCCCTTTGAGGTATTTCCTTGACCTGTATTCCCATTTATGAGTCAGTTTCCCAATTAGTAGCTACTACTCAGAGCTCCCTTTTCCAGCTCAAAAATAAAATATTCTTTGATCCTGTGGAATAACAGTATCGTGACTATCCAGCAACGTCATACTCTGATGCCTCAATGTGATATAAGGGCTGACTCTGTGTTTTTCAAGGTCATATTAGCTGAGTACAAGTTCCAGAGGGCTAAACCAACCTTGAAGCTTCAAGTACAGGCCAGTGTTAGACTATGTATCCGAGAGATTCATCAACCAATGATAAATCTCTGGTGCTACAGAAACTCATGAGAACCATCCACTATTGATGTGGAAACTGTCACAATGAAAAAAATTACAGATCTTTTGATGTATTGGCATATTGAAGATATAATATCTTGGTAATGGATTTTTCTCATGGAAAACTCACCCATTTAAACACATAATATTAAATGACATATCCATGCATATACTTATTTTATTAAAAATGCTGATATGATACAGACTTTGTAGGCTAAGGACAGAGTGAGCAGGCAAACACTTTCTGTTGCTGATAACTAAGATTATGGATTGAATGAAATGGTTTCTGAAGTCCCTTACTTCTCTAAGGTTTGGTGAATCTAGATTTTATAATTAACAACGAGTCTGACTAAACTGGCATGCATAATGCACATGACCACAAATCAGTAGGACTGGCTTTTTCTGTATTAAATATGTGTGCCCATTATATAAGTATTTTATTACTTTGCAGTTAGAAAAATGATCCTTAAAGCCTTTTTCACACTCTCAAGTTGTATGCAATTCAATATGTGATATAATTTGATTATAAAAATAGAGCATTGGAAAGAGTGATATAAAAAGATAATCTAAGGACTTTCAATGTCAGTAATTGGATGTAACTCAAACTAAAAAGGAAAAACTATAAGATTTCCCAACTTGAGAATTTAAGGACCCCAATTTCATATGGGTTGAGTGAGAGCTGATTCTGTATTCTTTTTTGAGGACAAAACAGGCACAAATAGAACTTATACTAATAGAGAGAGCCAAGACAATGTAGTAGATAGTGGGAAAACCTTGGAGTCAGCAACTCATGTGAAAGTACCACCTTTAATGTTTTTGCTGTTCATTTGTTTCAGTTGTGTCCAATTCTTCATGACCTTATTTGGGGTTTTCTTGGCAAAGATACTGAAATGATTTGCCATTTCATCCTCCAGTTCATTTTACAGATATGGAAACTGAGACAAACAGTTAAGCTACTTGCCCAGAGATACACAACTAGTTAAGTGTCTGAGGCCAAATTTGAACTCATTTTCCTGACTCCAGGTCTAATACTCTATCCATTGTGCCACTTAGCTGCCCTACTACCTTTAATATGTTACTGGCTATGTAACAATGGGTGTTATTTAACTTTTCATTGTCCTAGATAATTCTTTAAGCTATACCTTTTAAACAAATATTGATAAGCATGAGTAGAGACAGTTTTCATAGCAGATCTTCACAGTGACGAAATCACAAACCTAGACAAACTCCTCTCCCCATTACTACCATGATGGACGTCCAATTAAATTCTGCATCAGTAGTTAAACTGTGGCATTAGAGAAAGAATTTATGGGAGACTATTAAATGGAAAGGGAAAGGGAAATAAAAAAGAATCACAATCTTGGGGGGGGGTCTAAGACTTTTTATCTTCTGGAAAGAGTTTCTTTGGTTTGGGGCCATTTGATCGTGGACAAGGCACTTTTCTATGAGGCTGTCTTTCTTTTGTATAGAATGAAGTTAAGAATAACTTGAGCTTCTTACCTCCCAGGATGGTTGTGAGTAAACTGCTTTGTAAACTGTAAAATGCTATATAAATATCAACAATAGAGGAAACAATGAGACCTCTTGTCATGAGTAGCCAGGATCTGGTTTTCCCCCAGCTGATGTCACTTAACCACCACCTGCAGGTTTGGCCTTGTTCCAAGTGCTGGGACCATTCTGGTTCCAGGGCAGGAACAGTACAAGAACTGTTAGCTCAAGAGGTTCAGCATCCAATTAACTTTGCTGCTAGCTTTACTGGTGACCTTGTATTTTGGTTCCAGAAACTGGACTTTTACAAGCACAAAATTAAAGAATTAGAATTGACTTGAGAGAAATCTATAACCTTCCACGCCAACCACGTAGGAACTTTTTTGCTATCCCTGAACCTTAATCCTTGGACCTCTGCTTAAATATACCCAGTGATGGGGAATCCATTATTTTGAAAAGAATCTCATTTTGTTTTCACACTCTTCTAATTATTAGGGAAATTCTCGTTATATTGAGCTAAACTGAGCCTTCCTCTAACTTCCAACTTTTAATACTATTTCTCTTCTTTATAACTAACTCTAATCCATCTTCCACAAGACAGCCCCTCAACTATTTCTGTTCAATTTGATTTGACAAATATTTGCTTATTTTTTAAAATTCTTTTTTCCTGAGCTTAAGAAAAAAAAACCAAGTATTTCCAGATGATGGCACATGAAACCGTAACTCTACTATGTACTTGCTATTCTTTTTAAATATATAATAAAGTTATCACATAAATTTCTTTTTTCTCCTTTTTTCATCCCCTTCCTGCCCTATAGACGGCTACCATTAGATACAAGTGTATATATGTATACATACGAATACACATATATACACACATACATACATAAAATATATATATACACACATATGTATGTGTGTTTGCATATGTGTGTAAAACCATTCTATTTATCTATTCATGGTTTCTTTCTCTGGATACAAATAGCATCTTTCTCTTTCATATGTCCTTCATAATTAATCTGGCAGAAGTTTGCATAGACCAATATCTTACACCATTTAGCAAGACAAGATCAAAATGAATCTTGATCCATAGATAAAGAGAGATATTAGAAGAAAATCTGAAGAACATATTATGTATCAGACTTATGGATAAGCAAACAATTTATGAATAAACAAGAGACAGAGAATAGTATGAGTTAAAAACTGGATAATTTCAATTACATTAAATTTAAAAGTATTTGTACAAATAAAACAAATATAGCCAAGATTAAAATGAAAGTAGAAAGTTGGGTGACATTTTCATAAACAGGTTCTCAGATAAAGGTCTCATGTCTCAAATGTATAAAGGACTTTGTCAAATCTGTAAGAATATGAGTCATTACCAAATTGATAAGTAGTCAAAGGATATGAACAGGAAGTTTTCCTATGAAGAAACCAAAACATTTATTTTTTAAGTGCCTACAATGTGTGTACAAGGAACTGTACAAGACACTAGGACACAAAGATGAAGATGAGCGTCTTTGGACCTCAAGGTGCATAAATTTAAGATATAATAAACAATCATAAATTCTGTTCAATGTAGTAGAAAATTATTTTGAGAGCAAGAGAATGATTACAATTTAGGTGATAGGGTAAGTCTTGTGTAGGAGGTAGCATCCAAATTGTGCTTGAAAAAAGCTAGAGATTTTATTAGCTGGAGGTAAAGGGCAAATGTGCTCTAGATGTGAGGGAGCACTTGTGCAATGATACAAAGACAGGAGGTAGAATGTCATATGCAGTACAGAAAACAGCTAACAGAACATTCAAATAGAACCAATACTGTATAAAAGAGAACAATATGAAGTAAGACTAGAGATCAGAATGTGGAGGACTTTAAAAATCACATTTTTATTTTTTTTCTAGTGGCAATAGGGAGCCATTAAAGCTTTTTTTTTTTTGTTAGCAGTGGGGAGGGGTGATATGGTCAAATCTATCTTTTAGGAATATCCATTTGGAAAGTGTAATTTAAGAGAGAGAAAAGTTAGAGACAGCAAAGGCCAATTAGAAACTATTGCAATAGCTCAGTTTGCTTGAACTGGGTAAGAGGCAATGTGGATGAAAAGAAGTGGACAGACACAAGTGATTTTGGATAGGCAGAACTGACATCACTCTGCAACTGTGAACCTGAGTTTAAGGAAGGATAGTTAAATGGGGACATTCAAAAAAGGAAATAAGGTTGTGGGCAAGCATAATGTTGCATTTGGGACCTATTGAATTTGAGATGAGTGTGGGAAAGCCCTAGTGTCTCTATTAAGTCTTCTTCAGACAATAGTACGTCTTTTAGCTGTCCCTGGTACTTTCAACTCATCCTCAAACCCTTTCGCTATCATGTTGACTTCTGGGCACACCTGAGTCTTTTGGTTGTGACTACTCTCCTACCTTATATCCCCAGTCCCCTGTATCCATTTCTTATTTCATCATGGCTAGATTATTGCCTTGCTCTCAAGGGGCCTCCCAAGGATTATTGTTCTGCCATGAACTTCAGTCCCAGTATTTGTGATCCCCAAGACTTATTGTCAGGCTTATCTGATGCCAGTAGCCTGCCTACCTTCCTCCTTTACCTTTTGCTCATTGCTAGGGTCTCCAATATGATTCCTTTGAATGCTTGCATTGTCCAATAGCCTCCCTTAGACCATTACGTAATTGCCATGGCCACATTCCTCTAACTCACCACTAACCTATCTGGGATACTGACCAGTCTAAGGCCAATTATGATTTTTGGTCTCATCCTCTAGATTCTGGTCTTATCTATCTTAGCACCAACAGAGTCCTGAGTCTTAAAAAATCTATTAATACATAAAAGAGTCAAGAAAAGAACGGATGAGAAGGCTAACATACGTGATGGAAAAGAATTTTGAAACTGTTGAGAGCACATAATGCAAATCTTCGCAAGAAACCCCAAATGAGGACATCCAGAATCAGGCAAGACTGAACGATAAAGATGACAAGAATCTGGAAAAGGAGAACTGTTTCCTCAGAAAGTGAATGTCCTGGAAGCATTATCCTCTGTGATGCCTGCAGATGGCAACCAAAAATGGTTGTGAAGAGCACTGTGCTAGTGCTGCTTGCAGGAAGTTAAGAAGAGACTACTACAGCTCCTACCTTCTGGGAGCTGTCCTGAACTACAGGAAGAGTGGCAAAGGGAGTCATGACTACCGGTAACCATGACGAACTTCAGCGGAAAACACTGGCATCCCAGTCTGGTTACTGAGACGTTTGGAAAAAAAGTTTAGTCACTAAAGAGTATCTTGATTTCCTACAGGTTACATTGTGAGCCCTATATTTTTTAACCTTTCAATAAAATATTCCTTTGTTAATTTTGTGAAGTGCATGCTTACAGAGGGTGTCAGAGTCAGTCCATGGGTAGTGCCTGGTGGTGGTTTTCACAGGTTTTCTGGGTGTGGGCTATGAGCCAGATAGAGGAACCATGTCTCAAAATCAATCTGGGACCTTTGTGTTGAAAGAGTCTCTGATAAAAGAATTATAAAACTATTGTATACATAGTTATATGTATAGTATATACAAATATTGTATATATTGTATAGTTTACAAAAAGAGACAGTACATCTAGTCATGTAAGGAGGATACAGAGGCATAATATTCTTGATCATAGATTTATGATACATTTGTAAGAGGAAGGAGAAACATGCTAGGGAACCACTATGACAGATAATATATTAGTCTTGGAAAACAATTGGTCTGAGCTTTTAGAAAGAGACTATTGCATCAGGCCATCATTCTAGGGGGATTCTGATGTCCTTATATAAAAAAGAATTATAAATACTATTCTTATAATAATTAATGAAATAATTATTATTATATGCTTGAAAACTATGAAAGATCTGTGCTTCTATTTGTGTGGATGCTCATTCTACTAATTTTTATTTTAACTCCTCTTTGAGTTAGTTAACAATCATTTATTAAGCACCTACTATATGCTAGGCACTATATTAACAGCTGGAGATAGGCAAAAAACAGTCCTTGTTCTCAAGGAACTCAGAGTCTAAAGAAGAGACAACATGAAAAAAATAATGTAATTGCTCCTCTCCTCTCCCGTTCTGTCTTCTCCTGTTCTCTCCTCTCTTTTTCCTGTCCTGTCCTCTCTTCTCTCTTTTTCTTTCCATACACAAATGCACATATACATACAAATACATATATGTATATGTACAGATACACACATACAAATATGATAAATTGGAGATAATTAACAAGAGAAAGTCAACCAGCACACAGGAGAATCAAAAAAGGTTCTTGTAGAAGATGGGATTGTATCTGAGACTTGAAGGAAATCAAGAAAAGTCAGGAAGTAGAAGGCAGAAGGAAAGACAATATGAAAAAGTATTAAAGTTAGTCAGTGAAATTGCATGGAATTAGAAAATTGAGTATGAGGAATAACAAGGAATAGTAAGGAGGACAGAGCCCACAAGATGACCAAACATATGAGGTGAGCAGAGTGTAAGAAGATTTGACAGGTAGGAAATGAAAGAATTTGAATGCAGAGGTTTTATTTTTGATTCTGGGGTGACAGATGGTCTTCTGAATTTCTGTGACCAAAGGAATTCCATATTTGATGGCCTGGATGATTGGTACTCCAATGACAGACATATCTTCCATCACTAGGACTGTGTTTGAAGCCTTTCAAACTTTGTAGAACACAAGAGACATTCTGTTCCACTGATATAAAATTTGAGAACCCAGGCTCAACTATGAGGAAATATCAGAGGGGAGCTTTTCTGGAGGGTGTAGGTATACTAGTTATGCAGAAACAAACTAGGAAGATGTTTTGTTATTTCTCCTGAACAACATATAGTTCATATGAGAATTCTGTCTCCCAATATGGAAGGTTATAAACATACAGTTTGGTTGCAGTCATCTGGATAATGAGTTGTACTGGTCAGAGGTCTGGATTTGGACTCAGAGGACATGGTTTTCAATCCTGGCTATGCTACATATGATATACGTGACACTGATTAAGTCAGATCTCTGGGCCTCATTGTCATCATGTATAAAATGAAGGAGCAAGCCTTCCTGTAACCTTACTGGGGAGGCTACTCTTCCATTCAGGGAGAATAGACATAAAGATTAATAAATACTTTCCTGATTTAAAAAAGAATAAATAAAATAAGGGGGCTGGACTAGATGTACTTCAATCAATTAACCAATCAAACAAAGAAATATTAAATGCTTACGTGCCAAGCACTGTGGTAGGTGCTGAGTTATGACAAAAGCAATAGTAAAATAATCTACTCTCAAGGAGCTTACATTCTAATTTTAAAGTTTCTTCTAAATCTAAACTATGACTTCATGATCTTGTTCTAGCAAGGAAACTGACCAATGAGATCTAGTCTTCTGATGATGTGTTGGTGGCTCTTCCTGTAGCCCAGGAGGTTTTATGAACCTATTTCTGGATGTGTGTGATACTATGGAAAAGAAAGTCTTTGATCTCAATTCAGAGTGTTCACAGACATTCTGTGACTGTTTCCTGAGTGATTACTAAGTGGAGAAGGATGACCTGGGAGAGTAAGTCTTGCTATACTATAATTTACCATTTTAAGATATAGAGATTTGGGACTTAAAGAAAAATTAAAAAATGTTCATGAATAAAACAATTTCATAAGATCGTAGATATAGAACTAGAAAGGAGCTCAGAGGTCATCTAGTCTGAGCCTCTCATTTTTTCCCATCAGTAAACATTTACTAAGTGCCTATTGTGTATCAGGTACTGTGCTAAGCCCTGGGAATATAAAGAAAGGCACAAGACAGTCTCCTTCCAATCCCCAAGGAATTTTTTTCAGTTGGCACATAATTAAATAGTAATTTATTGTAGTTTTTACCCCAGTTATATATCAAGATTTTTAGCATTCACTTTTACAAGATTTTGAATGTAAAATTTTTCTCTCCCTCCCTTCCTCCCCTCCCCTCTTCTATAAATGGCAAGCAGTTTGATATTGTCTATACATGTGCTATCATGCAAAAAATATTACCATATTACTCACAGCTGTGAAAGAAGAAATAAATCGAAAGAAAAAAAACAAGAAAGAATAAAGTAAGCGAAAATAAGTATGCTTTGATCTGTACTCAGAGTCCATTAGTTCTTACCTGGGATATGGATTGCATTTTCCTTCATGAATCCTTTGTACTTGTCTTGGATCATTGTGTAACTAAGGAGAACAAAGTCATTCATGGTTGATCACATAATGTTGCTAATATTGTGTACAATGTTTCCCTGGTTCTCATTTCACTTTGCATCAGTTCATACAAGTCATTCCAGGTTTTTCTGAAATTTGCCAGTCCACCATTACTTATTGCATAATAAAATTCCATTATATTCATATACCACAGCTTGTTCAGTCATTCCCTAAGTGATGGGCATCCCCTTATTTACAATATTTTGTTGCCACAAATAGATCAGATATAAATATTTTTGCTCATGTAGGTCCTTTCCCTGTTTTATCATGTCTGGGATATAGACCAAGTTGTGGTATTGCTGGATCAAAGAGTAGGCACAATTTGATTGCCCTTTGGGCATAGTTTCAAATTGCTTCCCAGAATGGTTGGATCAGTCCACAATTGCACCAACAGTACATTAGTGTCTCAATTTTCCCAATCTTCTCCAACATTTATCATTTTCCTTTTCTCTCATATCAGCCAATCAGATAGGTATGAGGTGGTACCTTGGAGTTGTTTTAATTTGCATTTCTCTAAAAGTGATTTAGAAGACTTCTGCATATATCTGCAGATACCTTTGATTTCTTCTTCTGAACACTGCCTGTTCATATCCTTTGACCATTTATCCATTAGGGAATTCCTTGTAGTCTTATAAATTTGACTCACTTCTCTATATATTTAAGAAATGAGGCCTTTATCAGGGATACTTGCTGTAAAGATTGTTTCCCATCTTTCTGCTTTCCTTCTCATTTTGACTGCATTGGTTTTGTTTGTTCAAAAGCTTTTTAACTTAATATATGCGAATTACCCGTTTTACATTTTATAATGCTATCTATCTCTTGTTTGGTTATGAATTCTTCCTCTCCCCATAGATCTGACAGATAGACTGTTTCATGCTTTCCTAAACATGGAGAAAGGGAGTAACAAATAAGAGTTGTTTTCCAAAAGTGTTACCCTTTATGCGCAAAACATGCCAAAGGTCTGTCATATCTAACTTCTATAATATTCTATTTATTTCCCTAATTTTTTTCTTATTTATTTTTTGGATAAATACATTGAATTCTGAGAGGGAACAATTTAGTTTCACCACTAGCAGTTTTGTTGTCTATTTCTTCCTGTAACTTACTTAACTTCTCCTTTAAGAATATGGATGCTATACCACTTGGTGCATACATGTTTAATATTGATACTGCTTTATTGTTTTAGCAAGATATTGTATCCTTCCTTATTTCTTTTAATTAGGTCTATTTTTGCTTTTACTTTGAGTTTGGAATTACTACCTTGCTTTTTTTTTTTTTTTTACTTCAGCTGAGATTCTGTTCCAGTCCGTTACCTTTACTCTGTGTGTGGGTCTCTTAAATCTCTCATTTTAAAGGAAGGAAATGGGATGTCACAGATGTCAAGTGAGTTACCCCAAACAGGTAGTAAGTGATCAAGTTAGAATATGAACTCAGCTTCACTGACTCCAAACCCAATAATCTTTCTACTGTATCCCAATGCATTAATTTCATGCCCGGCAAAACTAAGAAGAGACATTTATTTAAAATATAGCCTAGCACTCACCATGCTTTTCTCTTTCCTTGACTTTCTGTCAAGATATGAATTAACTTAAAAGTCCACCTTGGAGAAAAATCTCATCTATGTCAACAACAACTATAAGCAGAAAAGTTACAATCTATAAATCATTCCCTTCATTTGCTCTTTTACTTAAAAAAAAAAAAGACTATCTGGACTGGAATGTATCTCTAGACAATGTGGGGCTATGGACAGTGTAATTTCTAGTTTTGACTGCTCCAGACTTCTGACCCCATATGCTTATAGCATATGAAGATTCCCTTTCTTTCCTAGGTTTCCTTGAAGGCTTTTGTTATTGTCCTGGTCTTTGGATAACCCCAGGCTGACTTATTCCAATGATCTATATCCATCTTCTGTGCTATTTCCTGAATGGCTGTAAAACAGTAAAGGTAGTTGTGTTATGATTTTAACTCCCAAACTGAGTTGGAAATAATACATTGAACTCTCCTCCTCTCTCAGTCAAAGTTCAAATAAAACACTTCAAATAAAACATTGCCAAATCTCCCCCAACAAAAACTAGACTCTCAGTTTATTAATTTTCTTTCACATAGTAAAACTCTCATTTATGTAAGGATTTCTTCTTAATCACCCCTTCCCTCAAAGAAACCCACTAATTCATTTAGCCTGCCCAAACAAAAATGGCTTTTTCCTCTGTTATTGCCTCTAACATGATTCTTGGCTAGTTCAAGTTGAAATCCTGGTTTGATCATGGAGAAAGGGAGTAACAAATGAGAGTTGTTTTCCAAAATTCTGCTTTCCTGCCATGAGAAAAGAGAAATGTTACATGAACTTTATATTCCTTGGCTAGCGATAGGGAGACACCTCATCCACAGATAGCTTTTTCTTTATGGGTAAGGTGAACTGCCGAGTTTGTAAAATCCTAGACCTAGGGCTGGAGAGAAGCTCAGAAGGAGTCTAGGGCCATTGCACCTCCCTTATTTTACAGAGAAAGATTAAGAGAGAGGTTAAGTAGCTTATTAGAGACCCCCAAAATAGCAAGTGGCCAAGATAGTTCAGCTCTCTTTTCCTTGTCAGATTACTTCCTGAATAGGGAGGCAATTGTTTACCAAACTGATCATTGCACATTTTAGGGGTGAGTCATATCAATGGAACCCATAGATGCTGGTCCAGAAGGTTAGTGAGGCATGAAATAAACCTAAAATAAATAAAAGTTGAGGATTTTGGGGAATAATCAGTGGAAATTATGCTTATTTTTTCATACCACAAATTATAACACATTAAACATTTGATACATATATTATTTCATATTTTATATTTCTGTATCAATTCTACTCTTACAACATATCTCCTCTTACATGGCCACCAATTTTAGGACAGCTGTAGTATAAAAATTTTCTGCAAAGTTAGCAAGGCAATCTTCTTGTAAGGACTCAGTCCTGTTGCTTTAATACAGACTGAACCATACTATTTTCACTTTCTTTATTTCTTTTTTTATTTGAGTATTTTTGTACACAATTACTAATATGAAAAAATTTACATTATTACACATACATAACCTAAAAATTATGTCTCTGTATGTATATACATGTATGTAAGTATGTATGTGTGTGTATACTTGTATACACACATGTATGTACCTCCTCTCATTTGCCAAATTAAAAAATATTGAGCTATTTTTAGTGTCAGCTATTCTCTTTTTGATGAACTATACTGTTTATATGTTTCATGATGAAGGGTAATTTACTTGCTTATGTAACATCAGTAGATACTAAGCATTTTCAGGATGTTCAGGATATACAGAACACTTGTTGTTTTGCTATACTTACTTTGCAAGTACAGAAAAGTGGTACTAAAATAGGGAGAAAAACCTTAGTATAATAGCCTTCTAATTGGCATTCCTATCTCTTGTTTGCTGCCTTCTTCAGATCATCCTCCTTACAGTTAAATTGATATTCCTAAAGCATTGTTCTAACAACGTCTCTATGCTGCTCAGAAAGCTTCAGAGGTTCCCTATAGTTTTAAGAATAAAATACAAATTCTTCTTCATGACATCTGGAATCCTTCATAATCTTGTCTTTAACCTATCTTTCCAATCTTTTTTCTCAATACTTCCCTTCATCATTAGTACTGTAGCCAAACAAACCTACTTGCCATTCCCTATATACAATATTCCATGTCCTAATTTTATGCCTGTACACAGACTGTCCCTCATGGTTGGAAGGCTTTCCATGCTCATTTTTACCCCTTGGAATTCTTAATTCCATTTAAAGCTTAGTTCAAATGGCAACTCCTAAATAAAGCATTTTTTGATCCTTCCAATCATGGCACTTGGAGTGTTTTGTTACATATTTTGTATTTTCTTCTCTGTATACATGCTGTTTCCCTCCAGTAGAATAAAAGCTCCTTGAGGGCAGAGGTTCATCAGTCCATTGGAATCATGGAGGGCCATTGCATTGATCAGAGTTCTTAGAGTTTTTGAGGTTGTTTTCACTCCTTGTTATCGTATAAAGTGTTCTTCTGGTTCTGGTTCTGCATCAGTTCATATATATCTTTCCACGTCTCTTTGAAATAATTTATTTCCTCATTTTCTTAGAGTACTCTATTACAATCATGTATTGCAGTGTGTTCGGATATTCCTGAATTAATAGGCATTACTTTAGTTTCCTGTTTTTTTTTTCCACCACAAAGGGAGATGCTATAGATGTATGACTGTTACTCAGCTTAACATAAATTTAATACGACTTTTACAAGTCATTGCGATCTTCCCCCTCTCTATATGTTCTCTAAGTAAGAATATTAGCCCTCAGGCTTTCTGTCTAGGAATTTTCATGCTTAAAGCTTATAACTGGTGGTAAGTATTTATTGCTTGAGGACTCAGTTTCTGGGCATTTTTGAGTCTTTATTTTGTTTTGTTTTTGTTTTATAGTGACATTGCTATAGATGCTATAGATCCTTATTTCTCCCCTTTTCTCTCCTCTCCTTCAACTCCCTCCCTCAATAGTATTTGATTTTTTTCCAATTACATGTAAATATAGTTTTCAGCCAACATTTGTTTAACCTAAGAAAGGCCATGTAACCCTTCTGTGTCTCAGTTTCTTTATCTGTAAAAGGGGAGTTTGGATTTGATGGCCTTCTAAGATACTTTTTAGCACTAAATCATTTAGTCTATCATTCTATTAAGCATTTAATATGCATCCAGTCCTATTCCAAGCTCTGGGGGTGCAAAGATGAAACTGTCTCTGCCTCCAAGGAACTACCATTCTAAGAGGAGAGACAGCAGGATATAACATTCTACAGTATTCATAACATATACAAACAAAACCTGAGATAGTTGGGAAGATCAGGAAAGGCTTCTTGTAAGAAGAGACCCAGAATTCTAAGAAGCAAAAGTGGGGAGGGAGTCAATATCAGGCGTGAGAAATAGTACAAGTCTCATGGGTAGGAAACTGAGGATCCTTTGGGCAGAACAGTGGCCCACTATGGCTGTTCACCTGACTGGGGGAAAAGGAGTAACGGGTAAGGAATGTAGAAAGTTGGGAAGTGACAAAGTTGTGAGGAGGTGAGACAGAGACAGAGAGAAAAAGAGAGAGGAGGCACACACATACATACACACAGAGAGATACAGAGAGAAAGATACAGAGACAGACAGAGACAGAGAGAAAGAGACAGAGAGAGCCGAAGTTTGTCTGAATGTTCATGGCTCTAGAAAGGGCATGTGGGAAACTATCCAGCCAGGCTCTGTGTGCTTTCCCTTACTCCAAGGGCCTGTCTCAAAGTACCCTGGAGAGCTCTGGAATCAGCGCCTTGAAGATGGCCTTGAGACAGCGTCTGGAAACCGTGACCGAGATCCTGGCGTCGCCTGGAAGCCCGGTCGCTTCATGTATGGCCTGGAGTGTCTCCATGAAGGGGCTGGCTTCCTCCCCAGCTGTATTCTTCACAAGGTTGTGAAAAGATTTAAATATCAAATGAGTTTATATTTGATTCCAGGAGAAATAGGGAGCTACTGGAGATTATTAAAGAGATGAATGCCGTGATTAGAGCCCACCTTAGGAGAACAAATTGCAGTGGTGAAAGGAGGCTGTTGCAGTAAAGGTATAGGGAGGTGAGCAGTGCCTGATACAGAGTTGTGACTGTAAGAGGGGGTGAAAGAAGATGTATAGGACAGATCCTAGAAACAGTAAGATTTGTCACTTAAATAGAAATGTGCTAAATGTATATATATGCTGTCATTAAATTGACCTTTCCCTGGGAAAGTACTAACTGGCCATTGGAATGAATTCGCCTTTTACTTATGCTATTTCCTTTTAAAAAATTGAAACTGGTCAAGTAAGTCAAGATAACCACTCTAATCTTTTTAGATATGTTCTTAATATCTCTTGAACTGAAAAACAACGCAACCCTTTACTGAAACATTTCATATTCAATAGGTTCAAATCACTTTCATAGAAATTTATAGTGATTTTGGTGATTGCTATAGATGCTAAGAAAGGATGTGAGTATTGGCTGGGAGTCTTTTTTATTCAAGTAGGACTATAATGGCAACCGGTTTTCATTGTCGGGCCACTGACTCCAATCTTTGCCTCAAGCTACGTTAGGCTCTGACAGTTTAGTGGCGCTGCCTATCAAAATTTCTCAATTTGGCCAGCACACAATAGCTACTTTAAGATTCATCACAAAGGATTATTGCCTTCGTGAGCAGTTTTAATACAAAAGAAAAGATAAAAAGTAATAACAGAAGCATTATATCATCATCTTTCCTTTGCTTCCCAGAGTTAGTGCCTCCCAAAGGAAGATACCCTCTTTAAGCTAGGATTTCTTTCTTTATCTATCATTATGAAGATGTCAAAGCAAACTTTAAGAAAAAGAAGAAACTTTAAGTCAAAACAAGAGGCACATACTACCAGACTCTCTGCTAAGCACGGAGGATACAAAGAAAGGCACAAAAAGTCCCTTCCCTAATGGGGAAGACGACTAACAAATAAGTAAGTGCAAACATGATACATACAGGATAAACTTGAGATCATCTTATATATGAAGACATTAGCACTGAGGGGAACTGGTCTCTTGCAGAAGGTGGGACTTCAGTTAAGACTTGAAGGAAGCCAGGGAAAACAAGAGGTAAAGAAGGAACAGGATATTGCAAAACAGTGTGACTTTGCTTATCTTAGAAGCAGGAAATCTGAAAGACAATAGGTCTCCTTTCCCCCTCTGACTGATAGTCTGTTTTGATTTTTGGCTGCCATTCTGTGCCTCTACTCCTGGCCCTTCTGTCTTTGATTCAGTTGGAGTCCTGATCCTTTATATGAATCTATACTATTTAACATTGATTATATATACCTTTCACATATATAGAAAGTCTCTGTTCATCCAAGGGTTATAACAAATATTCATGAGGATGTAGAGGTAAAAAAATAGATGTCTGACAGCTGGATACAAAAAATATATGATGCAGATCATGACAAAATTGTCAGTTTACTTTTGCAAATCAGATTTTTATAAGGGATAGCATAAAAACCTGTCAGGGATGACTCTACTCTCCAATCTCACAAATTTCTCTTTTCTGACTTTTCTTGTGATTTTTGTTTGTTTTACTAGTTCCAACCTATCTTTGTGCTCCCTCTACTGGTGGATGCCTTTTCTGCACTTTCCTTTTCAAACAACTAGTCCCCAGAGAGGACCTTTCGTAGTGAGAGATAAAGGTCTCGGTTTAATGGGATGTAAAAAGAAGTATCATTTAAAAGGATTCTTTTCAACTCTCACACCTTTTACCATGAACCATATTTATTCTTGGTTTCTTAGACCAATTTCCCCAATAGCAGCATCTCTTGTCATCTCAGATAGAATTCTATGAAGAGCTATATATTACAACTCACATTTCTGTAAAGCTCTGAGGTTTAGAGAACAATTTTTCTCATAATAATTCTGCAATGCAGATTCTAAAAGTTCTATTAACCCCATTTTACAGATGGGGAAATTGTTGCTCAATGAGTAAAAAAATTGTCCAGGAAATATGTTTTACATGATTGTACATATATGACCTATAATCAAATTGCTTGCCATTTTAAGGAAGGAGGAGGGAGAAAATTTGGAACTCAAAAAAATAAATGTTAAAAATTTCCTTTACAAAAAAAATGTCTTTACATGTAATTAGAAAAAATAAAATACTATTTAAAAAAAGAAAATAAAATTGTCCCTGATTGTGAGGTTACCAAGTATCAGAATTAGTATTATGAACCCATATTACTTGACTCCAAGACCGGAGTTCTCCATTTAGGTTGGCTCTACACGGCTACAATGGAATTGGGGTGGTTGAAGTGTAGCTTTTAGCTGGTGTGGAAATGTAAGAGGTACCAGAATTTCTGGGTTATTGTTTTGTGGTATGCCTGAGAGATAAGTTACGTGTGGCCCATCAGTTGGAATACTATTTTACATTGGAATATAGCCACACACCAAGAGATGTGTATAATTTTGAATTACCATAGAAATACTGCTACTTGTGGAAAGTATTTTAATAGTATTGTATAGCTTGACAATTTTTCTAAACCAATATATTGAAACTCAAGAAACAGAAGTCACTAAATAGAAAAAAGAAAAACAAAATCTTTGTGTATTTCAAATCATATGCTAACTTTTTGAGGAGATTAACACATATACTTTAAAGAATCATTTCTTTAGTTGTTGATTTTAGGATTGGATCTGTGATTTCATTTCATTCCCTTCATAGGGAAGCTTGTTGAGAAAATTGCCTTTACTGATGCAGAACTGTACAATATCTGAAATAGAACCTTAGCGAATTGAATGAGTCATCGAGGATAAGTGACATGCTCAGCACCATATACCCAGTTCTTGTCAGGAGGTGGGATTTGAACTCAGTTCCTCCTGACTCTAAGAACAGTTCTTTATCTACTTCATAATGTTATCTAAAGGCAGATAACTCAAAATAATAAAGCATAAAAGTGAGTATTGTTTTAGTCCAAGGGAACCAAATTCTTAAAAGTCCAAAGAAAATAATTCAAATTTCTGTGAAGATTCAACTCTTGGTTTTGTGAAAGTAAAGTCTCATAGACTAAAAGAATAGTAGAATCTCAGCTTGAAAGAACCTTATCAGGAACCCTATCTCAAGCATGAACCTCCTCTCCAGAATCCCTGACAAATGGTCATCCAGACTCTCAGAACTTTCAATGATTAGGGACACACTACCCCCATGAGAAAGCTTATTCTATTTTTCAATAATTTAATGTAATGACAAGATTTCCTTCCATTGAGGTGGACACTGTAAATTCTGCCTACTGACCACAGTTTTCTTCTGCAGATTCAAGAATAAGTCTATTATCTTTTCCATATGACAACCCTTCCTATATGTGAAGACAGCTAGCGTGTTTCCTCTGTGTCTTCTCTTCTTCAGGCTAAGTACTTTCAGTTCTTTCAGTCAATCTTTATATGATCATGTTTTGTCCCTCTTGATCCTCCTGGTTCCCCTCCTCCAGTCATGATGCAATTGTTAATGTTTCTTTTAACCTGTTTCATTCAGAGACGAATTATTATAATTTCCATTATTTTTGTTACCATTCTGAACTTTGATGACACCATTCTCAACCTCTTGCATTTCTATAAATCAGACTTATTTGAGTGGACAACCATATTATGCTATTGCCTCATTTTGAACTTTTGCCCCGCTAAAACTCTCAGGTCTTTTTCTAGGGAAGAATCTCCCTCATCCTGTATTCATGCAAACAATTTTTACATGGCAAGTCTAGTACTTTATATTTATTCTTAATTAATGTAACCATGTTCTATTTGGCTCCTACAGATTCTGCATTATTATTGAGTACTATAGAGAAATCCGGGTTCAATCTTTGCCCTTTGATTTAATTGACAATTGTAACTTTTAACAAGTTAAGACTTCTTATATTGACATTTTAAGGAACCAATCATGCAATTTGATCTGAAAGGCATTTTCTTGGAACTACCAGTTTACAAACGATTCTTTTGCTATTTTTCTGGCCTTTTGACATTCAACTTTCTGGGTGTCAGTCATATAGTAATATTTCACCTCTAATACCTTTGGCAAAGTCAGTGTTGTGCTGCAGAGAATTGACGACAGCAGAAGCCTGCTCAGGGAGCCAAAGGCAACATATCTTGACTGTATTCAGAGAATGTTGTATTTCGAAAGTGTAAATCAGGGAGGATGAGGTGATTTCTATGTAAGAAACTGATATGAAGGGCAAGGCTCAATTTATATTTTGTGTCTATGTCTATTGTATGTGTATATGCATGTTTGTGCATATGTTTATGTAGGAAAATGGAACTTGAATTTCAACCAATGGAATAGAATTTCAACTTAAATGTATTATAAAATAACAGTATTTTTCTATTAGAAGTGTAAGGGCAGTAGCTTTTTTTTCTTGTAGATAATCTCTGGGTCCACTAGAAGAAGTGGCTAATCTAGACTTTCTTTTCTGAATATAAAATATGATTCACTCAGTCAGCTCACAGTAAAAAATATAGACTTCTTATTCTCTCTGTCTAAGAATAGCCCTTGCAAATGATACAAATTTTCACTGTCGCTGTTTCTAGGCACATAACGTCATTACCTAAATGTCAAGATCTCTGTTGGGTTCTTCAAAGAGATGCTTGAAATTGATACTTATTGATTGTCCAAAGTATGAAAATTCAATATGATGAAACAGTTGACCAAAGACTTGTGGAAACATGGTGCCAAGAGCATTTTAAGTCATGAGGTGAAAAGGTTGTTCTTACTTTGGAGAGGATTACTCCTATTAAAAGGGGGGTCCCTACTAGAAAAAACCATTTCTTTTGGGCATTTAGGTAATTCCAATCCTCAGCTAGGATCTGACATAAAACCTGAGGGTTGAAAGCAAGGCCCAATTGTAGTATAGAATCATAGTGTTTGAGAATTTGAAATAAGTTTGGAGATGGTCTAGTGGGGTGGGGAACCTGTGGACTCAACAATTTCCTTGATAAAAGGATCAGTTCTATGAAACTTGGACGCAGTAAAAAAGCCACACTCAAGCACCTAGAAGGCCGCATGTGGCCTGGAGGCCATAGGCTCTCCACCCCTGAATCTGACACACTTCATTTTACAGGTGACAGAATTGAGGCCCAGGAACGTTAAGAGAGGAAGGGCAGAGTTAGGGTCAATGGATGCAATTTACAAAGAGACAAATTCAGGCTTAATATAAGGACAGAATTCAAAGGTAGATCTAGAAGCAGAAGAGATTACTTCAAGAGGTAGCAGGGCCTCAAACAGAGTCTTTATGACCACTTTCTAGGTAGGCTATAGAAGGGGTTGTTGTTTGAGTATCATCTGGATGAATCCTGAGGTTCCATCAGGACAGCTAAGTGGTTGTATGTAAGGAGGATTTTGTTATCCTTTCTAGAGCTGTTTCTCAGGATCCATGGCCTTGGCAATGTCTAGTTTCCAGGTATTAGATAACTTCCAAAATAGCCACAAGGATTCTAGTTAGTAATTCCTAGAATCATAGTGATAGACAGTCCTACTGAGGCTGCTACATGATGAGATAAGGGGTGACATAATATAATATTTACTACGCTTGTGCAGAATGACGATATTGCTAAGCTTAATGTTGGCACGATGCCTTCTTAGTTGTCATATAAAGCAAGTGGTCACTGGTCAGTGGGTGGGGAAAACCACAGGGAACCCATAAGGGAATCTGTACGTGCGCCCTGACTGATCCCCATCAAGGCTTGAGGGGAATTACAGGAGTACACAAGCTGTGCCTGTCTCGACTGAACCAATTTAGGGGTAGTTGCCACTACCTTCTTGCCAGCCTCTGCAAAAAGAATGATTAGGGAATGCTGTAGAAATTAGTGCTCCTATTATCAGTAACTCCCTTGTGAGAAGAGAATAAAGTAAGATTTAACCCCTCCAAGTCTGTTTTCCTGTCTTGCCTGTCTGACCAGATCAAATAGTGAACCTGTTAGAGGCTGGAGACCAAAAACTCCAATACCTCCTGTGTGTTATCTGTTAAACAGAGGTATTAAAACAGCACTTTTATTATTTGCTGAAAGCTATTTATGGACCAAAAACCTATGGTGCATCACAACTACTCAGTGCTGATGGAGCCACATTGATTAATGATAAGGACATGATCCTAGAGACATGGGCTGAGCATTTCCATAGTGTTCTCATCAGACCATCACTGATCAACGCTGAGGCCATTGACTGTTTATCTCAGGTTGAAGTTAATCCCTCCTTAACTGAACTTCCAACTGAAGAAGAGGTTTTGAGGGCCATTAGGCTCCTTTGATGTGGCAAAGCATCTGGCGCTGATTCTATTCCAGCTGAGATTTACAAGTTAGAGGGACAATTGTTCATACAAAAGCTGACTGAAATTTTCCAGGTTATATGGCAAGAGGAGGTTATCCCCCAAGAGTTCAAGGATGCCTCCATTGTCCATCTCTATAAGGGTAAAGGGAATAGATTGTCCTGTGACAATCACAGGGGGATCTCTCTCTTAGTCATTGCTGGCAAAGTTCTCACTAGAGACCTCCTTAATAGGCTGATCCTTTACCTGGAAGGTGGTCATATACCTGAGAGCCAGCTTCAGGAAGGGTCACAGAACAGTCAATATGGTGTTTGCTGCTCAACAACTCCAGGAGAAATACCAGGAGCAAAACAGAGGTTGTACACAACGTTTGTAGATCTGATGAAGGCCTTTGACACTGTTAGTCATGAGGGTTTATGGAAAATTACATCAAAATTTGGTTGCCTGGAGAAGTTCATCAATATTGTATGTCAATTTTATGATGGCATATATGCATGGGTTCTGGATAGTGGACAATGCTCTTGTGCCTTCCCAGTCACCAGTGGAGTGAAACAGGGCTGTGTGCTTGCTCCCATGCTTTTTAGCATGATGTTTTCAGCCATGTTGACAAATGCTTTTTTTGATTATAACTGTTTTTATTTATTACAAGCTGAATTATAACTTTTTATTTATTAATAAGTTTCAACACCATGAAGAAATTTCCATACATAAAAACATGCAAAAATTATAGAACTGTATATGAAACTCTGAATTCTACCTGATATCACTTGTTTTAAATATATAATTCTATATTTTTATTTCAAAACAGGTGTGCTTATCATGTCAGTTGTTGAATTTCCCTTGTGTGAATTTACACAAACTATCACAATGGATCTTTAAGACTAAATTTTTCTATTGTCACATTATTATAATTCCCACCATCTTTCATTAATCATCGTTTCTTCCTTCCAATTAAGAACACAAAAAGAGGGTTGGGATGAAATAGGGTGGAGAGTTGAAATAGTTAAGTCTTCAAAGTGGCCATGTCTAAAAATGTATGCTTCTTTTTCCATCTTGTGTCCATCCCTTGTCTGAAGGAGGGTAATATCTATAGAGTATTCTCAAGTCTTTCTGGAGACTTGATTGTTCAGAGTTTCAAAAATTGTTTCTCTTTGCATTGTTGTTGTACTGTTTAAAATTCTTCTGACTCTGCTTTATTTCACTTTGCATCAGGTTATACTACCCAGGATTCCATGAAATCACCTCTCTTTTCCTTTCTAGAGTTCTCTGAACTCATGTGTTTATATTCCAAACTTCCTATTCAGCTCAGGTCTTTCCATCAAAAATTCTTCAAAATCTTCTATTGTATTAAATGTCAATTTTCTCTCATATTGGATTATGCCAAGTTTTTCAGGGTAGCTTATTCTTGGTTGTAAGCGCATCTCTTTTGCCTTTCTGAATATCGAATTCCAAGATTTCCTCTCATGTATAGTGGAACCTGCCAGGTCTTGTGTGATCCTCACTGTAATTCCTTGGTACTTGAACTGCATTATTCTGGATTCTTCTAATATTTTCTCTTTGACATGAGAGTTCTGAATTTGGACTATGACATTCCTGGGAGTTTTTATTTGGGGATTTATTAGAGGAGGTGATCTATGGATTCTTTCTATATTTATTCTGCCTCCTGGTTCTAATAAATCTGGGCAATTCTCTTTTATGACTTCTTGAAATAAAATAAAATAAAAAAGTTTTTATTTTTTCAAATAGTAAAAACTTTTTACTATATCAATGTTTACAGGGAACCCAATAATTGTTATAGTATCTCTTCTTGACCAGTTTTCCTAGTCAGTTGTTTTTGTTACCAGATATATTACATTTTCTTCTTCAAGTTTTTTAATCTTTTCATTTTGTTCTAATATTTCTTGCTGTCTTATGGAGTCATTGATTTCTGTTTGATCTATTCTTGTTTTCAAGACCTCCACTTCTTGTATAATGTCTACCATTTTCTCTTCTAAGTTATCTGTTCTACTTCCAATTTTTCCTTCCAGGTCTTTTATTTCATTTTTTATCTCTTCCTTCATTTCTTCTAGGAATTCACGTAGTCTTTGTGGAAAATCCATTTTCTCTTTTGAATCTATGTTTAGAGTTGTTATGGAATTGCTTTCTTCTTTTGAAGGATTTCTAGATTTGATACTGGTTAATGTTTTCATCTTTAATGTATTTATCTCCTCAGGTTTAGTTTCTGAACTGAGGTTTGTGGTAGGACCATTCTCAATAAGCCATCTATGCTAAGTTTTGGGGTGGCTTTACTAACCAGCCCGGGTCTTAACACCCTCAGTTTCCTGGGTTCTTGCACTGACTTCCACATCCTAGGATTAGGCCTCTTTGGATTTTTGAGATTTAGAGCTGAAACCTCGACATTCTAGCACTTCCAAGCTCTCTACTCCAGGGATTTTGCAAAGGAAAAAAAGTGCTTTTGCAGGGTACAGTCTTCAAGAACCCCTAGTAAGACTGGGAAATGTAGAGACTAGTTTTGTTCCCAGGCCCTTATTTTCTAATGCCTGTATTTTCTTTCTTTTCTTTATTTGTTTATGCAGGTCAAAGTGAAAGAAGTCACTGACTTTTTGTATCTCAGCTCACAGAAGACTTCGTGGATTGCTGGAGTAGATATGCAGGAGGTAGGTGGTCTGCCTTGAGTATCAAAATCCAGACAGCTGACCCTAGATGCTAACTTGTTGGAAATGTTGGAGAAGGAATGCGTGTTCAGAAATGAGCTGTCTTAGATGACCTCTTCGAACTATGAGACTCTGGAGAAGTTAACTACTCAAAAAGAATGACCTCATAAAAATTCCTCTTTTCTCTGATGTCACAGGAAGAATTCCTATTTCCAAATTCAGTTCCCTCAAGGAGCAAGAACAGTGATTTTTCTGGGATGAGGAAATGGAGTAACTATTGCAAGACATTTTAAAGCTGAAATTTACCTCACTGGTGGACAAATGCTTTCAACGAGGGTGATAACAGCATCAAGGTTAACTACCATACTGATAGAAAGTTCTTTGATTTGAAAAGGCTACAAGCCAAGACCAAAGTGGAGGGAGTGTTGGTGCATGATTTTCTGTTTGCAGATGATCGTGCACTCAATGCAGCTTCTGAAGCTGAGATGCAACAAAGTATGGATCAATTCTCTGCTGCCTGTGCTTATTTTGGCCTCATAATTAACACTAAGAAAACACAGGTGTTCCATCAGCCACCACCACACCATCCATATGTGGAACCATTGATTATATCAAATGGAGAAGTGTTGAATGCTGTGGATAAGTTCACTTACCTTGGTAGTATACTTTCCAGGGATGTACACATTGACAATGAGGTTGATGAATGCATTACCAGAGCTAGCTCAGTATTTGGGAGGCTCCAAAGAAAAATTTGAGAGAGAAGGGGCATTAGACTGACTACAAAACTGACAGTCTACAGAGCCATTGTGCTGACCTCATTGTTATATGCTTGTGAAACATGGACAGTCTATCAGCGCCACACCAAGAAACTGAATTGCTTCCATTTGAACTGTCTTAGGAAGATTCTGAGGATCACCTGGCAGGATAAGGTACCAGCAAAGAAGTCCTTGCTTGAGTGCTGGCCTCATTGTTCGAATTTAAAATGTATGCTTCCCCAAAAGACTATTTTATGGAGAATTCACATGGGGCAGGCAATCACATGGTGGCCAGAAGAAGTGATACAAGGACACTTTCAAGGTCTCTCTCAAGAACTTTGGATTTGACTGTGCAACATGGACAATGGCACAGGACTACTCAGCATGGTGTGCCCACATCACAAAGGATGCTGTGCTCTATGAACAAAGCAGAATTGATACAGCACAAAGTAAATGCAGGGTGCACAAATTTGGGATATCCTCCCCAAATATTCACATGGATTATCCATGCCCAACCTGTGGGAGAGCGTTCCGAGCTTGTATTGGTCTGATTAATCACAGTCAGACACACTGAAATTTCACTTTATCATGGTGATGTCATTTTGGTCCTTTTTGAAGATTAAGGATAACAACCAACCAACCAACCAACCAATTAGAATGCTGGGCCTAGAGTCAGGAAGACTTGTCATTAAAAAAAAAACAAACTTAAATACTAAATACTAAAACTTAAATACATAATAAGAAAGGAAAAAGAAACTTAGCAAACTTAAATAGTAAAACAAATATAAAATAAGAAAAGAAAAAAGTCATGTTCACAGCAGAATGTAAAAGGATTCAAAGAAATATATAGTAATAAATTTCTGTTTCAAGAAAACTCATATATTAAGTACTATGCATCATGGTGAAAGTTGTCCATCTTCTATTTGCTTCCTTGTAGATTTTCTTTTGTTTTCAGCTGTATATTTTTTACTTTGTTATTTTCCCCCTTCCTCCTCCCAGAGGCTACAATTAAGTGTGGATATGTTTATATATAGATATTGATATGCACACACATATATGTATATATGTATAAACATATACTTTCCCTAAGAGATTCTACTGCTAAAGTTTGACTTTATATTTGTGCATATCTCTTGTTCCTTGTCCCTCCTTACTCCTCTCCTTTACTTCTATCCACTACCTTGACTTTCCATTTCTTTACCTACCCCGCCCCCCAACAATCCCTGCTGTATCCTCACATTCCCATTAACTTAAACACCCTTCTAAATATCCCCCTTTAACCTATTCCCTTACCCTCCTCTCTAAAGATTTCTCCATTATTCTTTCCCCCCCTGCCTATCCCCTTAGTGTTTCATATCTTTCTAAATTTAGAAGACTTTTGTGCTCTTCTAGATTATGTGTATGTTCTCTCTTGAACCCATTCCTGATGAAAGTAGGTTTTCAGAGATGACAGCCCTTCTCCCCCATTTCATTCCTCTGTGTTAGTTCTTCCTCTCACACCTCATTTGTATAAAATAATTACTCTATTTAGCTGCTCCTGAATGGTTTTACTTTTTGAAATAATATTATGCTCAGGTCTACCCCAATCTTTTTTATGAACTACTCAGTTACCAATAACAATCTTACATATGTTTGACATTTTATATACCTAAAAAGGAAACAGTCAATGCCTATTGAGTCCCTTATAATTAGTCTTTGGTATATAGCTTATATTTCTTTTGGCCCTTATATGTCAAATCTATTAAGCTCAGGTTTTTTTTCTTTTAAACAAAGTCCTGAATGTCTGACAATTCATCAAATGTCCACTTTTTTTAAAATTCAGGATTATGCTTAGCTTTGCTGAGTATGAGATTTTTGGTCAAAGTCCCAGTTCTTTTGCTCTTTGATATTTAGTATTGTAAGACCTGTGGTCATTTAGTATTGCTACTGCTAGGCCTTTGCATGATTCTAATTGTGGCACTGCTATGTATAACTTTTTTTTTTTCTGTTGCTTGAAATATTTTATCCCTGAGTTGGAGGTTTTGGGATTTGACTATAATATTCCTGTGGATTTTCCTTGTGGGATCTCTTTCAGGTGATGATTAGTGAGATTTTTTTTTCTATTTCTACTTTCCTCTCTTGTTCTAATGCTTCAGGACAATTTTCTTTAATTATTTCTTGTATTATTGTATCAAGATTCTTTTCTTGGTCATAGCTTTCTGGCAGTTTCATTATTCTTATGTTTTGTCTTTTTGATTTGTTCTCCAAATCAATTGTTTTTCTTATAAGGTGTTTCATATTCTCTTCCATTTTTTCATTCTTTATAATTTAATAGTATTATATTATTTCTCGATCTTGTGTGGGACAGAAGACAACCCAAATAATGCCAGAGTCAGGGTTTGAGTACAGCAAGGATTTTTTATTCTTTTCCTGGGAAAAAGGGTGTAATCTCTGCTGCTCAAGTAGCAATAGTGGGGGAAGTATACTCCCCCTGGCCACAAGAATCAGATTTTTATAGCCCTAAGCAAGTTCTCTACCCTCCCACCCCTTCTTATCTGTTTCCTCATTTGCTGAGTACTTGGGACGTACAATATCATCACCACAGCTACTTTCCAATAGCACCACCCAGGCTGATGTGCATTTTGGGAAATGGAAACTTACTTGCAGGTTACTGAGACTTAAGATGAGGTGTAGAAACTTAACAAAAGGGGAAAGTCCTTCTAGTCTTCAACTGAGGAAACTACACTATAGGCCATCTCTTACAATCTCTTATAACTTCACTGGCTTTCCCTTGCCAAATTCTGATTTTCAAGGTATCCTTTTCTTCCTTGAGATTCTGGATCTCCTTTCCTTGGTTGACTTCTTTTTCATAATCTTTCTTTTTTTCTTGCATTATTCTTTTCTTTTTAAAGTTTTTCTTCCATCTCTCTCATTTGATTTTTAAAGTCTTTTAGAAATTCTTTTATGAATTCTTTTTGGGCAGGTGACCATTTGACATTACTCTTTGGGGTAGGAGAGGATTTCTTTACTTCACTATCTTCCTCTGTATATGAACTCTGGTCTTCTCAATTTCCATAGTAACACTCTGTGGTTGGATTCTTTCTCCTTAGCTTGTGCACTTTTTTTTAATAGCTTAATTTTTATGATCATTTCTAGTCCTTGAGTATAGGGGATGATGCCTCTGGCTTCAGATCCTCCTTCAATTCTCCTCTCTGAACTTGAACCCAAATGAAGACCTCTAGTTTTCTGTAAGTGCCCTCAGCTAGCGTGGCATCCCTGTCCCACTGCTTCTTCACTCATTGGGTATGCACTGGTTCCTTCTCACCCCTGGCCTTGTCTCCATAGCACATCTGGGTCTGATGTTCCTTCTCAGCAGAGTTTCCCTTAATCTTCCTTGGCTCAGATGTCCAACTCCCCTCATTGTAAAAGGGTAAAAGTTCCTGTGACTGGGACTGAGGCAGCCTCCCAACCCAGCTAACACTAGGGCTGGCAGCTTATTTAAGTGTTCCCTAGCCTGGATGTGTTTACTCTTCGTAGGGATGAAACCTATTCCCAGGATTTTTCTTCAGATCTTCTTCAGTTGTTCCAGGAAGACCATTGTTCTGCCCCTTTTCTTATTGCTGTTTTATATCTTTTATGGAAGAAAAGCTCGAGAGTTTCAAATTTTCTGTACTCCATCCTCCCAATCCTCTCAGGAAGACTCATCTGCTTGCATTCAAATCTGGCCTCAGACATTTACTAGTTGTGTGACAGGGCAAGACACTTAATCCTGTCTAACTCAGTTTTTTCATTTGTAAAAGGGCAAATCACGTCAATTTTCTTTGCCAAGCAAATCCCAAATAGGGTCACAAAGAGTCAGACAAGGCTGAAGCAATGCAACAATTTAGTATTAGATTAATATAATTCTTAATGGAAATTTATCTGAGCATAGCAGGTTCCTCAGGCCACACTTGAGGACCTAGAAGTTCACATGTGCCCTTGAAGTTGTGGGTTCCCCATCCCTGGTGTAGACATTATCACCATTTGGATAATTTTGATGGTGCTTTTTTTCCTTTTTGATAAGTAAACTTATAGTCAAATAGGAATTTTTGGGAAAAAGTCATACAGTACTCATTATAAAATGCTTAATTCAAAAGGTAGACACAGGGATATGCTGGTAAATATTTGACAACTGGGACTCTGGAAAAAAGTGACTTGGGATATGCTTTTAATTTTAATCTGCATTAATATTTTCTCTACCACTTTAAGTCAAGCAAAAACAATAAATCAAGCCCTTATAACAGTTTCTGATTTTCCAGGTATAAATGCTCACTCTGAAAATTTATCAACTAACTCTCATGAACCCTCCTTGCATGTCCTTCCTTAGATAAATTTACAATCATATTTTTGTGAATACTCCTTTCATGGCACATATCTACTCTTTCTCATTCCACATGATTTTTTTATGTGTATCTATAAGTTCTTTATAGAATTCACCTAATACATTAAAGGCCTTCATTATCACTCAGGATGCCCATGTATTGTCTCTCATCCTTCATACATTTATAGAGCAGCCTACTTTTTCAGTCATATATATATCATTTTTACCCTACTTTTCAAGTGCAAGTCATCACTCATGATGTTTCAATCTACTATTCATCTTTCTACCACCATCTGGGTCATTTATAATTTAGATTCTTTGAGAAATCATTGGTGTGATATATGCATAAATGTATGTCACGGACCAAGTAGATAGAAAGAGAAAGTAGATAATGGATTTTTAAGAACACTTAACAATCTTAGCACAACTCTGTCTGGAGTCAGAGGACTTAGATTCAAATTCCACTTCTGATCGTGTAACATCTGTGTGATCTTGGGCAAGTAAGATTCTATGAACCTTTGTCTTCTCATCTCTAAAATGAGGAGATTGGACTAAATGACCTCTGATAAAATTTAGCCTTAATACTTTAGGTAACTGAGACAAGGACATTTTTTGCAACTTATCTGGTAAGTAAATAACAGTTATTTCTGTGGTGAGTTGCGAAACTTGAGAGCTCTGTAAGTGAAGAAAGTTTGGAAAAGTGAGGTAATGAAAAACTGATGATTTACAAAATTTTTTCAAAGACTTGGTGTCTGGAAAGTTAAACTTCAGAATAAGCTAGAGGTTCCAATGGATTCTAAGGACACCAAACTGCTCTATTCAAAGTATTATTAACAAGGGAAGATTTAAAAGGAATTGAACTGATGATTGCTGGATAGGACTATAGTAGCAGAGATTTGGTTAGGGAGAAATACTCAACTCTTATTTTGCTTCTGATTTCTTTTAGACTAGAATAAAAAGAAAAAATATTAAACAGAAGAAAAACATAATATAAATAAAGAGATGGTAAGGGAGTTCTTTGCCACATTCAATTTGTTTGGAGCTTTGTCCTAATGAACTTGGAAAAACCTGGATGCAGTTGCTGAACCATGATTGTTGATCTTTAAAAGAATAAATGATTTTTGGATAATGAGAGATGTGCCATGGAAATGCAAATGGACTAATGTTCTCCTCTTTTTTCAAAAGGAGAAGTTTATGGATATGTCATACTATATATTGATGAACTTGTCCCTGATTAGTGATAAAATTTTAGAATAAAATGATAAAAGGATGATTTGTGAACACTTATTAAGTAAAAAAAGTGATCATTAACAGCTACTACTGATTCACTAAGGGTAGGTCATGCCAAGCTGATGCCCCTCCCTACTTTGACCAGGTTATATGGCTGGTAGATCAGGGGAAGGGGAATACTTTTTTATACAATGCACCAGGATTTCTGTAAATCCCACAAAGCATCATGATATGATTTTGGACAATGTAGAGAGATGTGAACTAGATACTTAGATTAATTCATAATTGATATAGATCCAAAATGTATTGGTTAAAGAATCTTTTTGCTCTGGAGAGAGGTCTCAGGGGAGTGTTATAAAATTGTGTCTATGAAACAGTATATTCAACGTTTTTATAAATTGAGTAATGAAAATGTTTGTACTTAAAAAGTTTTCAGGTAACATGAATATTAGGGGGCTTGGAATATGAAACAATAACGTACTGAATGGCAGATTCATGGTCCAAAAAAGACTAGGATGATGAGCTGGACCTAATAAGATTAAATTTAATGATAATATTTGACTTAGAAATCACCTGTACAGTGATAGGATAGGGAAGACAAGATAGAAGACAGATAGCTCATATGAAAAGACTTAAGAGTTTTAGTGGATTATACCCTTAATATAAGTCAATAGTACTATGGGAGAGCTTCTTAAAGCTAATGCAACCTTAGGTTTTATTAGGAAAAGTGAGAGTCCAGAGCATGGAGGATTATATCCTTATACTGACTTTATGACATTTGGACTGTTTCATCCAGTTTAGGGACTATTTTTAACATGTACAAATTAAAGTGAATCCAGAAGTGAATGAAAAGATTCGTGAGAGAAATATTAAATTATACCAGATAAAGACTAGTTGAAGGAACTAAGTCTGTTGTATAGCTTGCAGAAAAAATAGACTTTTTTGCCTTGGGGGGATAGAGTTTGGTGGACATAAAAGCTATTTTCAAATGAATGAAAAGTTGCTATGTGGAAAGATTGACAATTGTTCTACTTGAACCTGGAGCCCAAAACTAGTGCCAATAGTTAGAGTTGTAACGAGGTAGATTTTGGCCCTACACAGAATGTCCCCAAAATCTTGGTATAGTTGTAAGCTTTAATAATTTCAGAAGTATAAATATTACAAATTTACAAAATATCATTTGAAATTTAATTTTCTTTTACATTTAAATTAAATTTAAATTTCTTTTACATTTACTTATTTTTGTAGACTTTGAATAGTAAATTTTTAATTTTAATTCTAAATAAGTAGGGTATGTTTTTATTATGCATTGTATGTGCTATAGTTTTTAGATATTTCAGTTTCAGATCTATGAATCAATAGGGAAGACATTCATCCTTGCCACCTCTTTTTCTTGCAGTCTCACACGAAAACATGTATGACTCCCAATCTCATTCTTAGGATGATTTTAAGTCTAAGATTACAAATGTAGCCAAGATACTAAGTAGCATCTAACAAAAGTTTTTATAAAGTTTAAAAATTGATGAGAATCACAAGATTGTTATGTTGAATTTTAATAAAAACATCAATACTTAAATTTTTAAAAATATTTATTCACCTTTCAAATTTTTGTAAGCTTATAGCTTAAACTTGAAATTATTAAAAATTAAAAATGCAATGAGACTTTTGGGACACCTTGGATAAATGATAAGCCATGTTATTCAAACCCAACAGGAATTGTACCACTTCTCTAATCCCCTAGTCTTCCTAGCTTTGCTACTTTATAATACTGATTAATAATATCTATTTTCAGCCTGATATAAAGCATGACACAAGTGGAATCACCAATATCTTTAACAAACTCATTAGACTTTCCTGGCAAGGATGAATAGATGGTACTTTCTTTTATGAACAGTCATTGCCAGATTTATTCTGCAACCTGTAGGAGTAAGGGTAAACAGAGATGAAAATAGAGTAATGCCAGTCAAAGAATACTGCCTTGAATATCTATAACTATGTCCAAAGTTTAGGGCAACAAGCAAGAGAAATTAAAGTTTCTAATACAAGGAGGCAAATTTTAATCAGTTAATGTTTATTAAGCACTTATTATGGGTCAGATACTGTGCTAAGTGCTGGTAATACATATACAAGTAAGAAGAAAGATGGTATCTGCCATTAAGAAGCATATATCCTAGTAAAAGAAGACAACATAAAAAAATGAAAGGAAAGTGGGTGCACAAAGGTACCCTTGAGAAAACTATAGTAGAAGAATGAGTCTTGGCTGGTCTCTGTGCCCTCCTTAAATAGAGGTTCAGAAAAAGTCATCCAGTCAGAGGGAGAGGCACAAGGGGAGAAGATACTTTAAATGTGTGAATTCCTGGGCAGGAGCAAGGCTTCAGAATGAGGAATTGAGTCTGATGAGGCTTCAGGATGGGAAGGAGACTTGGATGACCTGGGTACTAACCTTAAATGAAGGTTCTTGTTGAGAACATTTGGATGAAGGACAGTGGAAGGAGAAACAGGTGATTTTAGTTACTGAAGTATGCTGAAGTATCATTTTCAAAGGTACAAAGAATGGTCTGGACCTGCATAGACTTCTCTTTTTTTTTTCTTTCTGAAGGCATTGTAATATCACATAGTTTGGGATGGTGGTAGATTCCATGGGAAAGAAGAGGACAGAAGAGAACCTACCAAGAGGGGAGAGGTGGCAGTACCTCCCCTAGTCATGTGGAGCAGCAGCATATGTGATATCATTGCTAGTTCCTCCTCCTCAACCCCATGTCTCCATGAAGAAAGAAAAGCTAGCAGCTCTCAAGCAGCAAGGTAAAAGACTTTTTAAAAGAATATTGGGCATTGTTTCAAATTTGTCATGGGGAATTTGAAGAAAATGGCTAGTAGTCAGTCCTCATCCCTTTCCCCTGCCTTACTTCAGCTAGATATGATGGATACCTGTTTCCAAACATGTTCTTTTATTCTGTTAATGATTGCATTTAACTAATCTAATCTTTCTCGTAAACACTTGTGGTTGACCCTGTCCTGGGCATTTTCTTCAATTCCTTTTTCACAGTGCAATTGTATAAGTAGCTCTAGGAGCCATGCAAGATGCTGTTGCCTTTCTTAGTGCAAAGCCAAGGTCCCAACACTCATCCCCTCACTTCTCAAACTATCTGTCATTCGAATTTCTTCTCTCTAGTTGGAGACATAAGCACAGGGCATTCATATATTTCATAATTATCCAATATTTATTTTGCCCTCTAGTTCTAGACTATCAGGGAGTTTTCCTTGATAATTTCATGAAAGATGATATCTAGGCTCTTTTTTTGATCATGGCTTTCAGGCAGTCCAATAATTTTTAAATTGTCTCTCCTGGATCTATTTTCCAGGTGAGTTGTTTTTCCATGGAGATATTTCATATTGTCTGCTATTTTTCATTCCTTTAGTTTTGTTTTATGATTTCTTGGTTTTTCACAGTCATTAGCTTCCGTCTGCTCCATTCTAATCTTTAAAGAATTATTTTCTTCAGTGAGATTTTAGACCTCCTTTTCAATCTGGTCAATTCTGCTTTTAAAGCATTCTTCTCCTGTTGACTTTTTAGATCTTTTTTGTCATTTGGGTTAGTCTATTTTTTACAGTGTTATTTTTTGGGTCCCCTTTAGCAAGCAGTTGACTCATTTTTCATGATTTTCTTGCATCACTCTCATTTCTCTTCTGAATTTTTCCTCTACTTCTCTTATTTGATTTTCAAAATCCTTTTTGAGCTCTTCCATGGCCTGAGACCAATTCGTATTTTTCTTGGAGGCTTTGGATGTAGGAGCTTTGACTTTGCTGTGTTCTGTTTGCATATTTTGGTCTTCCTTGTCACCAAAAGTAAGATTGTACAGTCTGATTCTTTTTCCAGTTTTTGCTCATTTCCCCAGCCATTTACTTGACTTTTGAGTTCTCTGCTTCCAGTGGGGATGGGGGGTGTATTATCAGTCACTCAATCCCACCACAATCTGTAGGCCTAGAGCTCCAGAAACAGCAGTTTCAGCTGCCACTGCCCCTGTTGCTGCAGCTGCTGCAGGCTCCCCTGCCCCCTCTGCTGCCCTGTGTCTGGGTCTGGACCACTCTAGTTTCTCACACAGGACTGACAGGTTGGCTGGACCACTTTAGTTTCTCACACAGGTCTGACAGGTTTTTTCCCCTGACCTTCCAAATTGTCCTTGCCATTTTGGGGTTGTGAAGTCTGGAAATCAACTCAGGTGCTAGAGATTCAGTCCCCTTCTTCCCACAAGGCTTGCTCAGGTTTTGCCAGCGTGGCCTACAGTAGACTGTACTCTGCTCCCACACTGGACTGTATTCTGCTTCCATACTGGGCTGTGCCCCTGTGTGATAGACGCTTCTTATAGAATTTCCAGACTCTCTTGGTCTGAAGATTTACTTCACTCTTCCATTCCATGGGTTCTTCAACTCCAGAATTTGTCTTGAGTCATTTTTTTTACAGGTATTTGGCTGGGTTTGGGGGGAGAGCTATAGCAAGTCTATGTTTTCATTCTGCCATTTTGGCTCTGCCCCCCCATCACAGTTTTAAAAAGAAATTTTTAGGTGCAAGAAAGGAGAAGAACCTTTGTCATTTGAAGCCCATGCCATTTAAAGTACAGTTGAAGGAATTGGGTCTGTTTATTCTGGAGAAGAAAAAACTCAAGCAGGACATGATAACTATCTGTATTCACTGTTTGCAGGACTGTCACAAGGAAGAGAGATTGGATATATTCCATTGAGCTTCAGAGAGAAGAACAGGAGCAATGGGAAAAGTTGAAAAGATGCCAATTTAGGCCTGATATTAGGATAAAAACATCCCAAACTTCCTATAACTTGAGCTGTTCACAGTGGAATGAATTGTCTCACCAGAAGGTAGGCTCCTAGTCCTCAGAATTCTTCAGAGTCTGGATGGCCAGTTCTCAGTTATGTTATAGGGGGGATTGCTTTGTATGTTAGAATCAATGGCCCATTGGGATAACTTCCACCTTTTAAGTTCTGTGAGTGTGTCATGCTTTTAACTCTTTGTTCATGCTGTCCTCCAGTCAGCTTGTTCCTACCCCCTCAACTCTTGTCTGTTGAAATTTCCTTCTTTTCACACCTCTTCTTAGCTTTGAAGCCTTCTGCTGTCTTCTGACTGGTCTTAGTCTCCAAGGATCTCTCCTAATACCTTCTTTGAATCTCATCTATACTATAGTCCCATTCTAATTTATGTTATACTTAGTTGTGGTCCTAGTTTTTCCCAATATAAAAAGTCAGAAACTTTATTTTCTTTCATCTTTGTCCCCTATGACACTTAGCATCTGGTCTAGTAGGTACTAAATACATGTTTGCTGACTTTAAATGAAATAAATATGGAGGCTTTAAAGGATCAGTTAAACAGTTTCTGGTCATAGTGTGAGGGTAATTTCCAATGACATGAAGATAATTAATGAGCATTTTTATTTCCCCTCTGCCTATCAGTGCTGTGTGCAGGGTCCTGGTGTAAGAGAATTCCAGGTTAATATTTAATCACCATGTGGTGCTGATATTTAATCACTTGAAAATTCCATATCCTACTTGCCAGGTGGTAATGACTCTATGGCTCAATCTCAGCAAGAGTTACTTTCTTGTTAAAAACTCCTGAGTCATCAGCAGTTCTCTTGGGAGTATCTGTATTAGAAATATAGAAAATGTCATGCTAGAGTCAGTTTAAACTGGCTCAAAGAGCTGATAGTTAAATTTTCAATGTGAATACTATACCTCAGAAGTTACCAGACACTACAAATCAGGGCTTGATTTATTGTTGTGTTTGGTTGTTGACTTAAAGTGATAGAGAAAATGTTGATAGTACAGATTAAAATTAAAAGTGTGTCATGTATACATTTTGTTCCCCTGAAGGGCCAGTTAAACATTTCTCAGCACACTTCTGGTTAGTGGGATCCTGGCAGTCAGTAGTCAAGAATCCTAAGAGAGATAAATGACTCCATAACTTAATTCCCTCAGATCTTGTATTTTGGCCTACTCAGCAGCCTTCTTTAAGAGCTTTCAAGAGTAAATAAATATTATTTAGCTAAGAAGCAGATGGTGTAGTACTTGTGTATTTGTGCCAAGTGCAGTACACCATCATGTACCATTTCTTGAGCCTCTATAATAAAATAGATTTATTCTGTACCAGCTGTAATTTCTGGGAGGTCTTTATTCAAAAGTTAAAGTAGAATAGTGTTACTACAGGTTCCATCATTTCATAGCTGTATGACTTGAAGCTTATTGTCAAAAGGTTGGCCAAGAGGATATACTTTTTTTTTTTAAAGAAATGGCAACCCTTGAAGAATATCCTCTTTATGAGATATGTTGAAGGGCTATTATCCACATCAGTAAAGTGAATATTTATATAAATGAAAGCATATGGAAGAAGAAACAACCCAGAGTCTCAGTTTTCTTACATGCCAAATGCAGATAAATAATACTTCTTGTGCCTTCATCACTAGGTGGTGGAAATGCTCAAATGAGACAAAGGCCAGGAAAATATTTTGATCACTTTAAAGTTCAATGCAAATTCAAAGGATTTCCACACATATAAAACACTTGGATAAAAAAAAAATTAGATCTCCCAAAGGTGTGAGTGAGGGCAACAGTTTCCAAATTTGGAAAAAACAAAAGGTTTCAGTCTGTGAGTGTGCCAGGCACAAATAACTTAGTTGTCATTTTAGAGGGAGCTAAGGGCTACAGTTGAGAGAGCACAGGACCTGGAGTCAGGAAGATCTGAGTTCAAATGAAGCTTTAGATACTTACTAGATATATGACTATGACCATGTCACTTGCCTTCTATTTACCTCAGTTTCTCTGTGTCGTGAGGACCACATGAGATAATCCTTGAAAAGTGCTTTACAGATCTTAAAGACAGAAACATGAGCTATGTTATTATCTGAGAATCCTTTGGAAGCTGAGGTTCTAGGAAAGAAACATTCCAAGATTGCTAGATAGCAATATGGTGGTGTTAGGAAGGGATTAGAGAATAGAAAGCTTTTCTGGGGAATTGGAATAATGGACTCCATCTATACAGTATGTCTCATTTGAGCATTTTCACCATATCTATACAGAGAAAACTGTAGCAGACAATGGATTTACTCTATTTTTGAAACTTTCCTAGTGGAGGATTCCCAGGAAGTTGAATCACCTTCTTTTGTTCAGGGAACTGGTGTCTGAGCCTCATATACTTTTATTTCCATAAAACTAGGAGCCAACTTTTCCTCCCAGGATACCTTGTCAGGCAAACCAAAGCAAAGAATGTTTTTCAATTTGCAGGTGGAAAAGCTGAATTATTCAGAATTCCAGTGTTAAACAATAAGTTAGTGGGAGGGGAAGGAATAGACTTCATTTCCTGAGCCTTGGTCCAATGCCTCATGTGCCAAAATGGAGCTGATCTCCTGTGCTGTGGAAAGTGTCTCAACTCTCTAGTCCTTATTTTTTTTCCTCTGTCAGCAAACTTAACACAAACCTTATAACCATAAGATAAATTTATGCTTTAAAATCTAATTTCTAACTAAATTTCATGTCCCTGAGTAGCTTTATATTCACTAAAAATGAACTCCCAGAAAACTGAAGTTTGGTTTTTTTTTTGTGGGAGGAGATGTTATTTATTCCCATTATATAACAGATTATTCATATTCAGACCATTTGATGAGAGAAGAACTAGGATATTTATTATAGAGAATATAAGACTAAAGTAGGGTGGGTGTGAGAACTATTTTCAAATATTTGTTATAATTAGGGATCAGGAAAATAGATTCAGAGTTAGAAGGGAATTGCTAGAGGCATGTAGTTCATCTCTTTCATTTTACAAGATGAGCAAATTGATGCCAAGAGAAGTTGTGACTTGCCCAAAGTCACTCAGGTGGTGAATAGCAGGTAGGGGACTCCAGTTGCCCTTTTAGGGTCCAGAAGGACACATAAGTGTGGAAGAAAGGCATAGTTCAGATCAACCTAAGAAAAAAAACTTCCTATGAATTAAAGCTATCTTTAAAAGTTTGCTTTTTAATGTCACTGAAGCTTAAGCTAGACGTCTACTTGACAAGAACTATACCAAAGGGTTCATGATTCAGGTAAGGGCTAGGTGACCTATGAGGACCCTCTGTAATTCCATGCTTCTGGGACTTCTGAAATTCATTGGCTATTGCCTAAACTTCCTACACAGTTTCTGTGGCTTGACTCCTGTCTTTTAGAGATCAGGCCAGGGCTGGGTGACAGAGCAAGATGTGAGGGATTAGATTTTGGTTTGTTTTGGATGGTACTAAAGGGTTGATAGCATCAAAGGAAAGAGCCATCTGGATGTTAGTACAATCTTATCCCAGACTCGAAACCTTTGGGATATTTTCCTACTCCTGACATTGCACAGACCCTGCCTTTTGAGCTAATAAAGTCTGATGTAAGTACAGCATATGGTGCAATAGTTGGATTAGACTGTTAGGTTTTAGTTTAATAGAATCATAGTGTTAGAACTGGAAGGGCTCTTTGAGGTCATGCAAACCCATCTCCTAAATTTTACGTATGAGGAAACTGAGACCAAGAGAGGTTAAATGACTCGCTGAAGGTCATCCAGAAAGTTTGTGGCAGATCTGGTATGAGAATCCAAGTTTCTTGATACTTGGACCAACGTTTCTCACAATACACCATGTTCCTCCTCTGGAATTTAATGCACATCTTGTACAAATGTTTTGTTTTAAGAGAAGCAATCCTTTCACGTGAAGATGGAAAGGAGATATCAAATGTTGATGCTGTTTTCTAGCGTAGGCTATAGACACCTATTCCTTTGATATCCTGAAGCACCTATGATTTCATCAATAACACACTCATGGACATCACACTACTTTACAAGTGCCTGTGGCCAAACAATATTTATTACTTCTTGGTGGGATGCTCATAACAACAATGGACATTTATATATTTTTATGTGACTCTTTATATGACTTTGCTCCAGTAATAAAGGCATTGTTATCACCCCCATTTTACAGAAGTCTCAGAGAGGTGGTTACTTGAATGTGGTCTCATGACTTGGAAGGATCAAAGGAGAGATTTGAACATAGGTCTTTCTGATTTCGAGTTCAGTTTTGTATTCATTATACTGATACTTCTAAGATTGTAGAAAGTATTTGAAATTGGTACTCATTGATAACCCGTAACAGACTTGAACATGAGGGTCTTCTGATACTAAGTTATAACCCTATGAATTAGGGGACAGAGGAGAGGTAGCTGAGAAACCAGTGTTTTCTTGCAACACATGTTAAAAATTCAGTTTTAATTTTAGCTGGAACACAACTTATACATAATTATCAAAACAAACTTAAAGGTAGAACAATTTAAAGGGTATCTCTAAGAACTGTCAAATGCATTTTTTAAAAAGTATGTTAAAACACACACAGAAACACACAACTATTTCCTTCATGGCTATGATTTGATATTAGATGCCAAATGATCTTTGCTGCCAAATTTCAACCCAAGCAAATTTTAACCTGAGTCAAATCCCAAGGAAAGCAGTGGAACTACTGGTAGAGCACAAGCAGCATTTACCTTTAGTTTGAGTACAAAAGCAAAACACACACACACACACACACACACACACACACACGCATGCACACACACACACACACACACGCGCGCGCGCGCACACACACGCAACCCTCCCTTATCTGTCCTTGCAATGCCTTGGTCCTCTTTGGGCTCACACTTTTGGACTTCCTAGTCCTCATACTACAAATACTGGTTTACATCAAAGTTATACCTTTGCTATTTTTTTTAGGACAGTAAAATGCTTGAAGAAGGAGCTCACATTTGCACTCATTCAATCAAAATATTGTGGTGGTCATGAAGGGAGAGGAGTGGTTTGTTGCTTCAGTCAGTGATTTAAAATTTCTAATTGAGTTTGAATGTACTTCTATTATTACTGAACAGAATTTTTCTTTTTTTTTACCTTTTATTAGTAATTAACCCCTGGTATTCTAAATGATGAGGGGAACTAGGCGGTGGCACTCTGGATAGAGCACTGGACCAGGAATCAGGAAGACCTGAGTTCAAGTCTCAGTCTTAGATACTTACTAGCTATTATTCTGGGCAAATCACTTACCTTTGCTTTCCTCAGTTTTCTCATCTGTAAAATAAGCTGGAGAAAGAAATAGCAAACTACTCCAGTTACTTCACCAAGAAAACTTCAAATGGGGTCACAAACAGTTGGACATAACTGAACAACAACAGTTCTAAATTCTAAAGAATCACAATTCTAAATACTGAATGCTGTATGCACTGGGCTTGCACCTTCAATAAGAGCAAAGTAGGGAGCTAGGAGATGGAAGTTCTTGCATGAGGAAGTGAGCAGATCCAAGTTGGGTTGGCTATTGTTTTTCCCCTTGAGAATCAGCAAAGGGAGTCATAGAGACAATGAGAGGTGTGTGTTCCAGAGGGAAAAAGAACCCTGCTAACCTCCGACTCCTTAATCAGATAGGGTACTGTGCCTGGTTTCTAAATTGTGATGACTCTAGCAGGAAAATAAGAACTCTCCAAAGAATGAAACATAAGGAATAAATATCAATGAGGCCAAAGCCAAAATGGAAGGGAAAGCAGATTAATGTGATGAAATGCTCAAAAGAGACATTAAGAAAACAGTTTTTGTTTACAGAAAGGTCCTGACAATAACAAAACAGAATGGGAAGTTGGAAATATAACCACAGACCGTAGGCAAAAGGGCAGTGATTTGGTGAGAAATTTTCCATAGCCCAGAGAACCGCATGGGCTCGGCAGTAAAACTGATCCCCTTGGCTTTGCTAATTAAATAATCCAGGAAGAGCGAATGCTTTAATCACTCCATCTGCTCAGGCTCATTCATTTAGATGGACCCCAACACAGAAATTTTAAAGCTCTCAGCTAAAGGGAAATTGGTTTGTGACAGAATATTTCCTGAAGCCAATTCATTGGACTCCTTTATATTTGTTACAAGCATTCATAATTTGGTCATGTGGCTGGGTGCCCATGGAACTGGCCCATTTGGTGGGATGTTTATGGCAGATATTTGAATGACAGCAAATGGAAGCCTAAAAGCATTTTCCTGTGTTTAACAAGCAACATCAGGTCACTGTTAAAATAATGAAAACCAATAGTAAATTTTAATTCCTTTAAATTTCTCCTTCCTTCCTCCAAACTGTAGACTTACCAAAGATGTTATGTGTACATGGCAGAAAATGATTTTTTTGGATAGATGAATGAGCAATTAGTTGGATTGTTACATAGTTATCTTGATTTAATTCTTTATAGAATAAAAAGATTATATATTCACATCTAGAGCAGACTACAAGATCCTCTTGTTCTAACCCCATCAACTGACAGATGAAGAAACTGAGGATTCAGGGTGTTAAATGACTTGACTGATATCACAGTGTGTTAGAACTAGGATCCAAACTCATGTCCTCTGATCCTAAATTCAATGACTTTTTTTCGTGGCACCAAATTGTCTCCCAACTTCATATGATTACGAGTTTAAAGGATGTCATATTAAAACACCTCTAAAATAGATTTATCTCTGCTATCTTTCTTTTTTTTAAATCATTCATTCAATTCAATTTCAATTTATCATTCATTCATGCATTCAATCAATCAATATTTATAAAATGCTTATTATGTGGCAGGAACTGTGTTATCATGAATTGATTGGACCATGGCTAATTTCACAAAAATATCAGTATTAAATCCAAATGAAATTCTGCAGATTTTAGGAGAGTATGAGTTTTCAATAAATTTTAGATGATAGAAATGATAAGAAGCATGGCCTACTGTACTGAATAATAACTATAATTATATAATAAAATAGTTCTTAGGGTTTTAGGTTATAAATCCCTTGAAGGGATGCTTTATATTTGCATCATAGTACCTAATATACTACCTTACAAACAGAAATCTTAGACTGAGAGCTGGAAGGGACCTCAGAGGTCATCTAGTCTAATTCCATCATTTGACAGACCAAGAAACTAAAGCATAGAGATGAAGTGACTTACCCAAGGTTATACAGCTAGTAAGTGGCAGTGGTGGGCTTCTAACCCACATTCTCTTACTTCAAATCTAGCATTCCTTCTACTGTACCACAAGATTGGAATTATTATTAGGACTGCTGTTACAAATAGTAGTAATAGTATTAGTTAAAAGGAAACGTCGAAAAACCTAAGTTTCGCCAGGTCAATATTGCAGTCCTGGTGACACTCATTATTTGCTGAGCAGAACTTGATATCATTGTACTTAGCACAGTGTTATGCACAGAGTAGGCATTAAGCCCATGATAAGGAATGAGATATTTAAATTTAATTTCTGGGGTCCATGATTACAAAATCAAATTACAGTTAAGGATAAAAGATTTTTTCTCAACTAACAATTACTTGTGTCTATATCAACTTGTAGCATGTAAGACCAATTAATAGAAAACATTTGGGTGACTTTGGAGCAGATCCTAATCTTCCTAGATCTCCACAGCTATCCCCTTTCCAACTCCCATTGTTTCTGTATTAATATACACATAAGTATGTATAGAGTTTGGTAGACACGATGTCCTGAAACATCCTAGAGAAGGAGCATTCCTATTGGACCTTACTTTTCCCCTTAAGAAAAGGGCCAATGGGAACGTTCCATCAGGGTGTTCTAGTACAGTCAACCTGTGCTCTATGCATGCTTATGAATATATATGCAAGAAAAAGCACATATTTGGTACTCAAAATGCTTCCTGTGGAACAGATGATGTTTTGGGTGCTTTAACAGATCTTGGAAGTACCTGAAAGTAAGCCAGAGGCTCTTGAGGAGTGTTGGAAATGATCCATCTGCGACTGGACCATAACAAACTGATCAACAAATGCCAAAACCCAGCAAAAATCCCCCACCATTCCCTACTCTGACCTAGAGAGGGGTCCCAATTTCTAGAATGAAGCAAGATGAATGAAACATTTAACATTTTTTTTTCATCTTGGAGATACAGTGTTAAAGAAAGATCTTATTTCAAACCAAGAAGAAAATAAAAGCTAAGGACTCATTTTGATTTCATAAAAGCAACAGTTTAAAAAAAATTGATTTAGATGTAGTGCCATCTTATCTTTTGAAACACATTTTGCTCTCTCTTTCTTTCTGTCTCTCACTGCTTTCTCTATCTTACCTAGAAGTTCAGTGGTCAATCACAAGCCTAATTTCATTGCTGATGGGCATTGGAAGTTTTGCTCTACTCCATTTCCAACCTGAGCAGGTTAGCCCCTCAATCAGTTTGAAGACCTATTCTTGGAGAAACACAATATTGGTTGACTTAGTGTAGACACCCAGTTGGGAGCTCAGAATTACTAAGCTTTAGTGATCCACTGACCTCAGACTCCCCCGTATCAGGGGAGTCACAGGATTGTGCCACCATGTCTGGGCTTGGAAGAACTTGTAAGCAGTCATGATCTCCAAACTTAGAAACAAAGAGGAAAAACTTGATTTCAACTCTGAGCCCATTTTTTCTATTAGAAATTATCTAAAATGATATGTATCAAGGTGCTCCTCAAAATGTCTTTGTATTCATTTTTAAGGATCTCTTAAGAATGGTAGTAAAATGAACTTGTTTGCTGAAAAACAAAGATCATAATTTCCCATGTAAGGGAAGCATAGAAACAATTTCATAGTTAGAAGAGACCTCAGTAACCATGTAACCCAACCCATACCTGAAAATTAATTTTTATGTGCCATTATCCTAACTGTACACATGGAGCTAATTCAGAAATGACTCTGTAAGCAACTAGTTGATTCCATGATGTTGCTATTGTTCATTTTTTTGCGTATGGTTTTGACATTTTTCTTAATAAAATATTGGATAGATATACTTCTGAATGGTCCATAAGCCTCTTCTCTTGATTTATTCTCTTAAACTAGGTGTTTTCAACCTTTTTTTGTCATTCTTCCCTATAATATTTTTTTTTTTTGCAGTGCAATTATAAATAAACAAGAGATACATGATTTCGTTTTGGTGATGAACTTCTAGGAAAGTATTTCTTTTCATGGCCACAGATAACTTCAGTATAAGCCTGTTTTAAGAAATCATTGAAGATGACTTGAAAGGAAAACCAAAAGAAAAATCCCTATTCAGGAACCTTCTTATCAGAAACCTTAGAGGAGTTTAAAATAGGGAAACATTTGCTTGCTAAAGGTATTCACTACTGTAAACAAGGTCAAGCACAGAGTCCAGTTTGAGGAGGGTTTCCTTTGGATGGTGAGATCCTCCAGATTCTCTTGTCTATAGGTGATGCAGTTATCTCTGGAAAGTGAATGCTTTCTCTATAATCATTCAAAGGAATCTAACATGGTTGTCTACCCAGGGAAGACTAAATGGATGAAGAATGTTAATTTCTAACATTTTCACATACGTTTACGTGAACAGCCAATAGAGCTTTTCCATCTATTTGTTTATCTGGAACAGAGAGATGAATAAATTAAGGCCAGAGTTTAACATGGGGAAGAGAGCAGTCAGGATTACCTTTGGAAAATTTTAAACTTCTTTAATGAAAGGTCTTTTTAATACCCAAATTTTGGTGGTATTTCTATTTGGCAGTAATGTGATAATTAAAAAGTTCAAGAGACATAGTTTCTGGGTCATGTCATCATTTTATTAATAAGGTCAGCAGGTTACTAACAAAAAGGAAGGTCATTTGGCAGTCTCTCTTAGACCAAAGACTCCTAATGGTCACAGTTTACATGTCGTTCGAAGAGGAGATATTCCTGAAGTGCGCCTAATCATCTCTAATTGGTTAATCAAATGGAAGGTGGGCTGGCTACCTTGGGGTACTTGATTTAGGTCACTCAAATCTTGGTCAAAGAGACATCAATTCCCATGTCATCTCTCTTGATAATAGGGAGAATTAACATTTTCCCTGGACCTGTCTGACCAAACACAATGAGCAGAAATACATCCATTAGCCTAAACTTAGAATTTCTTTTACTATCTGATTAAATCTTGGCCTGGATAACTCTCTAAGGCAGATTTCCCACAATGGGAGCTTTCTGAATTAGGAAGTAGAAAAGGGGAAAAACCTTGTTTCTAATATAATGATTAATTATTAAATATGAGAGAAATATTCATTTCTTATAGTAAGATAATATTCTCCCAAGAATTAAAAATCAATATTACAGACAGGATAATGTGATCAGGTGGCAATGCATAACCAGTGAAGAGCTCTGAAGAAAAATAAGAGTAAAAATGTGAGCAAAAAATTGTATGATAGTAAACGAATAAATGCTGGTCTTATGATCATTCAGTTAATAAGCATTTATTAGGAGTTCCAGGCACTGTCCTAAGTGCTGAGATACAAACAAAAGGGAAAAATAGCTGCTGCCCTCAAGAAGTTCACCATCTAATCAGGGAATAGGATACATTAAAAGAAGCTGGAAAGGCAGGAGGCAGGGAAGAGAGAGGGCACTCAATATGAGGGCATGATATAGTCCTGTTCAAGTTTTGGGGTATTTGGAAACCCCGAAATAGTGACACACTGGGTCCTACCTGAATGAATTAGACCCTGAATTCTTTCAGTCAAAGCAAAACAAAGTTTATTAAAGATCCATCATATTGGGTTAACTTTTAAGGAATCTCAATATTTGTATCGCTTGATGCCTCCTGGCCAGATTGAATCTGAACACCTTCATGGAGGTAAGATGGATCTTATATACAGAAAGAGAGTGGGAGGGATCTAGGGGTGGCCAAGTAGTCTGGGGTGACTAGAGGAGGGGTTTAAGGTGGGTCTTGAGGAGGAGTCTAGGAGTATCTTGATGGGACTGGGGTGACTAGAGGTCAGACTACAGGAACCTAGAGAATGGGATTTTGATAGGATCAAGGGTGGAAGGTAGCTGGAGTCAATCCAGAGGTAACAGGTAACAGACAGTGGAGGGCTAGGTTAGGTTAAGGGTAACAGATTTGGACATGAAAAGCCACATCAAGTGGGGAGATTCAAGAAGAGTTCAAGGTGGGGTTTTCCAGGGCCTATGAACAAATGGGACTCAAATTCTTTTGGGGTAAGGGATGAAGGTCTCACCTTGGGCCTATACCCCATCAGTCCTGTAGCTGGGTGAGAAATTGTGAAGTGGATACCATAGGCTCCCTACAGATGAGGAATGCATGACCCTTACCCTTTTTCCCAAATGAATTTGGGTGTCTACTTCCGGGGAGGGGGAGGGAAGGTGAGCTTCTAATAGAGTGGTCAATGAAAAGTCCCTTATCTCAAGTACTACTTAAAGTCACTTTCAGAGACCATGACATTTAAGTAGTCCACTCCATTCCTCCACCCAGGTTTGAACAGTCCCAGTCTCCTGGTCATATCTCTCTGTCCAGGGCAGTTTTTCCTCTATAAGAATCCTTAGTCTCTCCTGGCTAAGGGGGCATCCACTTTAAGAAGAGGGTGTCCCCCTTAGGTTGGGGTCTCCCTTGATGGACATCTCCCTTAAGAACCCATCTCCCTTGGGGAGCTGTCACCTCCCCCTTAACCAGGTGTTTCCCTTAAACTGAGTCTTCCTTCAGGGGCAATGAGCTTGCTTGGTGTGTTGTGTTGTTATATGTTATCTATAATAAAGTATTATAAATAAATGCTTATACTTGATTTGGAGGCTGGATGAGTGAATTTCTGTGGAACAGCCTTGCACCCCAACATTTTGGGATGCCCTTGAACTTCATCATTCCTTAAATGGAGGATCTGGGAAGGACTTTCTAATATTCATTGTTTGCTTTCTCCAATCAGAAGGAGGAAGGGACCCTAAGGGCATGAAGTGCTGAAGATGTATGAGTTTCAGAGTTGTGATTTTGCAGGGAGATGAGTTTCTGGGGACAGTGAGGAAAACCAGGATAACAACAGCAAGGTGGGAAATGATAGGAATGAGGGATGGTGAAAATGAGGGCATAACAAGTGGTCAGTGATAACATATGCTGATATCCTCCCCATGTCAGGAGAAATTGAAGACGATCTCCAGCATGTTTGGTGTACTCCTTGTGGTTAATTTATTGGATGACATAGATAAGAGTTTCACTGGATAGAGAGACACAGATGACTTGTCATTTGTATCACTAGAAGAAATATCCAAATTGTTGAGAACCATTTGAATGTTGTAGGGAGGTAGAGGACATCCATGCTAGGGCATCAAAAGTTGTAATAAGTGTTTATTAACTGAATGACCATATGACTTAAAGCATTTTGAAGAGTTGTCATGTATATAGAAGAGGAAGTAGACATGTTCTGCTTTGTTACAGAGAGGAGAACTAGGAGCAATGGACCTGGAGCAATGGATAGAAGTTGCAAAGAACCTTATTTAGATTTGCCATGAGGAAAAGTTTCCTACCTAGTAGAGACATCCCAAGGTCTACTTGACTCCTTTGGGAGGCAGTGGACTTTCTGTCACTGTGTCTTTAGGCAAAGACTGAATAACTACTTGATGGATATGTTGTATCATCATATGATGATATATATATATATATATAGATATCTATATCTATATCTATATCTATATATATATATTGTATTGGGGATTATTGTTCAGCCATGGCTTGGATTAGATTGTCTCTAATTCCATAGGGTTCCTAAAATTCTATGGTGATCCATTAGTCAGCTCCTGGAACTTATCTTCTCTAAGGACCAAAGACCTGGGTGCGAGAACATCATCCAGAGATTGGCAAGTAAGCTTTGACTTTGTTGGGAGCATTTGGATCCAGCCCATGCCAAGGAACTTATAGATGACATTTAATCCTGGAGGATAATGCAGGCATTATAATGAATTTTGTTCCAGTTGATGAAGTCAAATGACAATTTCTGGACCTGTCATTTAGGAGAAAATGATAATGAATCTGTTGGAAAGAAATATTGTGAAAACTTTCTTTTAAAATTGCATTTTTATTAAAGGGTAAGTAAGAAATAGCTAAGGCTCCCTACTAAACCTTAGATCTACTTCGGGACAGTAATGGTCCTAACTCATGTACTGGCAAGTATACTTGCACTGTGGTTAATGTATTGTAGGATAATGCTGTCCACTCATAAAATAGCATACATATATATTCAATAAATATGCTACTGAACAAATTCATATGCTCAGCTGAATCTGAAATATTTGGATAAGAGGAAATATTAAACCAAAAGCTATTGCTGACTAAATGTAATAGATACTAAGCACAGTAATGTTAGGTTGCTTCAAATTAAGATGTTTCTTTTGGATGTGGATTTTTTTTTTAGGCACTAGAATGGTGAAGGGATAAAGATTAATTAAAAAAAAGAAAACTCAATCTTATTGAGACTAAGACTACCCAGAGAGTAGATGAACACATCAGGCCTGAGAAAGGCAAGTTTCTGTCCAAGAAGCTAATGTTTTGGGTCTGTAATAGCACTTATTGTGTCATTACTGGAAAAAGGCGTGGAACTTCCCAATAAGCTCATGTCACTTCATACTCCATAAACACCTCACAATCCCTCAAATCCCTGGCTAACTTACATCCATAGACTCTATCACATCTCCAGTAAAGTACCTTAAATTAGTTACAGAAACAATGACTGGCTTGACTTTCCCGCAAAACCAAGTGGATTGCTCTCTGACTCTTTGCAATCTTAAAAGGGACACACTTTGTTCCAGTGGAAAGAATTCACAGGGGATTGAGTTACATGGAACATTGAAATTTTTGGAAATCTAGAAGGAACATTTGCATTGTCCCATCTGAAGAAAAATTTAATGTTGACTAACCCAAGAACATGATGATATTCATTGAAAGATAGCTGAAAGTGGGTAACCTAGATTTGATGATAGTAGTCAAAATAAGAATGTGAGACCAGATAAGAAAACTTTTGGTTTTGTTGGTACTAATGACAATTGATGCACTAATTGTTTAGACTACATCCTTCACAAAATTATTTTTTAAAAAAAGGCATCAACCCATGTCCCTGGCTTGTGGTATGAAGTGTGTAGGTATGTGTATGAGAGTTTTCAGGATCATAATTAAGTAACAAGATCAACTTTCATTTCCATGGATGAGTATGTGTGTATGGCTTTAGGAAGGGTAAGTATTGAAACTGGGAGTCTGAGATTTCTTGAGAACTGGTACAATACAGTATGAAAAACACTGGTGTGGGAGTTAGAGGTCTTGGGTTCAGATCAGTCAATTAACCTTTCTAGTTCCTACTTTCCTCATTTGTAACATGAGGGGGTCTTATCATTTGCCTCTAAAGTTCTTTCCAATTCCAAATTCATGATCCTATAAGATTTCTTGCCTTGGTTGTTTAAAATTCCTCAAGGAAAATTTAATTTCAAATTACCTTACCTTAGATGTGTGTTTGTGTGCACACATACACACACGTGGGCTAATATGTATTTTTTTCTGGGTAAGGAGATGGAACATCCCCCTCCCCGCTCCAATTCTAGTTGTCATCTGATTTTACTCATTACTATAGACCACTCATTTATACTTTCAGTTTTTTTGGATTTCAGTATGTTTCTGATTATCTCAATTCATGTCAACAAATTTTTTAACAGTACTGAAACCTAGTCACAGAAAACTACCCTTGTATGGTAATTTTGGTAATGAGAATTTAGAACTAGAAAGAAACTTAGAAATCATTAAGTTATAACTTTATTTTATAGATGAGGAAAATGAGATACTTTTCAGAAGATTAAGAATAAGCCTAATCATATTCTAGTAATTCTAGTAATGTTTCTTTGTCTTTATTGATTCATTCAAGCAGTTATTTAGCAAATATTTATTAAGTGACTACCAGATTCCAGGCATTGTGCTGGTATGCAAAAGTGAAAAAGTATTTAACTTCAAAGAATACATATTTCAGTATCTCTGGGCTCTTGGATGGGAAGAGAAAAGGCTGTGAATCCTTTGTCTTCTTAACTAGAATCTTATAGCTTTTTTTCTTGGTCACTTCTACGAAAAAGTCAGGGTGGGTCTGGAGTTAGGAAGATTCATCTTTGTGAGTTCAAATTTGGCCTTAGTCACTAAGTCACTTAACCCTGTTTGCCTCAGTTTCCTCATCTGTAAAATGGATTGGAGAAGGAAAATGGCAAACCACTCCAGTATCTTTGCCAGGAAAACCCCATTTGGGGTCAGGAAGTGTCAGATACGACTGAAATGACTGAACTACAAAAAAGAAGAAAAGCACAGAGAGATTTAAATAGCTTGCCCACAGTCATAAAGATGGAGAGCCACCACTCAAACTTGGGCTTTATAGTTCCGTTGTTGGGTGGTCTTTTCCTAACCTAAGATTTTCCTGTTTCACACCCAATGATTTTGGCACTATACCACTCACACTCAAAAATGGGTGAACCAAACTTAATCGCACATAAAAGCACCTTAAAATAACTGCATGGGGACAAACATTTCTGCTTGCAGACAGAAAATATCTCTTCTATTATTTCTCCTTTCACTTAACATGTTAGCTCTTACTCATTGGTCATTATCTAATTAGATGAGGGGTCTGAGGAAGGAGATGTGAGTGCTAAAAAATATGTAAACTCCTTCAGTTCCTTAGATTGAAATATGATATTCAGATTTCCTCTTTGCTGGACCATTTAACCACTATTTATGTGCCTAGAACTGAGCTAAACACAGGGCACACAAAGATAACAACAGAATTCTTTGTCTCCAAGGAGCTTTCATTCCTCTGGGATGAAGTTTGTACACCACTAAGTAAACTGAGAATACCCACAAAAATAAAAAGTAGTTGGGGGAGGGAGGTACACAGACAACTAGAAGATTTCACTGAGTACTCAATGAAAGATAGTATCAAGAAACTATAAATGAAATGAAAATTTTTCTCTTCCCAAATAAATCCTTTGTAAATGATTCCTTCCTGGATTATCTTATGAAGAAAATAGGTCACTTTTGGTCTCCTTGGATTTATTTTGAGAGTGATAAGTCACAAATGTGCCTCTAGTTTTTGCTTCAAGAGGGCAGACTGTCTCATTAGAGGCTACCAGCTGCAAAAAGTTAGGCTTTTTTCTGCCCTTTGCCTTCCTATTGCAGGTGTATTTTGTGTGGAGCATTTAGAATTTAGGTTTGTTCACTGAACTCATGCTTCGTGATTTCCAGAACAAATGGAGAAGCATAAAATTCTGTTCAGAGAATAATCACATTGACAGTACCCACCACCACTCTTGTTTTTATTGTTACCTGGTCTGAATTCGTGTTATAATTGGTAAAGGGAACTCCTCATGAGGAATGAGGAAACTCTTGATACCGATGCCAACAGGCAGCTACCCTCCAATGGATAGACTTGGAGAATGGCCTGAGGTCTTGAGAAACTGATTTGGGTCACATAGCCAAATATGTCAGAGGCAGGGACCTACATCTTCCTGAAACAAGGCATGACATTAGGTCTCTCTTCACCAGTCAGACCCTCTCACCATCATTTTTGTAGAGTTATTTAAAGCAACCATGAATTAGCTAGTCAATAAAGCACAAAGAAGAAAAGAATCTATTTTCAAGGATAAGAAACAGATCAAAAAGTTCAACTATAGTCTTTTGATTTTTATATTTAATTGATGTTTATTTTTAAGCATTGCTGTCATTTCCCATGCTGTCATCATCCCTCTCCCCACCAACAGAACCTTTCCCCATTGCAAAGTATCGTGAAGGAATGTAAACTGATACGTTGGCCATGTCTGAAAATGGATATGCCTAAAGCTTCACCTGTTGTCTCCACTGAGAACAAGTAAATAGATTTTACTGTCAAGCAATTTTACTATCAATCAAATTTACATCAAGATGAGTCATGGCAGTGATGTGAGTTTTGCTGTCTTTCAAGAAGTAAGGAATGAAGAAAGGAAGGAAAGAACAAGGAAGAGGGAACGAAACACTTCTTAAATATTTAGCCATATGCTTAGCACTGTACTAAGACCTAGGGATTAAAACATAAGCAAAAAGAAAGACAATTCCTGTCCTACAGGAGTTTACTTTCTAATAAGGGAAGACAACATATAAAAGGGACCTATAATTGGGAGGGGACAGAGATGATGTCACCTTGTAACCTGGGTGGTTGGATGGCAAAGAGGCACCAGGTACTGAGGGAAGTTTCAGAATGAGACAATAGTAGTAAAGGTATTGTTTTGAAGTTTAGAAGTCAGGAATAGGACTGGGAGGGGAATGTTGCTTTCCTTCAATTTTAACCTTCTAAATAATTTGCTGAAGGAAATAACTGAGTTTTTTTTCCCAAATATTTTATTTCATCATAATTATGGAACCATTCTCCATGTGCAAAACTCAGCTCTTGGGCTAATTAGAATTCACTTGAAGTTCAGCTGATTAAAAAAAAAAGGAATAAAGCTACATATATGCATTTGTGTCCTATATGTCCCTGGTTTTGTTAGCCCAGTCTTCCCAGCCAGCATTGATAATCTTATTTAATAAATGAGATAATCTTATTTCCATAACGGTAACGGTATATACCTTAAAATTTAAAGATATGTTAATTTTTTTGTTGTTCAGTTGTTTCAGTCATGTCCAACACTTTGTGACTCTGTTTGGGTTTTCTTGGCAAAAATACTGCAGTGGTTTGCTATTTCCTTCTCCAGCTCATTTTACAGATGAGGAACCGAGGCAAATAGATTAAATGGCTTGCTGCCCAGGATCACATAGGTAGTAAATGTTAATTATTAAATAATGATAATTTGAGTTAGCAGTCTTCTGATCAAGAACTAACTTTAGCTCAGGAACCATTCTAAGCCAAGTTTGAATTAGTTGAACTCAGAAGTTCCTTCCTGCTCTGAATCTATCACCATCATTTGGGCTAGGTTCAAATTCAAAGATGATGTAAGGTATCTATCTAGTGTAATATAGTAGAAAGTGTCCTGAACCTTGGGGGCAGCTGGGTGGCACAGTAGATGGAGTGGTGGGCCAGGAATTAGGAAGACCTGAGTAAAAATCTGGCCTCAGACACTTACTGTTTGTGTGACCTCAGGCAGGTCAGGTCACCTTGTTTTCATCAGTTTCCTTATCTGTAAAATGAGCTGGAAAAGGAAATGGCAACCCCTCAGTATCTTTGCCAAGAAAACCCCAAATGGGCTCATGAGGAATTGGACAGACTGAAATGATTGAACAACAGCGAAAGTGCTGGAACTTCAGCCAGGAGAGGTTATGAGTCTGAAATTCTCTAGTTGCGTGAGTGAGAACGTGTCATATAATCTCCAAAAGCCTCAGTTTCCTCATTCTATAAAACTGGAAGAATGATACCTGTAGTACTTCCTTAATAGGGGTGTTGTGGAGATCAAATGAAATTAGGTAATATAAAGTGCTACGTAAATGTTGTCATGTATTCTAATACACAGTTCTTAGAAAGGGGAAGAGAGGGCATGGTTTCTCAGAACACAACTGGCTATAGGGAGTTTTTTTAACCTTATTACCACTTAAAGATGACTGCTAAAACCTTTGAGAATAAAAGCCAAGATATTCTCCTTGAGTGTGTTAAAATCTTATATAGCTTGTTTTATAGAAAATAATATTTATGGAAATGGCATGTCTAATGTCACAGGTACCAAGTTGTGGATTTCTATCACTTGGGAGAAAAACACTGTACAAATTTCTTTCATATAAATTATGTCTGTCTTGGCAAAATGAAATAGAAGCTTAAATACATTTCTACTTTGTTTGGATAGTGGAAACAGATGATTTGGACTCCAAAGTGCACTTTTTTTGGCCTGAGTTATTCAATTTGCTTACCTACATTGACCAATGTCACCAGATAATTTCAAGATCTCTCTTTTGTTCTATGTTGTGCAAACAGATCTGTTTTCAAACCAACTTATGAAGGGAAGAGATTTTTTTGCCTAGGTGAAATAGCTATTATTTTTTAAATTTACCTTAGAAACTCAATGGGCTATTTTGACTGATGGCACCCCGAAGTTAAGGCAATTAGTAGACAAAACATAGTGGATGAATCTTTGAAGTCCTACTATGGAAAAATTTAGAAACTTGTTTGAAACTTCTAATGTCAATCTTAGTTTTAGTTTTTAACTTTTCCAAGATAAGTTTTGAAGGAAGCCAAAGGAAGCCCCTGTTTCCTAGACTTTGCTTTTTCCTTGGATGTTGCATTTGACTTTAGTCAGAATTACATATATATTAGGACTCACATTCTTTCCAAGGCTGGGATTAAGGCTATGCAATGTAACTGGTTATCCCCACCACTGGAGAGTTAGCCCTGTATGATCATGTGTTTTCTTTGCCCTGACAAACAAAATACATTCTCAAGTTCCATTTTATTTGCACCTTTCAGCTAGGAGACCAAATTGCTTGTTTAACTTTGGCTTTTGGAGTTCTCTATGTTTCGGTTTTGCCAAATGTCAAAATAGAGCCATGTCTCTGTTTCATGGATAAACTTGACTAAACCATATTAGATACAATTGGCAAACAGCTCAGGTCTCAGAAACAAGACACAGCTTTGGCCTGCGTTTGAAAAAATCTATGGAGTGACCTTGCATCATTGGAGTGGCAAATGCTGCCAAGCCAACAGTCAGGGTGAGGGTGGGCCCTGCTTTTTAGCAGACCTGCATTAGTATTAGGCCTTCTCCCCTCTACTATTTCTGAAAGGCTGCCTTAGTCTGGAAAACATTATAGGAAAGACAATTCTTAGAAAAAGAGCAAAAGCAGAGCCATTTCAAGTCAGCACTGTGTTTGAGACCTGATCTTTGCAAGTTCATTATAAAACTTCAAAGCCAAAATTGAATGGAAAAATGTGGTCCTTATTGTTGGTAAAACAAAAACAAAATCTTATTAGCATAGAGACTCTTTATCTACACATACATAATCATATGGAAGAATACTTACCTTATTAGCATTATTGACAAAATGTGGAAAGAGTGGGAGACTTGGGTAACACACTGTAACTAGGGAACTAAGCTCCGAATGAGTTATGGCAACAGACGATTTCCAGCAGGCTTCAATTAATGGACTGAAATCATTTGCACTGAGATGAAAAACTGCTTGATTTGTCCTGAGAAAACTTGTCTTTTTTGGTTTGTCAACTAGTCTTTCTCTATAATGTATGCTCTAAGAAAGTAGAAACTAATTGTTGACATTCCAAAGTTGAAAATGTGTGTTGGGTGGTCAGTTAATAATTGTCTCCATTTTCTTTACATTCTGGGAGTATACTACTTATTTGTCATCCTGGAAAGACAAAAGGGAGTCACCAGATTTGCGATCTGGAATAGCCCTTAGAAGTCAAGTTCAATCCAATCTTCTCAATGCTAGATTTCCTTATACACACCAGTAGCAGAAGGGTGCTTCTTCACACACCTTTTGCTATACACCTTCTGCTTATCTGCTTCCAGTGAGGGATGGGTCATGACCTCACAAGACAGCTCATTCTTTGCTGTTTACAAATTTTTGCAAAGTTCTTTCCTATACCAAGCAAAATTCCATCTCAGCAAAGGCATGGTCCCATCTGCTCTAACCAATCAATGCTGGTTGATATGAACAATGTCAAACTATTTGCTCATTTAGAATTTGTGTACTTCCAAAAAAATTCAAATCATAACACAGACCCCCAACATTACTAATTTTAATAAAATTAACTATGTCCTTTCATCTGGAAGAGGAATTAGAGATCACTTTGTGCATGTATATCCTAGTGGAATATTCTAGAAAGTAAGGACCAGAAAAGTCTAACGATTTCATTGGCTGAATGGGTGGATGAGAACAATTTGTTCTAACGGCCATGAAGATGGCTGAACTGTGGAGAACTTAGAGCTTGGTCAGACATCAAACAGAACAAGTCATCCATTGAATTTCTAGCCACCACCGGGCATCTTGACTTTTGTCTTGCACCAGACTTCAATGACTCCGGAAGACAGAGAGTGAGTTTGATGACTTTGTGCAACTCTACCTTACTTAAATCAGTTCACACAGGAGTCAAGGCATCACTCATGATGTCTTCAGTCCTCTTTCAAATGAAAGACAAAACAATTATCTATCCTATTAGAATGTAAGCTCCTTTGAATAAATTTGCTTCCCCAGTACCTAACAAAATGCCTGGTAAATACTGGATACTTAATTAAATGATGAATTGCTTGACTAGGTCAAAGAGTATAGCAGATTCATTCTATGATGAAGAGGACCAACCGAGGATTACACAAATGCAAACAAAACAAATAGTAAGGACCAGTAGTGATTTAAAAGAAAATTAATGCTAAGTGGAGGACAACTCAAATCTAATATCTATAATAAAAAATTTTAATGGATTAAACCTTTCAATCTAATGAAAGAAACAGCAACCTGGATAAGAAATTCAAACATAATTTTTTTGCTTCCTACAAGAAAAACATTTAAAAATACATAAAGAATGAAAATAAAGGTTTAGATCAATATTTTCTAGGTGTTTCAGACAATTCTCAGGAATAGGAGTCACAATTTTGATTTCAGATAAGACAATAAAATAAATATTCACAATATGAGGAAAAGACCCCACATATTCATCAGCAAATTCACTGAATATCCACACTCATGTGTTTCTTCTCTATCTTTTCTTCATGATTAGTCAGAATTTTATTTTTTTTAGACTTTTCTATTGCTTGTGAGTTATATTCTTTTTTAGATTCTCAGCTTGGAGATTCATGCTGATGTTTTCTTCTGAACTTTTTGAAATCCTAACTGAATTTGAGGTCAGCTACCAGACTGTATTCAATTTTCTTTTTTCTTATTCTAATGAATCCCAAGATAACTCAGTCACTTTTCCTCAAGGTTCATTTCACCTTTATCTTATCTTTCCTGACAAAGTGCTATCTCAGATTACTCCCGCTACCTACCTCCTTTGCTATTCACATGCTACTGAATAGAGATACAGAAAGCCATATAATTGAGCTGATTGGCTATACTGTAGATTTATGTTTTCTAAACTCGCTTTGACTCTTACTTTAAAACACCATCCATCCTTTTACAGTTTCCTGATTGGTTCTCTAAACTACTCAACACAGAAACTTTGCTATATAATTCAATAATACTATGAAATTTATTAAGTGAATACTATTTGCCAGGCACTACATAAAGAGCTTGCACCCATCCCCGAGGAGCTTGCAATGAAATAGAAGACACGCAAAAGAATGTTGCAAAGTGGGGTGTGGGTAAAATATAGGGTACCTGCTACATGAGTATCTTATTTCATGGAGTTTAAACCTGGCAGATCTGAAGATGCAAAGTGAAGTGAGTTGAAAGTCCACTCTATAAAGGAAAGCTTTGGGAGGAGTTTGGCACACCATCCTTCAACCCTCCATCCAGAGGAAGAAGAGGCTGGGATAGGTGGAATCTTCTCTTCTAAAGTCTTCCAAATTTCCCTTTCTTTACCTTCTTATTTGAAATCATTCACTATGAGTTCCCTCTTTTCATCTCGTATTTCTCTGACGTAATACCTCTTTTCTTATTTCATTCAGTCTCTGATAAGGAAGTAACTATTTTCCTTGCCAAGGCCAATCCTTTCATGGGCTGCCTTGATCCTACTCCTCTCCTCTTCTCCAGCAGATTGACCCCATGGTCACCCCAACTTTCTTTCTAGTCTTCAATATCTCCCTGTCTTTTGTTTCCATCTGTACTTCCTACAAATGGACCCATATTTCCCCATTTTTATAAAAACCCTTCACTATCTCCTCTCTTTTCTCCTTGCTTTTATCCTCATTTAGTTCCCTTCTAAGTTGTTTCTTGAAAAAGCTATCTATACATAATGCTTCCACTTTCTGTCCTCTGACTCTTTGGAATCCTGTTTCCAACCTCATCATTTACCTGAACCTTTTTCTTCCCAAATTTTCAGTGATCTCTTAAATGCCAAATCCGATGACATCTTCATCCTTATTGACCGCTCTGCTACATTTGGCATTGTTATTTACTTTGTCTCTTTATTTCCCCTCTCTTATTTCTTCTTTTCTTAGTTTTCTTTGCTCAATCTTCATACATGTTATGCCCACTAACTGTAGGGGTATCTCTCAAAGCTCTGCCCTGAACATCCTTTACTTTTCTCTCTACACTCATTCATTTGGGGGTCTCATGAGCTTCTGTGTCTTCACTTCTCCTTTCCATAATAACGACTGGCAGATACATCTATTAAACCTAATTCTCTCCCTTGAGTTCTGGTCTACTTGACATTTTGAGCTTAATGTTCCATAGTCGTCTCAAAGTTAACATACAAATTGTTATCTTTTACACCGATCTACCTCTTTGTGAAATTATTATTTATGAGGAAACTGCTATAAAACCAGTCACTTAGATTTACCACAGTGGTGTCTTCCTCACTCAGTTGTCAATTGTTTTAGGTTTTACCTCCACAATAGCTCCTACGTATGTTACTCATGTATGTTTCTTAACTCCCACAAGACCACCCTAGTTTTGTTCCTTTTCACCTTCCGTCTGGACTATTGTAATAGTCTTTTTAGTTGTTCTCTCTCTCAATGTTTTCCCCATTCCGTTCCACCTTCCAGACTGCTGCCAAAGTATTTTCCTAGTCTTCAAATCTCACCGTGACACCCCATGTCCTCTCAGTATACTCCATTGGCATTCCATTATCCCTAGGATTAAATATAAACTCTCCTACTTGATATTTTAAGCTTCTTGTAGCCTGGCCCCTTTCTACCTTTCCAGTCTTCTTCCATATTGTTTTCCTTCATGTGCTTTATGATCCAGTCATACTGTTCTGTGTGCCATTCCATATACATGATGCTTTATTCTCCATCCATGCCTTTTCACTGTCTAACTCTGCAATGCCTGAAATGTTTTTTTTTCTTTCTTAACATCCTTGGTTTCTTTTAAGAATCATTGCAGACACAATTTCTGTAGGAGGCCTTTCCCAGTCTCTCTAGTTGCTAGTGTCTTCCAATCTACCATCTACTTTATATGTTATCTCCTACCTGAGAATCTTTAATTTGTCATTTATTTCTCCTGATTCACTTCTTTTTCTTCCCATTGGAATTATTGCTTTTTTATGTCTTAACTATTGTTTTATGTTGCATCTGAACTTAGAGTTTTTTCTGAGCTTTTTTTTTTGCCCTCAGATGTTAATTTAAAACCCTCTCCATTAGGTCAGCGAGTCTTCTGCCAAATGCATTCTTCCCAGACTTTGTGAGATGTACTCCATCCTTTACCAGGGATCAGTCGTTCTGGTATCTCAGGCTACTATCCAGGAAATCGTAGCCTTTGCTTTGACTATCTATTTAGCCAGATGTTCACTTCTCATGTCCTCCTCCCTTTTCCAATGTCCTAATCTTTAACTGGAAGAAGAAATGAAAACATCATCTGTGTCCCTATATTCAAATTTCTATCCAGAAAATCAACATCTCTAGAGATGGATTCCAGACTTCTACTTGGCTATCAATCATTTAAATATTAATTAGTAGAAATGGGTAGTAGTCAATATAGTTGATAATTATTTACTTATTCTCTCTCGTATCTTGAGATAGCGTATGACTATTGCTTTGTAAAAATTAAAGTACTGTATCACTATGCCTTGTTGTGCTGATTGGTGGTTGCCTTAGTTGGCTCTTACATCTAGGCTCAGGATTCAGCCTTACTCTTCTTTTCTCCAACTGACATGCCATCCAGTCCAAAAACTAAGCTATGGAAAAATTATTCAATTCATGTCTAAAACTGCTATCTTGGAATTCATTAAATGGGTTGGTGGTTGCCTCAGTTAACAACTACATCTGGTCCTGCTTCACTGTACTCCTCAGAATTCTCTTCTCACCAATAACCATGCCAGACCACATCTAGCTTTCTCTTTATGGACCCAAATCACATCAACTCTGATGTTGCTCCTGGAAAGAGTATATCAATACCTTGTGGTTCCATCCACTATCCCTGTAATTTCCTAAAGCAAATATCCTACCCAAGCTTCCACTCTCATACACACACACACACACACACACACACACACACACACACACACAGAATTATATAGTTTATATGTGTATGTGTGTATATATGCATGTACATGCTATATGTGTATATACATACATACTACAATATACATATATGATATAAAATATATTTATATATTATATAATTCATATTATATATATATATACATACATAAATATGTGTGTGTGTTTATGTGTATAGTTTCCCTCTATCAGAATATCAGTCCTTTGAGAGCAGGACCTGGTTTTGCTTTTACTTTGTAACCCCAGCACTTAATATGGTGGTTTACTTTGTAACCCCAGCACTTACATCATAAGTGCTTAATAAATGCTTTTTCATTCATTCATTTTTTGATGCAACTCATATAGAAATATTCCTGAGACAAGTTACTATCTTGCTGTAATATTTTTTTACACTTAATGTTCTACAGACACAGATGGATAAAATGATTGCTTTTTATAGATTAATTAAAACTTATTATGAACAGTTTTAGTAGCAGATAGGATTATAGGAATTTTGCTGGCAGATAAGTGGTATAATGTATGGAGAACTAGACTTGAGACAGGAATACCAGATTTCCAATCCTATTTCAGACACTTACTTGCTATTCAAAAGGGTATGTCAACTTACTACTTTGCAGTTCCACTCAACATCTCAGTAACTCTCCACGCTAAAATATCTTTCCTTAGCATTCACTTTTATATACTATCTCATCCTATAAGAATGAGATGTATATGTATATTCCCAGTGTTTAACAGAATAAAATGTGACACATGCTAAGTAATAGATGCTTTTTCATTTATTCATTCCTTTTTTTAAAAAGTACAGAAAATATCACCTTATAAACACTTGGCCTCTTCAAAGTGGAGAGATTTGGCAAATAAGGAAAATGCCATTTTAAAATATGGACTTGTTTAGAAAAATCAGTTTAAAAAAGTCTTTATACAATTTAAAGAAAAATTTTATTAACTAGAAAATAATCAGCAAATATGAGCCATTCCATACACAAAAGCTGCAAAAATGAGGATTATACAAGAAATCACAAATTCACCTGAGACTGCTTTTATTCCTTTTACCAAACATTAAATTTCACTATCCTTTTTATACCATATAGTTATTTTGTAATTTTTACTATACATTAAATTTAATCTTAGGTGGTAACTGCATTTTCCTGTTTGTCTTACTTCCCTTCTGAACCTTCTCATAAGCTTCATTGAATATTTTAAAATGTTTTATTGATGTTTTTTTCCTCCTTTCTTTTGCATCATGTTCATTCGCTTCATACTTTGTTTCCCAGAATCCTACCCTTAATAAAAGACTGCCCTCACCTTGCAACAAAAGTATAGTTAAGCAAAACAAAGTTGTGCTGTAATGTCTGGTCTGAAAATGAATGTTGGAGTCTGTATCTACAGTATGTTATCTCTTCATCCAGAAGTGGAAGACTGGCCTCATCATTAGTCTTCTGTCATTGTGCTTAGGGATTTCCTTGATTCAAGATCTTAAGTCTCTCAGATTTCTTTTCTTTTACAATGTTGTGGCAATTATATGGTTATGCTTATTTCTCTTGGCATCAGTTCATGCCAGTTTTCCCACATTTCTCTATATCTGGCTCATTTGTTATTTTTTACAGTACAATAATATTCCATCACATATGTATATCATAATTTGTTTAGCTATTCTTCAGCTGATGCCTTATTTCCCCATCTTTGATACTATGAATAAGTACCACTATGAACAATTTTTACACATAGATCCTTTCCCTCTTTAATTTGTTTAAGGTATTTTTGAGTTAAATTGTACACACAATTTAGTGACTTTTGGGTAGGATTCCAAATTCCTTCCTTCCTCCCTTCCATTTTTATTTTCAGTTCCAAGTTCTCTCCCTCTTTCTACTCTCTCCCCTACCCATGGAGAAGGCAAAAAATACAATATACATTATATATGTGAAGTCATGCAAAGTGAACTTCTTCATTTACCATGTTAAAAAAAGGGGAAAAAAAAAGAAAAAGGAAATAAAAATATGCTTCTATCTGGAACTGAGACCATCATTTCTCTATCAGGATGTGGATAGCATTTGACATCATGAGCCCTTGGGAGTTGTGTTGGATCTCTGTGTTGATCAAACTTATTGTCTTTCACAGTTGATTGTCACAAAATGATGTTACCATCTAGATTGTTTTCCCAGTTCTGCTTACTTCCCTTTGAATTACTTCATATAAATCTTTGAATTACTTCATATAAATCTTTACAGTTTTTTCTGTAGTCATCTCCTGTATTGTTATACATAGCCATGTCCCATATTGCTATGAATATATTCATAGCAGTATTTGTTCCGTGACGTTTAAAGGCCATAGCTTATTCAGCTATTTTTCAATTGATGGATATCCCCTCGGTTTCAGATTCTTTACCACCATACAAACAGCTAATATAAATATTTTTGTACATAGAACTTCTTTTTTATTTTTCTTCTATCTTCTTGGCCTATAGACCTAAGTCTAGATATTGCTGGCTCAAATGATGTAAACAGTTTTACAGTTCTTTGGACATAGTTCCAAATTGTTTTACAAAAGAGTTGGAACAGTTCACAACTCCACCAATAGTGAACTGGTGTACCTCTTCACACATATCTTCCAGCATTTGTTATTTTCCTATTCTGTCATCTTAGCCAATCTGATGGGTACCACAGAATTGTTTTAATTTACAGTTCTCTAATGATTAGTGACTTGGAGCATTTTATCACATAGCTATTTATTACTTTGATTTCTTTCTCTGAAAACTACCTGTTCATATAAATTGACCTATATAGTTGGGGGAATGGATCCTATTTTTTATAAACTTTGGTCACTTCTCTACATATGCGAGAAATGATATCATTATTAGGGAAACTTGCTGCAAAATTTCCCCCTCCCCTCAGTTTTCTGGTTTTTTTTTCTTCTAATTTTGGCTCAATTAGTTTTATTTGTACAAAACATTTTTAGTTTTATATAATCAAAATTTTCCATTTTACCTCCTGTGAATCTCTCTTTCTTGGTCATGAACTCTTTTACTATATGAATCTGACAGATAATCTTTCTGTGTTATCCTAAATCATATGCCCAGTTTGAGTTCATCTTATTATATAGTACGAGATGTCAGTCCATGCCTAGTTCCTGTCAGACTTCCTTCTAGTTTTCCTAGCAGACTTCCTTCTAGTTTTCCTAGCAGCTTATGTCAAAGAGGGAGTACTTGCCCCATTATCTGGGATCTTTGCATTTATCAAATGGTAGGCCATGGTGCTCTTTTGTTTCTGTATATTGTGTGCTTTGTTCCATTGATCAGTTTCCCTCTTATCCTGCACCAAATTGTGCTGACTATGGCTGCTTTTAATATAGTTTGAGATTTGGTACTGCTAGGCCGCATTTCTTCACTGTATATAAAATTTTTCTTGACGGTTTTGACCTTTTGTTTCTCCAGATGAACTTTGTTATTAGAATGATATGGCACTGAATAAATAAATTAATTTAAATAGTATTTCCATTTTTACAATGTTGGCTCAGTCCTTACATGAGCAATTAATATTTTTTCAATTATTTAGATTTGTTTTCATGTGTATGTATAATGTTTTATAGTTGTGTTCATGTAAGTCCTGTCTTGGCAAATAAACTCCCAAGTAATTTGTATGGTTTGCAGTTATTTATGGCTTGTCCAGTTTCTTGTTCCGAGATAGGGTTACCTAAATATTTTATTTTCTATTAATCTGGGCAATTTATATTTTTATAAATATTCTTCCATTTCATTTAAATTGTCAGTTTAACTGGCATATAGTTAGACAAAATGTTCTGAATAAGTGCTTTAATTTCATTTTCATTGGTTGCACATTCATTCTTTTCATTTTTGAAGCTGGTATTTTCTCTCTTCTTTTTTTAAAAAGTCAAATTCTACAATGGTTTATCTATTTTACTGATTTTTTTGGTTGCAAATGATGTAAACAGCTTGCTTTATTAGTTCAGTAGTTTTTTTAACTTTCAATTTACTATTCTCTCTTTTGAAATTTTGGATTTCTAATTTGGTATTTAATTGGAGATTTAAAATTTATTCTTTTTCCACTGTTTTTTAGTTACATGGTCAATATGTTGCTCTACTTTTCCTCTCTTTTATTGATATAAGCATTTAAATAAAAACTCACTCTTCAACGAAAACTGTGGGAAAAAAATAGAAGACTGGAAACTTACATTAGCATCTTTCAACATATACCACAATAAGTTTTAAGTGGATATATGACTGATATATAAAAAGGTTATATCATGAACAATTTAGAAGAGAAGTAGAAGAGAAAGAGAGGAATTTGTGTAATCAAAAGTGCACATCTTAATTCCTATGATGCTCTCTGTTTGTTGTTTAGCCAAGAAGTTTTTCCATTGAAACTATCTTTCTCTTTGGTTGAGTGGTGAGTCTTGATCCCAGTAGTTCTGTCCTTGAGTTTACCATACTTTTGAAATTTGTTCAATTGTTTGTGGATCTTATACATCTTATACAACCTGTCCTATTCATCAGTTTTCGTATTTTTTAGCCTGTACCAAAATATTTTGATGTTTACTGCTTTGTATTGTATTGTATTGTAGTTTGAGATCTACTAGTGCATCTTTTAAGAAATTTTTCTAAAGCACAATAAATTTTATTCCAGTCAACATTTAAAATCTTTATGAATGTTTATGTTTCAAGGGTTCTTTTAGTAACCAATATATGTTTACATTATGTTTTCTAAGGCATTCTGATCTCCATTTTATGGGTGAGTTTTTCCTATTCATACTTATAAAGTTTTTCTTATACTTCTCTTATCCTTTTTTCCCTCTCTTTCTTAACAATTCCTTCTTAACAAAAGGGAAGGTAATGGAGAAAGACATGGAATCTGATTATTAGTAATCTGTAATTTTAATGATCTGTTCCACCCTTCTGTCCCTCTTTTCTTCACTAAAATTTAGATATCTGTTTGTTAATCCTTTCTTCTCTTTTTTTAAATTTTCTCATCAAAATCTATCTGCTGAAACTGAAGTTGGATTTGCTTGTAACTATTCTTTGCTTGAATTTACTCCTTCTTTCATCCACCCTTCTCCTTTTCCTTCCTACCCCTCCCTTTTCTCTTTCTCTTGTTTAGGTAAGAGTGAAAAGCTGATGTACCTGTTTCCTTGAATCCTTCCACCTTGATTATATACTTACACAATTCATTTATACTAAATGCCAAGTTCTTATCAATTCTTCTTCATTTTTCTCTAGTGGAGTACAGTTTCTATTCAGTATTTTTCTTTCTTAAAATCAACAACTTAGAGAAACCACACTTGTATTCTGTTTTTGTGTTTTTTCCTCTAACTCCCTCAGTCTCATAGGATCATAGAGCTGAAACTAGAAGGAATTTTGGAGGCATCTGATCTCACAAATTTATCTCACAAATGAGAAAAGTAAGGTTCAGAAATGTAAATGACTCACCCAAGGTCATATAGGTATTAAGAAGCAGAGGTAGCATTTGAACTCAGGTTCTCCCAAGTCCAGACTCAGGTTTCATTACATTGTATCATGGTAACTTTCTGACCTTTGAAGATTTTAGAATTCTGAAAGGAATGCTTATCTCTTCTCCTATTAGATTGTAAAGTATTTATATCATCATTTGTTGTTGTTTAGTCATTTAGTCATGTCCAATTTTTTTGTGACCACCATGGACTATAACACTTCTATCCTCTACTATTTCTCAAAGTCTGTCCAAGTCCAAGTTCATTGTTACCATGACACTGTCTCTTTCATCCTCTGCCTTTTTCTTTTGCCTTTCATGTTTTCCAGCAGCAGCGTCTTTTCCAGTGAGTCCTGTCTTCTCATTATGTGGTCAAAGTATTTAAGTTTCAGCTTCAGTATTTGACCTTCCATTGAATAGCTTGAATTAATTTCTTTAAATATTGACTGATTTAATTCTCTTGCTGTCCAAGAGGCTCTCAAAAGTCTTTTCCAGCACCACAATTTCAAAGCATCAATTTTGCTCAATCATTTAAGTCACTTTTCTAAATTGACTTCTTTAGGCGTTTCAAAATTTCTTTTCAACTTTTCATCAGAAGTGTTTAAAATGATTAAGGGTTCAATTTTTCCATCTGTAAGAATGTACGCAGTTTTTCAGAAAATGGTTTTTTGGTTCCTGAACTCTTTCTGATTTCTTGTGGAGTGTTTTTTGTTTTTGACCTAGAAGTTTTGGGTTTTATTTATGAGTTTCCTGGCAGTTTTCATTTTGGGTTTTCTTTTCATAGAAGTAGATATCGGGTAAGCAGTAGAAGTGAGAAGGATAGGGAAAGATCTCTTAAAAGAAGACATTTAATTAGAGTCTTGAAGGAAACCAGGTATTCTGAGATGGGGAAGTGGAAAGGGAGAGCATTCCAGGTATGGGGAATTGTGACGTTCTCCTAGGCTTTGTCTAGAGTCTGCTTCTCTTTTCTCTCTCCTCGCTCTTTCACTTAACAATCAGTTCCTATAGATTTAATTATTATCTCTATTCAGATAACTCCTTGTTCTACGTAGTCTCTTCCCTGAGTTCTAGTCCTGGATCATCAGATGCCTAACTGGACATTTCTAACTCTGAAAGAAATTCATATTCATTGTATCCGCGACATTGTCTATGCATCTCATCCTCTGCCATCCCCTTTTCAGTTAGCTTCCATCTTTCCCAACATCAGGATCTTTTCCAATGAGTTCCATCTTCTCATTATATAGACAAAATATTAAAACTTCAACTTCGGTATTTGACCTTCCAGCAAATAGGTTGAATTATTTTCTTTTAGTATTGACTAATTTGACCTCCTTGCTATCCAAGAGACTCTCAAAAGTTTTCTCTAGCATCTCAATTCAAAAGCATCGATTCTGTGGTGCTCAGTTTTCCTTATAGTCCAGCTCTCATGACCTTATGTTGTTACTGGAAAAAAAAGAATGGCTTTGATCATTTGGACCTTTATTTGCAAGGTGATGTCTCTGCTTTTTAGTATGCTTTCTAGATTTTTCATAGCTTCCCTTTCAAGGAGCAAGCATCTTTTAATTTCGTGGTTGCAGTTGCTGTCTACAGGAATCTTTGAGCCCAAGAATACAAAATTTGATACTACTTCCATTGTTTCTCATTCTATTTGCCAGGAAGGGATGGGACCAAGTTGCCAAGATCTTAGCTGCTGGATGTTAGCCTCAGTTTTTACATTCTCCTCTTTCACTTTCTTCAGTATGATTCTTAATATCTCTTCACTTTCTACCATCAAAGTGGTATTATCTATATATCCTTAATTCCAGATTTTGATTTATCCAACCTGCCATTGTGCATTATGTACACTGTGTATAAGTTAAATAAATCTTTTCATACTTCTTTTCCAGGTGTGAACCAACTAGTTGTTCCATGTTCAGTTCTAACTCTTGCTTCCTGGTCTGCACACAAGTTGCTCAGGAGACAAGCAAGATGACCTGGTACTCCTTTCTCTTTGAGAATTTGCTGCATTTCATTTTGACCCACACAAAGGCTTTAGCATAACCAATGAAATAGAAGTAAATGTTCTTCTTTAACATCTTTATTTTCTCCATAATCCAGTGAATGTTGACAATTTGATGTTTAGTTCTGCTGCCTCTTAGAAAAGCAGCCTACTCTTCTGGTAATTCTGGGTTCACATGTTGCTGAAGCCTAGCTTTCTGAATCTTAAGCATAACCTTGCTGGCATGTGAAATGAGCACAACTGTTTTGGAATTTGAACATTCCTTGGCATTGCCCTTCTTTAGGATTGGGACATAAACTGATTTTTTTCCAACCCAATGTGTTTTCCAATTTGCAGGCAGATTGAGTGAAGCAGTTTAACACCATCATCTTTTAGGGTTTTAAATGGTTTAGTTGGAATTCTATCACCTCCACTAGCCTAATTGTTAGCAGTGCTTCCTAAGGACTTCATTATCTAGACTTCACTTGACTTCATTATCTAGAATGTCTGGCTCTAGGTGGTCACCACTACATAGTGATTATCAATGATGTCAACATCTCTCTTGTATAGTTCTTTTGTGTATTCTTGCCATCTTTTTTTAAAATTTTGTCTGCTTCTGTTAAATCCTACCATTTTTGTCTTTTATCATGCTCATTTTTGCTTGAAATGTTCCTTTGATATCTCTAATTTTCTTGAAAAATATCCTGTCTTTTTCATTCTCTAGTTTTCTTCTATTTCTGCATTGTTGATTTAAGAAAATCATATTTTTCCTTGCTATTCTCTGGAATTATGCATTCTGTTGGATATATCTTTCTCATTCTTTCCCTTTCCTTCTTTCCTCAGGTATTTTATTTGTTAAGGCTTTTCAGACAGCTATTTTGCTTTCTTACTTTTCTTTGGAATTTTTTTTTATTGTTGCCTCCTGTGGACCTCTTTCCATAATTCTTTATATACTCTATTTACCAGACCTGATCCCTTAAATCCATCATCACCTCTGCTTTATATTCATAAGAGATGTTATTTAGGTCATCCCAACACGAACTGATGATTTTTTCCTACTTTCTTCAATTTAAGTCTGAATTTTGCTTTAAGAAGTTCATGATCTGAGCCCCAGGCAGCCGCAGGCCTTGTTTTAGCTGACTGTATTGACTCTTCTCCACCTTTAGCTACAAAATATATCATCAATCTTATTTCTATATCGACCATCTGGTGATGTTGCTTTTCTGGGTTGTTGAAAAAGACTGTGACCACTGAGTTATCTTGACAAAACTGTTAATCTTTTTCCTGCTTCATTCTGTACTTCAAGGCCAAACTTGCTTGCTATTCCAATTATCTTTCGATTTTCCTACATTAACGTCCAGTCCCTGATGATGCATGTGACATTTTTTGGTTGTTATTTCTAGAAGATGTTCTAGGTCTTCATAGAACTGATCAGCTTTGACCTCTTCAGCATCAGTGATTGGAGCGTAGACTGGTGTTACAGAGAATGTTGGGCAATACTTGAAGATTATACCCCAGTACTATTTTTCTCACTCTTTTATTGACTTATGAGGGTTTTTCCATTTCTTTTAGGGATTCTTGCCCATCATATTATATGTAGTGATCATTTGAATTCGGTTTACCCATTCCCATTCATTTAAGTTCACTGACACCCAAGATGTCAATTTTTAATCTTTGCACCTCCTGTTGACCACGTCTAGTTTACCTGGGTTCATAGAATTTATGTTCCAGGTTCCTATGCAGTATTGATTTTCATAGCATTGGACATTTTTTTCTTTCATCAGATGCATCCACAGCTGAGCTTCCTTTTAGCTTTTGCCCCACCACTTCATTAACACTGGAGTTATTTGTTATTATTCTGCATTCTTCCCCAGTAGCATGTTGGATACTTTCCAGGCTGAGGGGCTCATCTTCTAGTTTTATCATTTTAGACTGTCCATGGGGTTTTCTTTGCAAAGATATGGAAATGATTTGTCATTTTCTTCTCTAATAACTTTTTGTCAGAATTTTCTACTATGACTTGCCTGTCTAGGAGAATCCTGTGTGGCATATTTCATAGTTTCCTTGAATTATGTAGGCCCCTTTTCCATGACAAGACAGTGAATGGGGGCAGGTGCAGGGGTGGGAGAGATTGGTGGTGGGTGGAAAGATGACACATAATAAATGCTTGGTGATTAGTTGAATTAGGATAATCTTTATGATCAAAATCCAGCTGCCCAGGGACATGATTGGAATTGAAATGAAATTGTGGAGCTGTTTAGGAGGGAAGCAAAAGATAGATTTAACATATGGGATTTCCTCTTTGTTGAGCTGTGACTTACTAGATCTATTATTTGCTGTTGCTTTCTCTGTTATACTGCCATCTACTGGTTCTCTGTTCACTTGTTGCACTTATGTACTGGTTCCTGGCTGAACTGCACTTGTAAGGGGGCCTTTTTTCCACAGGGAGGTGGTGACAGCTCTCCTGGGAAAAGACTACATCAAATTAGGGCTATTTTGCCTCATTTGCGGGCCAGATTTTCAGCTCTAATCATGCTCCTGGTAAGCTGGTTGAAGTAATAGTATCTGACAATTACATGTAGTTACAAAGTATATGTCTTATCTCCTTTGTGGTTTACTCCATCCCTACAAAGTGAATACAATCGATAGATTTGTCTCCATTTTATATATGCGAAAACGGAGGTTCACAGAGGTGAGGAGCTGGTTTATACCCACTCGCAGAGCTAGTCAGTGTTAAAAGTGGAATCGGAACCCAAATTTTGCTGACTCAAGATCCAGCATGCTATTTGCTGAAGCAGAGTGGGTTCATCCAGACTGAAGTGAAACTTCATTTATTAAGACTTCAGGGCATGTGTTGGAACTGACTTTGGCTACCCTTGTTCACTTTTCCTTTAAGATGTGCCAAAATTACTCCTTTCTTCCACCCTGTCTCATCTAATTCACTCTCTATGTCTCTTTCTTTCTCTGTTTCTGTCTCTGTCTCCCTTCTCTCCCTTCTCTCCCTTTCCCCTCTCCTCTCTTCTCTTCTCTGTCTCCTTTCTCTCTTTCTCTTCTCCTCATTTCTTCTCTCTCTGTTTGTCTCTATTTTTCTGTCTCTGTCTCTCTCTGACATTCTTTTCTACTAGTGTGGATGAACCAGTTCCATGTCAGTAAAACCCGACATGCCAAGAATCCTCACTGCCACATATACTTCTTTTGTGTTTGTTTCCTGTATCTCTCATTATAAACTTTCTCATAAAATTGACCTTAAGAGAAAAAAAAAACTTCATTAAAAAAATTGCCCATAGCTGCAAAGACAGTGCTAAATACACAGTAAATGTACAAAACATGTTGACTCATGGACTGAAAACAAATGAAGGGCAAAAGGAGATAGCATTGAGAATGTTTTTTCTTCCCACATGTGCTCTATTTTTAAATTTGACGACCTAGGTACCAAGATAATAGGCTGGATGGGAAGAAATAGCTCTTCATTAGTTTCACAAAATGTCAGAGACATTATCATTCCACTGCATGGTTCTGTAAGATCCTGTTTGTTAGGAAAGAATGTTTTTGCTCTACATATTTTTTGGTACAGAGAAACACAATTTGCCTTGGTTTTCACATGGACTTTATGCGACATAGTTAGATCACTAGCCTGGGATTTCTGGATTGTATCTGTGGCTCCGGGCATAAGTAAATCATATAGACTTCTGTTTGTACACACGTAGACACACAATGTGCTTGTTCCTTTCAATTTAAACATTAGATTTTTGTGGTAATAAAGATAGTGCAGACTATGCTTAGCTTAGTTTTACTACCCACCTGTGGGTGCATTGGAATGTTGTAAACCTGTTGTGCAGAAAAAAGCCATTTACAATTTTAGGCAATGTAGAATATTGTGTTCAGTTATGTGTGATATGTGACCCTGTGGATGAAGTCCATGGGGTTTTCTTGGCAAAGATACTAGAGTGGTTTGCCATTTCCTTTTCCAGTGGATTAAGTCAAGCAGAGGTTAAGTGACATGCCCAGAGTCACACAGCTAGTAAGTGTCTGAGGCTGGATTTGAATTCAAATAATCTTGGCTACAGTCCCAGTGCTCTTTCTGTTGCACCAACTAGCTGCCAAGATCGAATAAGTTCCTTAGGGCTTAGAGCAAACTCATTTTCCTAAAGAGAAACATGGCCAAGTTTTCAATGAGGGGTTGAAAGGTTAGGGAAGGCAGTATATGTGGCCTCCCACTACTCACATTATGCCTAGTGTTCTACTCACACCTCCATTCCACTTTTTCAGGGCAGTTTTCTTAGCTCAAATAAAAGTAAAGCTAGGGAAAAAGCTGCTCTGCTAGGAGTCCAAAAGAGTAGCAATTCCTGTCACCAACAATGCATTAGTCTGCTTTCAGGAGACAATACAGACTGGAGGCAAAGGAATGTGTTTTCTCTGTTTTTGTGCTTAGGGGACCTCATTGCTTGAGTTGGTCATTCAAAGGGCAAGTTGTATTCAATTGGAAATTTTGCATATACATACCCCAAAAGGTTCCATGCAATAGACTGCCTAATGTATGTGGCTCTAATTGACAAGGACCCTGTATTGTTGAATATAATTGCACCCAAATGCAGTCACAGAAGAGATTTCTTATAACCTTGCTGCTAGCTGGTGCAAGGCTGACTTGGTACTAATGAGTCAGCTGGTTAGTTTAAAATTCTCCTTTCTAGGTCTCTTATATTTGAGATGGAAAAAAAAACCTTAGAAAGCAATAAGCTTGTGCCACAAAGCCCAATTTAAGCATGTGATTTCAATGCTGAGATCTGCGTATTTTTGCAAGTGCAATAAGATGCCTGAAAATATTATAAAACTCTTCATAATTCCATGTAGCAAAATGCCAAACAAACACAGTAGATGCTTTTCATCCATAATAATCCGAGGGACACTGTGCTTATTTTCTCTGTCCACTGCATGATTCATTCAGTTAATAAAATTTGAAGTGGAACACTTATCAGACCTCTTAATAATAAGTGAGGAAGAAAAGTCCACACTTGAGAATTGACAAAAAAGAAACAAGTTTTCCATGAGATACTACAGAGATAGACTAATATATTTAATTCATTACAAATACAGTCTTCAGTTTCTTCTTTTGAGTCCTCATCTTCTTGTGTGCTAGGCCTAGAGTTAGGAAGACTCATCTTTTGGAGTTCATTTGTGGCCTCAGACACTGACTAGCTGTGTGACCCTGGGTAAGTCACTTAATCCTGTTTGCCTAAGTTTCCTCATCTGTAAAACGAGCTGGAGAAGGAGATGTAAAGCATTCTTTAGTGTCTTTCCCAAGAGAACCCCAAATGGGATTTTAAAGAATCAGACATGACTGAAATGACTGAACAACTGCTCTGTGAATTAGATACTAGAGGTACGCTTATTCCCAGTTTTTTGGGGGGGAAGGCAGTTAGGTGGCACAGTAGATTGCCTAAATTGGGCCTAAAATTAGGAATACCTGAGTTTAAATCTAGTCTCAGGCACTTATTAGTTGTGTAACCCTGGGCAAATCAGTTAAACTACTGTTTAATACCTTATCTCAGTTTCATCACATGTAAAATGGGGATACTAGTACCTACCCCTCAGCATTGTGGGAATTCAATGAAATAATAATTTTAAAGCTCTTAGGACAGTGCCTGGCACATAGTAAATGCTATATATACATACATACGTACATATATACGTATATATACATATACATATACATATATATGTTGGGGCAGCTAGGTGGTGCAGTGGATAGAGCACCAGTGCAGGAGTCAGGAGGACCTGAGTTCAAATCTCACCTCAGACCCTTGACAGGCACTAGCTGTGTGACCTTGGGCAAGTCACATAACTCCAATTGCCTCATCCTGGGTCATCCCCAGTCATCCTGATGAATATCTGGTCACTGGATTCAGATAACTCTGGAGGAGAAGTGAGGCTGGTGACCTGCACAGCCCTCCCTCACTCAAAACAAAGTCAAGTGCAGGTCATGTCATCATTTCTCTGATGGCACAGTCTTCTTTGGCAACGCAGGATGAACATACGTACATATATATGTTAACTGTCTTTATTATTGCTTTATAGATGAGATAACTGAAGCAATGAGAGGCTGAGTCATTTGCCCAGAATCAAACAGATAGTGATGATGAGAGGTAGAATTCAAACACAGGTCATCTCAATGTTAAATCTTGCAGTCTACCTACCAATAAGTATCAACTATGCTATTGTTAAAATGACTGATGTCTGATACGAATTGAAAAAAAATACACTGAAATTCACAAAATTATATACGATTTGCATTAAATACTACTACATTCAAAACATGGTGCATTCAAAGCCAAAAACCAAAGACAATTTCCATCCACCCTTAAGGAACTTGCATTATATTGGTGAATAAATTATGTAAAATGAGAAAAAAAGGCAAGATAACTTAAGGATGAAAAGAACACTTATAGCTAAGGGGAACAGGCAGCTAAGTCACTTAAAGCTACAAGAAAGCTAAGGACTTTGGGAAGTGGCAATGAGAAGGGAGTTCATTGTTTGCACATGGTTATTTGCGTATTGTTTACCTCATTGACATTAAAAACTGAGCTTCCTGAGTGAAGGGCCTGTGTTCTTGCCTTGCTTTGTATCCTACCTTAGCAGAGTACTTCTACACATGTGTTAGATGTTTTTTGACTTTCTAGGCATGGGGATGAAATTTATTTATTTTTGAAGTTTTCAATATTCAGTTCCATAAGATTTTGAATTCTCCCTTTTCTTCTCCTCCCCTCTTCCCAAAATGGCATGCAATCTGATATAGGCTCTTATAGTATTAATTTTTTAAATCCTGTACAGCTATAGAGATCTTAGCATGTAGGTATTTGGCATTTATCTGGTTGGAATTTTAGGGGTTCCTAAGGTGTGGGAAGCATAATGCCTGTTTTCATTACTGTTATGTAATACATATCTGTATTAAATGGTAGACTTCCTTTCTTCTGATGAAAATTTCAACTCCTTCCATGTCTTAGAGTATATAGTAGTAGATCTTCATAAATATTTGTAATATAATGAAGATGTGATGTGATGAGCTTCAGGCAGTTGGTCCTCTGATCTGTCATTGGAGTTTATACTTGAAGATTTTTACCCTTGATAAGTATCTGACAGATTTTGCACATTACTGGCATAGCCTTTGAAAAATCTGTGTTATATCTATGCAAGGGTGTGCTGGTAAATGTTAAGCAATTTGGTCCTTGAAAAAATGTCCACATGACACAATATTAAATCTAACTACATTTTCTCCACTCCGATCTTAAATCTAAATGATCAGAAAAGCACAATGAATCAAGCTCTGATTTTTAGAGTTGTAAGGTTTAAATGCTCACATTGACAATTTAACAATCAATTGGCTTTTGGGAGCCAGTTTAAGCTGGCTCCCAAACATCCCTGCATCTATGTAATGATGAAGTTCTGGAGCAGATTTTTCAGGGACAATTGGCAAAATCCCGTAGAGTACACTGGCTTTGGAATCAAAAGATCTTGCCTCTGATGCTTATTATATGCATGACCTTGGACACTTCCTTGGGCCTCGGTTTCAACTATAAAATGAGAGGATGGGAAGAGATGGCCTCTGAGATTTCTTCCAGTCCCAGAGCTTTGATTCCATGACTTTTTATCCACTTCTTCCTCTTCCTTCCCTCATAGGTCTTAAGGCTCTGAGAATCACAAAACCTCACCATTGAAGGTACCTGGGAATTCCATTTTTACAAAACCCATCAAATAGTCATTCATTTTCTCCCTAAAGACTTCCAGAGATGGTCATTACCTGGAAGGTCAGTAGACCACTCTGCTTTTTGAACTTTTAGGAATTTTTACCTTTTACATTAAGCCTAAAAATTATCTCTCTTTACCTTTCACCTATGGCCCCCTAATTCTACCCTCTGGGGTTGAATAAAACACGTATCTAATCCGTTTCCTATGTGATGCCCTTTCACTTATTCAAAACAACCCTCATGTTTCTCTGAATGCTTTTCTTTGGTTTCCTAAGTACTGTTTGCCCCTACCACATTAACTTACCTTCAACATATTACCTTTTTCTACCACCAAGTACCATATATCATGTGGTGTTGTGAGCAAGACAAAATGAGCCTTCCCTTGTGCTCTGTATCACATCCCAGAATCTGGATATTCTTTTCTACCTCAGGGCCTTTGGCCTTCCAGTGGTATCTCTCAATCCAATATAACATCCTACTTGCAAGCTGTTCGTAACTTTAAAACAGTATATAAACATTATTCTTATTCCTCCTCCTTGTAATCATCTCCTTCTCCTCCTCCTCCTTCATCTTCTTCTTCTCCTTCCCCTTCCTTCCTTCCTTTCTTCCTTCCTTCCTTCTTTTGATCCTTCTATCCTCTTTCTCTTCCTCCTCCTCCACCAATACAATCACTGCTGCTGCTGGCCTTACAGCCTGTTCCTTCCCAAAAGGAGGTCCATACTGTAGTCAAGTAGGACAACACATTGTTCCCTACATTACTTTAATTGGGAGGAATGGAGAAGTGTGAGAATATGGATTATGTTTGGTACCCTGCCTCCTGCTATAGGAAATATAGTAAAAATTCTGACCTGGTGAGTGTCTGGTCAGTGATGAGCCTTATGGACCCAGTATAATCTTAGGATAATCCTGAACATGACCTACAACATTTAACTCATATTGATTGTTGGTGGAATACCATTGATTTCCCTTTTGTGAAAGAATTTGAATTGAAGCTTCAGGTTGTTTGCCACATAACGTTAACAAAGCAAGTATATCAACCTGGGACTCTGACCAAACTAACAGGCTCTGTCCCAATCCAGTGTATTAACCAGGGATTACATCCAGAACTTCAAGTTGCTTTCCAAGTAGAAAATTGCCAATCATGCAATAACAACTGAAACTACGGTTTTCCCTGTGGGAGGATCATGGGCATTCCATCTTGGTATTGTATAGCTGTCCAGACACCTGTTTTGTATCTGAGCATTTTCAAATCACCTTGGCCTTTTTTTGAGCCTTGTCTTGTTACACTCTTATTACCTTTTGCAGTAGCAGGTTAAAAGGTAATCTTGGGGGATATGAAATAGATCAATCCAGCATGAGGTAAATCCATCCAAAATGCCAATACCCAGACTTGCTAGAAATCCTAACCCTTAGTGCTTGACTTTAGTGGAAAAATGAAGAATGAATAAAAGAGAATAAATGCATGTATGAATTAAAAAAACTAACAAACATTTATTAGTTGCCAAGCACCATCCTAAGCACTGGGGATGTAAATACAAAAGTGAGACAGTACCTTCCTACATGGAGCTTGTATTTTAGTGGGAGAGATAACACACATGAGGAAGTGATATCCAAGGAAGGGAGTCATGGTATGGAAAACCACAAAGATGTAAGAATTACAATTGGACAGTCATTAGGACATTATTTCCAGAAGCAAGGATAATTTTGATTTTACTATAGTCCTCAGAGAAAGAGGTTGAAAGTATTGAGTATGAGAAAGATGCACAAGCAAAGCCAGGGAGGAAAATGACTGCTGTGAAGCTAAGGATCTTTGGTCTGAGGAAGTACAGAGTCTAGTAGCTTAGTTTGTCCCATGCATGGTCTCTGACGGTCTGGTTTAGATGGTTAAGCAGCAGAAGAAGAGGAGTAGCATATAGAAGACAAACTAAAAACTGTCCATTAAAATGGACAGAAATTCCAATGTGAATAGAATATTGATGACTCAAGACAAAACTTGTCCCTCTTTGGAACTGTGTACAAATCTTTATAGTGATGAAGTTGTTAGTTGAAGTTGTCACTATGATTATTTAATATTTATAGCTTGCCAGTACAGTATAGACCAAGAACTGTCCAATCTATTTCCATAGAAATATGTCATTGGTGTCTTTTTTATTATAAAAATCCCTTCCTATCAATGGGCTAGATTGATTCTGTGATCTCCCTCTTTTTCTCTGGAGAAATTGAATTCTCACCCATCTCTGGGAAGAGGGATAAGAGGACACAAATTAGCCATTCACTTATTTATCAGTTGCCTACTATTGTGAGTGTGACGCAGGTTGCATAAGACACACTCTCTAGCCTCAAGGAGTTTATGGTCTATTAGTGGAGATGATATGCATGCAAATATGCAAAAACCTAGTATGGGTGCTCCTTTTACTGTACAAAATGCAAAGTGGTAGGTGTAAAGATGAGGATATATGTTTCCAAGGAGTATAAAACCAAGTAGCTTCTTTCCTTGCTAGGGAAGTAGAGGGAGGGACCACTGCCACCTGGGGTGATCAGGGAAAGAGCTGGTCATGGAAGAGGTGACATTTGAACTGGATCTTGATTTTGTTAGGTAAAGATAAAAAATGGAAGTCATCCTAGTGAAAAGGTTGGCATGGGGGAAAGCATGAAGGTAAGAGCAGTGCATATTCAGGGTCTGGTGGATGTTCCATATTTATGAGACCATAGAGTTCATTTTGAGAAATATTGGGAGATAAGGGCAAGAGATAAGTTTGGGACAGATTGTGAAAAAAAAGCCTGGTTTGTCTTTTACCTTCAGGATCAATATAAAAATTTTCTATTTGGCATTTAACTATTAAGTATTAACAAAATAGACAAGGGGCAAACAATCTTTAATCAATCAATAAACATTTATTAGGCACCTACTATGTATCAGATACTGCAGTAAATACTGTAGGTACAAAAAGAGGCAAAAGACAATCCTTGAGTTAAGGAGCTCAAAATTTAATGAATTCAGCATGACTTTCCTCAGGAACATACAAAGAACCAGTGATTTCCCTGGGTGACAGAAATTCCTGAATGAGAACCTCCTTGACATTTATGACTTAGTAGGTTAAGTCACTGTTCTAGTAATACATGTCTAATATGTGTCAAAGGCAGAATTTGAACCTAGGTTTTACTGATTATAGATTTGAAAGAATATTAAATGTCAAGTACTCCATCACAGTCTGTCCCCTTCCTCCATTTCCAATCTTCTTATATTTTATTCCCTTCTTTGTACTCAGTGTTCTAGCAACATTGGGTTTCTTGCTGTTCCTTGAACAGGACACTCAGTCCCCTAGTTCTGTGACTTGTTCCTGACTCTCTTCTGTGCCTGGAATACTCTCCCTTCTCACATGTACTTGCCAACTTTCTTGGTTTCCTTCAAGACTCTACTCCAGTCTTACCTTCTGCAAAAAGTCTTTCTCAGTCTCCTAGGTCCCCACCGTGTGTTAGTGCCTTCTTTTTGAGACTACCTTCCATGAACTCTGCATGTATCTTATATGTGCCTATGTTCATATCTATTGTTTGCATGTTGTCTCCCATGAGAAGGTGAGCTCTTTAAGATCAGGGGATGCATTTGTACCCTTTAAAAATATCTCTAGTCTTTAACGCAATGCCCAACACATAGTAAAGGCATAATAAATACTTGTTGACTGACTGACTTATTGCCAGTCTAAGAAGTTCAGCTTTATTTTGTGGGGTAGAACATAATTAAAGCTTTAGGAAGATTAATCTGGAAATGGTGTATAATCTGGGGATGGATCAGATGGGTAAAATTCTGGAGGCAAGGAGATCAATTAGAAGGTTATTACAAGAGTCTATTCATGGAAGTGATAAGAACTGGTACTAAGGGATGGCAGGGAGAATGGAGAAAGGATTGATATGAAATGAATGGAGAAAGGATTGACATGAAATGAGATACACACATTCATTTATACATCTACATATATTTACATATATACATCAATATTTATCTATTGTGTACCCTTAATAGTAAGTTTTGATCTAAAGTTGCACACCAAAAACTCTTTCATTCTAAGAAGAAAGCATATTGAAAGCATACTTTCATAGGGCTGAAGATAAAGACTCAGTGAATTGATAAATGGAAGCCAGATTATGCAAATGCAGTTACTCATAAGCTCTATTCCTATTGGACTGTAGGCAGTTGCAACATAAGCATCAATATTTTTAATACCTCTAGAACTCTAATGATACACAGGTCAGTTTCCAGTGAAATAGACTATTTTTCTTCACTGTGAGAAGGAAAACATGAATGTTCCTAGGAGGACACCAGTGGTGGTAAAAATGGTTGACAGAATGGTTATATCTGGCTGCTCAAGGCTGATTCCTCAAAGGCTACTACTGATGGATCAAGCTCACTGGTTCCATTTCCTATTGGGCCAGCATTTGACATCATCACCTTTGGCAGTGAGATGTGCAGCTGGAATATGGAAGCATGGGCCAATAGGGCAGATCAGCAAAGGCCTAATGTGGCTTATCTCATCAGAGCAACTGAGGAGAGTTAATTACCTCATCCTTAGCTTGGAAATTTGACAGTGCTTTAGTAGATAAACATTGGTTCTGGATCTTGGTTTGTAGAAAGTCATGTCAACAAAAGAAGTACTAGGACCACCTGGGCGTTTTGGCTGTCAGAGTATAGATACAGCAAGTGTAGAAAGAGGCCTGGAATGCACATGCAGAAGGAAACATTGGGGCAAGTGATGAAGACTAGGCTGGTCTTTGATTCAGAAGAGTTGTCTGATATCCAAAGGCATTATTTAATATTAGTGATGTAGTTTGGCCCATTAACTCAGAACTAAACATATCCCTCATATGGCTCTGACTTTCTAGCCTTGGCAACATAAGTATAACTGAACTCACACTCTCTAGAAGTTTAAAAATAAAGCTAGTGTGCATAGTCAGAGTTACTCCAGTACAATTCTACTCAGTTGCCATTAGAGGATTAAGTGAGGCTAGAATAATTTAATATTGTGGTACATCTATGATCTCAGCTAGGTTGACACTCGCTCCAAGGGTAAAGATTACAATCTATCCATACTTCCTCATTCTCCTAAAAGAAATAAACATGGACTTACTTCTCAGTAACTTTAGTGGAAAGGTGAACATAGGAGAATTGAAAGAAAAATAGGTTGGAAAACATACTGTGGGAGTTAGAATTGAGGAAGCTTAAGGTCTGTACACTCTATAGAAGCCTAATCACTTTGAATTAGGTATACTTTCTTTGAGAAAACAATCAACAGATATAGTGAGAACTGAATAACGTTACAAATGATCAACTTGCTTAAATTTTAGCAGCCAGGAAAGGATTGGTTGCTGATGTGGGAATATCAAATAAGATATTGATTTAATTTAGGGGGTCTTAAAGTTCTTTATGAAGTTTTTCCTATTTCTTCTCCCTTTTTCATACATCTTGGTACATAAGCTGAAACTACTTTCCATGACTTTTTTTGGGGCGAGGAGTAAGCAGGAAATGCTTATCATGAGTGCTTCCATATAAGATGAATACATGTTTTGAGATATGTTTCATATTACCTTTGGATACTAATAAGCAACTGCTTCATTTAATCCACCATGGTGAATTTGTCAGCCATCTTTCCATTCAGCTGTAATTTCCTTTTATCTTTTGGTTTTATTTATAATGAAGATTTCAAAATTGATATATTAGAATGATATGTCAGTACTAATATGATTCAGTTTTTCCTGTTGGCCCTCTACCACCAATCTTACTAAAGAAACAACAACGAACCACCAGTATTGCTACAGAAGTGGTAGGGGGCCATATAGATAAGAGTAAGGGTATAGTTGATCATTTTCATTTTTTTATAGGTCATACAATGACCAAAAAATTCATTATCTATTGGTGAATCTACTGGTAAGGAGTTACTCCAAGAGAAAGTACTGCAAGTAATAAGAAAAAAATACAATTTAAATACTGTGAAAACACAATCAGGAGTTCCTAAGACCTAAAAGACCATACATCTATGTCTTGAAACATCGTATTTTGAAGAGCAAAGGTACTGGGGTTGTATCCAAGAATAACTTATTCAGAAAGTTGAATATAATTCTGAGTGGTTAAAAAAAAGGGTATTTGATGAACGGAAGACTTTCAGTATTTGTAACAAAAAGACCATAACTCAATGGAGAATTTGATATAAAAGAAAATGTTATTAATGTTAATAATAATTATTAGTAGTATTCTTAAATGTTTTATCATTACTAAGGTATTTTGAAAGAACACTTGTGGCTGAATTGCCTATGATGGGGTGATTCTAAAAAACTGAGTAGGAAAATATAAAAAGGAGCAATCATCTCATAAAAATGGGGCATGAAGGGAAGAACTCACACAGAGGAAACAGGTGTGGGGGAGAAGGCTAGTAGTACTGGAACCTTATTCTTATCTGAGTTGAAGGAGAAACAAAGTGTACATCTGAAGAAGTTTAGAAGTCTTCTGGACTACTAGAGAGGTAGAAAAAAATGAGTGATAGGGTAGAGAAGGGACTTTTAAAAGGGTGTATAAAATCAGATTAGGTGGGTAGGGGGAGATATAAGGGAGGAAATTTTAGGAATTTAAGGAATAAGAGGATAAGGGGAAAAAATAAGGCAACGGATAGGGTAAAAAGAGAGGCTGAGAAAGAAAATAATGAGTAAAAATATGATGGAGGGAAAAGCACAAATAATTTTAACTTTGAATGTGAATGGGATGGACTCACTCATTAAATATAAATGGATAGCAAGATGGCTTAAAAATAAGAATCCAACAATATGTTGTTTACATGAAACACATTTAGGAATGAGAGATACACCCAGATTTAAGGTGGAGGGTTGGAGTAGAGTTTATTATGCATCAGCTGATACAAAAAAGGCAGGGGCAGCAATTATGACAAAGTTATGGCTAAAATAGATTTAATTAAAAGAGATGAACACAGTAACTACATTTTGATAAATTTACCATAGACAGTGAAGCAATATCAACACTGAACCTGTGTGTACCAAATACTATAACATCTAAATTATTTTTTAAAAAAAAAGCTAAATGAGTTACATGTGGAACTACATAGTAGTACTATAATAGTAGGGGACTTTAATCTTTCCTTCTCAAAACTAGATAAATCTAACCCTCAAATAAGAAAGAAGTTAATAAAGAACATATGGAGAAAGACTCATGTGCATCTAGAGAAAGAACTGGTAAATAGAAGTATATATAGAAAGGAAAATAATAAATCTACATGATAATTTCATTGTATATTTGAAAGGAATAGCAAGTTCTGCATAGTAGATTTGCACTTTCAGGTACAATTATCTTTTTATTGTACTATGTTATAGAAATGCTTGTTTTTCCCATAAATTAAAAATAAAATAAAATAAATTAAATGGATATAGTTTGTTGCCAGAATTGTCCTTGAAACTGTTCTAGTTTTCCTGGAAGATTGACCCTGCCATACCTTATGTATTTGTCATTGTCACAGTCTCTAAGATTCCAGGGTCATCTCCAAAACACAATGAGACCTCAAAGTAAACTTTATGAAGGATGTAAAATTACAAAAGATAATATAACTGCCTACAGTAATTTCTAGATATACCAGAAGAAAAACATATTACAAGAAACATCCTAAACTGAACTATACTTTTGGGTCTGTGAAATCCCTGACTTGTCAAAGGTAGGGAGATTGCCTCACTTTCAAATGAAGTAATGAAAACAATAAGAATAACCACTTTTATCTGATGTTTATATGATGTTGATTAGAATTTATACTTTTAAACATGCTTTCAGAAGAATCATCTTAATTGATCCCCAGCAGTATTTTGGTAAGGTATTTTTCAGCTGCATTTTACAGATAAAAAAAACCCAAACAAACCCAGAGACTTAGTGATGTTGCATCTTGCCTAAAGTCACACAGCTATTAAATGACTGAGCTAGTTCTAGATCTCGTATCTTTTGATTCAAAGACCAGTTCTCTTTCTACTACACCAATAACAATTGTCTCAGTTCCTTTTCCTCCCCTTGTGTATTTCAAATTGTCTTAAAATTTCATATCATGATCATCTGATTCCATCTCTATTAGCTATAATGCTTTATATTATTTTGCCCCTTTTGTTGTTGTTTTGAAACAAAATATTATATGAAGGACAGTCAGACTTGAGTTGAAATCATGGCCTTTATATTACTTATTTTTGTTTATTGGCATAAAATCATGGAATTTCAAAGTTGGAAGGGACTTCAGTGGTCTAATCCATAGCTAAAAAAGAATTACTTCTATAACATATCTGACAAGTAGTCGTTTGGTCTTGGCTAGAAGACCTCCAGTGAGGGAGAACCCACTACATATTTTGCTCTCTCTAATTGTTCAAGTATCCTTTTTTAGCTCAAGTATGCTTGAGTCAGCTTAATCTCACCTGACAGCTGACTGTTATGTTTTCAGTGTCAGTATTTATACCTTGTCAATTGGCACATCAGAGCTTGATTTGTTGTTTGTGTCGATTGTCTGGACTTGATGGACATGTTAATAAACATTAAATTTATAAGTTAGTTATGCATACACATATAAACACAAATATAGACACATAGACATATGCATACATATACACAAGTATACACACATACACATATATATCTATTTGTCTATTCTATATTCCAGTATATGTATGTTCTAGTATATATCTATATTCCAGTGGATCTATATCTTCTAGAATTTTAGTCTGTGATATACTATGTATCCTTTATCAAATCCTTTGGAAGAGTTAGTTTTCAAATCTAGAGAGCTAATCAGACTAAACTGGCTTTCCTCTTCTGTACTAGAAACTTCAGTATGTAGTAGTCACTTCACCCTTACCCCACAGGTACATCATCTGTTTGTGTCCCTGTCATTAAACATCTAACAGCAGCACACTTGATTTTTATCTCTAACTTCTACTTCTGTCGCTGTTCCTGCCTTTTGAGCTCAAACAGAACAGTTACATAGAATATTAGTGCCTTTCAAATAGAAAATTGCTGATCCCTTCTTCTGGTTAAACATCCTCAGTTTTTTCAAGCAATCTTTATGGAGCATGAGCTTCAGATCTTTCACTTTCCTGGTTGCCTTTCTCTAGATGCTCTGAAACTTATCAATTTCCTTCCCAAATTATGGTGTTTAGGATGAACACAATACTCTAGATGGACTGAGCTAGAAATACTGGGAGTGGTGGGGCCATATCCTCATTCTTGCATGCTATAATTTTTTAATAAAGCCTAAGTCATACTAACGTTATTGGTCACTGAATTGCACTGTTATAACTCATTTGAGCTTTCAGTTCTCCCAGACCCTCAGATCACTGTCAGACAAATTCTCCTTTAATCATCCTTTACCATCTTGTAGCTTTGAAACAAAATTTAAAAAATCCTTAATTTTAAGACTGTTTTATCTCTATAAAGTTCCATTCAAATGTTTTTAGCTCAGTGGTTCTTAAACATTTTGGCCACAGGGCTCCTTATACTTTTAAAGGTTATTGAGTCCCCTAAAGATATTTTGGTATATTATATCTTTTGATATCTGCCATATTAAAATTAAAGTGTATAATTAAAAATATTTATTTGCTTCTGTTTTCAATCTCTTGTGATATGTTGCTTTCGTTGAAAAATATGCTTCTTCAGAATGTGTAGTTGGAAAAGAGAAGAATATTTTAATAGGCAAATAAAGTCAATATTACTATAAAAATAGTTTTGAAATCTGGACCCCCACAAAGCATCTTGGGGATCCATAGGTAACCACTATTTTAGGTTGTCAAGATTTCTGGATCCTAACTTTATTATTCAGTGCTTATCTACCTCTTTTAGCTTTATATCATTAAAAAATTTGATAAAATTGCCATGTTTGCATTTATCCAGGTCAGTAATAAAATATTAAACAGCACAGGGCTAAGCACTTATCTCTAGGCTTTCAACTGGAGACATCCATCCAAATGGATAGTGAACCTAAGATCTCTCCCCTCTTTACTCTTTTCACCCGCCCCTCCAAATAAATACAAGCAGCTTTATGTCCTCTGTCATCAACTAACATCTCTCTGGCCACCTCTAGCAGTCCTGCTATCCCTTTTTTGATTGTCCTTTCCTTCCCACTCCAAAGCAAAAACAAACTAAAGCCCACCTCTCTTTGCTCTTTTTTTCTTTTTTCACCAGTCTTGAGCACTATGCTTAATGGCATTAGGGCATGGTTTTGTGTTCATCCTTTAGTTATCTGCCCTTGCATCCATCTTCTGTATGTTTTTTCATATCTTCATTGGTTGTTAAGTTTTTTCTGCATGCATATTGGTCTCTGGATAATTTCCCTTTCTTCCTCATCAGAATTGTTTCTTTTTTGTATCCTTAGAATTTTATTTTTTAAAGTCACTAATCTTTCCTGAACTAACATCCCCTCTAGAATTTTAGTCAGTGGTATTCTATCTATCCTTTTATCAAACCCTTTGAGAGATAGGTTTGAGGTCTGTTGGTTATCCTCAACATGGTTTAGCCTGCCTGCTGAGGTTTTACTAGGATACCATTTTTATAGATGCATAGGAGGGAGAAAAGCTTTTCTATTTCATTTAGAGCTCAAGAGGGTGGAGACAGCAGGCAACATGGCATAGTTTCTTTGTAAGCTTTCTTGGCTGAAATATCATCTGTAAGGTCTGGAATTCCCCTGTCTGAGGAACTCTGTACCTTCCAAGAGTCCCTGTGCACTCAGATATTTTGGGCTTCCTCAATCAGAGGAGCTGTTTTGATCCCAAAGAAAGAGGCCAAGGGATCCAGTTTGATTATAAGTATTAGTTGAATTAGTAGAATCACTTAAATATAAGGGGCTTCTCTAGAAAGGCTTCCAGATCTCAATAATGGATAGATCTCCTGCTTCTCTTTAACCATCTCCCAGGGAAGCCCAGTGATTATTATAGACAATAGACAAAGGGAGGAGGAGTTAGAGTGTACTACTGATTGGTGGATATTTGGTTTTCTGCTTAGTAATGAGCTTGGACATTAAGCCCATGTTAAGTGTGTATTGATCATGCGCTGGTCACATATGGGTCATAATATTTTTGTTATGGCTTTCATAGATCATAGTATTTAGGTTATGACTCAGTGTCTAAGTTACGATTTTTATCAGGTCACCATATTCTGACCTTTCACGGAGTTTAAGTTTTGTGTCTTTTCACTTATTACTGTATTTTATGGCTTTTCTCCAGTAGGAACCCTTCACCATCTCTGCCAATGACTCCAAAATCTGTACATCCAACCTCAGTCTCTCAAGCTTCAGTTCCGTACCATGAACAGAGTATTCCAGAGACACTTCAAACTCAGCATGGTCCAAAGAATCTCCATTATTCTTTTTACTGCGTCTGAACTTCCCTGTTATTGCCTTAGGTATTACCGTCCTTCCAGCCACCTAACTTTACAAACTTAGTGTATTCCACTACTTCTTTCCCAGCCTGCCTCCACATATCCAATTCTAATTCTTGTCAAGCCTACCCACAAAACATTCTAGCACATGACCCACTTTCTTCACCCACATAGCCTCCACCCTTGTTCATACTCTCAACAACTCTTTTCTGGACTATTTTAATATTTCCCATTTGGTTTCCTTGACTTATCTATCCTCACTCCAATTTCTCTTTCACATGGCTGCTAAAATGATTTTCCTGCAATGGAGGGCAATCTTTGTCACCCCCACATTAAGTGTTCTTGTGACTTTCTGTCATCAAGTACAATCTTTTGGTTTTTAAAGTTCTCCACCTAACCCTTTCCTCCTACCTTTCACATTTCCTTATACATTGTCCCCTTCGAACATAGTATGATCCAGCTCTATTTGAGCTGCTTGTTCACATCTATGGTGCTCCATTTCCCATCTCCATGCCTTGTTCTTTCTGCCTAAAATGAACTTACTCTCTTACTTCTCCATTTTAGAATTCCTGGTTTCCCTCAAGACTCTGTTCAAGTGCTACATATATGGGAAGACTTTCCTTGTCCTTCCAACTGCTGGGAGGGGTATGTTCCCTCCTCAGACTACCTTGTTTTCAATTTGTCTATATGTTGGAGCAGGGTTGTATTGGCTTGAGAGGGTCACTTGTTTAATTTTCTGTATGAGCACTTGCAATGATTTATTGTTTGGTTAATTGTCTAGGATTAAGAAAGAAATGGAGAAAATGTTAATAACACAGATCAAACTTAATATTTTGTTGAATATACATTTTTTTCTCCTGCAGATCTGGTTGTAAAACTTTTATGAAATCACCCCTGGTACATAATATATTTGTGCATGTTGTCTACTCCATTTAAATAAATACCATCTCTTTTAGAATAGAGGCTTTTCCAACTTATGGCTTTGCATTTGCAATGCTTAGGGCATTGCTTGGCACATACATACTTGTTGATTGATCAATGGTGATTAAAATAATTTCAGGAGACAAAGTTTTGGGATAAATTATAATCAATGTATTCAATTGTGACTGGAAATGATTGATAAAAAAGTCTCCTTATCCTCTTGGTTCTGTCAAAGAGATTATGTGGCTAATTTTTTAGGTTTATATGCCTTTGGACAGGAGATGTTCCTTTGAACAGCAATCAACTTCAATTGGTTATCAGTTTAATTAGAGGTCAACTTTACAAAGAGAAGTGGGTGTACTCCAATGAGGGACTGAGAGTGATATCTTGTCACACTTGGATAGAGAGACTATCCTTGGGTCAATACACTAATAAACACTAACACTGGTTTGATGAAAATGATGGGAAAATATGGAATCTGTTTATTAAAAATGAGAACTCCACAGAGTTTATCGCAGGATAGTTCATTCATCTCTAAGAAGGTAGCATTTAATTCCATCAAAAGTCAAGTACAAGCAAAGCTTAGAGAGATGAAGGATTCTTGCCATGGTAAGAAGGCAGATGAAATTCAGTTTTATGCTGATAGTAACAATCCAAAGCACTTTTATGATGCCCTGAAGACTATAGGCCAAAGACCTATGGTGCATCTCAACTACTCAGTACTGACAGAACCATATTGGTTAGTGATAAGGATATGGTCCTAGAGAGATAGGCTGAACACTGTAGTGTTCTCAACATGCCACAATCAATTAGTGTTGAGGCCATTTACCTCAGGTTAAAGTCAATCCCTCCCTAGTTGAAGTTGCAATAGAAGAAGAGGTTTTGAATGCTATTAGACTCCTTTCATGTGACAATCACGTGGTGGCCTCTCAATTATTGCTGGCAAGATTCTTACCACAGTCCTCCTTACTAGACTGATCCTTCACCTGGAATATGGTCATCAACCTGAGAGCCAGTGTGACTTCAGAAAGGGTTGAGGAACAGTCAATATGATGTTTGCTGCCCGACAACTCTGGGAGAAACACCACTAGCAGAACAGAGGTCTGTACACAATGTTTGCAAATCTGACCAAGGCATTTGATATCATCAGTTGTGAGAGCTTATGGAAAATTATGTCAAAATTTGGTTGCCTGGAAAAGTTCATCAACATTGTATGTCGAGGCCATGATATCATGCTTACCTGGGTTCTAGATAAAGGACCATGCTCTCATGCTTTCCCAGTCACCAATGGAATGAAATAAGGTGGTGTGCTTGTTCCCAGGCTTTTTAGCATGATGATTTCAGCTATGTTGTCAAATGCTTTCAATGAGGATAAAGATGACATCAAGTCCAGTTACTGCACTGATGGTAAATTCTTCTATTTGAAAAAGCCAAGAAGAAAGTAGAAGGAGTGTTGGTGCATGATTTTCTGTTTTCAGATGATTGTGCACTCAATGCTGAAGCTGAGAAACAACAAAGTATGGATCAATTCTTTACTACTTGTGCTAATTTTGGCCCAACAATTAACACCAAAAAAACAGGTGCTCCATCAGCCAACATCACATCAGACATACATGGAACCATTGGTTGCAGCAAATGATGAAATTTTGAATGCTGTGTATAAGTTCATTTACTTTGGTGGTATACTTTCCAGGGATGTACACATTGACAACAAGGTTGATGCACACATTACCAGAGCTAACTCAGTGTTTGGGAAGCTCTGAAGGAAAGTATGAGAAAGAAGAGATATTAGACTGACTACCACACTGAGGAATATCAGAGCTATTGTGCTGACCTCATTGTTGTTTGCCTGTGAAATCTGGACAGTCTACCAGTGCCATGCCAGGAAACTGAATCACTTCCATTTGAACTGTCTGAGGAAGATTCTGAAGATCACCTGGCAGGATAAGGTGCCAGATACTGAGGTACTTACTTGAACTAAACTGCCGAGCATTCAGACTCTGCTTCAGAAAGCCGTGTTGTTCAAGTACAAAACATACGCTTGCCAAAAAGACTATGTTATGGAAAACTCACTCACATGGTGGTCATAAGAAGTGATACAAAGACACTCTCAAAGTCTTTCTTAAGAACTTCGGAATTGATTTTGTGTGATGTGGGATGCACTGCTCAGGAGTGCTCAACATAGTGTGCCCATGCTGAGAAGGTACTGTGCTCTATCAGCAAAGCAGAATTGAAACAGCTCAATGGAAATGCAGGTTGTGGAAATTTAGAGAATCCACCCCAAATGTTTACATGGACTATTTGTGCTCAACCTGTGATAGAGCATTCCAAGCTCTTATTGATCTGATCAGCCACAGTAACACACACTGAAACTTGACTCTACCCAAATCATTAGTTTTTAATAATCATTCCTCTCAGATTGCCTGATTGTAATTGGAAGAATACTAACCTTTTGGTGACACTGTCACAAATATGACCTTGGACAAATCATTCAATCTCTCTTAGTTTTCTGTTAAATGAGACTAACATGTATTTTGCTATGTATTTCAAAAGACTTTGTGAGGATCAAATGAAATCATGTACATCACAGGTGCCAGACTTGAGGCTTGAGGGTTGCCTATGGCCCACAAGTGAAGCCAGAACCAAATTAAATGTTGGTCAATATTTAACAAAATGAATAAAAATAGACTAAGGAATAGATACTGTTAATTTGTGATTTTCTAAGTCAATATGCAGCTGCAAGAATTCTTATCCATGGTTTAGTGATCTGTTTCTATTTCTAATATACACATGTATATAAAGTTGGTCTATAAAGTCTACGTGTATGTAAGCTATAATTTTTTAGAATCTAGACTCATCTAAGGCAGTTTTTCTACCCAGTCTTCTGGCAATCAAAAGATTAATTTTGTGTAAGTCTAGAGACTACTCATGGTAGCTGAGTGTGATGGCTAGTGAAAACTTCTCAAGAGCTTAAATCTGAAGTAGATCAGACTCTGGACCTGAGTTTCAATTTCTCAGAAATCATATTATATGGGGAAACTTGAAGTTGTGAAACCACTTGTTGTCCCTCTCCCGAGATTTGCTTAACCCATTTCCTAATCATATTGTACAATTTTGACCTTCTGCCAAATAGGGGTGATGTTTATTCATTCTCTTCCTCAATTCTTTGTGTCTGGCACAAATTTCTGAAAATAAGTTGCTTGTTTAGGTTCTTGACCAAAAAAGGTAAGGGGGGGTAGGTTTGTGATTTTTAGCTGTATAACCATGTTTCTGCTTCTATACTGTGCCTCCCTCCTCTAGAATGCCTAGGGGAAGGTTGATGCCCACTTCTTGCAAGAACCCAATAAAGGACTTTTTGTTTTTATCTTGAGATGCCTCCAAGTAGTCAATTTGAGTAGGGGTCTCACCATCCCATACAGTAGCCATAAATACATTATAGCATTTAAGGAACGATGACTTGCTCACTAGAAGCAAAAACAGAAAGTATCATCAAAGAAGCTAATGACTGAAAAAGGAGATGGGCTGACCATGTGTTGGGAGTGAGAATAAAGTTCATTGTTAGCAGCAGAGCAAATGAATGTTGCTGGAGCCACTTCCTGAACCTAAGCTCCTAAGTTTTGCTCTTGGGTTGGGGAAGAGAAAAGCATATGTTGTGATCAGTACTGAGCTGTAATTATAAGTTGCCTAATTCTTTGAAAGTTGAGGTCAAATATCAGGAAAAATTTATGAATCAATAGCTAAGTAAGTGTATAGAGGCCTTATATTAGCACAACTGACATCTATTTCCTCTGTGTTTGTGGGTAATCCTCTGGGGGAATGAAAAGAGAAACCTATATTGAATGTCTGGGTTTCCTTTAGTGTTTAGGTACGGGTCCCTCTTTGGCTCCTCTGCTGCTCTAGAGTTCAGAAACAGAAGATATCAAAGAGAGACTTTGATTGGTCAGAATATGAGTCCTTTAAATTTTGCTAAAAGCTGCCTTCTTGAGTTTTGTGACTGACTTTAATTTCCCAGTCCTAGCAGGGAGCGCTACAATATTTCACCAAGGCTGTCTTTATGTATTAAGGCTAAGGGAACAATTTAATACTAAAATTATGAGAATATTAATGATAGCATGACAGAGTATATGTAGAGCTATCCATGAAACCAGGAAAATCTGGGTTCAAGCATAATGTCTAACACAACCTTATTGTCCTTTTTGAATTTCACCTTGCCATCTGCAGTCTGGTGCTCTAGTTTACAAAATCTTGTGGCATCCTAACACTACCAGCCAGTGTCTTAACTGTCTTTAACTCTCTCCTTAAGTGAGTAATTTGGACATTTCATGAAAACACAACATATAGAATCATGAAGTCATAAAACTTTAAGATTGGAATAGATCTGAGACATCATCTCGAGCAATTTTTACTCAACTTAGGAAGTTAGTTCACTCATAAAATCACTGATAAGGTGTGATCCAGCCTCTGAAGGATGCAGCCTTAGGACTTGGGCCTCTATGAACTCAGTCATCTTCCTGGGGCACCAAACTCTCTATTTGGACAATGTACAAAGGAACTTTGCCCTTGACCTTAGGACTATTACATTTTACCATTTTCTGAAGTTTCCTTGATCACTGAACCCCAACTCAAGGTACCAAACCCCATCATTCTCTGGGTCTCTGAATTATCTGAGCTTCTTGCATTCAAAGTTCTACAGTTTTCCATCCTGAATTACTAGGTGTCTCCCTACCTCTTCTGCCATTTGTCCTATTATTTTATTTCCTTCTTTCTTTCATCTCTTCTTTCTCCTTTATACTTAAGATCAATCACCAGTAACCATTAGGTCCTAAGGATACAAAAATGAAACAATCGCTGTACTTAAAGAGTTTGTATTAATTAGAAGACAACATATGCACCAACAAATAAATACAAAGAAACTATACGCTGGGTAGAAATAAAATAAATACAAGGTAATGTTGAGGGTGAGAACTAACAATGATGATACTCAAGATTGGCCTTATGTAGGAGGCTGGGCTGAACTGAACTTGGAAGGAAAATACAAAAGGGAATTTATAAGGGCTTAAGAAAAAAAGAATATTCAAACTGGGAAACGCAACAACTAAGGTACAGAAGTAAGAAGTGCTCATATCCGAGATCTCGTTAGTTTTGGGAACAATGAAGATCATTTTCTTATGCTTCTTCCCAGTGCACTAGCCCAAGGGACATGCACAGTCATATAAAAGACTAGGTTGAGGGAAATCCCGGGTATCAAGGCATTTCCTGGATTTCTACCCTTGTCTCCTCAGCTAAATGCTGTTCATTGTACTTCTCTCAACTTCATGGATTTCCTTATGGTTACATATGTTTTTGACATAAAGGATTAGTACACTGATCCTACTATCAGATCCATTTCTTTTGAACTCAGTATATATTTCAGTAGTCATAGTACTGCCATTAGTTTGACTCTTCCAATCTTGATAACCTGTGAGATATATTTAGCGCCTGGTACTGAAATCTCAGTTAATTTTATTATCTAATCTCTGTGTGTTAGCATATGGATACTTGGGGTCATAAATATTGTTTCCTAACACTTTTCCCAGTAGTTTTCCATTGTGAATCATTTCATAGTTCTTTCACTTCTATCTTTCTTCTTCAGTCTTACTTTTCTCCATTGCATTTTGTTCTATGTCAAGCTGTCATTTTCTCCTCTCTCTTTTAGCTGGCATTTCTTTGGAGAAGATCAGAAAAATATCTTGGCAAATACTCTCTGTAGCATCTATAAGAGGCACACCATCCTTCAGTAAGAGCCCACCATTCAGGTTATTTAAGCACTACTTGTCAAAGATGAATCTTATTCTTTGACACTTTCTGAATGAATATTTATTTCCTTTTGTTTTTCTTCCAAATTCTTGATCCTCTGTGAAAAGGTAGGAAAACACTGCCAGAGCGCCATGTCCTAAAGTTTTCTAGCTTGGATCTTATTGCCTCTAGAAGTAATTAGGTGGTGCAGTGGATAGAGTGCTGGGCCTAGAGTAAGGAAGACTTTAGGCACTTACAAGACTTTAGGCACATCATTTCACCTCTGTCTGCCTCAACTGAAAAAGGGTATAATAACAGCATCTACCTGTGTGGGTTGCTGTGCAGATTAAATGAAATATTTGTAAAAAGCATTTGGCAGTGTTTGTTGTATACAGTTGGAGCTGTATTAATGCTTATTCCCTCCCTTCCTCTTGAGTACTTTTTAATGATGTCTGTTTGGCTGTATTATATCTACAAGAAATACTTATGTTCATTTCAAAACTCCACCAATGCCTTCCACCAAAACTTATCTCCTATTCCTGGGGCCAATGATAATAACTGGTTTTCTTAAACCTACTAGTATCTATGGGTTCTCATCATTGGATACGACTTGTTTCCTTAAGAAAAATTCAGATCTACCTTCATTAAAAGTCTTTTATTTGCTGTATAGTTCTAATGGTTGAGTGTAAGTAACTTACAGAAAGAGCAAATAATGAGTTTACAAATGAGAGGAAAAGCAAATCTCACTTTTGTAATATTCTATTCCATCTAATGATATAAATGGCAATAATAGTTTCTATTAGAATTCCAAATTAAATGTCACATGAGTTTGCAATGACCTGGCTTAACAAATCTACTTTTATCACATCATTTTATTTCCTGAAAATTAACCTCTGATCAAGCAGCAGAAATTTTTAAACTGAAATTCTAATTCAAATTTAATCACTTCCTGTCTTGACTACTGCAGTTTCCTTTCTAGATCCCAAGAGAGCTCAGAAACCAAAACTAGAATGCATATTTTCAAAGAAGCAGGATCATATTGCCTAAAATCTATGTTCCCTACTAAAATTCTCCATGGATTTGCTCCACCCTCTGCTTGTGACTTCATTTCCACCATCCCCCTTCAATTACTTACTAGAATTTTATACTTTCTGTTCCTCTAATCTCATCCTTTCTGTTTATTTCCCACGACTCTCTATTATTGGGGTCACTTTGTCACACTCATTGCACCATCTGACTTGGAACTTGGTCTGTTCAGTCTGAGTCACTGAGTTATTCCTTTCTCCACATGACACGTTGAAAAGAGCTTCTCTGGCAAGATTGGTTGAAAGTAAAAGTGTGTCACTGTCTGAGCTGCAAAGGTCATTTATTCCCTTGGATTTTAATGCTCTCCCAATTCTGTGTGTTGGTTGTGTAAACTCCGAATATTTAATTTTTAAAATAACAATTTATTATCCCAGCTTTCTCTATTAAATATTCTCAATTTTTGTTAATTTCTCATAATTTCTGAATATTTGTGCTATTCTGTCCTGAACAAATTAATTTTTCCAAAATAATCTTTCAATTTGATGCACTCATAATACACATTTTAACTATCAAATCTCTTTTCCTTGGTTGATTTAGGAGAAATCTTGAATACGAAGCAAAGATCCATAATTACTAGACATAATTTTTCACTTTCAAAATTATGTTATCCATGTCTATGTTCCATATATTGTCTTCAAAGTTATTATTTGATAAATTATTATTAGTGAAAGCTTAGGAAGTTGAGTCCTTGTGAAGAATAGAAGCAATGTCATATATTTATGGTATAAAATGTCACTATCAATGACCTCTTGTAACATTTTCTCAGTGATATTTGGCAAGTACATAGGCTGTTCTGTTTTATTAGACTCAAGCAATAAGAAGAAAACCAAGTAATTGTAACATTTAGAAAATATTTTTAGTATAAATTATCTTTCATTTTGCTTTAGAGGAAATATGCAACTATGAATCTATCTATAACAATCCTGATTAAGTTCCTTCTAATGAAATTGAAGTTGTCTTCCAGAGTGGCTTTTAGAGTTTGGCAGATAGCTTTTGACTAAATGTGGCATATTTTTTCCTTTTTTTGTCTTAGCATTGCTTTTATTTTTTTTTTTTGTTACATTTAATTAATATAAGTTTTCAAGGATATAATATTACCATTGAAGATTATTTTTTGCTGCATCTCAGAAATTATGGTATGTTGGTTTATCATAATTTTCTTTTACATAGTTTTCACTTTTATGATTTATTCTTTGATCCACCCACTATTTAAGATTTCATTGTTAAAAATCTCCATTTAGATCTTTATCTTTTGTTTGTGGATCCTGAAGCAATTTCTATTTTTATTATATTATAGTCTGTAAATGATTCATTTACTATTTTTGTCTTTTTACATTTGTTTGCAATATTTATGTGGACTCCTACATGGTCAATATTTTGTAAAAATTCCATATGATGCTGAGAAATATGCATATTATTTAGCTGTCCCATTTAGAGAAGTCATGTCTTTAACTCTAGGTTCTCCAGAAATTTGTTCAGTTCCATATGTCCCCTTTTATCTTTCTGTTACACTTATCAAAAACTGAGAGAGTGATATTGAAGTCTCCTTCCACTGTAGTGTTATTATCTGTCTCCTTTTAGGTCAGATAATGTTTCCTTTATGAATTTGTATGCAAAGGTATTTGAGCATACAAATTTGTTTCTAATATTGACTTATTGTCTATACTTTCAGCATAATAGGTTTCTTATTTTTTCCTTTTTATTTTTGCTTTATCAGATATCATATTTATTATTCTTAATTTTTGGATTCACCTGATACATAACAAATATTTTTCTTTCCCTTGTTTTATTTTGTATATATTTTTGCTTTTTAAATATATTTTTTTCATCAGTAGCAGATTGTAGGGTTTTGTTTTCTTATTTGATTTGTCATTCTATTTCCTTTTATTGTATTTTTCATTCACATTTAATATTATAAGGTTTTGGTTTAAGTTTTCCTCTTTAAATCTCTAAATTGGATTTATTTCAAGTTATGATTTCCATCCCTTACTCTAAATGTAACACTATGTTCCTTCTATTATTTTACCTTAATTTTTTAAAAAGTGGTCCTGTTTCGAGTCTCTCTTTCCTTTACTCCTAATCACTTCTTTTCATTTGTTACCCTTTTCATTCAAGTTTTTGTTATGTAATTCTTACTCTCCTGTTTTCCCTTTTCAGTCAAGTAGATTCCTTCTTTCTTTTCTTCCTTTCAACTAGACCTATACATTAGTTTTTTAAAAATTTCATTTTTGTGCCCCTTTCCAAAAAGGATTTCTCTCACTCTTTCAATTATTCATTCTCTCTTTATCTCCTCTATGCCCTCACTCTTTGATTCATGATCCTTAGAATTAAATTGTCTCTCTCTTCTATCTTTATTTCTCATGTAAACTAAGCTTCCAAGATATCTATTCTAAACTTTCCCCTCTAGGGGGTTTCTGCTACAACTTTGAAGAGCTTACCTTTGGATTTCTCTTCTCCGTTGTGCCTAATTTCCATAACAGTGCCAATTGTTGCTGATGTCACAGAGGATACTTCTTTCCTTACACCTTTTCCCCACTGTGTCTCTGATTAGGCAGCTAGACACTAATCTGTTCTCACCCCTGTTTATCATTTTCCCCTCATTTCCTTCAAAATCTTCTTCTTGGGTTCATCCTCTCTCACTCATCCAGGAATCAGTTGCTCCCAGGAGTTCCAACCTTTTGCCCCAGCCAAAGTATGAGAAGTAGAATTTTCAAGCATCCAGTCACCAGGCCATGGTTAGCCCAAAGTCTCCATCTCTTTCCTAGACTATCTCCCTTCATGCTTAGGAACATTAATTATTAGAACTCCTTCCCCTTAAGACCTCTTTCATTTCCTTTCTCCCCTTTTCATTCATTTCCTCTTCTACCTCACCCATTCTTCTGTAGGTTCTCTTTCTGAGACCATAGACATCGCCTTCCTTTCATTGCTAGTCATTGATTTGGCCCTGACACATTGTACATCCCTCTCTATCCCCTTGTTCTCCCTTTCCCTTTTAATACCCTCCTATGTTGTCATGCAGACCTACAAAAAAACCCCAACACAACAGAATACACTGCTTCACCTATAGGTAGGGTGTTGCTAGGTTTTGTCCAGAGTTCCCCATGTGCTTCTCTTCACTGTTACCTCTACCACATTTTTTTCTTGACTCTTGTCTCATTGTGCATATGCAGAAAGAAGTCTCCAAACTGGAATCTCTGTTGTCAGTCTTTTGCTGTTGTTATCCTTAGCTGCAACTTTTATTCACTCTTGAATTTCTGTTGTTTAGGATGTCTGAGAAGCAAATACTCTCTTCACTTATTTTGTTTCCAAAAATGTTTCAAAAGCCTCTTTATTATTGATGATCCATCTTGTTTCATTTATGATTATGCTTAGATTTGCAGGGTAGAGCACCCTAGGCTGTATCCTGAGCTCCACTATTCTTTGATACATCATTCCATTCCCTCCTACATTTCTATCTGGTACAGAAGAGTCTTGCATTATTCAGATTTCTTTTCCTTTGTATTTTAAAGTCTTTATTCTGATGTCTTGTAGAGCACATTGTTTCTGATTTGGGTTGTTAAATTTAGTCACTTTGTGTCTTGGAGTTTGTAGCTTTAAGGTTTTTTTTTTCTGGAATTTGTTAATTCTTTCAATTGGAATTTCATTTTATATGTTAAGAAGCACTGCACCATTCTCTTCTATTATTTCCTTCATTATGAGGTTAAGTTTTTTGTTTTTTGTTTCCTTCTAGGTTGTTTCTTTGCAGCCTACCTTGGAGAGGAGTATGTCTTGTTTGCATAGTGAATATATCTTCTTTTAATGCTATTGATTTTTCCTTCTCTTCTTCTAGATTATTTTTCACATCTGTACATTTACATTTCCAATCTCTTGATCTTTATTTTGTTTCTTTGGGAACACTTGTCATTGTACATACTAGTTTTTCTGTTTTGTCCATTATTTTTGCTATGCAAGTCTTAAAATCTGCTCTCATTGCTCTTATTTCTCTTTTTTAATTACTCATGAAGCACATGTTATGGTTCCATGTTCTTTCCACTTTTCACAGGGTCTCCTGTCTCTTCTAGTGTTGGATTATTTTCCTTTATTTTGTAGTATTTATTCATAGATGTCTGAATTCATTTACTAGTTCTGGAGACCATGTTGCCTTCCATTGTTAATATTTACCCTGTTGACTTATCTCCTTTTATCCAAAGTCTTTGAATTATCTTTTTCCTGAGATGTTTGATAATTTGCCTTCCCCCTGCTTTATTTTTCTATGTCCACTTTCTGACTCTGTTCCCTCTGATGGTGGTTTCCTTAGGGGTTAGATCTCAAAGTGTCTCCTTTCATGATGAGCAATTTTCAATTTGCCAATGAAGGTCTCTGCCCCAAGTGACTGTTGGGTGGTCAGAACTAGCCTCAACTGGAAGGTGTGCTTTTTCTTTCAGGTTGAGTAGAGTGCTACACAGTGCATGATACCATCTGTCTCCACCCTCCCAAAGATGTTCTGTGCCCTTCTTTTTTTCCTCATATTTTCACATTAGTCATGTTGTAAAGAAGAATTAGAACCAGTAGGAGGAACCATAAGAAAGAAGAAACAAAAAGAGAGCAAATAGTATGCTTTGATTCTGTATGCAGATCCCATATTTCTTTCTCTGGATGTGGTTAGCATTTTCTATCTTGGGTCTTTTGGAGTTATATTGTAGATCCTTGTATTGCTAATAGGAGATAGGTCTATCAATGTTAGTCATGGCACAATGTTTCTGTTACTGTGTAGGATGTCATCCTGATTCTGCTCACTTCACTCAGCATCAGTTCACATAAGTCTTTCCAGGTTTTTCTGAAGCCTACCTGCTCATCATTTCTTGTGGAACAATAGCATTCCATTACATTCACATACCACAACTTGTTCAGCCATTCCCCAATTGATGGGCATCCCCTCAATTTCTAGTTGTTGGCCACCACAAAAAGAGCTGTTACAAATATTTTTGTACATGTGGTTCCTTTTTCCATTTTTATGATCTCTTTGTATCCCATTCCTTTTGTTCCTCAGTTAAGAGAGTTGCCACCATTAAATTTAAATTATTTAACAATATTATTGAAAGAGGTTCAAATGTTTTACCAGACAGCCACAGAAACCCATGGCACAAAAAGTTCAAGAACTGTTGGTCTAGTCCAACTGCTTTTCCTGTCTTTATTTGTTCAGTATCGTTTTTGCTTCCTCATGAAGTAAAATATGTTAGAGTCCAAGTGTTATATTTGCTCTTTTCTTATAGTGAAAAAAATTGTTGTGAAGATCTTTGCAGATCTTTTCCATCTTTCACATTGTTTGACTTTCCATTTTATCCTCAAATGCCCTCAGGATATCTTTTCTTGGTTGGGTCTCTCACTAAGCTTTCATTAAATTTGTTCTTTCCCTCTATTATATATTACTATTTCATAAAGTGATTTTTTTCAAAATCTTCCAAGATCCTTCTTTATAATATTTTACAAATAAACTTAAATTCCAAATCAGTATCTCCATTTGTTTCGGCCCTCTCTGTAAATTAAGTGTTTGATGATTAATGTAGTTTGAGGTCTCTTTTTATGCCCCACCATTTGCCTTTATATCATTAAAGCTTCTGTACAAAATTTTACCACTTTCTATTTTTTTAATTCATCCATTTAGCATTTGGTATCAATAACTTGCGTAAGTGGGTCAGGTTGGAATTGTATTGATTGTATCCTACTTTTTTCTCTCATTGTTATTCTTCTATTTTTGTATTGATATTAGTCTTTGCTTTTGTTTGCTGATTCTGTGCAAATAATTGATTCAAAGATGACTCCTATGTTGGCAATTATTCATTTTCTATCGTTTAAAATACAATTAATTTTGTTAATATAATGTGTGATAATACTTGTTGCTTACCATATATTGAGCCTCTTAATTTTTAATCATTGCTATTTAGCTGCAAATTCCTTTTGTATTTAGGTTTTGTTTATAGTGAGGATGTCTAGATCCATAGAATTTACTTGTCCCAGTACTATACCTATTTCTTGCTCATTAGGTAACATTGAATTTAGAGCTCCAACTGCTAAGTTAGTGATCTAAAAACTGTGTGATTCTTAGCATTCCTTGCTCTCTGCTTGATGGCTGTAGAAGAATGAGAGGAACACATATGGAACTATTTTGTATTTTTCTTTGTTTCAGGAGTTACCATGACTGAATAATTCATTACCTCTTGGCCGGCCTTCAGGTGATCAGCTTCTTAGTAATTAGGACATTCAGGTACTAGGAACGCTGGCACCTTTTCAACCTGGAAGAACTTGCTAGATCAGACAGTTCACTGGCATAGAACTTGAATTCCACCTCCACACCATGACAAGATGTCAGAATAGAATTCTGTGGAGGAAAAAAGCAACAAAGATAGTAAAATTCTTAGGAAGTAAAGAAATTCTATAAAGTCAAAGTTACTTAAGCTGTATGATACAGTATGAAATGGATTCAACTTGGAGTTGGGAGACTAGGGTTCAAAACCAAGTTCTGATGCTTATTAGCTGTGACCACAGGTAAGTCAATTACTCTTTCTGAACCTCAGTTTTCTTTTCTCTAAATGTGTATAATCATATTGGAACTCTTTATTTCACTGATCATCATGAGTATGTAAAGCTTAATGTTCCATTTAGAAAAGATGATTGCTAACTTTTGTTGGTTTACCATTTAGTACCCTTAGTTTTATTCAGAAAGAGGTAAGGTTGCTCTGGACCCTAATCTCAGATACTTGACATGTAATTATCCTGATCTAAGTTTATAACAACTCTAATGTCAATCAGTTAGTCATCTAGCATTTATTAAGCACCTACTTTATGCTGGGGTCTGTCATAAGCACCAGGGATACAAAGAAAATTCAAAGACATTCTCTGCTAATAAGGTGCTCACAGTGTAATGAGAAAGCCCAGCTCAGATATCTCCTCATTTTTTACCTGGATATACTACTTTCAAGCTTCTTTGACTGAATCCTTAACCATGACCCTGTATAGGGTATTTTTCAGCTTCCATTTATGTTTTGTGTTCCCCCATTAGAGTGTAAGCTCCTGGAGTGAGGGGTTGTCTTTCTCTTTTTGTGTTTGTTTACTCAGTGCTTAGCATAGGGCCTGGCACATGGTAGGAACTTAATAAATGTCTATTGACTATTGACTAATGGGGAAAACAGTAAGAAAACAAGTATATGCAAATAAGCCATATAAAGGACAAATAGATACAACCAACAAAGGGGAGGTACTAGCATTAAGGGAAATAAAAAAAGTCTTCTTAGAGAAGGTAAGATTTCAACTTTAACTTGAAGGAAACCTAGAAATCCAGCTGATGGATATGAAGAGGGAGAGAGTTCAAGGCATGGAAGACAGAGTGAAAACACTGAGTCAGGAAACAGAATGTTATATGTAGAAAAAAGCAAAGACACCAAGGCCACTGGATCACATAGCTCATGGGGGTTGCAAGGTGTAAGAAGATTGGAAAGGTAGGAAGGGGTCGGGCTATAAAGGGCTTCGAATCCCAGAGGATATTTTATTTGAACCTGGAAGGAATAGAGATCCCCTGGAGTTGACTAAAGTTTAGGAAGATTAATTTAAGTGGAGGATGGAGTAGAGTGAGGAGCAACATGTGGCAGGGAGACTAACTAGCAGAGAATTACAATAGACCAAATGTGAGGTGATGAAGTCCTACCGGGGGTATCCATGTAAGAGGAGAGGAGTTAGCTCATGAGAAATGCTAGGAAGGCAAAAACAAGACTTGACACGTCATAAAAATACCTCTCATCAGAAAGAAAAGTCAAGTATTATAGTTACAGAAATTGCAGACATTGAATTAGCTCTGGAGTTGATATGTAGTGATAATTTGATGCTAGCATATTGCTTGTTTCAAGACAATCCTTAAAATGCCTTCCATGCTCAACCATTGTCATTTAATGTCTCACCTTCCCTCAGTTCCAGTATAAACACACAAGTTCCACTCATTTCTCCTCCCTGCCCCCAGTCTCTCTCTTTTTTTAGTGATCTCCAACTTAAATAATCCTCTTAATCTCTAAAGTCTCTTTAACTCCCATGGAATATTTTAGGTACCAACTCCTAAAGTAAGCTGTTTCTTTTCATATATTAGGACTTTCTCATTTTTTTTCTGTGTATTCTCATTGCTTTGTATGGTGCCTTGTATATGTTAGGAGTTTATGAAATGGTTGTTGAACTGGATTCAATTAATGCCAGGGTTGATTATTCACCATCAGTCTCATGAGTTCATGCCTTTCTTTTTCATGCTTTATAGAATCACAGATTATCAGAAACTGAAATACCTGTCTTGGAGATTATGCCACCCAACCCCCTAAACTTATAAATGAAGACTGGAGATTGTAATAGGAAGTGAAGTAACTTGCCTACTGTCAGGAAGCACTAGGTTGAGGACAAATGGAAAAAGTAATTAAGGACAACTTTAGCATCAGATTCCAAAGGGAGTGGTACTCTATTGAATGGAAAACTTCAGAGAAAATCAAGATGATTCAATCTAATATCAATGTTTCAGAATGCCTGGAATAGGTCATCAGGTTGGAGGTTCTGCTCTCTAGCTAAGGGCCACAGTTGCTGTAATGATAATTTAAATGGGAAGATCTTTCCCATTCATTTATAGGCCCATACTTGGGTCTCATGGAAGCCTGAGTCATATGGAGCCCTTGGTGGGAGGAATTTGCTGAATTCATGGAGAAGCAAGGGTGGAACAGGAAGAGACAGAGCTAGAGCAGAACTGAGAGGAAGTTAGTCAGAGAGCAATTAGAGTTGGGAAAAGGTATTATGATAAATTTAGCTTTCTGGTGTTGAGATTTGACTTCTGGTATCTGAATAAATGTTCTGGTTCTGTCTTCCATGTGGAGAATTTGTTGTATTTTGTGATTCAGAATTGTGCTGCTGGCCGCTATAGGAACTGTGAATATCATGTTGGTGCTATAGTTGCCATCCTAGGGGCTGGTTATGAGAGGGTGTCAAATACTATTGATTCCTATTCTCCATGCCTTCTTCCCCTTCATGCAATCTGGGCTTAGAAACCACATGAAAGATTTTCAGTGAAGAAAGACCAAGCCAGGAGCTGAGCAGCCAGGATTGCTACAGTAGGCATCAGAGTTTGGAACACAGTCATTTGCACCACTACTTCCAGTAGCTAATCCTCATCAAATGAGGAGCTTGTCTCCTTTCCCACAGTTCCAGGGAGTATATGATTCATAGATCCCTAAGAGGAACCAAACTATTCACTTACTGTGAATTCTAGTTCTTTCCTATTCCTTCTTGTTTCCTCATTATAATGCAAATCTCCTAAGAACCATAAGATTGTTATCATGCCTATTTTTATATTAATTAACAAAGAGCCTGTCTTATGAATGTATTTTTAATGAAACTGGTGCATTTTTGCATAATGGGAAGATTTTTCCCATCCATTAATAGGCCCATGTGACCCACTTGGGTCTCATGGAAGCCTGAGTAGCATGAGTCAAGCCACATGGAACAAGAAGGGATGGAGCAAGAAGGGTGGAACAAGAGAAGGCAGAGCTAGAGAAGAGCTGAGAGGAAGTTAGTCAGAGAATAATCAGAGCTGGGAAAGGCATCAACTAGCATGAGTGGGAGGGCTTGTTTGTGATTTTGCTTAAGGGAATCTGTTTGTGATTTGTTTAAGGGAGCTGGTTTGTGGGAAGCCTAACAGAGGGAAGGCTTAGCAATAGTAGTGCCCTTTGAATTATTGTGTATGGATTTCTTTGTTGCTATGATGGATTGATTTTCTGGTGTTGGGATTCATTTATCTGGTGTTTGGCTAAATGTTTTGGTTCTGTCTTCCATGTAAGGAGTCATGTATTTCATGGTTCAGAATTGTGCCAGCATATTCATGGCCACCATAGATGCTGTGAATATCAGGTTGGTGCTAGAGAACCCTGTACCTAGGGCAGTCATAGGACCATTAGATTTATAACTAAAGGAATCTTAGAAAGTATCTTTACCACCTAGTCCAATGCCTCCATTTTATAGATGAGGAAACTGAGGCCCAAAGATCTGAAGCAACATTTTCAGAGTCATGTGGCAAATAACTGACTGATTTTTACCACTACACAGAATGTTCTTAATCTGGGAATCATGGACTTCCAAGGGGTTTGTGGATAGATTTCAGAATTTGAAGGAGAAAAAAGTTTATCATTATTTTCACTAGACACTAACTGATCACATTTTCTTTGATTATTTAAAAGCATGATTCTGAGATGAGGTTCATAAGCTCCACTAAATATCCAAAAGATTTTCAAATATATAATAGTTAAGGAATCTTGTACTACATAGAACATCTTAATACATGATTGTTCAATTGAAACATAGCTTTATTTTTCTTTTGAAAAGGTGCTTTTAAAAATCATAGAACAAAGTGGATGGTTTAGATTAAATGTGCATTTCTTCCCAAACTAGAGTTTTATCAGAAATATCTTCCCTATTGAAGCTCAGTAATATCAGAGAGAATGATACTCCTGTGTCCTTATTGAAGGGCAACAACTTATGATCCCAGGAGAGCTCCATCCTTCCACTCCTTCTTGTTTTACCTTCTCTCCTTTCCTCTGTAGTGAAAATGCTATTTTCCACCTGAGGCACATTCTTCTAGATTTTGTTCTTCCTGTGAACATTTCAATAACCTTTTTTTCTTTCCTGTGTAGACACCAGTAGAAGGGGAGACTTTGAACTGTGCAGAGTAGCAGCAGCTAGGAACCCAAGGCAGGAGTTGCTATCCAACACTCCTCCTTCCACCTTTTAACCTTGAACGATGGCCTCTTTGAGGGCATGCCAGTTGACAGTTGCCTGGTATACCTAGATTTCAGAGATCATCTGGTTTATTTTCATTTTTTACTGCTCCAGTATATGTGGAAGATCAGTCTGAAATGGACACTACTATATGTGACTTTGGCCATGATAAGGAGATCAATGAGACAGAGAGCTGGATATTTCCTCTGGGATTCAGAAGAGGTATTCTATTTGTCTTTATTGGAAGTAGAGTTAGGATCAAGTAGAAGATAAATCAACTTTTCAGACAGTTTTTCTTGACTAGTTGACCTGGAAAACTTGCTAGAGAAGGGTATCAGTACCGAGGTTAGTGCTTGCTGCTTAAAACTCTGTGGTTTTCTTCCAAATTTGGCAGATATATGGACTTCCCCAAATAAGTAGCAGAGGTAAGATTGGAACCCAGATCTTCTAATGCTGTATGGACACTGAATCTTTCTGCTGCTTCTTTTCTTTTAGATATTTTAAAAAAACCTTCCTTTGACAATTTGAAATGTTGAATGGCTAATATGAAAGTATCTCCCCTTTGTTTCATATCATACAAGTGTTATTAGTAGTATGCGCTCAAGCCTCATCAGAATGTAATATTCCATCAAACTTGTATCATTATATAACTTCTTCTAGAGTTTGTCTTTGTAGCCTGCTAATGGGTTAGACATAGGGGACCTTTCAAAGGGTAGTGGCACCATTTTTGTCCTTTTTATAAGAAGGATAGACTAAGTCTTTTAGTGTGACAGATTATGAAACAGTAATGCTTACCTTCAAATGTTAAAATTTTGAAGGATGCTATAGATAAATCAGTCTTATTGTACTTGGACATTTAAAAAGGTTAAAAGAGGTTAATAAAATGAATGTGCTTAGATAATGTGATACTTTAGAACTTAGGTACTGAAGGAAAAATCTAATAACCAGGAGCAGAAAGAAAAATAGGCTGGGAAAACATTTTAATATGGGAGGTAGCAAACATATGGAACAAATTATTTAAAAGAAAAAAAAGAAAAAAAAAAGAATATACTCCCAAGCTGTAATGAGCTGGTTTGGAAACCCTAATGAATTTAGGTTTGGCGAGAGGAAGATTCTCTTTTAAAGACTGTCTTTTGATTAGTTTTTAATGAACCATTTGTTCATTTAGAAAATAAAATTTACCAGATAAACACATACCGTAACAATGATTAGGAAGTCCAAATACCTACCAGACTACTGGAATGATTTTTTAATGATTTGTGTAAAAAAAGGACCTCTGCAAAGGCCAAATACATACACCAAACACCTTTCATAAATCATTTAAATCAGTGCATATAACTTCTAAAAGCATGAGTGGCAAGTGATTCCACAGAAGGTTCACACTGGGATTTGTGCCAATGATGTGAGGCCTTCATTGACAAAGCAATCTCTTGAGCTTCGATAGTAACTTGGCTCTGCTTGATGCATTCTCACCACTGGCCAAACCAGTATTTTTTCTTGATAAAATTTTGTTTCCCTCTAAGTTCCCTTGGTTTTCCATTCTGAGAAAAGCAGTCATTAAGTAGGACCATGACCTTCAGGCAATGTCACCAATCTACTTTTCCACTATCACAGGAGGATGTGCTTAGTAGATGAGAGGAAGTAAAATGCAATACAATTCAAATTAAATAGAGATTTTGGCTCTGTGATTATCACTCTACAATGAGAGAGTATAGCCATGGAATAGATTAAATTTAGGTAGGAAAAAATAAAAGGAGAGAAGAAAAGAGAGAGAAAGAGAGCGACATACACAAGAGAGAGAGACATACACATACAGAGACATACACAAGAGAGAGAGACATACACATACAGAGACATACACAACAGAGAGAGACCTACACATACACAGAGAGAAAGTATAAGGGAACTGTATATTTCGATGGAAAAATCTAAATATTGGAGAATTGACTATATAAGTAGCAGATTTTCTTCCCTAATAGTAGAGTTATAGCAGATAGCAAGCTGATCTTGAAGGTAGGAACACTTGAGCTTAAGTCTTGCCTTTGATTCATATGATCTTTGTTAAATCATCTAAATTCTCAGTGCTTTACATAACTTTCTAAGACTACAGACTGCAGAGAAGATGTTAATTTGCATATTGGTAGAGGGAATTTCCTCAGCTGGGAGTTCCCTATGCCAATTAAAAAGTAGATTCAGTTCTTATCTTTATTTTATTCAGTACTGTTTCTCTACTAAGGTTCTACTAGGATACCTCCTTATGGTGTGAGTATGGAAGTGACTTTGGGTTCTTAAAGGCTGTGTGGCCAGACCTCAAGCTGTGGCAACTCCTGCAGATTCAGACAGGCTTTGAGTTTGAGCCTGGAGATAGGTTTTAAGTCCACTATCTAAGTGACAGATTAGTTAAGTTTAGAAAAGATCATCACTAGGTTGGCTATAGGGAGATTTATTTTTTGGCCACAATGATTTTCAAAGCCCAGTCAAGACCCAGTTCCAGTGGATGTTGCCAGAAGTCAGTGGCAGTATAGAGTAATAGAAAGGAATTTAGACCCATGAATGTCAAAGGTTCAGAATTCTAAGCTGATTCCAGCTATATATGTGACCTTACTCATCTGATATCTCTAGGTCTTAGTTTCTTTAACTTTAAAATGATACAATTAGACTAGATGATGCTTAAGATACCCCCTCCTCTCCTATGATTTATAATTGATAAGTGCTAACTCCTAAAAATATGAAAGACCCATTGTTACACAAGATAACGTACATTTTAACTGCTGAGTTAACTTAGTTTAATTTGATATTCCTTAATTTTCTTATTTGCTTTATCTCTGTTGATCAATCTCCATAACATTTCTTTACCAGTGAAATATTATTTTACTCTGTAGTACAGAAACAATACTAGCTCATGAGTTTTATTCAACAGTTTTAAAAACTTAATCTTCAGATCAGAATTGGACAAATATTATGTCCCTTTTAGCATACTTGGATACTGTGAGAATTTGAAATAACTGTGATTTTTATGTGTAGGTACTCCTTTTGCTGACACAGATCACCACCCTTCTCAACCTTAGAAAGGCAATGTGTGACGCAGTAGAAAGTATAGTATCCTGACAGTCAGGAGAGAACTGGGTTAGAATTAGGTTTCTGGGAATTATGAGTTGTATGATCATAAACAAAACACTTTGCCTGAGTTTCTTTTGTGAAATACTGACAATAATGTCTGTAGAACTTACTTCACAGTGTTACTGTGAGAACTCAATGAGATAGTGTACATAAAATATTAAAATAACAAATATATATCAGCTATTCTTATTCTTGCTATTACATGGTTCTGTGATTTTTCTGGGGCCATGATAAGTAATGGGTTTATGAACAGCTTATCTAATGATAAGCTCTACAAAGTCATTAGCATAGTCTTTCCTGCTTTGTGGGACCCAACAGAGCTTGTCCTTATTGGCCAAAGTCTTTCAGAATGCAGGGCTGTCTCCAGTATAAGAGGTGTTATAGAATTACAGATTCAGAACTATAGTTATAGTTATAGTTGAGGAAATAATGGACTAGAGTAGTTAAGTGACTTGCCCAAGGTGACACGGACAGTATAAGAGGGAGCCAGAACTGTAACCCAGATTCTCTGATTCCAAGGTATAATAGGCAGCAGTGAAGTTTTTTTAGCAGGGGAATGATAGGTTTAGATCTGTACTTTCAAAATATAAAAAATGGCAGCTTTTTAGAGAGTAAATTCAGGAAGAAAGAGTCTGGATACAGGGAGATTGATTAGGAGATTTTACAGTTATCCAGGTGAGAGTAGATGAGGAATTAAAGTGGATGTGATGCTAATGAAGAGAAGAGAAATCTTGGGAGAGATACTGTGGAGGTAGAAATGACAAAACTTGGCACATGATGGGACATAGGTGCATTTATTAATTTTTCATTAAGCATTTTTTAGAATATTCTAGGAATTGAGATCATATTTATTGTTTTATAATTTGAGGACTCTCTTCATGCTTCTTTTTTTGAAAACTAAAACAGCATTTGCTCTTTTCCAATCCTTCAGTTTCTCTTCCATTCACTGTGACTCAGATATTGAATGCACCAGTCTTTTTGATACCTGGAATAGAGCATCTGGATCTCTGACTTGAACATGTCAAGAACAGATAGATGCATTCTCTCTCTCTCCTTCTCTCTCTCTCCCTCCTTCCCTCCCTCCCTCACTCCCTTTCTCTCTCTCTCTCTCTCTCTCTCTCTCTCTCTCTCTCTCTCTCCTCTCCTCTTTCTTCCCTCTATCTCTCTATTTCTCCTTACCCTGGGTAACAGTCTATGATCAGTCATTTGTATGCCCTTTCTAATCCATAATTTACTCTCTTCAACATTGAAACCATAAGAGAAATATATTAGTGACTCTGCATTTTTCTATCTTAAAATGACAAAACCTTGTATTTATATAGTGCTTTAAGATTTATGAACTACTTTCCTCACAACAATCCCATTAAGGTTTTAAATGTTATGCCCATATGACAGTTGAAGAAGCTGAGACTTTAGAGTTGATATGCCTTACTCACAGTAATAGTAAAATGCAGAGCCTGAATTTTAACTCAGATTTCTTGACATCCAATCTAAGACTTGTCCCACCATGCTTCCTTCATCTTATGAGGATTTTTTAGAAAAAGAAGCCCAGCTATATTTAGTATTAAGGGGGTATAATTCTATAGTTAGTCTAATATAACCAATGAATGGGACTGTTTTGATTTTCTATGCAGAATCAGACCTAAAATACCTGAAAAAGAATCTTTCATATAATCACAGGTATATTGTTAGAAAGGTACTCAGGAGTCCATTTAGACTAATACTTCATTTTGCAGATGAGGCAAAGGAAGATTGTGACTCATGACAGGTAGTAAATGTGAGTGCAGGATTTGAATCCACAATTTCTGATACTAGAAAGAGTATTCTTTCCACACTGCTCCTCGTAGTAAGAATCCGCTTGTCATCTAAATCTCACAAGGTTGTTGTGAGGATCAAGTGAGATAATACAAATGAACATGCTTTGAAAAGTATGAGTATTAAAACCGTTGATAATTGCCACAGTGAACCATTCCTTCTCTTCCATAGTCCTGGTAACACATGGTTACAATCCAGTAGACTTGGAAGTAAGGGAATCAACTATTCCTCATTGTTTCTTCCAAACTATCACTGACAATTGCATATAAAGTATTCCTATTCCCTGATGATTTATGGGGGTAAACTTTCCTATCATGAATTATTCCTTCTCTATACAGAATTTTACGGTATACAAAATAGTCTTCTATCTACTTAGCAGAGGCAAAGCATACTGTTCCTCAGATCCTTGTTTTTCATGCCTAAGGACAATTTTTTCTCAAGAAAAATTTGGTTTCCTTAAAGGAAGACATTCTTTGAATAGGTAACATTCCTAACTGTGAAATAAGTCTGAAAAATCCAGTGTTTTTTGCCATCCAGACCTATAAAATCTCTCTGGAACCAACATTACTACTTGGAAGTCTGGGCATCCATGGACACATCTGCACATTTTCGGTAAAGAGGAAGGGAAGAAAGTACTTTTAAAAAGGATGAGCCTTTCTCTGGAGTTAATTTAAAGAGTGTACTTTAAAAAAGACTTGTAAATTTTTCAAAATACTTTCACAAACTCACTCTCATTTGATCATTTTAACAACTTTTAAGACAGCCATAAACAAATATAATTATTCCATTTTATAGGTGAGGGACTGAGTTTCTTAGAAGTGAGGATTTACCCTGCTTCACATAGATTGTGACTGTGCTGGAAACTAGGATTATCTGATTAGACATCAAAGCTAAGTCCCACTTTGCAACCTATGATGAAATAGTATGTGAGGAAGATAACAAGTGCTAATGCATGATTTTTCATTTATTCGTTCAAGATATAATGCCATAACAACTCAAGAAATATTTACTAAATGCCTACTGGAGAATGCTATGCCACAACATTTAGATAGGACACAGCAAGGAGTCTCCTGCCTCAGAGATGCCATACAGAATGATCCATGATAGGCATGTTACTGACACCCAGAAATCCTTTGCTTGGTTTCCAAACAACAAATCCTCTGAGAAAGTTGTGATGTTTGGCTAACAGAACTACAGTATGGCAGTTAATTCAGATTCATCACAACAGAAGATAAACCACTACTGACTCTAACTAAACAAGAATGCAATAATTTATTTAAGCAGTCAATGAATGTTTTAAAAATTATAGTAAAGATAAATCGTGTCCTATTGTAATCAGATGACTTTATTCCTCTTTTAAAATTATTTTTAGGCTTCTTGTTCCCTGGTGGTAAGGAACTGAGTGATAGTATTTTAGTATTCTACAACATAAGACCAAGTTATCAAAAGATACTGTTCTAAACAAAAAAGTTTATGGAATGCACTAAAAAATATGGTAACTACCTCTATTTTATCTTTGTAGATGTTCAATTATTTATGATGATAGTGTTATGAGAAGATGGGATAATAAAAGGAAAAATAAAACATGTTAAGACTTAGAGAATTAGTTTTAATTATTTACCTTATGTAAGAGTGACAACCCTGGACCCTGTTGCCTGAAGGCCAGATGTGTTTGTTATGCTTGATCTCTCATCCGTGACCTCTCCAGTCCCATATGGAGGTTTGAAATATCTAGACCAGGTTTTTTTCTGTGAAGTTTGGATTCAGTTGAAGGGCTGCACTTGAGGACCTAGAGGGCCACATATTACCTCCAGGCCATAGGTTCCCCACCCCTGACTAGACTCTCTGTAATTAACGCCAACTCCCATTGATGAAGTTCTCTCAATTATAGGAAATCTCCTGCACCCCTGTTCCATTTATCTCCTAACCATAGAATTAGCTTTTACAAAGGAATATTTGCTTAAAACGTGTAGTAACAAGTATACAAGTATATTTACAAACTATCCTCCATAACCCTGAACCACATCAGTCTCTTGAGACAGAAGGGTGTGTGTATGTGTTAAATTCACAACTGAGCTTTGTCCTATATTCTAATTCTAAGTTCCAAGTCCAAAGCCCACCTTGGATTCAAGTCCCAGGTACACTGGCTTCTCTGAGCTTTGTTAGGGGATGACTGGCTCCAGCATCCTTCCTGGAATCCTGCTCCAAGTACAAATCTGGCTCTAGTGGATTATTGCTTGCCCCTAGAAAAACTGAAAAGGGCAAATGAAACAACAAATAAAAACAAACCCAAGTCCATTTCTTGTGGTTCAGGGGCCTAAACGGGGAGGCTTGAGAAGGAAGCCCTTTTCCTTCTCATAGCTAGTGATATTTGTCTGGGCTCTGGGTAAACTTGACATATTACCTTCTCTGGACATTGTTAAAAAAATTCACAGCAAAGAGAGTGAGTCTGGTTCTTTTAAAGACCTTTTCTGGTTGTGCAGCCAAATGAAAAAAGACTCTTCCATCCGTGGGGTAGGGGAATGCAGTATGTCTTCCTCAATAAGCAAAGTGTCTCAGTGTTGGGTGATGTGGGCATGTACAAGGCCATCCCTGGTTATATTTATATATAAAACTGGATTAATTAGATATTATATTATGGAGCCATTTATGACTTAAGAAGCAGGAAGGCTTTGCTATATGTTCTCTATGTCATCATCTTCCTTTTGTCCTTCTACAAGCTGCTATAAAGGTGAAGTGACATGTTCCTGGCCACCTCAGGGAGATAAAATAAAATTGCTCAGTCACACAAGGAACAAGTAAGAAAGCTGGTATTTGCTAAAATCTTACTTAAAATTTTTGCATCTATGTTTATTAGAGAAATTAGTCTATAATTTTCTTTCTGTGTTTTGGTTCTTCCTGGTTTAGGCATCAAAACCATATTTGTATCATAAAAAGAATTTGGGAGGACTCCTTCCCCAATTTTCCTAAATAGCCTATATGGTATTGGAATGAACTGTTCTTTAAACGTTTGATAGAATTCACTTGTGAATCCATCCGGCCCTAGAGATTTTTTTCCAAGGGAGTTCACTGATGGCTTGTTCAATTTCTTTTTCTGAGATAGGGTTATTTAAGTTTTCAACTTCCTCTTCTTTTAATCTGGGCAATTTATATTTTTAAAAATAATCATTCATCTCATTTAGATTGTCGAAGTTATGGGCATCCAGTTGGGCAAAGTAATTTCTAATTATTGTTTTAATTTCTTCCTCATTGGAGGTGAGTTCACTCTTTTCATTTTTGATATAGGTTATTTGGTTTTCTTCTTTGTTTTTTTAAACTAAATTGACCAAAAGCTTATCTATTTTATTGGTTTTTTTCATAAAACCAACTCTTAGTTTTATTTATTAGTTAGTTTTCTTAATTTAAATTTTATTAATCTCTCCTTTGGTTTTCAGTATTTCTAATTTTTTATTTACTTGGGGATTCTCAGTTTCTTCTTTTTCTAGCTTTTTCAGCTGCATGTCCAAGTCATTGATCTCCTGTCTCTATTTTATTCATGTAGGCATTCAAAGATATAAAACTTCCCCTAAGAATTGCTTTTGCAGTATCCCATAAGATTTGGTAGATTGTCTCATTGTTGTCATTTTCTTGAATGAAGTGGTTGATTGTTTCTGTGATTTGTAGTTTAAGCCACTCATTCTTTGGAATTAGACTATTTAGGTTCCAATTAAGTTTTGGTCTATCTTTCCATAGCCTTTTATTACATATAATTTTTATTGCATTATGATCTGAGGCCAGGGCTGGGGAGGACCCTTTTTACACAGGTGAAAAAGCTTTCTCACTGACCTTTGAAGCTTTCTTTGGCATTCATGGGTTGAGGGATCTGAGAACTGCAACTTCTTCTGGTAATTCCACTCCCGCTTACTGTTCTGGTCTTGTTCCTGCCAGTGCCACAGAGCCAAGGCTGGTCTGGGCTCCATGTGTTGCTCTCCACTCCATGCCCCATGTGATAGATCATTCTTTTTTTTTTTAATTGATTAATTAATTTATTTAACTTTTTACATTCATTTTCACAAAATTTTGGGTTCCAAATTTTCTCCACATTTGT
>CM053773.1:12559525-12591737 GCA_028658325.1 Potorous gilbertii | reverse complement strand
TTTCAAGATGTTATTTTCTTCAGCATTTTTTTGGGTCTCCTTTATTAAGGTATTGACCCATTTTTCATGCTTTTCTTGCATCTCTCTCATTTCTCTTCCCAGTTTTTCCTCTACCTGTCTAACTTGATTTTTAAAATCCTTTTTGAGCTCTTCGATGGCCTGAGTCCATTGGATATCTATTTCAGATGTTTGGGATACAGAGGCCTTGTCTCTTATGTCTTTACCTGATGGTAAGCAGTTTTCTTCCTCATCAGAGAGGAAGGTTGGAATCATCTGGTCCCCAAGAAAATAACCTTCTATGGTCTTATTTTTTTCCCTTTTCTGGGCATTTTCCCAGCCAGTTACTTGACTTGTGACAGTCCTTTCCACTCCCGCCTAGTTCTGCCCAGCTAGTGCTTGGGGGTCTGAGATTCAAATGCTACTCCCCAGGCTCAGGGCTTTCAGAGGCCTGCCTGGCTGCTATTCAATGTGAGCTTAAATTCTGGTGCTCAGGTGGGGGCAGGGCCACCCCCCAGGCTCAGTTTCCTCAGGGGGTTTATGTGGAGACCTTCAGTAATGGACTCGAGATCCTGCCTGCTCTGGGAAATCCTGCCTGCTCCGAGAGCCCCTGTTCCCCACTGCCTCTGCTGCTGCCTCCTGAGGGGGCCTGAGTTATGGAGACACGCCGCTCCCCTCTCAGCCAGCCCAGAGGTCTCTCTCACTGACCTGTAGAGATTCCATCCCTGAAGCCTGCTCAGGTCTGCTCCTCCCAGGTCTGCATGGCCAAGGTAGGGCTGGATTCTGCTCTGGTCCTGTATGTGATGGACCTTTGGTGAGGGTTTTTCAGGTCTTTCTGGAACAGAAATCTCCTCCACTCTATTGTTCTGTGGCTTCCACTGCTCCAGAATTTGTTAGGAGTTCTTTACAGATATTTTATAGGCTGTGGTTTCAGAGCTAGCATAAGTGTGTCTTTCTATTCCACCATCTTGGCTCTTCCCTGTGATAGATCATTCTTGTTGGCCTTCTGGGCTGCCCTGGGCTGGAAATCTCTTTCATTCTGTTGTTTTGTGGCTTTTGCTGCTCCACAATTTTTTTAGAGTCATTTTTTACTGGTATTTTATGGGGGGCTATGGGAGAAGAGCTAGCATAGGTATGTCTTTCTACTCCACCATCTTGGCTCTCCCTCCCCTTCTGGTATAGTTTTGCTGTCTGTTTCTTCCTTCAACTCCCTTAACTTGTCCTCCAAGAATTTGGATGCTATACCACTTGGAGCATATATATGTTTAGTAATGATATTGCTTTGTAGACTATGGTGCCTTTTAGCAGGATGTAATTTCCTTCCTTATCTCTTTTGATTTGATCTGTTTCTACTTTTGGTTTGTCTGAGATTAGGATTGCTACCCCTGATTTTTTTTATATCAGCTGAAGAACATAATATTCTGCTCCAATCTTTTACCTTAACCCTGTGTGTATCACCCTGTTTCAGATGTGTTTCTTGTGAAAAACATATTGTTGGATTATGGTTTTTAATCCATTCTGCTGTCTGTCTCTGTTTTATGGGAGAGTTCATCCCATTCACATTCACAGTTATGATTCCCTCCATCCTCTTTCCCCCTATTTTTGCTTTTAATTCTCCCTTCTCCCTTCCCCTCCACAATAGAGTTTTAATTTTTGACCACCACCTCCCAGAATCTTCCCTTCCTTCTTTCAGCCCTCCTCCCTTTTACTCCCCCTTATCCTTACTACATTTTCCCTTCCTTTTAGTCTTCCCTCCCTTTTCTTTCCCCTTCACCTCCTACTGCCTATAGAGCTAGTTAGATTTATATATGTAATTAAGTTTACTGTTCCCTCCTTGAACCAAATCAGATGAGAGTAAATATCTCACTCCCCTCTTTCTCTCTACTGTAATATAATTTTGTGCCTCTTCCTATGATATAATTTACCATTCCGGCCTCCTCCTTTTCACATCTTTTGTTACAGTCCCTTCACACTCTTAAATCACATTTTTAACATCACATCATATACTTTATACTCACTCCCTCTTTCTGTAATAAATATACAATTCTCATGGTTAACAAGCATCATCTTCCCTTTTAGGGATGTAAACAGTTTGTCCATATTGAGTGGAAAATTTTTTTTCCCTTTGTTTATCTTTTTATTCTTATCTTGAGACCTGCATTTGAAGATCGAATTTTCTATTGAGTTCTGGCTTTTTTATCAGGAAGGTCTGAAAATCCCTTATTTCATTGAATGTCCATCTCCTTGTCTGAAATATTATGCTCAACTTTGCTGAGTAATTGGTCCTTGATTGTAGTCCCAGCTCCTTTGCCTTTGGGAATATCATATTCCAATTCCTTTTATCTTTTAATATAGAGGCTGCAAGGTCTTGTGTGATCCTGACTGTAGCTCCTCGATATTTGAATGGTTTCTTTCTGACTGCCTGTAGCATTTTCTCCTTCACTTGATAGTTCTGGAATTTGGCAATGATATTCCTTGGTGTTTTAGTTTGGGATCCCTTTTAGGAGGTGAATGGTGGATTCTTTTGATGACTGTTTTTCCCTCTGTATCTAGGACTTTTGGGCAGTTTTCCTTGATGATTTTTTGGAAGCTATTGTCCATGTTATTTTTTTTTATCATGGCTTTCTGGTAGGCCAGTAATTCTTAGATTTTCTTTCCTGAATATATTTTCCAGGTCAGTTGTCTTTTGAATTAGATATTTTACATTTTCTTCTGTCTTTTCATTTTTTAGAGTTTTTTAGACTGATTCTTGATGTCTCATGAGTTATTAGCTTCTACTTTCCCAATTCTAATTTTTATCAAATTATTTTCTTCAGTTAATTTTTGCACCTTTTCCCCATCTGTCCAATTATTCCTTTAAAGGAATTATTTTCTCCAGTTAGTTTTTGTATTTCCTTTTCTAGTTGTCCAATTTTCCCATTTAGGTTTTGTGCTTCCTTTTCCATTTTTCCAGCTTACCCAGTTATGTTTTGTGCTTCCTTTTGCATTTGTCCAATTTTCCTTTTTAAGGTCCTGTTCTCTTCAGTGAATACTTTTTTTCATACTTTTAAAATTTGTTGGCCAGTTTTTCTTCTATTTCTATCATTGGGCTTTTAAAATCCTTCTTAAGCTCTTCCAAGAGTGGTCTCTGTGCTTGTGACCAGTTCATAGTCCCTTCTGAAGTATAGATGGGAGTACAGTCTCAGTGCTGACCTCTTTAGTATTCGTTTTTTGGTCCTTCTCCCCATAGAAAGATTCTGTGGTCTTTTCTTTTCTGCTTTGCGTCTTACTCATGATGATGACAATCACCCTTTTCCTGGCTTTTAAAGTAGATCTCCGCTTCCAGGGCACAAGGGGCTCTGTGCCACAGTTCTTGTACCTTGAACTTGAGCCTTTGTGTGTTGTGGCCTATGGTTCTTTCAACTAGAGGCTAAAGTGCTGTAGCTTACCTGGTGCTGAGCTGGCTGGTGTGAGAAAGCAGAGTCCAGGTGAAGTGTTTTTGTGTTTCCCCACATTTACCACATTTACCCTGGAGCTCACTTGTTAAGTGTGGGGGAGGGGTGGTTTGGCCATAGGAGGTCTCTTCTGCTGAGCCAGAGCATAGGCAAGCTCAGTGGTTAGTGATTCCAGCTGCCCTATTGTCTTCCTGATTCCCCTGGGGTGCTGAGCTAGCTGGTTGCAGGGCTCCACCCTCCTGGGGCTCTGAATGTCCTCCTGGTTTGCTGAGGTGGGGCTGTCTGGGACAGCTCCAGTCCTGCACTGATCTCCTTCAACCATAGCAAGAAGGACCCTCCTTAGTGATTTTCCTAGCCTCACATAGTAAGAGACTGTTTGTCCCTTCTGCTGATCCCACTGTTCCAGGATTTTTCTGGGGAAATATTTTGTGGTTCTTTCAAGGTCAACAAGGGAAGGGGGAGAGAGCATTTACTTATCACTCCACCATTTTGGCTCCCAGAAGTTCAAGTAGGTACAGACGTTTAATCTGTGGGCTGATAGTCTCAGGAGCAGCTGCTGCAGATAAGTGGGGCTCTGAGACTCTCACTCTCTCAATTCTGCTGGACTCCTGTCCTGGGCTGATATGCCTGAGATTCACAGTGTGGCCACTGCCTCAGAGTACTCAGGGCCTCTTGCTCAGCCCTGCCTGGGGGTGGGGGAGGGGTGATTTGCTGGTACATCCTGTGCACTGTGTGCTGTGTGCTCCTTTAGCCCCACAGAACAGATCTAGCATCACTCCTGTGTCATGTCACACCCTCAAGTCACATACTTCAGTGTCTCCCTGATACTTTTAGGATGAAATATAAATCCATCTGTTTAACTTTTAAATCTCTTCACATCCTGTCCCTTTCCTCCTTTTCTTTTCTTCTTACTTTATTTGCCTCAAGGTACTGTACAATACAGTGACATTGGCCTTCTTGCTGTTACTTGCAAATGAGATTCCATCTCCCAACCTCTTACCTTTTCACTGTTTTCCCCCTAAGTCTGAAATGTTCTTCCCCCTTACCTCTACCTCTTGGCTTCCTTTACTTTCTTCAAGTCAAGATTTAGATCTCACATTCTGCAAAAGACTTTTCTCATTTTTCAACACCCTCCATTCCCATTGCTAGTGCCTTCACTTTTAGATTACCTTCATTTTATACTGAACTCTTATGAATATGTGTCTGTATGCATGCATATGTGAGTGTATAGGTGTCTATGTATATGCATGTATATATATACATACAAATATGTATACACACAAGTATACATACATTTTGGCTTGCATTTATATAGAGCTTTAAGCTTAAATTGTTTATATATATAATTTCATTTGATCCTCACAACAACCCTATGACGTTGGTGGTTTGATATCTTCATTTTACTGATGAGGAAACTGAGACCAAGAGAAGTTAAATTTCTTGCCCAGCATCACACAGTTCCTGTCTGAGGCAAAATTTTAACTCTGATCTTTCTACCCCCAAGTCCAGCACTCCATGCATTTTACTGTCATGATATCTGCAATTTTTTTGCATATTGTCCCCTCCATTGTGGTGTGAATTCCTTGAGAACTGGGACAATATTTTCTTCTTTCTTTGTGACCCCACTGCTTAATACAGTACCTGGCATATAGTAAACACTTAACGAAACTATGTTTACAGACTGGCTTGTGTATACCAGACATATTCTTGACTGTTCAGACACTAGCAGAGGAGATGACAGGCTTCAGAAACAAAAAGTTGTATCAATCAATCAAAAAGCATTTCATTAACACCTACTTGGTGCCAATCACTGAACTAGGTACAAACTGAACTAGAATACAAATACAAAGGTAAATAGTCTCTGCCATTAAGGACCATGTATTGCAAAGTGGATGCATGGGAAGGGAACTTTAGGCTCAAATGCTACTTCCACCATGAGGCTTTCCTTGATATTTCCATCATTTCAGCTCTCAAGTAGTTTTTTGTTTTTCATCTATAGAAAATTTATTATTCAACCCAGTCGCAATAATGAAGTACCTACCATGTGCATTGGAAACAGATTAAAAAAAAATCTAACACTCTTTATCCTCAAGGAAATAGAGCATGTATATCATAGTTCTCTTTGTATTTCTCACTAAACTGTAAGCTCCATGGAGTCAGGGATGTTGGGTAAACCTTGCAACTTTTCTAGTACCGACTACAGTGCTACATATACAATTGGAGTTAATTAAATATTGGTTGAACTGAATTGGTGGTTTGGTATCATGGTAAGAGGACTGAGTTGGGTGTTAATTTCTCCCTTGGAGTGTGATGTTGGACAAGTCATATATTGCCCCCTGAAACTCTGTTTTCTCATCTGTAGAAGGAGTCATTTGAACTACATTATCTTTGAGTTGTCTTTCGGTTTTAAATCTATGATCCTATGAACTGTAAATTCCCTTAGGCTAGAGGACCAGAAGTTGTATCAACTTAAAGGAGGAAACAAGTAGCTCATAGATTTAGAAGTGGGCAAAATTTAGCCTCAGTTTCCTCATGTATAAAATGAAGAAATTATCTGTCATCCAGAGAAACCCACTGAACCCATGGTTTCTTTACATTCTGTGCTGTTTCTTATTTTGGGACAGATCATGTTGAGAATAGACAAGATGGAATTTTCATCTCAGCATGAAGACAAAATGAGAGGAGACAAGTAATAGGTAAAGAAATGGCATCAGAATCAAGAAAGACCGTGGTTCTTCTCCCATTGTCTGACCCTTGGAAGGTAACAACCTTTCTGTGTTTCTGGTGTTCTCTAGGGTTAGAAGTTGCAGGACAGGTCCTGATTTGCCCTGAAAGAGGGAGTCATTGCTTTTGGAGTTCTCTGCTCTAAGAAACCACAGACCTGGTCCAAATCTGATGATAAAATGTCCTTTGTTTCAGTTATTTTCCCTTATGAGAGGAATTAAAAAGAAGCAGGAAAAATTTTTTTTTTTAACGTTGATGCGGTTCCTGTGAGATCCCAGTTGCAAAGAGCATTGGAGATAACCCAGATGGAATACACAGGTGGAGAGGGGATATTATAGGGAGAGCCAAAAGGGACTCAGTCGGAGTTGGAGGTTAGAACATGCCCTGAGAATGCAGCTGTGAGCTGTGGGAAGACAAAACTTGTAAAAACCAAGCAGCTGTTCAAATGAGTCAGGAAAACCTTTAAGAGGGAGTAGGAAGGAGGGAAGAAAGAAACAGAACAAGCTTGTTGGTGAAGAGGCCAAGGACAGGATTGAATGTGAAGAGAGGACTGAACTAAGTTTCTCTCTTTTGTGAAGATTGTTCATAGCGGAATAGGTATCCATCAGGTACTCTGCTAAAGCTTGTAGTATCATAGATCTCTAGCTGGAAGGGACTTCAGAGACCAGCTGGTCCAACTCCCTTATTTTATAGTTGAAGATACTGGGGCCTAGGGAGATTATGGGATTTACACAAGGTCACACAAGTAGTAAGAGCCAGATCAGGAAACCCTGCCTTTTAGAGCACAAATATTCATGCAAAAACATGTTTGCTTTCCCCTCTTTAGAAAAACTGATTATCACTTGCAAAAGGCTCAGTAATATAGATACTTGTATCTGTTTTATATTTAACATCCAAAAGTTGTTAGTATATAAAGTTATATAACAGTCACAGAGTTCGAATGAGCTTTTTTAGTAGTTATTGATAATCCAGATATTGACATTCCAGTTATTGATTCATCAATCAAATGGATAACAAGCATTTATTAAAAAGCTACTATATGTGTGATCACATTGTGCTAATTTCTGGAGATATAAAAGTGATATTTCCTGCCCTCAAGGAGCTTATTACTATGGAATTACAATTTGTTCACATATAAACAAATTTGGAAAATATGCCAAATAAATTCAGTGATTTTTTTCTGGAGTGGGGAGGAGGGATAGAAGATGGTAATTAGCAACTGAGGAAATCAAGAAAGGAGTCCAAAAGGATGTGTCACTTGAGTTGGGCCTTAGAATGAGTAGAGTTCTCAGAGGGAGAAGTGAAGAGGAAAAGCATTCTAAAAACAGAAGGCATCCTGTGCAAAGATATGGAGATGGAAGATGGAATATCATGTATGCTGTTATCAGTTGTATCTGACTCTTCACGACTCCAGTTTGGAATTTCTTAGCAAAGATTCTGGAGTGGTTTGCCATTTTCTTCTCCATTTTACAGATGAGTGTAACGCCAATGCAATAACCAGAGCAGCCGCTATGGATGTGCATGTGTATTTCCAGGGTAAATTCACAAAATATAAACTCTCTTCCTCAAAGATGAAACCAAGACATTTATTTGAACACCAGAAAGCCAAATCCATTACAGTAACAAAGGAATCTATACAAATTATCAATCCCCAAGCCTTCCTTCCATCAGGCCTCCCCAAAAATAACCTCCTTTAGGCAAAATCACTCCCTCTCTCACTTACACGAGGTGTTCTGCTTTGCTGCCTGCTATTTCTCCCAGATCTGCCTCACTCTCTCTTCCTGCTGCACCCTTCCTGCTCCATCAGTTTGGCAAGCTTCTCCTGCCACTGGCTCCACTCAGGTTGTGGGCTGGGCCAGAGTTCAGAGCAGGTCACATGGGCCTATTAAGGGAGAGGGAAGATCTTCAAATCCCCTTAACATTACAATGAGGAAACTGAGGCAAACAGGGTTAAATGACTTGCCCAGGGTCATACAACTAGTAAGTGTCTGAGGCCAGATTTGAATTCATGAAGATGAGCTAGCCACCTAGCTACCTTAATGTGATGTATAGGGAATAGTGAGTGGGCCAGTTTGGCTGAAATGTAGTATATATAAAGTAATGTGTTCGGTCTGGAAAGATAGGGCAGATGGTAGAGATCTTTGAATTGCAAATAGAGGAGTTTTTATTTTCTTTGAGAAGCAATAGGTGGTTACTGAAGCATCCTGAGTATGGGATTGATATGGTCAGACTTGTTCTTTGGGATTATTAAAGAGGCAGCTGTGAAGAGGCTGGATTGGAGAAGGGAGAAACTTGAAGCAGGAAATAGTTCAGAGGAGAGATGATAAAGGCCTAAGATACAAAATCTGCATCAGAAAATAAGAAGTTACTTTATTTTAGATAAGTGCCACTGATGAATTTTCTTCCATTTTTATGAAGCACTAAAGTTTATTTTCATGGAAAAGGAAGACAAGAATAGATCCAGTACCATTTGTATTTGTTGACCTTATTGGATCAGTCAATCAATTAACCAGTCAAGAAGCATTTATGAAGGTACAACTCAGTTCCTGGCACTATGGATAATGAAGACAAAAAAATGAACCAAACCTTGCCCTAAAGGAGAAAAAAAAAAGACAGGTACTGATGCAGGGATGGGGATTAGGGAGAATGTGGAGTAATAAAAGGCTAAAAGTTAGTAAGGGTTGAATTTTGTTTTATATTTTTGTTTTTTTTGCTATTGACATAAATTATTAATTTAGTTTTCAAATGTCCTTTATAACCACCTTTTCCCTTTTTTGGTCATACCTGTGATTTCATCTGTGTAAGGGATCTTCAGGTGAGAAACTGACACATGCTGATTATATATGACTAGATAAGTCATTTAATCTCTCAATTCTTTAGTCAATTCTTCTAGACAATAAGTTGTAGGGCAGTTACTGATATCTACTGGTAGAATCAGTTCCCTCCCTGAGAGATGTCTATGTCACTGAAGTTACAGAGCTAGCCAAAAAAGAGAAGGGTGTTGCCTTCCAGAGAGTGGGCAATAAAAATTGAGGGATTCTCTGGATCTGCATCTCTTGTCAATACGTAAAGGGTTATTCATGGGGTCATATTAGTGGTAGCTGAGGAATCAAAACTACCTCCCAGACTTTTTACTTCATAGACATGCAGTAAACATTTGTTGAAGGAAGCGGGGGGAGCCTAGTTTTGAACATAGCATCTTACCTTTTTTTTTTGCTCCAGGTGATCTGTTTTCTGTTAACATTGAATATCTCAACCTTAAGGTCATAATAATTTGTACTTCTTTTGGACTACATGTAACACAGAATTCTGAAATGGTAAAGTCATACAATTTTCTTGACATTCTATTTTCAGTAAATACATTGAGGAACAGTTAATCATATATTGTAAATAGTGCTTATATACTTTGTGAAAATCTGTGATTAATTAGAGTTTGATTTTAATAATCAAGCCATGATGGCTATTTTATTTGGTCATTGTTGTATTAGCCTTTCTTTCTACAGAACACTGGAAACATGTTGAAATTTTGTCTACTTCCAAGAAAAACATGTTTGTAATGATGACATTATTTTCCTAAAGACCTGTAACACAACTGCCTAATTTCTTGCTTTTTTGGCATTGTCAGGCACCTTTGGTACTTAACCATGACTGCTAAGAGAACACAGTGAAATGGTTAGCATGAAACTTCCAGACAAGGTTTCTAAGGACATAAAACATATGGGTGAGATATTTAAGGACAAATCTACCTATATCTAGGTCTCAAATTCTTTCGAGAATGGTGAGCTAGTGTAAAGATCATATAGATTTTTGCCCAGTATAATAGAATATAATAGTAATTAATACTAACAAAAAAGAGCAACAGTCAACATTTATATAATACTTGAAAGGTAAATAGCAGAGCCAAGGTTAAATCCAAGTCATCGGACTCCAAATCCAGTGTTCTTTTCACCTCACCATATGGTCTTCTCCTTGATAAGGAGATGTTGCTTTTTCTTGGTTATTCACTGCTCTTAAATACTTCCACCCATGGCTAGTGACCTAAATGAGACTGGATAGAAAAAAGCAAGTGATTCCTTATGCCTGTATAGCTCTGTCGTTACTCTTGAACTGCCTGTGTACTACTCCCCTCGATGCTCATGAAAGCTCTGTGAAGTAGACAAGATCTTATTTTGCCCATTTTTGATATAATTCAAGGTCACAAAGGCTAATCAATTTTTAAAAATTCACACTACTAACCAATGACAGAGCTGGGTCTAAAATCCCAAGCTCCATACTCCTGACTCAATGCCCTTTTTACCCCACTGTGGGACTTCTTTAGAGTCCATGTCACATAATAGTTCGAATGCCTGTTAATCAACAAAGTCTAAATTATTTTCACCTGTAGGAAAGCCTGATACTTTCCTGTGTGCTGCCTTTCCCAAGGCACACATGTTTGGAACTAATCCTTTGATCTTACTCAAGGTTTGGAATAGATGTGAGTTTGAATAGTAGCCCTATTGTTTTTCTTATTAGCAAGCACTGAGCCATTAAAAAAAGTTTTCTCTTATTTATATGTATGGATTAACTGAGGCAGTTAGGTGGCTCAGTAGATAGAGCACTGGGCCTGGAGTCAGGACGACTTGAGTTCGAATATGGCCTCAGACTCTTACTAACTCTATGATCTTGGGCAAGTCACTTAATCTCTGTTTGCCTTAATCCACTGGAAAAGGAAATGGCAAACCTCTCTGGCTTCTTTGCCAAGAAAACCCCATGGACAGTATTGACATGCTGTGGTCCATGGGGTGAGGAGGAGTTGGATATGACTGAGCCCCTGAGTAACAATGAACTATTTTTCTAGTTCTTCATTTTCTTATGACTCATCACCTATCCATATTCTTCTTTCACTTCCTTTACCTGAAAGCAGTAATACTATGGAACTGGAATATTTCATAATATCAACTTGTTAGCTTAATTGGTAAGAGAACTGAACTAACGAAGCCAAGGGTGTGGGTGGGATCTCATATGGGACCAGTTAATCATATGTAGGGCTGAATTCCTCTAGTCTTTTCTCTTCTCCTTCTCTTTTCCCTCAGAGAGCTCTCCTGACTTCAGCTATTATCTCCTCTGTTGACTACTCTCAGATCAACATTTTCCAGTCTTAGGGACCATCAAGAAAGCCTTTTGCAACCCTTAAAGGCAGAGAGTTATAAATATAAATTATTAGTGGGAACTCAGCTTACACAGCCCCCTCTCATTGAGACTTTGGATATTGTTTCTGTACCTTTGAGAGACAAGAAATACCATCCTGTGTATTGATAGCTAGCTTTTATCTGTAGAGGAGCTGGTGAAAGCCATGGGGAGAGGACAGAGAGAAAATTTGTCCAGGGGAGACTAGGAGAGTGAACCATACTCATGAGTCTGTGAGAGATTTTAGAGTTAACTGCTATCTTTGAGAAACCATTTAAGAAAATAGATTTTTAACTTTTATTCAATGGACAAAGCATTCTGTGGAAAATTTCCAAGAAATTTTTAATAGACATTGAAGAAATTAATTGTTGGACTGTCTCCAGTGTTAGGATGTAAACTCTTTATAATAGTTAATTTATATATTGCACTTTAAAGTTTGTAGAGGCAAATATTGTCACATTTTATTCTTACAACAACCCTGAGAGTTAGGTACCATTACTACTCCAATTTTACAGATGAGGAGACCTAATTGGAACACTGGGGTGACTTGTGCATGTTCACACAGGTAGTAAATGTTTGAGGTTGGATTTGAATTCTGTTCTGCTTCTAGGCCTAGCGCTCGGTTCACTGTGCCCTCTAGCTCCCTCTTGAGAAAATACCCATTTGTATTTGTATACTCAGAACTTAGCACTGTGCCTGGCACGCAGGAGGCACTTAAAATTTTTTGTCAAATTAAAAGAGATTGGAAGAGACAGTTGTAGCTGTTGGTTAGAGATGACTCGGACTCTGATCTCTCTCATAACTGATTCCTTGCTGAAATGTTTGCGTATTTCTTAGTATTATTTGTTATTGTTAACAAATTGTATAGACAGACACACTGAAATCTGTCTAAGCCAGAGACCAGGGTTTGAGTTAGAAGAGAGAAATTTCTTCATTTTTCATAAAATGGATTTGAAATTCAAAAGTAATTGAATTAATTAGTTTGTTTTCTGTTTCCTTGTATATGAGATAATATCAAAACATATCTTGACTGCCTTTGAATTGGATGTGAAAGGATTAATGAGGTGTAGTGAGTCAAGTAGCAGACAGATTTGGGTAGAGACTTGGTGTGTTTGGCCCTGACAGCCCCTGAGGAAAATTGTTCTTACCATACAACATCCCCTCATCCACTTACATAGGGCTGCTACAAAAGAGGCCCCCAAGGACCCAAAAGACTGTTAATATTCCATATAGAAGTTCTTGTTAACTAGACTCAGCAAGTGTAAGATAAAAATTATAATCTTTCTACACCACACTCATTTTTTATCAGAATCTCTCACTTCTTAAATCTATTGAAAGCATCCACATTCTATTTTCCTGCACCCTCCTGTCTCTCTAAGACCTTGGCATTCTCTTTGACACTTCTCTCTTCATCTCTCACGCTTAATCAGTCATCAGGTTCTGTTCATTTGTATCTTCCTTGCCATTTCTTCTGGCTCTTCTCTAGATTAGAATGTCAACAATTCATGCCTACGTAATTGTATATGTATTAATTTCTAGTCTCCTAGTCTTCACTCTATTCCAATCCATTCTATACCATATGCACAAATTAATCCTATACAATGTTTTCTTAATTGTTCTCCCCTGGGAAGAGCCTAACATGTCCATCTGGGTATTTGTACAAGTCTGGCATTCAAAGGCCTCTATTAACTTACCTATTCAACTCTCTTTCCCAGTATTTTCCCATATGAATCATACACTCTGTCATAAGGATGGTCCCTAAAATTTTCTCCAGGGTGTATCTCACTCACTCTGTGCCTTTGCTCATTTTATGAATGAGAAATTGAGTCTCAATTCAGTTGCAACCTGCCCAGAATCACCTGGGAAATGATGAGATAGATTATAAATCCTCTGACTCAAAATCTTTCAGGTTTTTGCTGTATCATGCTGCCTCTCATCTTCTAAATTTACCATATGCACTTCTTCCTTAGTGATATGATGCTCCCTACTCATTTTTACCATGTCGTGTTCTGCCAAAATTTGATTATATTGTTATTTTATTTATAGGGTACCTAGGAGGTGCAGTGGTTATAGTGCTAGGCCTGGAGTCCAGAAGATTCATCTTCCTGAGTTCATATCTGGCCTCAGATAGAGGTGTGTGACCTCAGACAAGTCACTTAACCCTGTTTACCTCAGTTTCCTTATCTGTAAATTAAGTTGGAGAAGGAAATGGCAAATCATTCTAGGATCTTTGCCAAGAAAATTCCAAATGGGGTTGTGAAGAATCACTCTTAACAGCATCATCATCAGTGTCAACAACATATGATTTTATATACTCTATATTAATTCAGATGGAATTATATTTTAATTCAGTAAACCCAAAGCAAGACAGGAATACAAATGTGGTATGAAAGACTAGCTAGTCTGCTAGTGAGTAATAGAATATTAATTCTGAGTCTGACACTTGGAATCTCTGTGAGTGTAAATAAGTCCATTAATGTGAGGCTAAGTTTCTTCATCTGTAAAACAGGGTTGACACCACTTCTACTACCTACCTCACTGAGTAGTTGTGAAGAGATTATTTGGTAAGCCAGAAAACACTCCATAAAATGTTACTATATATTAATCATTTGATTATGCTTGCTGTAATTTGTGTCCTATAAAAGGTAGTCTTGAACTGTATTAGAAAAATCAGAATTCTTAAAAATAAAAGAAAAGGTTCACATCTAGTTGAGGTGGTTGAGTTTCCTGCTTATACATCAAGATGGAAGAAGAAGAGATGTTTTGAAGGGGAGCTAATTGTGCTTTATTTCATGCCTTTCTCTTTGGGACCTTGAGTTGTTTTATTAACTAAGAAGAGATGAGAAACTAGAAAATGGCCTAATAACGATGTATAATGTATGATGACTTACTATACAAATACACTTGTTGGTTTCCATGGGGATGATGTTTTTCATATGAAGAAATGTTTCTTTCTTTGTATCCCTAGTACTTAGCACAGTATCTGACACACAGCATGTGCTGATTGGCACACAATAAGTGCGACTTGACTGACTAACAAACAAACAAGTCTAGAACTTAGGAATCCAGGGAGTGGAAAAAAAATGGGGGAAATTTTATTTGCATTTGCAGGAGAGCTAGCATGAGGGACTGGTAAGAAAAATGGATTTGGACTAGGCAATTTTGGACAGATTTCAGTTTTGCTACTTACAGGTTAGAGGTAGTTGGTGGCTCAGGAGATAGCGCATGGGGGCTAGAGTTAGGAAGACCTGAATTCAAATCCAGCCTCAGATACCTCCTTTCTGTGTGACCCTGTTTAACCCAGTTTGCCTCAGTTTCCTCATCTATAAAATAAGCTAGAGAAGAAAATGATAAACCAATCTTTGCCAAGTATTTGGCATTTGGGAAACTGGAACAATGACAACAAACTTACAACCTAGGAGACTTTTACCTCTCTGGTCTTCAATTTCACTTGTAAAAGGAGGAAGTTGGAATCTGAGTCAATATGATACAGTGGATAAGAGTAGTGCATGTGGAGTTAGGAAGACTTGGGTTTAGAATTCTGCTTCAGTCACTTATTAGCTGTCTGAATTTTGGCAAGTCACTTAACTGCCCTTTGACTTAGTTTCAGCATCTGTAAAATGGGTAACAAATGAGCAGTTACTTCACTGGATTGTCACGAGGATCCAATGACATGCTAAATATAAAATGCTTTCTGAGCCTTTAAATAAGATATGCTGTCATTATTGCTTCTAACTCAAAAATCTATGTTATGGCTCTTAGTCTGAGCTGTCTAAATGATGCTGTGCTTAATTTGCCAAATGTGCAATGAGATGGGTTGGAATGAAGATTTCTCTGCATTACAATGCATCTGCAAATGCCAGGCCAATGAAAGATCTTCAGTGCCTTTGGTTCAGGTCACTTGTTTCTTCTGTCTTTGTGATGTTGTTGATACCCAGCTTTTCACCCATCGCTGAGAAAGTGAGTAAACCATAGGAAGTGAGCCAGGCATTGTAGGCAGTGGTTAAGTTTCTCATTATGCTTGGCACCTGGGGTGCAGTGACTTTCCAAAGAACTATTTGTGGTGCTTCCCAAATGAACCAGCAAGTACATGACTAATTGTGTTGGTTTTTTTGTGTTAGACTTGGGGAAGCTAATCTATATTTTAGCTTTGTCAAAGATAGACATTGGGGATGTTATGGTTTGTCTGACTGTCCATCTGTCGTGGGAGCTGTGAGCTACAAACAGGCTGCATAGCTGCTGAGGCACCACTCAATGACACAACTGAAAATTGAATTGAAAAATTGAAAACATATATTCTTCTCAACATTGTTGGTTCCATGGCAAGTTCCTGGGACCTTGTCTTGTTGCTTGAGATTTCAGGAAAGCTTGATTTCAGTTTAGAGCATGTTCTTGATTAGTTTTCTGGGCAAATCAGAGATGGCAATGACATCTTAATCTTTAACACCTTGGAGGGCTGAATGTAGAACTCAAACTTATGTTTGAAATGAAGGCTTTTCTACTAATCTACCCCATTCAAAGGACACTGGGCTTCTGGCTGTGTTCTGAGGGTCCAGTTCACTGGCTATTCTCTACCTGCTCCTCAGGAAATATAAGGAATTCTTGGGTGTGTTTGCATGTTGGTCATATGGCAAGAAAACTCTATTGACCCTTTTGTGGAAAATGTGTGCATTAGCATAATATTAAGTTATTATGCTATTTTAGCATAATATTGTTATAATATACAATATTAGCATAATATTAGAATAATTAGGACAATTTTAGGATCAGATACAGCTGAGTCTCCTTTTAAATTGATATGAACACAGTGTTTCCCTTTCATCTGCCAGCATCATCTTAAATTTCCATTTAGTTTACTCACTGATTTGCTTCTGAAGTATGATAGCATTTACAACAATTGTAGTCATATATATCTTTATATTCACATAATACTCTCATGCACATTATTTTAATGGGTCCCCACCAAAACAAGCAAACGATAAAAAAATGGACAAATACTATGATGTCATGAAATACAAGTATTATTTTCCTGGTTTTAGATCATTTGTAAAACTGAGCCTCAAAGGGGTCAAGAGACTTGCCAAAAACATGCTGGGAAGTGATAGTTAATACTTGCACTCACAGGTCTTGACCAAAGTCCATTACTTTTTTTATGTTATAAATCCTTCCCTCTTTTTTGGGCCAGATCAGTGATTTCATTGTTATAGGAATTCCTGGAGAGGATATTCCTTCTGCCAGTGCAATATGAAACTTGTATTCTTAGATAGTTGCCTTGGGCAAAGGAGAATGAAACGACTTGTCCAGCATCATCCAACCTGTGTCAGAGGTGGACCTTGAAGTGAGGTGTTCTTGCCTCTAGTGCCCGTTCTTTTCCCATAAGTTCACATTGGCTTTCATTTAAGCCTCCTGTTAAAGATTTCTTATTGGCAGACATAGGTTTTAATAGTTGATCGCTTCAATTCAATAAACATTAACTAAGCACTATTAAATACAACAATTCCTAAGCTGAGGGACAGACAGGTTAAGACATAATACATCCCAGGCATGTAACAGAACCATCTTGATGGTAGAGTAAGTGGAGGTCATGTGTCAAAAAGGCCTTGGCACCTTGAACTCAGATTTTTAAATCTATTAGGAAGAATTAATGTATTAATAGCTTAATATCCTATATGAGACTTTAATTCAAACCTGCTAAAGACCTATTCTGAGTCCTCGTTGTAGTGTTGACATCATTGATTCTAGATGGTTATCTGAACAGAGCATAAGATTTAACAGGTTCAAACATCATCCCAGTGAAAAACTGACTATTCTAGCTATCTGGAGATAAGTCTCACCTCCCTAAGTCTCATTAGCAACAGGTTGACCATACTGTAATGAAATCTGGCCCTAGCAATTCTTGAAACTAAGAAAACTACAAGGACATACTTAGTTCTAGGTAGTTCTGTACCTTCATGAAAATCCCCTTTAGAATGTTTCTCCTTCCCTGCCCATGAGGTTATTTATATTTTGCTTGTAGATCTATAGTGTGGAGCAACGCAGGAAGCTCATTCCACTTTTGCAAAGCTCTAATTGGCCATAAGTTTCTCTTTATATCTAGCCTAAATCTATTTGGCTATTCCTTCTATTTCTGCCCTCTGCATCAAAGCAAGTAAAGTTTTAACCCTTTTGGATATAGCCATTTTTCAAATATTTGAAGCTAGTTATAGTACTTTTCATACCCACCCCCAGGTCTTTACTCTCCAGACTAAATATTATCACTTCTAAATGGAAAAAACTCCAAACAACCAAAGAAAATTGATCAACATCCTCCGGATTGATCACCATCATATCAATGTTTTTGTTAAAATGTGATGCGTATCCAAAACTGAAAACATGTGCTCTGAAAAGAGCAAAATGAAGCTCATCTATCACCTTCTAGTTAGACATTTATTCTGACAGAGGAGGGCCTATATTTGTTATTTTGTTGATGTAGTTCCCAGTGAGCAAGCTCTGTTTTTGGCATCCCAATGAATAATGGCTCCAAAACTTCTCCTCTTATAAAATTACCTAGGAGCACAGAGAGGTTAAATGGTTTTCCCTGGGATGCACAGACAGGATGTCTAAATTACAGGATTTTAAACCCAGGTCTTTTTCATTTTGAGGTCAACTCTCTGTTTACTATATTTTACAATCTTTCCTTGAATATTATGCCACTTACAATAGAGTCTATGACCACATTATCCATTAGTCAATGGTATATGTACTTAAAAAGTTGAATAAGTTTCTGATAGGTTGAGTGGCATAAGTGACATACAAAGAGTAACATAGTCACAATGTGGCAGAGGCAAAATTTGAACCCAGGTCTTCTTAACTATGAGATTGACTCTTTAGGTAGTAAACTATTTTCTGATTCCTTAATTATAGCCTTTATGACAATGGTCTATGAATAAATAGAGAGGTATTTTTGATGAAATATGAGGCAAGTCCAATAAGAAGTACACTTTGGGAAGCTTAAATGAGAGTGCTTATAAAAAGGTTTGTGTGTGACTTTCATAGATAATTTTCTAGAAGATTCTATCTTCAAGGTCATTCAGTTGATATCTGAAAGGATTTATTGTTTTTTGATTCCAAGAAAGGAATTCACTCAATAGAGGAAAATGCAGACCCCCCAACCTTGATCCTAAACCTAACCCAACAATTTATGCCCCATACATACTTTAAGGTCATACAAAATTTTATGCCAGATGCAACCACAGTAAAAACTTTATTTTTCAGTCCTCTGATAATCAATATAAAATAAGGCACAAAACAGAGAGATGCATATTGTCTATAGGTTTTACCAGTATCATAAATAGCATCCTGTATAAGGGCCTTCCAGAAAGGAGATTTGTTAGAATTAACCAGACCTGCCCAACCATGCTTATTATTAATGATATTGTATTGAATAGGTCCGCAATTACATTTACAACCACTCAAGATAAATAGACTTAGCAGTATACATAGGAGAACCTAGAAGAATGTAGGAGAATGCCCAGATTGTGAGATATAGTTTTATGGACAATTCATTGAGTTGATTGATAAGGGCATGGGTATTGTCCAGGAACTGAAAATGGATATAAAGTTGGTTCAAAACTGAAAAAGAGGGAGAGTAGGTTAGATAGATTTCAGAAATTATTTAGCATTTTCAGTGATTTTTCAATGTTTGTTGACACCAAGTCACATAATTTTTACTACCTATATCTTCCAGGAAATTCTTCATGGATGTGACATATTTAACGAAAATAGCACTTTAGAATAAAATCCATATGGCCTCAAGGGGGAAGGAGGCTCTAAGGCCATCTTTCTTACTGAATGGTTAACCAGCCATTAGTGAAAGAGTCAGGTATCTTCCTTAAGTGTAAATATAGCAAAAGATACAGCGAGCAAATTGGGGTGTTTTAAAGATAACAAGAGATATGACTAGGTAACCAATGGACAAAGGTTCCTCCCAAATGCATGACAAGTCAATACAGAATGTCCTTTTGTTTGTGATCTCTTACATCTCAGCTAAACTAATCAATAAAAAATGCCTCCTTTATGTCAGTCACTGTGATGGGCAATGGGGATACAAATGCAGATATTAGATAATCAGCCTCAAGGAACTTATATTCTACCAAGGCGATATAACATGTATTAGAGATTCATGGTCAAAGAAGTGAGCTCTAAGTAGTGAAGGAATTTTGAATGAAGTCACAGGGTCATAGACTCTTAAGTCCTTCGTGGCATCATTGCTAATGTTGATTTAATTATGGTTCTGTTATAAAAGGGAATAGTGGAGAGGATATGGCTAGGGGAAGGATAGTACATCTCAGAGCAGCATGGTATATGGCAAGATGCTCATAGGGAAAAGTCTGCTGTCTTGGTTGATGCCATTTTGGGCAATCATTCCTCTACATAAATACATATACATTGGAAAAAAAATTCCAATTCATTCTTTGTCTTTTTCTTTCAACTTTTGATTGAGTACATCAGGAAAAATCTTCACTGTTCCTTTCTTTCTTTCCATCCCTATATATAATTTTATTAGCAAAAATTTAAAAACATATGGTCCAAGTCATGTTCTCAAGCAACTATAATTCCTATGACAGCAAAAACTATGTGGTATCATTGTGTTCTCCCTTCTACCCTTAGCACTATATATAATAAATATACTTCATATGTATTTTTATTTAACCTCAAAACTTCTGTGACATGTTGCAGGACATGGTGGAGAGAGACAGAGCTAATTTCAGAGTCAGGAAGACCTGACTCTGATACATATGGTTGTGTGGCTCCGGGCATGTTGCCCAAATGACTTTCTAAGACTTTACATTACAGAGTAGATGCTCATTTGTATTGGTAAAGGGAATTTCCTCACTGGGAGTTCCCTTTACTAGTGAAATCAAATTCCAGCCCTTCAAACTCCAGTATCTTTGAGAAAAGTACTATAGGTTTTGTTATCCACATTTTAAGGTGTGGTTGAAGGAAACTGAAGCCCAAAGAGATTCAATGACTTATTGTCAGTTGATTGGCAAATTACTTAACTATGTATTTCTCCTCATCTCTCCCCTCCCCTGACCCCAAAACACCATGAATTCTGATTACCCCTTCCCTCAATCTGCCCTCCCTTCTAACACCCCTTCCTTCTCTTATCCCCATCTTCTCTCTTGTCTTGTAGGGCAAGATAAATTTCTATATCCCATTACCTGTATTTCTTATTTCCCAGTTGTATGGAAAAATTCATTCCTAAAATTTTTGGTTCCAACTTCTCTCCCTTTCTCTCTACCCACCCATCCCTACTGAGAAGGCAAGCAATTCAATATAGGCCATATATATGTCGTTTTGCAAAAGGCTCCCATAATAGTCATGTTGTGCAAGACTAACTACATTTCCTTCCATCCTATCCTGCCCCCATTTATTCTGTTCTCTTTTTTGACCTTGTCCCTCCCCAAAAGTGTTTGCTTTTAATTACTCCTTCCTCCCATTTGCCCTCCCTTTTATCACCCCTCCATCCCACTTATCCCCTTCTCCCCTACTTTCCTGTAGTGTAAGATAGATGTTCATGCCAAATTGTGCATGTTATTCTCTCCTTAAGTCAAATGTGATGAGAGTAAGCTTTACTTTTCCCTTCTCACCTCCCTCCTTTTCCCCCTCCACTGAAAAAAGCTTTATCTTGCCTCTTATGAGAAACAATGTGCCTCATTCCATTTCTCCCTTTCTCTACCCAATATATTCCTCTATCACTTCTTAATTTTATTTTTTTAGGTATCATCCCTTCCTACTCAACTCACCCCCTGTGCGCTCTCTCTCTCTCCATATATATATGTGTGTGTGTATGTGTATGTGTGTGTGTGTGTGTATGTATATGTGTATAATCCCTCCACTATCCAAATACTGAGAAAAGTTTCAGTAGTTACAAATATTATCTTTCCAGGTAGTAATGAAAACAGTTCAACTTTAGAAAGTTCCTCATGACTTCTCTTTCCTGTTTACCTTTTCATGCTTCTCTTGATTCTTGTGTTTGAAAGTCAAATTTTCTATTCAATTCTGGTCTTTTCATCAAGAATTCTTAATATAGAAGCTGCTGGATCTTGTGTTATCCTGGTTGTATTTCCACAATACTTGAATTGTTTATTTCTAGCTGCTTGCAATATTTTCTCTATGACCTGGGAACTCTGGAATTTGGCTACAATATTCCTAGGAGTTTCTCTTTTTGGATCTCTTTCAAGAGGTGTTCGGTGCATTCTTTTAATATTTATTTGGCCCCTGGTTCTAGAATATCAGGGCAGTTTTCCTTGATAATTTCATGAAAGATGATGTCTATGCTCCTTTTTTTTTATCATGCCTTTCATGTAGTCTCATATTTTTAAATTGTCTCTCCTGGATCTATTTTCCAGGTCAGTTGTTTTTCCAATGAGATATTTCACATTGTCTTCTCTTTTTTCATTCTTTTGGTTTTGTTTTATAATTTTTTGGTTTCTCATAAATTCATTAGCTTCCATCTGCTGCTTTCTAACTTTTAAAGAACTATTTTCTTCAGTGAGCTTTTAAACCTCCTTTTTCATTTGGCTAATGTTGCTTTTTTAAAGCATTCTTCTCCTCACTGGCTTTTTGGACTCTTCTGCCAATTGAGTTAGCCTATTTTTAAAGGTGTTATTTTCTTCAGCATTTTTTGGGTCTCCTTTAACAAGTTGTTGACTCTCTTTTCATGATTTCCTTGCATTGCTCTAATTTCTCTTCCCAATTTTTCCTCTACCTCTCTTATTTGATTTTCAAAATCCTTTTTGAACTCTTCCATGACCTGAGACCACTACGTATTTATTTTGGAGGTTTGGAATGCAGAAGCCTTGACTTCCTCTGATAGTATGCATTGTTCTTCCTTATCTGAAAGGATAGAATAAAATACCTATTCAACCAAGAAAGTAGCCTTTTATAGTCTTATTTTTTCCCCCTTTTTTGGACAGTTTCCTGGGTAGTTTCTTGACTTTTGAGTCCTTTGTCAAGAGGAGGATATACTCTGGGGACCTGTAAATTCTCGGTTCCTCCAAGGTGGCACAATTAAGAGAGAGGAGTTTACTCCTCTCCTATTCTGAACTCTGGTCTGGGAGCAACCATAAGCACTCAGTTCTGCCCAGGATCCTCTTCAGAGCCTCCACTAGCTCCACCTCACCAGCGCTTCTCCTCACCCCAGAGCCACCACTCAGTGCTGAGCCCCAGATCAGCCACTCAATTCCTCCAGGGTCTTTAAGTTGAGGCTCCAAAAATGGATGCTGTGATTGCTGCTGTAGCAGTTGCTGCTGGTGGGTCTACAATGTGTTCCCTTCTCACCCAGGTAAAAGAGCTTTCACCCTGCCCTTTGAAGTTGTTTTTGGTATTTGTGACTTGAGCAATCTGGGAACTGCTGCTGCAGGTGGTTCCCTGAAGCTTACTCAGTCCTGTCCCTGTACACTGAGTCCAGTGTGATAGACCTTTCCTGTAGGCCTTCCAGACTGTCTTGGGCTGAAAAATCTCTTTCGCTCTGTTGTTTTGTGACTTCTGATACTGTAGAATATGTTTAGATTCATTTTTTCCACATATTTTATGGGCTATGGAGAGGAACTTCTACTGATCTGTCCTTCTACTCCACCATCTTGGCTCCACCCCTTATTTTTTGTTCTTTGAACAACTTTTGACAAAACAAATTGTGTGGTGAATCTACAGTGTAATTTAATATGCTACTCATAAAATTCTTTATAGTTATTTATTGCTCAGTTCTCCATGAAATAATTTTTAGTGTGAATTCTTTTAGACCATGTTTGCAAAGCCCCAATAGGGTCATGAATCTCTAAATTAAAACCATTGGCTTAAATGAACTCCTCATACCATCTACTAAGAAAAGTTCCAAATGGATACATGATTAAGATTTTTAAAAAATCACATCATAAGAATTAGAGGGGAAAGGAACATATTAATTTAGATTTGTGGATAGAGGAAGAGCTTATGACTACAGAAGTGAAAAAGATCACACAAAAAAATAGATATTTTGATAATATAAAATCGAATGTTTTTGTACAAACCAATCTAATGCTTAAAATTAGAAGAGAAATGTAACTAAGTGTGTGTGGGGGAACTTTTGTAGTAATTTTCTCTGATACAAGTCTCATTTCCAAAATATTTTAATAAGTGATCTAAATTATTAGACTGAGACACATTACTCAGTAGAACAAAGGCTGAAAATATGACCAGGCATTTTTCAAAGGAAGAAATCCAAACTATTAAAAATTATGTAAAATGCTGTATATCAACAATAACTAGAGGAATGTAAACTAAAATAACTTTTAGATTTTACCTCATACTTCTCAAACTGGCAAAGAAGATAAAAAAGGAAAATAACAAATGTTGATAGAATTATAAAAAACAAGTATAAATTCAATGTTTAGAACCATACCTAGAAAGTTACTGAACTGTGCTAATCCTCTATACCCCAGCTATATCACTAGGAGACCTGTAGCTCTAAAGCAGTAAAAGAAAGAGGAAAAGCATCTACACATCAGAAATATCTATAGTAGCTCTTTTATGGTAGCCAAAAAATGGAAGCAGAGAGGATTATTTTCCTGTTGGGGAATGGTTAAGTATATTGTGGTAAATAAAAGTATTGGAATATTACTGTGTCATAAGAAATGAAGAATGGTTTCAGAGGAAAGTAGGAAGACCTTGGTGAACGGATGCAGAATGAAGTGAGCAGAAATGGAAGAACATTTTAGAACATTACAACAACATTATAGGAGAAAAACAACTTTGAAAGACTTTAGAACTCTTATTAACCAAATAAAATATCACAAATCTCAAGGAATGAAGGGGAAATATGCCACTCTCTCTTCACAGAGAGAAGATGAACTTAAAATTCAGAAAAAGACGTAACATTTTCACGTATGGTCCATGTGGGAATTTGCTTTGATGGACGATATAAATATATATTGAGTGATTTATTTTTAAATTTGATCAATGGGGGAGGATAATGGGAAAGATAGAGTAATGAAATAGAATTGTCACTTAAATTTTCTTTTTAAAGACAACTTCAACTTCATATTATCCAGGTGGCCCTTCCAGGTCTCCTCTCCTCAGCTACTAAGGCTTTCCCCTTTCAGATGGCCTTCTCTCTACTCTGTATACATTTTGTATTTATCTAATTAACTTACACATTATTTTTCCTACTAGAAAGTATACTCTTGGAGGGAGGGACTGTTTTTTGCCGTTGTATCCTTAGTAGTAAGAACAGTGTTTGGCACATAGTAATCAGTTAATGAATATTTGTGGACTGACTGAATAATTGATCTTTGCTTTCTGGTTACTGTATTCCTCTGCCCCCATTTTTTTTCCCTTGTGGATAATATGTTGTTTATGTACTTTACTTCTGATTGAGGAAAGCTGTTATATGTCCCTAGTTTAGGCATGGGGTGGAAAATGGTAAAAAAAAAAGGTTCTCTTATTTGTGTTCAAGATTCAACCTCACAACTTTTGGTTTTTGTTCTGTGAATTCTGTTGTCAGGCTTTCATACCTCCATCCCAACTTTGATAGATGAAATTGACTTGCCTAAGAAGGGGCTCTTGGGCAACACATAGTGAATAATACATTAGAGTTCATGTAATTGCTCTAACTCCAGATAAGAAAAGAAAATGTTGTGGCTGAGGGCATGGGGGAAAGGATTAGCATTTTCTAAGATAGATGGTGATATTTAGATAGTATGGGGGAATCATGAATTTCCAGTCATAGGTGGTTAAATATTTTGGGACTGGACAAGATAGTTACTAGTTTTATTGATGATATTTTAATTAATTGAAAAGTTTACTAATGTGATATTGCTTTAAAGAGGTAGGAAACTTTTAAAACTGAGTAATTTGTTCCCTTCAAGGGTAATTTCTTTCCTTTGGGTACTGTGAATTCATTTGGTCAATCCAGTCAGCATTTATAAAACACTTACTTTGTGCAAGGCACTGATAAATGAAACAAAAAGTTCTTGCTTTCAAATAGCTTATTCTACTGGGGAGATGTGATATTTAAACAGAGAAAAAGTGCAATATAATTTGTGGCATTCACTAGCAATAAGGGATGATTAAGGGCTTCTTGTAGAAAGTATCATTTTAGTTGAGCTTGATGTTGAGTTGATGTTAAAAAGTTGAGAGATCTAAGTCTCTGGATTCTCCTTCCTCATATTCATAGACAGAATAGTTAGGCTTGCCTAAGAACAATTTCCTAAGGCAATTGAAATAAATGTTGACTAACATATGATTGAAGATAAATACCTGTAGCATGCAGCCAGAAACTTTACTATAGGTAATCATAGATCCATTAATAATCAGTACTCATTTAGATTTGCTTTCTTACTCAACCATTTATGAATCCACTTATCTCTGAACACTTCCTGCCCACACTTCCTTATCATGTTGGTAGTGATAGTATGGGAGCCTTTGTTAAATACCTTACTGAAGTCTGGACGCATAATATTTATAGCATTCCTCCACTTTATTAAGCACCTTATCACAAAGGAAATCAAGTTGATTTGGTATGGCTTATTCTTAGTGTACATTTGCTGATTTGTAGTAATAAGGTGATACTTATCAGATGCTAATGCTAACACCCCATCCATTTATAGTTTGTTTTAGAATTTTGCCAATGATCTATGTTAAGTTTGCTGGCCTATACTTTCCAAAATTCTATTTTCCACCCCACTCCCATTTCTGGTGCTTTTTGAAAAATTTTGGAAAGTTTTAAAAATTGGAACAATGTGTGCTGATCTCGAGCCTTCCAGTACCAATCCCATTTTCCATAATTCCTCAAAAGATTACTGACAGTAGTTCAGCAATCTCAGCTACAAGTTCTTTCAGTATCTTTGGATGCATTTTATTTTGGCTAGGAGGCTTAAACTAAGTTAAAGCAGCTATATTTTTCTGCTAGTATCTGTACTATCTGGGCTTCATTTTCCTCTTAATCATATTTCTTCTATCTTTTCCAGTTTGATGATTATTTGCTTTAGTAAAAAAGACAGCAAACTAGGAGTTAAATATTTTTTCAATTTTATATTCCCATTATGCTATCTGTTCCAAGAGGAAAATCTATTACTTCTTTTTCTTGCTTTGAAAATATCTAAAACTTACTTTTTTGGTACTTTAAAACTTTTACTCTTCCATGATTCATTACATCAGTGTTCCAGTTCTGTTCTTTATCATCATGCTGCTGGGACAAAGGGTAAGCCTCTATAGTTGGACTGGAGCCAGTCTAGACCCAATGTCTCATGTATCTCTTTGCCTACCTTACCTCTCACCTCTAGGATTCAGTCTATGAGCTGAGCCGCAGAAATTAAAATCTTCACATCTAGGATAAGATATTTTCACTACAAGGACCTCATGTCAAAGTCCTACCCCAGGATTAAAAAAACAAACAAATAGATGTTAGACTTCTTGTCAAGACCTCAGGAAGGTTTCTAAAGATGGATCATTGAACCGAGTCCAATCTTCTTCCTTCTCTAGCACTGAAAAAAGAACTAAGATACCCTCTCACATTTTGATGGTGGGAGTCTCAGTCAAAAGATATGCTAGCACCATGACTTCTCTCAAACCCACTGAAGAATAATTTCTGGATGCCTAAGAGAAAACTACTTTCTCCTGCTACCATTTCCTGTTCTGTAAACCTCATTCATCTTAACCTATCTCTCCCAAGGCCCAGTCAAGCTCTTCTTGTCATTTCTATTTTACCCTCTGGAACACTTGTTCCATTACTGATAAATTTCCTTTTATTTTTGACTCTTTTCCTCTTATGTTTCTCTCCCCTGAGACCTGACCTCCCCTAGAAGATACTACATCGATAAATATATCCTCTCATATATCCTGAAGCTCAAAGATGAACATGTCACTCTTCTCAGTAGACTTTTATGGTGGGCAGCTAAACGGCTCAGTAGATAAAGTGTTGAGCCTAAAGTCAGGAAGACTCATCTTCTTGAGTTCACATCTGGCCGCCAACATAGTTGTGTGACCCTGGGCAAATTATTTAACCCTATTTTCCTTGGTCTACTAATCTGTAAAATGAGCTGAAGAAGGAATGGCAACTACTCTAGTATCTTTGCTAAGAAACTCCCAAACAATGTCATAAAGAGTTGGATACGATTGAAACGACCAACAAACAACAACATGGTATCTCGGATTAAATATAAACTCTTTTTTTGGCATTTCAATCTCTCCTCAACCTCTTTGGCCTGAATTGTTCTTCCTAGCCTGCTTACATATTTGCTGTATTCACATACTCTACATTCCATTCAAACTTGTCTTCTTATTGTTCTTGATAGGTGGAGCTACTTTTTCTGTCTCCATAGCTTTGAACTGGCTGTCTCCCATGTCTAGAATGCACTCACTTTTAACCTCTGCCTCTTAGAATCCATAGTCTCTTTGGAAGAGAGAAGGGAACATGGATTTATTAAGTACCTACTGTGTTCCAGTCACTGGTCTAAGTGCTCGAAGATCAAAACGTTTCATCTTTCCTGATATCCTCAGATGCTAGTACCTCCCCTCTCAAGTTACTTTGCATCTATTTTGTGTCTTTTGCTTATGTACTTAATTGTGTACATGTCATCTCTACCAAAGGAATGTAAACTCCTTGTGGGTATATTTTATTTAATTTATTCCTTGTAAACCCAGGGCCTTATACAATGTCTGGCACATAGTACATGATAAATAAACACTAGTTGAGCGATTAGTATTCCTTTCATGTCTCCAGATTGCTAGATGAGGAGAAGGAAGGGGCATCCTCACTGATCCTCCCTCTGTCACTATTACTCAGCAACCTTTACTTCTTTGGGCTACACTCTATCCAGATTTATCTATTTATCTATATCTCTATCCACCTAGGTTCTGGTGAATTATCTATCACCCATCAGGTCATTCTCCCTCCTATTTTAAAGAGTTCATAATCTCCCTCACAGTCATTCTCTCCATGCCAAGACCTTCCTTTATGCTCCAGGCCTTCAAAATATATATTGATGTTCCCTGAAAAAATCTTGGCTTCTTTTTGCAGAAGCTTCTGGAACTCTCTGATCTGTGTCTTCACTGCACCTCAGTCCCCCTGAGGCATGCACGATCTCACCATTACCCACAGGTGTATTAGTTCTATGATCAAAAAGTCTGAAATTCCTCTACAAGACCATCACCTGACTGAGACTCAATCTTTGTAAACCTATTCTTTGCCCTCTGGTCCCTCTATACATCAGTGGTTTTCCAAGTTACTACCTCTACTCTGGCTTTAATTTGCTCTCTTCCCAATCTTAACTCTATAGTTAACTAGTTCAGCTTTGCATTGTTCTTTAATAAAAGTAATAGTAATAAAAACTAGCATTTGAATAACACTTTAAGGTTTGCCAAGTACTTTACATGTATTTTCTCATTTTCAATAATATACAAAATCTTTGAGTACAGTGGATACTATCCTACTTTACAGGAGATAAAAGAAGATTGAGAGGTTAATCCCTACTTTTAGATCCCTTGCCATTTTATCCTTTTACCATTCATTCCTTGCCACACCCTTTCTCTGGATCACTCCCCTCAATCTATCCGTACTACTTCTACTCATACACTATTATATGATTCTGAATTAATTTACACAATTAGGCCAACTAGGTTTACTACAAACTGGGTCTGCTATATATTTTTATAAAGACCTTGACTGCTACTAGATAATCATTTTTTTTCTTTTTTTTCAATTTTCTCACACCATTCTTTCCCTCTTCCTCTAAGCAGGAGACACATGCTTTAGTGATACAGTAGAAGTTATTCACTATGAACTCTTCCCATATCCTAATTCTCATAACCCTTTGATAACACCCCCCACTCCCTTTTTATTTACTAAACCCTCTGGGAGCAGTTAGACAAAGCATGGTATAGTGGATAGGGTGCCGCTTTTGAATTCAGATTCCACTCCAGGCACTTGACAACTATGTGATCCTGGGCACTTAACTTCTCTAGGGCTCAGTTCCTCATTTACAAAATGTAGGTGGGGGTGAACTTAAAGGTCCCTAAGAGCATTTTTAGCTCTAAATCTATAAGTCTTTAATTCTATGATCTTTCTCTCCAAGGACATCCACTCTGCTACCCTTGATTCCTTCCTTCCTTCCTTCCTTCGTTCCTTCGTTCCTTCCTTCCTTCCTTCTTTTCTTCCTTTCCTTCCTTCCCATCTCTTCCAGCCTGTCTCTAAAATGATACCGTCCCTCCCTATCTGTGGTCCCGTCTCTGCTGCCCACAAACTTGTCTGAGTCTACTCCATTCTTTATAAATCCCTGACCATTCTCTTCCTTCATCATATCCTGAAGCTGTCAGATGCTATCTCTTGCTATTTTATAGTCTAATTCCTAGACAAAGCTGTTTGTATTCATTGTCTCCATTTCCGTTTTCTCATTAAGTCTTAACATCCTTTCATCCTGGCTTCTAACCTCATCACATAACTGAAACTTTTACCAAGACCAATTAATGCTTAGTTTTGAAATGATGTCTTCTTAGCCCTTATCCTGCTTTACCTTTCTTTAGTATTTGATGGTGTTGGATACTGTCACTTCTTAAATATTCTTTCCCTTCTGGGTTTTTATGACACCTCTAGTCCTTCTCTCTGGTACATTTCTTTTTAGTCTCCTTTGCTGTATCATTTTCCATGTCCTACCTATTGACTGTGGTTATTCACCAAGGATGCATTCTGAGTCCTTTTCATTTCTGTCTTATACGATCTCTTGGCAACTTAGTCAGATTCAATGGGTTCAGCTATGCTTATTTGAACAACTCTTAGGTCTCTACATCCAGCTTCATTTTCTCTCCTGAATTTCAATCCTTAATCACCAGCATCTTATTGAATATTGACAGGACATCCAGTAGGCATCTCAAACTCAACGTTTCCAAAATAGGACTCCTTATCTCCCCCCTTACCCTAAACCCACTCATCTTTCTAATTTAGCTGTTTCAGAAAAGGATACCACCTTTTTTCCACACATTCAGATTCCTACCATTAGACTCATTCTTGACTCTGCTTTCTCCATTAAAAATAACAGATCACTTGCTATTTCTGGCTATTTCTCCAGTATCCTCTTTACTCCACTCATAGCTACCATTCTATTTCACACCTTTATTACTTTTGTTTATACTCTTGCAATAACTTTTTAACTGGCCTCCCATCTCAAGTCTCCTATCGCTAATTCATCTTTCCATATATCTGTCAAAATTAAATTCTTCAATCTTACCATGTCAGTCAGTTCAGTAACCATCAGTGACTCAATTTTACCTCTAGAATAAAATTCATATTCTTCAGTTGGCTATTTAAAGTGCATCATAGGGAAGGTGGTGGATTAGGTAATAAAACTCCAAGCTCTCAAGATTTTCCACCACAAAAGAGATAAAATAGCACCTCAGGTAAACAAAATTCAGGTAAAAATAAATAAGAATAGGGGCACAGCAGGAGTATTCCTGGCGCAATTCAAGAAGATCAGAAGAAAAATCCTAGGAGAGGTTTGGTCCCTGTGAAGAAGAAACACCTCCTAGCTAATTTGTCCTGGACAACAAGTGGCCAGTCCTGAGGTTAAGTGGTTTGGAAGGCTGACTCAGCTCCAGTCATCAGAACTTTTACCCCTAGGATAGTAAGGGGAGTTGGGCATCTGAACCAGGGAAGATTGAGGAAACCTCTACTGACAAGGAGTACCAAACCCAGCTGTGCTGCCAAGCACAGGTTGTGGGGCAGGGGTAGGTGAGAGGGAGCAGCACACACCTGGTAAATGTAGAAGCAGTGTGGTGGAATGCCCCTCAGTGTGGGCATTTAGAGGAGGCTGGAGGTTTAGTTTTGGTTCCAGGGAAGAAGGGAGAACTGAAAATCTAGGGCAAGAGACCCCATCCCCTATACCTCAGTACTAGAGGTGATTATAAAAAATAAGCTATTACTACAAAAATTGCACTGGCCAAGGAGAAAGGATCCAAACATAAAAAGTAATGGGGATGGAGAAGACCAGACTTCATCTTCAGAGGAGGATATTGAAGTAAAGAAACACTATTCTGCCTGAAAGAGCAATATCAAATGGTCACATGCCCAAAAAAGAATTCATGGAAGCATTTAAAAAAGACATTAAAAATCAAATAAGAGAGATGGAGCAAAAACTAAAAAAAAGTAATAATTCAAGAAAAACAAGAAGATCGTGAAAAGCAAATTAACGAATTAGAAAAGGAGATCCAGAATCTTAAGTAAGAAAATGAGACCTTGAAAATTAGAATTTGGCAAGGTGAAGTCAGTGAAGTTATGAGATCAAGAAATATTTAAACGAAATATGAAAAAATAGAAGAGAAAGTGAAACATCTTATAAGAAAAATCTGGAAAACAGATCAAGAAGAGAAAACATAAAAACGATCAGATGACCTGAAAGTTATGATCAGAAAAAGAATCTTGATACAATAATACAAGAAATAATTAAAGAAAATTTTCCTGAATCATTAGAACAAGAGAAAATCCATTGACTATCACTTGAAAGACTTCCTATGAAGAAAACTCATAATAATATTAGTCAAATAAAAATAATAATAGTCAAGTTCCGAAACTCCTAGTTCAAAGATAAAATATTAAAAGCAACAAGGAAAAATCAATTTAAATATGATGGTGCCACAATTGGAATCACACAAAACCTAGCAGCAGAGACACTAAAGAACTGCAGATCTTGGAACACTATATATTGCAGAGCAAAAGGCTGGGGTTCTGGCCAAAAAAAATTGTACCCAGCAAAGTTAAGCATAATTTGGAATGAAAAAGAAATGGACATTTTATCAACTGTCAGACTTTCAAGACTTTGTTATAAAAACAAACCTGAACTTAATAGAAGATTTGACATACAAGAGCCAAGAGAGACACA
>CM053773.1:12536790-12559025 GCA_028658325.1 Potorous gilbertii | reverse complement strand
CAGCTCCCTTAAACAAAATCACAAACAAATTCTTTTACTCATGCTTGTTTTAAATGCCTACATCCTTTCTAGCTCTGACTACTCTCACCAATTTTCTCCCAGTTGTGCTCTAGCTCTAGCTCTGCCTCTTCCTGCTCCTCCTGTTCAGCAAACTCCTCCCGTCACAGGCTCCATGTGACTCAGACTTCCATGTGACCCAGGCAAGTTATGGGGGCCTGTTAACCTATTAATGAATGGGAAAGATCTTCCCATGTAAATTACCATTACAGGAAGGAGGGATGATAGTTCTGGTAACCTACTTTCATTGGAAATGAGTTTAAGAGAGAATAATACATACATACATACATACATACATATGTGTGTGTGTATATACAAAAGAGTATAAAAATCATCTAAATTCAGAAGAAATAAAATGGTAAGAGGATGGGGGGAGGACAAGGGAGAGATCTCTGAAAGTGAGGCTGAGGCTATCGGTTAAAGAGGGGTACAGAAGGGTGCTTAAATCAGTAGGAATGGGAGGATAAGGGAGGGATCTCTAGAGTGGAGGATGAGGGAATAGGTTATAGGGGGCTACAGAAAGGTGTTTAGACTTATGGGAATGGGAAGATAGGAGAGGGATCCTTGGAGGGGGTATGCTAAGTAATAGGACAAGGTAGCAGGTAGAAGAAAAGTAGAGGAATCAGAAGGGTAGAAAACAAGAGATATGTCCAAACATAAAAACAAAGATCAAGAGTAGAATTTGTTAGGGGAAGTATATGTCTGTTTATTATATATGTGTATGTATGTATCTATATTTATATGGTAATATATCTGTACCTGATTGTATCATTCATTGGAGGTGGGGGGGGGGCGTCGAGGAAGGGTGAAAAAAGAACAAAGTAAAAAGTACCCAGCAGAGAACAAAAGAAAACTTACAAGGAAACAAAGAAAAGGACAGCTTTCAAAACAATGTGTAGTATTTATTATACAGGCTTTCTTGAAATGAAAATTTATCATTACATATTTTGAATCTCCTCTTATGTTCTGCTATGCATGACATGATTTTCTTTTCCTTCTTTGTATTTAAGTTCCAGTATTTGTGTTCTGATGTTTGTCTAAAATAAAATTTAAAAATAATTAAAAAATAAACTGCATCATAATCTGCTTCTGAATTCTAATAAATTTCATGTTTTATTACATGTTATTCTGCTTTGTATATATGTTCCTGCCAACCTAGCCTACTTGCTGGTCTGAATATATAAATTCTATCTCTTATTTCTGTTCCTTTGCAGAAGCTGTTCCCTGTGCCTTGCATGAATTTCCTCCTCACCTTTACCTCTTTCATCTCTGAAGCTCAGCTCAAGTGTTATTTCTTATATGTAACCTTTACAGATTCCACCACTTACTAGTGCTTTTACCAACCTAAAATCACCTTACATTAAAAAAAGTATATATCCTGTGTTCGTTACTCAAAAGTGAATTACCCACAGCCATAGGTTCCATGTGTCTGAGAGGACAGCTGTACTCTTTGCTACCTAGAATAGAGAGGGTCTATAAGGTGAAAGCAAAGTTTGTTTTCTTTGGGCTTTTTCAATTGAGGTGCCAGAGTAGAATGGACAGTCATCAGAATCAAAGTTCACTAAAATAAGAAGGGGCAAAAAGCAAAGTAGTTGAGCATGTCTATAGCCCAGCATATAGTACATTTACTTGGTAAAAGAAGGAGGAAGAAAAGGTGGAGAACAATCCCATTTAAAAAAACATATTCCATCTCCCCTACCATGCACACACTTGCATGTGCACATGTACACATGTGCATGCATGCACACACACATTCACAATACATCACTCTTCTTTTTTTCTCAAGAGAGATTTCTAATGGATGTTTTATGCTCTGTCAACCTTGCCTCAATGTTTCCTGAATTCCAGGGCAGTCAGAATGAATGGTCAAAAAGATAAAATTAAAACTGGAAAGAACTCTTGCATGTTCCTAATATACTTTCAATAATTTGGTAGGACTCATGACTCACCTAGCAGGTCATAAGACTCGGGACACCTGATGAAAAGGGGAAAAGCCTTATAAAGATATTTGAACAGTATTGGATCAGTTGCCTAATATAACAACTGAGAATGACAACCTTTCTATCTTTGGGAAAATACCAATGGCCGTACCTCATACTGAACACCCTAACAATTTTACTTTGTGAAATTTAATGATACTTGTAGGAAAAAAATGATTACCTCCCCTATAGGATTTTGTTTTAATTCCTAAATTCTACTTGTTCTTTTAATGCACTCCACCACCCTTATTATAAAAAAAGAAGCAATTGATAAATGAGTTAAATGTACATGAAGTCAAACTTGCTCTAGTATCTCTGCCTCCCTCCTCACTTCTAAGTCTTTCAGAATTATCAGTGTTTCAATGGGTTATAAAAGGAAAAAGGAAAACCCTTTAAAAACTGGGGTAGTTTGAGGACAGGGCACTGATGTCATAGATACACAATATGCAGATTCACATGCCTAATAAAGGAGGTAGTAAGGGTATTCTGAAAATAGACCTAAGAACCTCTGATGGCCCATGTGCAATTTAGCCACAAGTCTATAGCCACAATTCATCTGTCAAAAAGGAGAAAATTAAATCTGTATCTGCCTTTTGTTTCCTCTCAACAACCCCTTTGAGACTATGACAAGTCATAGTAGCAGTGTTTTTTGGTAGAAGAATGAAAAGAAAAACGTTTGAGCTGTCAGTTCTGCTTTAGTTTCCCTCAAGATTTCATTTTGGAATTTCTAGCTGTATGTGTGTTGCTTGTGTATGTGTTTGTGCGTATGTATGTGTGTGTGTATGTGCATGTGTGTGTGTTTAATTTCTATCCAAGGGCAGAATATAATCTTTTCTTTCAATAACAAACATTGATTCAGTCTCCACTATATGTGCAGAGTGTCATAATAGTTGCCAGAAGGAAATCTTTTTAATTTAATTAAACCCCCCTGCCCAAACTTCATGGATACAAAACAAACATATATTATATATCAGAATAAAAAAGAGCATTATATGTGAAACTGTTGGCTATGGATTTCTATTATGTATAGCTTGCTTTAAAAAGTATGTAATAAGTCCAACATGTTACATTAAAACCTACCCTTGTTTGTCTGTTTTTCCTTGGAGCAAGCCTTCATCAGTTCTTAACTAGACTATTTCAACAGCCTTCTGGTTAATCTCCTTTCTTCAAGTCTCTTCCCAATCCAGTCTACTGAGTTGTCAAATTAACCTTTCCAAAGTACAGATCAGACCATGTCATACCCTCTTCAAAAAAAAATCGACAAACTCCAGTGACTCCCTATCAATCACCTTCAGGATCAAGGATAAAATCATCTGTTTAGCTTTCAAAGCCCTTCACAACCTGTCTCCCTCCTGCCTTTCAAATCTTACATCTTACTTTTCCTCACACCTCCTGTATTCTTGATTCAGTAATACTGGCCTTTTTGCTGTTTCTTGAACAAATCTGTCTTTCAACTCTGGATATTTTCATTCATCTCTTTCCTCTGTTGATTATCTCCAACTTTTCCTGAATATCTCTTTTTTTATTCACAGTTGCTTGCATGTTGCCTTCCATATTATATTGTGAACAACTTGAGAGCAGGTACTCTCTTTTTCTTTTATGGAAGGTGAGTAAATGACTCACATTTGAGCTTCCATCTATTTTCTTCAATATGTTTTTACAATTTTTCGATGATTCACCTTTTTTTCTCTTTTTTGGTAACATTATTTTTGGCTCACTCTTCCATCCACTTATTCCCTCCAATGGGAAGAAAATACGAGCATTTTGACAGTAATCAAGTCAATCAAAACCCATAATCATATTCACTTTGTCCATAACTGTATATCTTATTCTACACTTTTAATCTGTCATCTCTCTCTCATGAGGTGGTTAGCTTGCTTCACCATCAGTTTTTAGGACTATTGTATTCATCAGATTTGTGTTTCAAAGTTTTTTTTTCTATAATTGTGTTATTATAATATACATTTTTCTTCTCACATCATCAGCTTTTACAAATCTTGCCAAGTTTTTCTGAAACCAAGATAATACTTTACATTCATATGTCACAATTTTAAAAGCCTGTGCTCCCTTCCAGTTCAGTAGAAAGAAATCTTAAGACTAATGTCTTTTCTTTTACTTTCATCCATCATTACTGGAATTCTTTTTTATTATATTAGCTAGAACAATGCTTATATTTTTTTTTATCATGACTTAATCACATCTCATGACCTTTTCTTTTCCAATTAGGTATAACAGTTAAGGCAGCAATTACCTAGTCAATTCAACAAAAGGCACATCATTGAAAGAAAATTGAGTAACTGGGTGACTATAGATTTGGACGTAAATTGCAATGAAGATATTCTTCAGATGTCAATAAAAGACAACTTGCTTCCTTCTTTGCTTTCACTCTTCTCTGATCTCAGTCTGAAATACTGTAAAATCTCTCATTTGTTTGCACTCAATCCTCTAATTTTTATGTTAGATGTATGTATATATGTGTGTTTAACCCATCTTTATTTCTATTATTTAAATTTGATGGTGCTGAGCAAAGAGTAGGGCTTGTCCTTGGTTCATAGGTTAATTTTGAATCTTAAGATAAAATCTCCATCTCAGAATGCTGTACAAGTTGGCTAAATAAGTGGATCCTGGTTTTGTAGGATTTCAAGGACTCATTGTATAAGTTGTTTATGTCCACATTTCTAGCAGTGCTACACCATAATTCATTGCATAGTTATTCTTAGGGCCTAGAACTGAAATGTACCTTCACTGTCATAGTAGTTCAGATAATGAATAGTAGCAGTACCTGCCAAATGGATAAAACGCATCATCAATTCCCTTGCCAATTAATCTCAGTCTTTGATTGAACGCCTTCAGTGAAAGGGAACACATTACCACCTGGTGTAATATTTCAGATAACTCTGATTTTTAGGAAGTTCATTGTTATTTGAAACTGCTTTATTGATTCCATCACAAGTCTGCACCAAAAGAAAATACCAACAATCTCATAGGATATTGCTTGTGTTTATAGAGCATGTGTTGGCTGAACGTGTTGAAAATTTTTTTTTCTTCAGCTTTAGGCTATAAAAGAATTTTCCAATGTGATTTCTATTTCGTCTCCAGGCCAGGCAAATTGATTCAAGTATTCATTAAATAATCTTTTAAAATTATAATGACATCATATTTTTGGTTGCTTATTGGAGGGTCCTTTGCATAGAGCTCTGTTGAGGTATCATTGTTGAATTGTGAATAGCTCTCATATTGATTCTGATATTGGAGAACTGGTATTTATTGGTGGGACTGGATTGCCCTTAAGCATTGTTGATATGTGAGATTTATATTTAATGTAATATAAAGTCCATTTAGTTTAAGTACACCTGTTTTAGATTTATTCTTTCCTGTTGCCTAATTATCTTCCATTGCTCACCATTTTCCCATAAATTGTAAACTCTCTTGTCCACAAAGATGTTTAGCTGTTAAAACCAGATGAATCTAAGTGACCCTTAGGGTATCATTAAGTTTATATCCTTCCTTCCTCTGTGTTTTATGGCAAGATATTTAAATACAAACATTATGGAAAAATTTGGATATAGAAGATAGATATCCTGACTTTTGCCAGATGTAAGTTTTTTTTCCCCTTTATTCATTGAGGTGTACACAGTTACACTTCCATATTTAAAAGTTTGAGAATCACTTGTTAAAGAACTATACACTTTATCTTGATCAGCCAGATATTTAATAAAAGCACTAAATATAATAGTATAATAATAAAAAAGTCTATATGTGTTTTATTTTATGGCAGCGAGAATGAGATTATATCAAGTTGTTTTTTATTCCCATGCTAGAGGTCCTTTAGGGACGTGTCAAATGCTGGCAAGTCATACAGGAAGGAAGGTTGGAGTGCTTTGTGAATTGCCTGACATAGTGGGACATTCACAGATCCCCAAAATGATCCTTTAGGTTTGGTTTTGCATTGAAGATATAATGTACTAGTGTCATGGTCCTCTAATATTTGCAGATTCTAGACAGGCAATTTTGTGTATTCAAAGAGCATTCTACAGCTATGTGACATTCCCTAGTGCAGTACTTCTTAAACTGCGGGTCGCATCCCCACATGGGGTTGAGAAAACTTTTGCAAGAGTAAAAAGTTTCTGAAAGTGCAATGATGAAAAATTAATTAAAAATCAAACATGTGATGAGTCCAAGGTGTTTCTGGCAGCAGTTTTCCATGCTGCGTTGTGCAACTTCACTGCAGCCTTGCTTCTGAACACAAAGCATTCATGCTTTGTACTGCACTTGCCAACAAATTGTGCCAAAATCATAAAGGGGTTAGAAATGGAAAAAGTTTAAGAAGTCCTGCCTTAGTGTCCTCTAACTGGAAGAGGAAAAGATTTGTGACTTTGCATTGTGAATGAAGGCCCTGACCCAAACAACAACATTCAAAGAGGTGATGGTAAATGGACCATACTAGACTGAGAAATATGTCTGTATAGTATGAAACAGGATATTGTATACCAAGGACAGTCATTAATTTATATAGAACTGTTGTTATTGGGAAAGGATATAACTACAGTGATGGACAGATACTAGGCAGAAGTGCTGATGGAAAATGGAAAATGGATCAGTCAGCAGAGCCCCTCTTTAGCATAAGACAATATAATAGATTTCATTGCCCTCCAGTTATTTGTTGCTCAGTAACATTAACAATAAAGAAATCAAAGAAACTAAGTTAAGTTTATTACAATGGAGGATAAGATGGATGTACTAAGTATGCTCAGAATGCTTACAAAGATAACTTAAGTTTAGTGTCCCAGAATCTGCAATCTAAAATATTGTACAAAAAATGAGAAAGGCTCTAGGAGGGCTCCAGCCCAGCCTCCAAACAACTTAATCTGTCCCCTACAAATCTTCTCTTGGTCCTTCATGTGAGTACTCCTACAATATCTTGTAACAGTGAGGACTTAAGACACAAAGTGTTCTGTAATGGACAGTGGATCCCCCCAAAAAATCATATTCTAGGCATTTTGGGAAGGACATTGTCTAAATCATATACTTTCATGGCCAATTAAGGTGTCAGATCTTTGCAGACTGAATAAAAACAGAATAACAAAAAACCTTATGTGTGTTTGGACTATGTCACAGTGGATTCAGAATTCTCTAGGAAAGCTATATATATCAGAGAAAAGGAGGACCCTGCTTTGTCCAGGTCTGGAAAATACCTCTGGAGTTTCAACAGCAACCAGTGCCAGCTCCATTCTGTTTGAAGTACTGGCAGAATATTGCAAGCAATGAACTGGAGCTGATTGTTTAAATGATACATGTCCCTTGTACTGATGTTTACAAGAATATAAAGGACTGTGCTGGCATCTCCCTCCTAGAGCTTCAATGAAGCAATGAGCCCGCTAGCTCAAGGGTAGATTCAAGAAAGTTTGACTTGGGAGATTCTCTAGTGTCTGCGGAAGGATCATCTGAGGAAGAAGCTTTTTACCAGATCTTTCATATTTTCACTCCAAGAATAGGATGTGGCAGATATTCAAAGAACAATATATACAATCTATCTCAATGATTCCCAGACATTTTGATGGCAGTCTTTAAAAATTATATTTTTGAAATGGAGAATTTTAGGAACCATTCAACGGAGCTGCTAATCAATGGCATTATTCACGAATCCCATAGTCTCTATGCCTCTCCATAGTGGTGGTTTGGAGGAAGTCTGGGAAGGTCTTTTTGTGTGTGAATTGTCAGACTTCAAATGAGAGAACTGAAGTAAATCTGTATACTATGCTAAGAACATGATATGTCCTACACTGATTGCTCACCAGTCCATAGTTTTCATAGAAATAAATAAGCAAAAGATGAGTTGCATTTATCTAGTTGGATTCTACTAATTTGAACATATGCTCCAAGGGATTTCTGAGGCCTTTGCCTCTTTTCTGTGTTTCATGGAATATCTTTAGCATGTACTAATTGGAGGTGTTATTGCATCTCATGTCGTTATTTTCAGGGAGATGTTTGAAGAGACTAGGAAATACTGATAAAGCTACCTGATCACCTAGAAGCTAGGACTGATTAGAGAGCACAGCAACAAGTCTGATGTGCATAGACTTTTTGTGTCTAGTAGGACATAAGAAGAATACAAACAACACACTGGTGGTGAAAGATGATTTCATCTGGTAGTCTCGGGGCTACCCAACCAGACCCTAGCAGGCTTATATAGCACAGCTGTTCAGTACTACCTAAATACTAGCTATTAGGATGGTAATTATAATGGTGGCAATGATGATGTATTGACTGATTGATTCTTCATTCCCATGAAGATGAAAGTCATCTACTTAAAATTTTTTTTTTGTATTAAACTGTGTACTTCTATTAAGATTCCAAAGATCAAACTGATAAAAATTAAATATGTAAAACAGAGAGGTAATATTCTAATTATGTTAAACTTGTCCCTGTGTTTCACTGAATATGGGTAATATTTCAACATTAAAGGTACATGTCAGAATTGATATATGATTTATGCCTAAAATATTAGGAGTTTGGCATTAGGAGTCTGTCTTGTCAGGAGAAGTGATTGTTCAAATATGAACTTTAACCAATGATTATTTGTAAGTAAAACTTTAGATCTAATTCCTTTGGATGATATTTTCACTGGTAATATACAACTGATATATTGTATGCTGTTACCACTTTTGAAACAAATAGTGGAATGTTTTTGGTTTGCCAACTGCTGAAAAATAAAATAATGACATATTAAGTCATGGAAATTTGGGAATTAAAACTTTTCACAGAAGGGGAAAACAAACCCATCATTTTCTTCCCTTATCTCTATCTTTGTCAGTATCTTAATTTTCCATGTCTTGTCCTTTGAGATGTCCTCATGTGCCTTTAGTTTAGTGTCTTTAGGTCTCTACGAGAGTGAGACACCATTTTGGAATTTAGTAAGACTCTTCCAAAACTCAGTAATTGGAAATACAAGGAATGAATTGCATAACTTCTTTTAGAAACTCTCTTGGTACTTTGAATATTTTGGGGATGCTTAGAAGGATGTCCCTTGCTGTCTCTCATCTTTTTAAAAGCTTTGTCTGACTCAAGTCTAGTTGAAAACTACAAAATCTTAATTTCCTGTCTGTATGGGGATTCAATAGTTAATTTTACTCTGCAAATCCTCAGCCTTGAATATTTTTACATTTTTTCTTAATGATTCAGAAGCCTGAGCTAATTTGTATAGGAAGGAGAAATACGAAGGAATAAAAGTACAATTAAAATGTCATGAAGTAATTTTAAAAGAAAGATACAGGTTTAGAAAGATCTTCCAGAATTCGTTCTTTTGCCAGCCTATTTTATATTATTTAGTACTAGATATTCCAAATACATGTGTGTCTTTTCTCTCTTTCACATTACTATGGCATGTTCTATTCAGCACTTGTATCTACTTGTGCAGATAACTTCTTTCCTGACAGTTTCTAAATTAGGCTAATGAATTTACAAAAAGCAACACTGATTCCTTACTGCTTAAATCTAAACCCTCCTGATTGTCTTGGACAACTCTCTCAATTGTGCCCCCATATGTCTATCTAGCATTACACAGCAAGGTTTATGGGCTCTACTAGCCTCACTAGTAGGTTACTCTTCAGTCTGCTACTTGAAATCTACCCATTTTAATCTTATTCTGAGCTCGAGGGAAATTCAGGGGATAGTTTTGTATTTTTATTCATTATTAGCATTTAAGCAATCTTTTATTAACTGTATCATAACTCCAGCATTTTATCAAATATTATTTATTTAATAGACTGGAAAAAACATCTTTCCAAATAAGTAGTTGTTTATCTTTCTCTGTGTTTCTTTCTCTGTCTCTGTCAGTCTTTCCCTCCCTCTTCCCTCTCTCCTTCTCCTTTTTCTGTCCATTTATTTCTTTCTCTCTGAGTATCCCTGATCTCCTATGATTAAATAAATACAAACATTATTGAATATACAATAAAAATCAATGAAAATACATATATGAGCATTTATGATATTTTATTTGTGAGATCAGTCAGTCTGAATAGCTTCCACCCTTACTGTAATGGCAAATGAATTCTCTTCACTTCTCAGAACCCACTCTCCACACCATTTAGTTCACTCACGATAACAAACTTTCTTCTTAAGAATCCTCCCCATCATCTTCTCAAGATAGAGATTAGAACAGTTCTATAGAGAAGGAATGCATCCCTATTCTCTTTATCTCTGTCTTCTCTAGCTTCTTGCTGGCCATGACAGATAAAAAATTTCATCAGCCCCTTTCAGGTCCTTATCTCTAAGCTGACAATGAAAACTGCCATTCTCATAACATTCCATGTGGATCTTAGAGCCACAGTAACTATAGCTACTGTTGGAGAGACTTTTGAAACAGATGTTACTATTGTATTTCCACTACCCTCCAACATAAATTCTGTACTCTGTACAGACTAATTTCCTTAACTCTTGTTCTATGCTCATTCTTCACTTTAAGCCTTTTCTCTTCTTCTTCCTTCCTCTTGAAATGCCCTACGCTCTCCCCAGTGGGTATTTACATTAGTTTTCAGCATCAAGATTTTCTTTTTCCTTTCCTGACCTCTCATGTACCTATGTCACATTTTGTACTTTGTACTGTCGTATTTGACCAGTGGTTTCATTAGCATGGGTACTTTCTTTCACCAATGTAAATGGCAAACTTCTCACTCACACAGAGTTAGTTTAATAAATTGTGAACCAAAATATTCATCATCTGATGACCAACTTCTTAATTTGATTGGTTCTCTGATAAAAAAATATATAGTCTGGCATCAGATCTGTATTTTCAACTTTTCTGGCTTGGCAGGACCTAAGAGAGATTAGAACTCATGGTCAGCCTTTGAAATCTTGTACCTCTTTATCATGTTGAGGTAATTCCTCTTCCATTTGTAGCTATTCAAACACTTGAAGACAGCTTTTATACCCTCTCCCCATTTCTCTGCTTTGTCTTCCCTTGTCTGAGTCTAGCATCTCTAGTTCCTTAGTTGATCCTAAGGACCCACGACAGAGGTGGAGAAGCTTTTCATGTTGGAAGGCCATATTAATATTTAGCTGTAATCAAATAAGACCACATTCAAGAAAGTTTGATTAGATATACTTAAAAAGGTACATTATTTTGTAAAAATCTATCTACAATGTACTTAATTTCAAAAAATGAAAGTGCTAATTTTAAAGTTAACTTTTAACGACTTTATTGTGTCTGCTTTTTGTTGGAAAACATTTGAATGTTTGGTTGCAACATGTGGGTCCACAGTTTCAGTTGATCCTCTAGAAGGGTATTAGTTATTTGTGACCTTAAGGGCATGTTGGTTTGAGTTAGGTAGGAGAATGCGTATTCATAGAAATACGTGGTTGAAAAACATGAAAGTAGTTTTCTGGCATGTTGCAGAAGGCAGGGTATTCTACTACTTTTTTCATCATATTTCAATTGGATCTTTCTTAGCATCAAATAATAACTTTAAAATGTCACCTACTAAGAGCTCAATCAATTCTATCTGTAGTTCTTTAAGTGCTTTGGTGATATCAATTGGATGAGACTGAAATGCTAATTTGAGTGTGATATCATGATTTTCAAAGTCACGAAAGTTTTCATTGTATTCTCCAAATAATAAGTCTACCACAGGTCTAAAATTAATAAGTCTGTAACACTGTATTCTTCAAATGATTCATATATATCATCCTGCTCACTAATAACTTTTGCTAACTGGGGAAAATGTTCATCCAAAATTTCCTTTTGAAGAAGTGTTTTGAAAAAAAAGATTGCTTTTTTTCAAATTGCTTGATTTTTTTTTTTTTTTGCCACATATTAGTTTTACCTTGCAAGGAAATATTCAGTCGTTTTGATTTGACATGATGTCACACAGAAATGCAGCATTCTTATAGAAATATTCTTTCAGTAATTCACATTGCTGTTTCTGCTCTTCATAAAATTTAACTATCTTTTCTTGTAGAAATAAAATTTTGGCTAACACCTGTTTCTGCAATATCCAATGCACTTTAGGATGATATGGCAAATCCACACTGAACACCTCATCATTCAACTTTAGTATGATATTGAACTGATGATACCATGCTGCATTTGCATGAATATGGTTAAAAATACTTATAATGTGTTGCAAAATATCACTTTAAATTAGCTTTAGCAGAGATTTTGCTGATGCAAGATACAATGAAATGAAATGAGAGCATCTGGATCGGTTAATCCTTTTTTTATCTGTACAGTAAACCCTTATTGTTTTCCCATTATGGAAAGTACACTGTCTATACATACACTCAATAAATTTACCGATTTCATTCCAACTTTATGACATTTAGCTCAAAAGTTGTTGAAGATATCTATTCACTGTGTTCTGTTCACAAGAGTCCCCAAGGCAAGTAACTCTGGAGCAAAGAAAATCTTCTGTTATGATCTGAATGAAGTATAAAACCTGCGCAGAGTCACTAGTATCAGTTGATTCATCCCAAGCAACTATACATATATACATATATATTATAATTATATATATACATATACATATACATATAATTATACATATATAAACATATACTTTCCTTTTGGTGCTAAATGAGTGTAGCAGCCATCAGTTTATCCCTTATGGCTTGCTCATGTTCTAATTGTCCTAGACAATGTAAAAGGATTATTTCATTGAAACTGATTTTATTCTTTGGTATTTTAAATATGTTCATTTTAAAAATAAATAAAAATATAAAAGATGAACAAAAATGTATTAATAAAAATAAAAAGATATGTTCTGTAAAATTTGAATTTAGTCAAAAGGCTATACCTAGTTACCTAGAAGTCCCCATATGGCCTTATGATTGCAGGTTCCCCACCCCTGGTCCATGATTTCAATGTAAATGTAATTACAGTCTTGCATGACTGTTTTCTAATACAATTAACATTTTGTGGAGGTTGTTTCCCTGTGGCAGATCATTAATATTGCTGGATTCATGGATCTAGAGCTGGAAGGGAACCTAGAAATCATCTTATTTTACAGATTAGGAAACCGAGGTTTCTGGAAACATTGTGACTTACCCAAGGTCACATAGATTGTGAGCAACAGAAGTGAGATTCAAAACCAGGCTCTCTTATGCTAGAATTAGTTCCCTTTCCACTCTTCCATGCGTTCTTCTCATCTCTGTAGTGTACTATGCACCTCAGTCTTAAAGACCCCATACATGTTCTCTAAACATTGGACTAAATTCAGAAAATAAGTATTTATTGGGTTAGCCTGCCTTATTGCACATGATGAAAGAGAACCTCATTTATCCACACAGCTGCATCTCATCTGTCATAGAATAAAAGTAAACCAAATTTAAAAAAGACCATCTTGGAAGAAATCTTGTTGTTATTTTCATTATTACAAATAGCACAGGAACCAACCATCCTTTTAAAATAATATAGCCCATACTAACAGTAATTTTAGACTAAAAAATACCATCCTTATCTTTGTAGTTTATAGTAGAAAACTCCTCTTTGATGCAGCTTGAATATTGATTTCGAAGTACAGAAGCGTTTAAAATTCCATTAGTCAGTCAAGCTCCTGGTATTCTCTTCAGGTAAATTGACTATTGAATGTTGTACTTATCTGTCTGGTCTGGTTAATTCAGTGGATTAGAACCAAGTTGTACTCTAGCACCAGCAGCTTCCATTGGTCTTTGTAGGCTTATCAGGAGGCCTAGGGTTCAGTATCATACTTTATTCTGCCTTTCTAAGGTTCAGCCTTCCCCTTACCCTTCTCTTCATCCTAAAAGTTTCCAAGATTTAGTCTTATTCTGAATGGTGCCACAGTTTCCCCTCTGTTTCAGTGAATTCCTTGACTCTAGCTGTTTTCCAATTCCTCCTGACTCAGATCTTTGATTTCTATTGCTTATGGAAAGAAAGTAGTGGATCCTGTAGCCAATAGCACACTAGGAAGAGCCAGGGTCAGTGATCTCCAGAGAAAGTATATTAGGAGGAGAAGGAAGTAAGTAGAAGAGTGAGCAAGCATGAAGTGTAATGGACAGATAGAAGAATCTCTCCTTCTGAAGGGCTGTTAGCACATTGCCTTACAAAGGATCATGCACTTCCCATCTTCTCTTTCCTTATCATCATGTTGCCCATGGGACTAAGATCCATTTCTCAAATTGGCCATCTACCTTTTTACAGAGAAACTCTTTGTCCCCTGAGCATAAATCACATTTCTAATCCTATCATAATCCTATTATCCTTTCATCCTAAACCCTTTCATGGGGTGTAGGGTGTGTTCACAGAGGATCTGTACCTTTAGTATCATGGTATCACCATTGTACATACAAAAGCTGACTGAAATATTCCATGTTTTATGGCAAGAGGAAGTTATGCCCCAGGAGTTAAAGGAGGCCTCCACTGTCCATCTCTATAAAGGTAAAGGGAATAGATTGTCCTGCAACAATCACAGGGGGTTGTCTCTCTCTTAGTCATTCCTGGAAAGATTTTTGTTAGCGTCCTTAATAGACTGATCCTTCACCTCAGACACCTGAGAGCCAGTGTAGCTTCAGAAAGGGTCGAGGAACAGTGAATATGGTGTTTCCTGTCCAACAACTCCAGCAGAAATGCCAGGAGCAGAACAGAGGCCTGTACACAATGTTTGTAAATCTGACCAAGGCCTTTGACACTGTTAGTTATGAGGACTTATGGGAAATTCTGTCAAAATTTGGTTGCCCAGAGAAGTTCATCAGTATTGTATGTCAATTTCATGATGACATGTTTGCCCAGGTTCTGGATAGTGGACAATGCTCTTGTGCCTTCCCACTCACAAAAGGAGTGAAATAGGGCTGTGTGCTTGCTCCCATGCTTTTTAGTATGATGCTTTCAGCCATGCTGACAAATGCTTTCAATGAGGATAAGCACAGCATTAAGGTCAACTACTGTACTGATGGTAAGTTCTTCAATTTGAAAAGACTACAAACCAAGACCAAAGTGGAGGGAGTGTTGGTGCATGATTTTCTGTTTGAGATGATTGTACACTCAATGCAGCCTCTGAAGCTGAGATGCAATGAAGTATGGATCAATTCTCTGCTTCCTGTGCTAATTTTGGCCTAATAATTAACACCAAGGAAACACAGCTGCTCCATCAGCCACCACCACACCATCCATATGTGGAACCATTGGTTATAACAAATGGAGAAGTTTTGAATGCTGTGGATAAGTTCACTTACCTTGGTAGTGTACTTTCCAGGGATGTACACATTAACAATGAAGTTGACACACATACTGCCAGAACTAGCTCAGTGTTTGGGAGACTCCAAAGAAAAGTTTGAGAGAGAAGGGGTATTAGACTGACTACCAAACTGAAGGTCTACAGAGCCATTGTGCTGACCTCATCGTTGTATGTCTGCAAAACATGGACAGTCTACGGTGCCGTGCCAGGAAACTGAATCGCTTCCATTTGAACTGTCTGAAAATCTGCTGACAGTATAAAGTACCAGACACTGAGGTCCTTGCTTGAACTGAACTGCCAAGCATTCAAACTATGCTTCAGAGAGTGCAACTCTGATGGGCTGGCCATGTTCTTAGAATGCAAAATATATGCTTGCCAAAAAGACTATGTTATGGAGAACTTGCATGGGGTAGGTGATTACATGGTGGTCAGAAGAAGCAATACAAAGACACTCTCAAGGTCTCTCTGAAGAACTTTGAATTTGATTGTGAGACATGGGAGATACTGGTATAGGATTACTCAGCATGGCGTGACCACATCAGAAAAAGTGCTGTGCTCTATACACAAAACAGAATTGAAACAGCACAAAGGAAATGTAGGATGCGCAAATTTGGAGTAACCACACCAAATGTTCATGCGAACTATCTGTGCCCAACATATGGTAGAGCATTCCGAGCTTGTATTGATCTGATCAGCCCCAGTCAGACACATTGAAACTTCAGTTCATCATGGTGATGTCATTTTGGTCCTCTTCGGGAATGAAGGACAAGAACCAACCAACCAGCCCTTTCATAAAAAGCATACCAGTTGCTACAAGGAAAATTGTTTGAGGTAGGATAGGCAATTAATCACCACTATTGGGAAAAAGAATTCAAAATATGTCAAAATAAGGCCATTTCTAATTAAATGTCGAGTTCTTCAAGGACCAGTGTTTGCGATAATGACAGCTAACTTTTACATAGAAATTTAAGGCTTGCAAAGTGCTTTGCCTATAGTGTATCATTTGGTCATCACAAGAACCTTGTGAGAATGTTGCTATTGTCACCCTCATTTTATTCCTTTCCTCTCCTGTCCTCCTCTTCCTTTCTCTTCTCCACAATGTTCATGATGAGCTGATTGAATGCAGTTCCAGATCTTTGTATCCATAGCATTCATCTGGAGGAGGGTTGTCAGAGGAAGGCACTATTTGCTACCACTTCCTCTTCCAAGGCGTGCTTTGAACTAGTGTCATTCAGGACTGGATTAGCTCTTCTGTGCTTTCCTAGCCTTCTTTTCCCCGCTTCCCTGTCCTCCCACCACTCTCTTTTCTTACAGTTTCCGATGTTGCTGGCACAATCCTCAATTCCTGCAGCCTTGTTGGTCTTTGATTATCCAGTGAGTATCCAACTACTGTTGTTTTAACTCATAGTTTGAAGACTGACAGCAATAGATTGAGCACTGTAATCCCCTGGATCTTGCTTCATTATGAAAGTTTTTGCGAGCAAGCTGCATCCTACCTCTATGAACCTTTACTGAGGTCTGCAAACAATCAGCAGAAGGCTAATCCTTCTGGGGGAGGATGTGTCCACTTATTCAAGTTACTATTCATGTCTTTGTATGGACATAGGTAAAGAAGAGGGAAAAAAAATCCCCATTGACAAGTCTTTACTTTGTACTGGATCCAGGGAAAAGGGATTTTATGAAGCTGCCCTGGGCCTTGGTTTTTATAAATAGCTTCTTTTAAAAAAAAACAGATACAAAGAGTTACATGCAGAAAAATATCTACTCTCAACCCTTTGCCCTCATGTCCAGACTTCAGCCAAAGTATTTGACAGAGCTTGCATCAACAAGAATAAACTGTGTGTGGAAACTCCGTAGTTCTCAGGCAATTGTGACTGCCTGACTTGTTTGTTTTAAGGTCATTAAAATCCTGTTTCTAGGACCTCAACCATACTGTTATTGGAGTGAACTGTCATTTTGTTGTAGTTCACAGACATTTTTTGTTGACCAACAGTGTGAAAATAAACCTATATCATGGATGCCAACTCGAGAAAGAGCTGTAAATGGAATATGTGCTAATTTCCTAGTCGGTAAGATTTATAGAAATAGTAAGCATTGAATATCACTAACATTTCCAGACTTAGAGATTGTAGGAAATAAAACATGACCATCCAGTTATCCTGTCAAATGGCACAATGAAAGTTGTCATTTATGCAACACATGTCATTTGTTTTAATAGTCTTTAAGCTCTCTCTCTCTTGGGTCACTGTCCCACTTTCCACCAGGAATGTTTGGGATCCTAGGGAAAAAATTCTAGAGTTGACCTTGTGATTGTAGGGGTGTTTTTCTAATATAGTTGCTAACATTAGAGCTATTAGTGGGCTCCTTTTCAACTCTTTATTAGCTAGCCAATTAATTAGCTTTAAGAAACATTCACTAAGGAGGTATAGAAAGAATGATTTGTACAAAACATTACCCCCTGAAAGTTTGGGACACACTCTTCCCATAAGCACATACAGAGTTCAAGGGAAAGTGGGCTTTATCACAGGATATACATGTGGCAAAGGGGTTAGATCCCTGTTCAATGCAAGTCTTTTCCTTTGTGGAATTATCACGAGGTTCCTCTGGTGGGTATAGCTTTCTGCTGCCAAGGATAAGGAACCAAATAACGATCTCAGTCTGCTTTTTATCTGCCCAAATAACAAGGGTTTTACTCCCTGAAGCTGACCTTCTCTGCGGTTCCAGTTTGTCCTCTCTCAGCTGTGTGCTGGCTGGATTATTTGTTTCTGGTCCAGGTTTTTAGATAACATGGTCAATGGAGGAGAGAGTGGGTCATTCCCTCTTTTCCTCAAACCCTTTGATTTTCTCCAGTTATAGTCACAAATAATTTCTATAAATGCTACCAGAATTTAATTCTTAAAGCAGTTGCTGGAATGCCCCTTTCGGAATCTCCTTTGATATACTTAGGGCTACAAGTGTGCCTTATTCTTTCCATTCTCCCATCCCCACTAATATATTTTGTCATCTGATTTTATGCAATGGCACTTCACTCTTTCCTGCTTGATTAAGTAGATTATTAAAACTGAATTGATTGATTTCATTAAGATAGCTATGGCTTGTTTGCACCTAGTTTACAATTTAATTATTTAACTCAATAAAAAGAGCATTCTCATTTGATAAATGATTAATGTTATAGAATAACTTCCAAGTTACATTATTGGGTTTTGGGGTGTGGGAAATCAATCTTAAAATTTTCTTTGTCAAATCATCCAAAACAAACAAAACAAACAAATGCCTTTTCTCCTTTTTGCTAGGAACATAGAGGATAAGTTTCACTGACAAAAAAGGGATGTGTTGAGAAGTATCCCATGAATATAGGGGTGGAACAACCAAGAAAACAGAGAAAAAGACCTTTCCTTTATTAAAAAAAACACAGCTATGGATGTGCCATTTTAATTTGTTATTGCTTGTTGAAAGGAATCCTCTGTGTTTCATATTGCCTTGACTCTTCTTTCTTGTGTTAACTACAGTGATAACAGGAATATTTTTTTTTATTTTCAGCTAGTCTCTTTATTTTGACAAATTATCTAGAAAAATAGGAAGGCCAAACTATGACTCTGCTTTCATTCCAGTTTAAGACTTAATTTCAATAGCAGAGAAGCATTTCATAGTTTTGTTTTCAAAGCCAAAGGATAGCAAATGTCTTCCAAGTGTTTTCCTGAGCATCATTTACAAACACATTTCAACAGAAATCTTCAAAACTGGAAAAATATGCGTGCATATGCAAACATATGTATATAAACACCTCTCTCTATAAATATACATGTATGTATACAGACATAGGTATAAAGTGTATTTTTCAAGCAAACATTTGTTAAATAGCTATTATGTGTAAGACACTGTGCTAGGAAACATGAACAAATACTACATAGGGCTTGATTTCAGGGAGCTTACAATCTATTGAGAGAAAGGAAAGTAAATAAATCGCTTGACCCTGCTTTTCCTTACCACTCCCTTCTCATCCCCTTATAAATAAGTATCTTCCTTCTTTAAATATATCTATCATCCAACTGTATTTAAGTAGAGCTTGAGATATATGGCGTGTTCAGGGAGGACTACCTCCTTTGGTGTGAGGGCTTGTGGAACTCTTTGTAGGTCACCTTTTGTGTCCACTGATCATCTAATTCTCACCTGTGAGTCCAAGAAGCTGTAGCATGGGCAGCAGTCACACCCTGGTAAAACAAACAAACAAACAAACAAACACATTGGTAGCTGGACTAAACCAGGTTGAGGTTAACCAACAGGTCTCAAACCTATTGGTAATTTAGGGGGATGTCTTGTGAAGACTTCCCCTGGCAGAATGGGTAGATGTGGACAACTTGGTCCAAAGGCCAGGAAGATGGCTGAAGTTTGTGCTATGGAGCTCCCAGGGCTTGATCAGATACATCCCAGGGTCCCTGGATTTTGTCTTGCCAGTGAACTTTAATGACTGGGAGAGTGAAGTTTATGACTTTGTGCAACTCTGCCTCACTTAAATCAAGCCCAAGTGAGGACATCAACTTGTGACATCATTGGTTCTCTTAAAAATGAAGTACAGACAACAAGTAGAGCTTAAAACTTAGAGTTAGAAGGATTCAGCTCATCACATTATCACAGATTTAGATTTGGATAACCCCTTAGAAATAATTTAGTATATATACATACATATACCGGGGTTAAAGGGTAGCGAAAGTCCTGCTATTAGGAATAGTCGGAAGCTATTATATGAAAATTGTACAACTTCTGATTATTCCAAATAGCAGGACTTTTGCTACCCTTCAGCCTCGGCCTCCACTATTTTTCTAATTTGGGAAATTATCAAACCCTACCTTTCTGTGTGCTTTTTGATTTCAGCCAACACTTGTTAAAGCCAATACTTGTTAAAGTATTCATAAAACTTCAGGGTAAATTTCTGAGAAAGTAGGCCTAACTTTTAGGATCAGTAGGCAAAAAACAGTTCTTTGTCTCTCCCCTCCTATTCTTTTTCTAGAAGAGAATATATATATGCATATATATGTATATATCTATTCTATCTATATCTACATACACACATATGCTTCTATGTCTATCTATCATCTATCTATCTATATCCATATCCATATCTATATCTATATCTATATCTATATCCATATCCATATCCATATCCATATCCATATCTATATCTATATCTATATCTATATCTATATCTATATCCATATCTATATCTATATCTATATCCATATCCATATCTATATCTATATCCATATCCATATCCATATCCATATCCATATCTATATCTATATCCATATCTATATCTATATCTATATATGTATTATCCCCCAGATCCATAGGCAAATAATGCTTGACTGACCTCTGGGTCAGTATACTACCATTAGTTTATTTGCAAAATTAAAAGATGACATACAGGCCTTGCTCACTCCTAATTTTAATATTAGTTTTCAACACAGTCTCTGCCATGGGCAATTATCCTCTTCCTCATCTTTTGGTCAAGAAGTCTGCTTCTCCTCCCTCAACAGATCCGATACTATCTGCCTAGAACTTTGAGTCTCTGTAGAATAAGTTAAATTATTCTTTCCTATAAGAGCTACCAGAGATTTAAACAGTACTGGTGGCCAACCTGCAGAGACTGAACACTTACAGGAAACTGAGAAACAAATAGCATGTGTAGCTGTTATTTACACATATACACACAAGTATGCATGCATGTATAAAGGTGTATATGTGTGTGTACGTATGTGTTTTGTTACTTCTGTATGTATTATGATTTGGGTGCCACTTTTCCTCATTGGTAAATGAATAGAGTGTGTGAGAGATGACTTTCTGGAAGTGCTTGGTATATCAAGAAAAGAGGGATGGATCTGAAAGTATGGGCTATGATACAAGTTCTGTACCTTGGGCAAGTCACAGAGGGCCACAGATTTCATCTACAAAATTAAGGAATTAGGCTAATTGTGGCTTCTTAACCCATTTGTGGCATGTATTCCTTTGACAGTACGGTAAAGCCCATAGGACTCTTCTCAGGATAATGTTTTTAAATACATCAAATCAAATAAAAACAAAAGATTACAAAGGAAAAGAAAGGTTAGTGAAAATAAAGATGTATTTTTTTTCCTCACCCAGGTCCTCAGATTTTCAAAATCAGACCCTTGGATCCCAGGTCATTTATAGTTAGACTAGATGATCTTTAAGTCCTTTTCCAGTTTTAAATCAATGGTCCTATGTAGAAGTAATTCCTGACTCAGAACTCCATGACAGCCTCACTCTGAGCTCTCGTGGACTTAGTCTGATCCTGGGAATTGACCCCATAAAGGATCTTTACCTCTCTTTGACTCATTGTCATTACCTAGGAAAATGTTCTAAAATACTCATGGCAAATTTCATGTCTTAGTCTTCTCTGAGGTGGGCAACAAACTCTCCAGATCCCCCAAATGCTTGGTATATGTGTGTATATACACACATACATATATACATACATGCACATATACATACATATACATACATATGTTATTAAGTAGCTTTTATTTAATTCAACAGAGAATGCATAAGACATAAAGGATCCAAAGGAGTGTTTAAAGATGTATAAAATGCAAAACAGCATAAAGTTCTCTGATAGCTCATTGATTTCCTCCCATAAGGGAAAAAACAACAACTTGACATTGCAACTGGAATAATACAATGCCATTCTGGTTACTCTTTCTTTCCCACAGAATTCTATATAGTATCACCTGCCCCAACCCCTCCCTCTGCCCAAACTCATAGTAGTTCAATCATCCAGCCAGTCATCTTGGGAATGGTGCTTCTATGGTTGAAAACAATCTGGAATTCTATTGAAACCAATCAACAAGAGTCAGTTGTTATCTTCGTTCTCAATGGAGTGGGTACAAATTTCTTTCTTTTTTTTTATTTCAATATAAATTTATTTATTTAACTTTTTACATTCATTTTCACAAAATTTTGGGTTCCAAATTTTCTCCCCATTTGTCCCCTCCCCCAC
>CM053773.1:12490426-12536290 GCA_028658325.1 Potorous gilbertii | reverse complement strand
ATTTCAGATGTTTGGGATACAGAGGCCTTGACTCCTATGTCTTTACCTGATGGTAAGCATTGTTCTTCCTCATCAGAAAGGAAGGGAGGGAATCATCTGGTCACCAAGAAAGTAACCTTCTATGGTCTTTTTTTTCCCCCTTTTCTGGGCATTTTTCCAGCCAGTTACTTGACTTCTGAGATTCCTCTCCACCTCCACCCAGATCTGCCCAGCTAGTGTTTGGGGTCTGAGATTCAAATGCTGCTTCCCAGCCTCAGGGCTTTTGGTGGCAGGCCTGGCTGCTATTTAATGGGAGCTTAAGTTCTGGTGCTCAGGTGGGGGCAGGGCCACCTCCCAGGCTCAGTTCCCTCAGGGATTTTATGCAGAGACCTTCAGTAATGGAGCTCCTCCCGAGCTCCTGCCTGCTCTGGGAGCCTCTGGCCTCCTGCTGCCTCCACCACTGCCTCCCGAGGGGGCCCGAGTTATGGAGACACCCCACTCCCCTCTCAACCCGTCTCTCTCACTGCCCTGTGCATCTGTGGATGGAGGGACCTTCCCGGCCGCTGGAGATTCTGTCTCTGAAGCCTGCTCAGATCTGCTTGCTCCTCTCAGTGCCACGTGGCCAGGGCAGGGCAGGGCTCCACTCCCGTCCGGTGCATGATGGACCTTTGAGATCAGTTTTTCAGGGCTCTCTGGAATGGAAATCTCCTTCACTCTGTTGCTGTGTGACTTCCACTGCTCCTGAATTTGTTGGGATTTCTTTTTGCAGGAGATCCATGGGCTGTGGGTTCGGAGCTGGCATATGTGAATCTTTCTACTCCGCCATCTTGGTTCCTCCCCCAGGTACATATTTCAAAGAACATATTCTCATCATAAATTGGGCAACTCATCAAATTGATTAGGGAATTACCTAAATAGTACTGTACCCTCATATAGGTATAATCAGATAGAAATTAATTATTTTAAAAAGTCTTCTGTCAGTTACTTTATCCTGCCTTCATCCCATATTTATTCCAAATACAACAAATAAAGTGATATTTGTATCTATGTATAGAATGACAATATTTTTCTGTGTTCCAGAAAATGCATGTGCCATATTTTAGCCCTGTTATTAGAACCCAATTCCCGAAAATTAACACACAAGTTAAAAAGCAGAAACAAAAATAAAAGCAGTGTATATACATTAAGAATGAATCTGGGGTTATATCTCTGCTATCTATGTCAGTCAAATATGTTATAACAATGCAGGTTAGTTCAGTGCAATTCAACAAACCATTATGAGTATGAACTAGGTACTGGGAGAGATAAATGTTTTGATATGTAATTGGAATAATTGAGGCCCCCCCCCCGACAAAACAAAACAAAAATATCTACAGAAAGCTGGGCTTCTTTTGCTGGGGCATGTATGATATTCAAGTCTTAAGAACTTGATTTTACAGGATGACACAGAAGTCCTTTGGTTTTATTATTGCAGTCATAGCTGTTCATGTTGAAAAGGATTATCCACTGAGTTAGGAAAAAGCCACCTACCAAGTAGACTTTAAAGGAAATGGCAATTTCTGTCTTTGCCCATTCTTTCCTCTCTTTAGAACATGTAGTATGGAGCTCTTTCTCTGTTGGACTTTCCTTTTTGGGGGGAAAAGGAGTCCTTCTCCCCTCTGACACTTGTAGCAGGTATGGTATGGTAGCATATACACTTGTTACCTAACTAAGCGTCAACCCAGGCATCAAGCCCCTGACTGCCTCTTTGGTTTCTGTGTCTTTCTCTGAACAGAGGGGACTAAATAGTTAAGGGTTAGAGAGACTGGAAACCCCTGTGTCTCTCAGTTAGAACTGACTGGAGGCCGGAGGTTTCTGCAACTACATTCTATTCAAAGAATATGACTATAGGGGATGATGAGTTCAAGCCCTAGTCTAGCTGGTCAGAAGACATGGACCTTAATGAAGTTGTTTGAACAGTTCACAGGCCGAACAGTGCAACCAAGGTGAATATGAAATGTCATTCAACAGTTCTATTAAGTGCTCCATGTTTTAATATTTTAAATGTCAACCTCCAAGTATAGTATAACAAGATTTATGTGTTTACATATCATCTTTTACGTCTTTGTCAAAGCAAATTTACAAACCTTTTGCATTTTAAGCATTTCTTTTTAGTTAGGGAAATAATAGCTGACCTAAATTTGATCTACCTTATACATTGACTACCTTGCTACTCCATTTGGCGAGATCCTGTACATGAACCAAACCTAAGATTAAATGATTTTTCCATGGGATCCAGAGACAACAAGGCAAAAAAGATCTGATCCCTTTCTTTAGAGAACTTGCACCTCTAGGACTGAGTCTAGTACATATATGTGATCCCAGAGCTAGGCACCCTTTAGTGAGAGAAGGAAAATTCCCCAGACCCTTTTGTACCCAGACACAGTTCCTGTTCCTATGGAGTTTACTCTCCAATAGGAGCATAAAACATAGAGAAAAGTTTATACATGATATGTGTTTCAGAGAGGAATGAAACAAAAATTTTACAAATTGGAAGGAGAAGCTTGTTCTTGGAGATCATGTATTAAGATATAGATATGCATGTGTATGCATTATATAATGTATGCCTGTATGTATGTGTCCACAAAATATGCCAAAACACTGTTAGCTAGTATTCACTGCAAAATAAAAAAAATTAAGCAAAGTCTCTCAAATCTGGAAAATATCTTTCTGTCATGAGTTTTTCATTCACATCTGATGACAAACTGGATCAAACATTCTCCTCAAAGAACATGTTGTTTAGAATTGGAAAACTAGAGCTGGCAATGATCTTGATATACTAGTGAATTTGGGAGTATGTGAAGTTTGGATTGCATTTTTTCCTTATTATTTTGTCATGTTTCATCAAGCCTTTGGACTAAAGAAAGCATGGAATGATGCAAAGGAGACCTCAATATTTTTGGACCCTTTCTTTTTACCTGGTAGAATATGTCACACTGTTCACTAACAATCATGTAAGTAGATGCCCTGGTACTGAAGGTTGAAAAAATGGATTGCCCTTTCTTGGCCTGGAGGAGAGGGTGCAGATTCAAATGTCAACAATGTCAGCATCAGTGTTGGTGCACATGAGGAGGAGTCCGGAAACCATTGTTATTGTCTTGGCACTGAGAGGCCGATCAGTGCCCATCAGAGTAGGAACCTGAAGTGGGTTCATTGCAGAAACTAATAGAAAGCAGAAAGGGAGTCATCCTAGATTGTCACTGGAAATCAAACTCTGTGGTCTGGATTGCTTTCTAGAATTTGAAAAGAAATTATTTTGAACTCATAGTATTCTTAATAGATAATATCATTAATGTGGGTTTGTAAGAGAACCACTTTGCATGGGATTTTTTTTAAGTAAGAAAGAAATTTCAGCTATTATGTGTGGTTTTCTAAGGATCTGTCGGAGTTCTGGTGAAGCATTTTATAGATCTCTGAGAATGTAGCATGGGCTATTTTTATGAGGATGCCATAGGACAGTTCCAGTACCTTTTTAAAAATTTATTTATCATTTGCTTTGGTCTGCAGTTGTAATTTTATTGCTATTTAAGGGAAATTTAAGTCCTGCTTAGAAAAATATCTAAGAGTTTTGTGGTTTTGGTGATAGTCTTTAGGAAGTGAATAAAGAAAACAAGGATAAGATGGAAAAGAATTAGACAAGAAAATCCCAGGGCTATAAAATATGTAGCGGGGGGAAGTGTTGACAACAACAGCAGTGAGTATCTGATCACTCTATCACTTCTATATAAATTTAAACATCTCTGACAGCTTCAATTGTCTCTGGCAGAAAGACTTGGATTTTGTCTTCTGTTTTTCCACTTGTTTTCTCTCCTCAATTATTGTCTAATATGACTACATCTGCTTAGTCTAGGTGTGCCATTAGGATACATAAGAACCTCATCAGTGCAGTACTACACTAATCAACACCTTAGAGAATTTATCAGTGGGCAGATTTTGGTTGATTTTGAAGAGTATGGTCAAAAACATTGCCAGAATTGAAGTAAAGATGACACTTAACATGTCCTTAGAAAATATATAATAAGAAACAACATGGCCTACTGGAGAGAGCTGGACTTAGAGTCCAGGAGATAGGACTTCCTTTCCTACCTCTGATATTTACTAGCTATGAGATCCCAGGCACAGAACCAGGGATGTGATGGTAAAGGATTAGCAACCAGCTCTCCAAAAATGTACACAACACATTTTTAAGTTTAGTCTGAATTAGTAACATTTTCTCTATCCCTTCAATCTGTGGGTTGTTCAGGAGAACTAGCACTTCTGGTGTTAGCTTTTCCTCAGCCCTTCTCATGGTTGATCCCCCACCTTTGGTGTCTGTCTGATTCAGCCAACTCTCACCTATGATTCCCAGAAGATATAGCATGGAAAGTGACCACACCCCAGTAAAACTATCTTGGCAGATTTGCTGAACCAAGTTGAGAGTGGCCAACAGGTTTCAAATCCATTAGGTGAGTTGGGGGAGGTCTAACCCAAGCAAATGAAGATTTTCACTGGCAGACTGGGTGGATAAGAATTACTTAGTTCCAATGGCCATGAAGGTGACTGAAGCAGGTGCTGGGAAGCTTAGAACTTGGTTAGACATTAAAGGTACCAAGGTCATCCACTGCCATCCTTGGCTATTGCCTGGCATCTTGACTTTTTTCCTGCCACTGGACTTTGATGACTCAGGAAAAAAGGATAAAACTAAATAATAAATCAAGTCATGATGTTAATGTTCGCCAATTTTGGAGGTATACATACTCACATGGTTAACAGTCTACTTTTGTAAGCTGATATGAGCTGGTTCCAACACACCCCTGTACTTAACCTTTATCAGATGAGTTTCTTCATCTGTAAAGTGAAAGGTTGAACTCACTGACCTTAAATCTATGATCATATGATACTTAGAAATCTGGTATGGAGAAAAATTCACATCTTCCTCAAATTCCCAAAGGATTGTCAATAATTGGATCTAATTTATATCCTTTCTATTTTTCTGTAACCTAAAATTTGGATTATGAAATATTGAAAAGTTTTGTGATAGGCTATGTAGATATGACCTCTGTATTTTGCATCATTTAAGCTATCCACTCTGAGAAGCTGGCATGCCATTTCAGGATTTTAAAAACATTTGTTTTATCTTGCATTGTGTCATGCCTGGATTTAATTTGCAAAATTTTAGCTCATGGATTGATATCACACAGAAATATGTCCCTTACCAAAAATTGCAAATAATGGCTCATTTCACTGGAGTCTACAAGCTGGAGTTTCTGGGTCAGCCACCTGGAGAGAGCTAACATATATAAATCCCAGGTTTATTATACAGAAATATTTTCCTTTTCTTTGAGTCAAACATTGAGCTAGCTGGTCTCAGCCTGACAACTTAAAGGCTGCTATTTTAATGTGCCTCAGTGAATAAATCAATTTTATTGCATTGCGTGTCATCCTTCCTATCTTGGACGAAGACGCTTTTGTTTCCTTTCTGCTTAATATACTTGGAAATACTGAAGGCTTTTAAGATTATTATTACAGATTGGAATGACTGGTAATAAATTCTTTTTAGTTTTGTTCCATTTCTTTATATAGTTTCTATTCCATATTATGTTTGGCATTCATAGTCATTTGGGCACTGATTGTCTTTACTGATCAACGGCACCAGCAGCAAAGAATTCAGTTCTCTTAGAGAATTTTTCCCTTTGAAGGGACAGTGTTTCCTTGGAAGTCAACATGAACCTAGTCATTGATGTTGTGGTCTAGAGAGACTGGGGCACTGCTTCATCACCATCATGGGTTTCAGATGGCATGACATACAGGGTCTCACTTTAATTAATGCAAGTCATAAGATGAGATCAGTGTGGGTGAAAACATAGTCAGATGTAGGCTTTTAAGGAAGGAGATCTAGAAAGCATGATCAGATAAATGGAGCTAATGGTTAGACATGGAAAGATCAAATCACGAGAAAGTGAGTTGTGAAGGTGTCATAGTCTACTGACAAAATTTGCATATCCATAGGCTATTTTTATGCACAAGCCTTGACCACACAAGTTCCCATCTATCTTAAATCCATTGCAGTTGTGCATATTCTGGATAATAGATGGAGACATGTTTGTTAAAAAAAAAAGAATTCTTTTGTGGGTATTTGCATATACAGTAAATTTTCCTGTTTTACAACATGTTGTACTCAGTACTTTGATCCGTGCTTTCATTAGTGTGCACATACCTTACCCAGATGAAGATAGCTACCCTATGCATTCTTATCCTGAACAACTGCTATTCATATGTTTCTATAAATCCTTGTGAAGAATCTGCTCAACATGCTGAGGAGACCTTCCTCTTGTTCTCCTAATATCTTGGGAATATCAGTGTGGAGGTAGTGTGGCAGAGTGACTCTGGGCAAGTCATCTAACCTCTTTAAGTCTCATTTTCCTCATCTGTAATATTTTCTGTTATTCACTCATGTCTGACTCTTTGTGATCACATTTGGGGTTTTCTTGGCAAAGACCCTGGAGTGGTCTGCCATTTCTTCAGCTCATTTTACAGAGGGGGAAATTGAGGCAAGAGGATTTAATGACTTGCCCAGGGTCACATTGCAGTAAATGTCTGAGGCCAGATTTGAAATCAGAAGATGAGTCTTCCTGAATTCAAGTCCAGTGCTCTATCTACTGTATCACCAAGCTGCCCCCACGTTCTTTATACGTTTGTTATAAAGTTCAAATGTATTACAAAATTCTTGAAAACCTTAAACTGACATATATATATGTATATGCACATACATATGTATAAAATTAATACTATTGGAAACTATGCATTTTATCTACTTTTTTCCTACTGGAGATAGTCAGATTCTTTGGCATTGCGATTTACTAAAGAAGCCCCCTCATCCCCCAATTAGCACAGTCATCTCTGATTAAGAGTTTTTGAAGAATTTAGTCATTGATAGGGAATGCTTTTTTGGTTTGGCATCTATGTAGGATATCTTTGATGAGTACCTTATGCAAATGTGTTTCCTAGATGTATTCTTTTTAAAAGAATATTGATGGATACTATAAACAATGAAGAAAATTATCTTAGTGGCTCCACTTGTCATGCATAATACAAATTTTTTATGCATATATTGCTTAAGGAAAAACTTTCAGGCTACATTTTGTTTTCTTAAGCTAAATACTTAAAAAAATCAATATACTGTGTTTTTATTCTGTATGTATCATTTTTTCCATGTGAATTGTTATAGAAATACATTGTGAAAGTCTCTGTTTTTGTCAAGAATAAATGCACTATGTCCATAGCTCATTCTCATAAAAGTTTCATCAAGATAGGGAAGATAGCATATGAATTGATATCTAGGTTGTGTTTTGGGTAGAGATAAGAATATGATACTTTCTATTCTTCTAAAATCTTTTTCTTTTGAATGTATATGGGTAATTGATACCTGGGTACCATTAAAATTGCCTCCAATATTAATTTCTGTTGTATACCCCTTATCTCTTCCTACCATTGCCTCCATTAAAAAAAAAGATATTATCACTGCACTTTACAATAAGGAAACAGTTAAATACCTGTCACATAGCTAGTAAGTTTCAGAAGTGGCATTTGAGTTCAAATCTCTCCATTCTCCAATTTTATGACTCTTTCCTACTCTATTACTTTCATAAAGACTTCAAATTAGGAGGCAGTTTCTGCCTCCCCAAGGCAGTAACCATTTTACAAAGGTTAAAAAGAAGCAGTGATATGGTCATGTAAATTTTCATTTTTCAAAGTGACTAGAATAGATCAGACTGGAAGTGCTATCATTTCCAGGGAGGGGTTACTTCTTTATCTCAGGATAATAGAACCATTGATCTAGAGTAGCAAGAGACCTGAGAGGCCTTCTGTTCCAGGCCACCCATGTTATGAAGGAAATGGAAGCATGAGAAGTCACATAGGTAGAAAGAATGAGAGAAAAGATTTCACCCTAAATCATCTTTCCTCAGAGCCAGTTCTCTTTCCACTATATTATTTATCCTCTTTTCTCCTCTAAAATAAGATGTACATGACCTTTGCTTTGACTAATTTTTGACCTGAATTCACAGAGCCTCTGTGATCATACACATTACTGGAAGGGACCTCAACTACCACCATATCTATTCCCTCATTTTATAGGTGGGAAAATTGACATGAGAAAGTTAAGTGACATACTTAAGGTAACACAGGTAGGAAGCATTGGTGATGGGATCTGAACCCAGTTTCTCTACCTGTAGATTCGGCACCTTCCTGATAACTCTATGATCCAAGGTCCTCGCCCTGGGGAAAACAATTTGCTCATTTTTGGAGCACCTGTCTTACATTCCTCTCCAGGGGATTGGAGCACCAACCAGCTCATTATATTTATGGATATCTCTTGCTTCAACTTCCCATCACGTCAAGCCATTCAACTGTCCACCAAAGGCATCTCATCATCTGCCTACTACTGCTGATTTGCTTCTTCCTCCATGGAGTAATACCCTTTATATTTGCCCTGAAAATTAGACATCCACAGATGATTCTTTCTTCAGGAATGCATTCTTTGGTCCTGGGGGAATTGAATTTGTGTATCTTTGAGTGCCTATTTTGCCTTCATTCCCAGCTGATGACTGAGTTTATGCAAACTAACCTATTACACACACCATAATATTGTGTATGTTTCTATCTATGTGTGTCAATATATACACATGCATATGTATACATAATATAGTACACATCATATATATATATACACACATTATATATAAAATGAAGGCAGCTCTAGATGTTGTGTTAGATAGAGAATTGGGCTTGGAGTCAGGAAGACCTGAGTTCAAATCTGGCCTCTTATTTACAGACAGTTACTAGCTGTGTGACCCTGGGCAAGTCACTTAACTGTTTGCTTCAGTTTCCTTATCTTTCAAATAAAATAGAGAAGAGAATGACTAGGCACTATCTTTGCCAAGAAAACCTGAAATGGGGTTATGAAGAGTCAGACATGACTGAGCAACAACCTGTGTAACATGATATATAAATAGATTAATATATACATAATGTCTACACACAAAATACAGTGTATAACACATATGATATAATATATTTGAATATCTATATACATGCACATATATATGCATTTTTTAACTGGACCTAGACACAAGACCACACTTCATCTTTACATCTATCTAGCTGTCCCACCAGGCCATCTGACTGTTTAGTCTTACCTCTTCCTCCCTCTTTCTATCTTTTCAGAGTAAAATTTTCTTCCTTGATTATTTCTCACTTATATGTGTTGTCATCGTCTGTTAGAATTTAAATTTCTAAAGGACATACACACACACACACACATACACACACACTCATGCACACATATTCATTCTCTCTCTCTCTGTCTTTGTCTGTCTGTCTGTCTGTGTCTCTCATTTGTATCCTTAGTGCTTAGAATAGCTCTTGCTACATATCAAATGTTTGATAAATGCTTTTTTGGTCCAGTTCAACTAATCCAATTAATGATCTGAAAGTGCAGATAACAAAATGTTTGATATATTTGTCTTTTTTTCAAGATATATTTCATTTTTGTGATTCCATTTGGAGATTTTTAACATCTAACCTTTTGTGACTCTCTTCTTAAGGAAGATATTTAAGAAACATAGGCTTCTTTCTATTTAGCTTCTTGTTTTGAGCTACCCTTTCCAAAAGAGATTTCCTTATTATATCCTATTTCCATTTCCATTGAAATCACCAACATTAAGATCTATGGTGAAAGGTTAGAGGGTTTTGATTTCTTTTTAAATAAAATGTCTCTATTTCATTATCCTCTGTAAATAGTGTTGTGTAAACTTTTATAACCTTCACAGTAAGGCGTTTGCTTGTTCTTGTCACGAGTGTTAAAGGTAAGGTGACTTAATGCCTCTAGAAATGATATTTATTATTAGTTTTAGATGTAATGTGATTAACTTTACAAACTCCTTTATTTGTAAACCTGTAGACAACTTTTAGGATTCTCTTCTCATTTTGTTAAAATTGATTTTTGTGTTTTGGTTTCATTTATAGGACAAATGTCAATTTAATTTGTTCAAGTAGAATGTCCATTGTTTTAGATAGTCTATCTACAATGTGATTAATGGTGCCTTTTTGTCTCTTCTTTCTTTTGTTCTAGATCACCAAAGATCTGAAGGCTCTATACATTTTTTTTGTCTTTTTTCATGGCTAGTCAAGAAAAAAAATCACTTGTTGACTAGTTTTCTAACGATGAGTATCTTCAAGTTTATTTAGTTCTTAAGGGCACAATCTATTGCAGGACCATACTCAAACCTTTCCAGTTTGATAAATATTCTAAGTGTTCATTTGCCATTGTACTAGCCTTGAAAAACTGGGGAAGGATTATTTCCACAGTGTGGCAAGGCATTATGTTAGGCAACAAAAGGAAAATGTGTTAATATTGAAAGGATTTTAGGGCAGTTGGACTATTGTTCATCTTTTCTTGAGTTTTCAAATAGTATTTTTCTAACTTATTATAATGAATCAAATGGCAAATTTTTTATAGCTACCGTCATGTACTTTACTATGTTAGGATATGTGAATTTGTACATATACATGTGAAGACAAACATTCATATGTGAGATATATATTATATATGCATACGTATCACATATCTATATGTAGAAACGCATGTCAAAGGAGATGAAGCTTTGACCTTAGTGCCAGATAGACTTGGAATTGTCTCACCTTTAATGCATTCTGAGCCTTGTGACTCTGGCAAGTCACTTAAGCTGTCTATGTTCTAGGCAACTCTTTAAGATTCTTGTCTGAATTAGTTCCCTCACTTTGGAATTATCTATATCAATCAAATCACAGGCCCTTTCTTCCCCCGCTTCCCTCTCAAGAGCTTAACTAGAGAAACAAGACAAATCATGTGTGAGAAATTGTAATACAACTAAATGTCTGAGGCATTCAAAGGAGTGATTTGCCCATTTGGACCAGTTTGATCAGAGAAATCTTCATAGAGGGGTTGAAAATTGAGCTGAACCTTTATTCAAGAGCTTAACTTCATTCAAAAATGCAAACAGTGAGTTCTCTGAAGGGAACTACATAAACATGAGAGACTCTTAGTTTAGATGATTGCCTTATAAAACCCTTTGTCTATGAAAGCCTTTCAAATAATTTTCAAAGGTTCTTATCAAGGATGGCCATGTAGTAACAGTTCGAGTAGGCAGCTCCTGACATAATGTGATTTGTGGATTCTGAAAAGCTTTTCTGTCTTCATATATGCTTATTGATCCAGAGCTTGCAGTTCCTTTCCTTTATCCTCATTAAGGCAATGAAAATGATTGTTTGAGGTCCTATGTCATATTATCTAGAACAGGGTTCTGTAATTCTATAGTGTTCATGAGAGAAGGAGGGAGGGAGGAGGAAGGGAGAGGGAGGGAGGGAGAGAGAGAGAGAGAGACAGACAGAGAGAGAGACAGAGAGAGAGACAGAGAGAGAGGGAGAGAGAGAACACATTATGTGGTTAGAGAAGAAAAAGAGGTAGTGCTGTGTATAGGAAACTAAGCCAGGATGTCATATTGGAATCATGAGTCAATCCTATCAGTGACTGAACAGATTATGGTATGTGAATGTAATAGATTACTTTTATGCCCCAAGAAATAGCAAAATGTACATTTTTTCAGAGAAAGATGGACTTGAAGGACTTGTATCAACTGATGCAGAGTGAAGTGAGAAGAAACAAGAGAATCATTAATACAATTACAAGACTGTATAGACAAACAGCTTTGAAAGTCTTAGAAATTCTCAAGGAAATTTTCAACCATGATTCCTGGGCACTGAGGATGATTTATGCTACCTATATCCTGGAATAGAGGTGATAGATTAAGATGTAAAGTGAGATGCAGGGAACTTATTTTGCTTGACAATGAATATTTATTTTATACATACATACATGCATATGCATGTATAGTTTTCTTCTTTTAAATTGGAATGGGGATAGTATGAAAAGGAGAGAAAAATAAAAGCTTGTTAATTGAAAAATAATGATGAAGCAGAAAGGAAGTAAGGCAATCATTGGCAATGTGATTGTCCTTGTCACCTGGTCTTCATAAATTGCTGTGGCCAAGAAATTAAACCTCTTGAGGCCAGCCTGTTGATGAGCTCCTCCAAACTTATACTGGTCTTCAAACAATGGACATAGAGTTTGTTGCCAGGCCCAAACTCAATGTCTTTCCAATATGGTAGAATGTGCCAAAAGTCTTACTCTACTGGCAAAACCTTCACGAAGCCAGTATCCCCTCCAAGTCATAATGAGATGTCAGAATAACATTTCATTGAAGGTGAAAACTACATTTTTTATTGATGTTTTTATGACATCACTGCATAAGACACCTATGAAATATTACTTCAGGTAATATGAACTTCAATTAATTTTTAAAAACTAGAAAATTTCACCGAAGCAAATTTCATTAAAAAGATACTCATTCTAAAAGTGTGCATTTAATTAAACTTCACCTGGGAAGTTGGGGAAACTCTGATGATCACCTAATAAGAACTTTTAAAGAGTATAATATAGATGCCATAATCAAAGTGGTTTTCCAAGTATGGGACCAACTTGATCTTCTATTTTTCTATTTTCAACTAAATGTGAATGTTTTGTGATGCAAGTTTACTTGTTTTTGGCCAAAGAACCTGTTTCTAAGAGAGGCTAATGACACTCATAAAGAGAACTCAAAGGATTTGTTGGACAACAAATAATTCTTATAAAATAGAATTTTGATGAGAAAAGTGTAAGTAAATCATGAACAGATGGATTATATTTACACCAAAACTCACAGGTTTGAAAAAAACAAGAGGAAAAAGGTCTTGTGTTTGGTCCCTTGATTATTTAAAAAAAAAACCTGAATAGTTCAAATAAGAACTCTGATAATTTGTACCATTTCTTATGGGTATGGTTATATTGTCTTTGGCCGACCAGTTATTTTTCACATGGGATATTTTAAATTCTAAACTTCTCATTTAAGGAATCTACAGATTATCCAAGTGACCTTGTAATGCATTGTATCAGAAATGCTTCTTGGGATAAAAACACAAGACATTATCACTTTCCCTTCACCTACAACCTTAAGATATGGTCCTTTGATTTAGTTGATCAAAGTTTCTCTCTCTTTTGAACTACTGTAGTACTCAGCATATTTTTTTCAAGTTATGCCTTCTGGATTAGGGAGGAGCAACATGGACACAAATAAGTACAAAGAAGATATGGTGTATATGTATACGTATACACACACTTATCTATATATTTATATTTGTTAATATTTTTGGAGGAAGGAGTAAGGAAAGAACACTAATAACTTGGTAGTTCAAGAAAGTCCTGGTGGAGGGGCTGTTTTTTGATCTGAATCTGGAAGGAAGTTTAAGTATTCCAGGGAGCAAGGGTGAGGAGAGAGAACATTTTAGACAACATATACAAATGAAGGGTCAAGTACAGAGATCAGTAAGTAAGTAGCATGAAATATAAAGTTAATGAGGATCAGTTATATGAAATTAATATGGAAAATAAGTTGAAAACTGCCCCTGTCTTTCTCCCATCTTGTACCAATGTAACATGAAGCACAAGGGAGATAAATGCTTTAGGATAAGAATTGAATATATTTTGTTATGTGTGATTTGTTTATATATATATATATATATATATATATATATATATATAAATGTATGTATATATATATGCACACATACATATACACACATGTGCATAATATTGGAAACACAATACTATTGTACTAGGCGCTAGAGAAAGAAAGACAGGGATGGAACAATCCCTATTCTCAAAGCACCTACAGTTTATCTGGGGTAAATACAGGTACATATGTAGGAATCTATAGAATATATACTAAGAATGTTAGAGAAGAAGGGCACTAGCTATAAGGGATCGAGAAATGTAACACAAGATAACAACTGAGTTGAAAGTTGAAAGAAACAAGGTCCTAGGGCACTGGGTAGTGCAGTGGTACAGCATTGAACTTGAAGTCAGGACAATCTGAATTCCAGATACTTGGTGTATGACCCTGTGGAAGTCACTTAACCTCTGCCTGTCTCAATCTCCTCATTTGAAAAATCGAGATAATATCAGTACTCACTTCCTGTGGTTGTTGTGAGGATAAAATGAGATGATATTTATAAAATGCTTTGGAAACCTTAAAGTGCGATGTTAATGGTAGTAATATTATTGACTAATAATATAATAATAACCTTATAAAGGTAGATATGAGGAAAGAGAGAGAATTCCGGGTAGGGAGGGCCAGTACAAAGCCACCGAGAGCGGAAGAGTGATATGTATGAGGAACAACAAGGAGGCTAGTGTGTCCAGAATATAGAATGTGTAAAAAGTCAAAGTGATTGTTCAGCGTTACATCTAAATAAAAGAATTTTCTAATAGGTTGGAGCTAAACCGTACAGAGCATTTGGATTTAGAAAGTTAAAGGGATGCTGAGGCTACAGGGCTTTAGATTGACACACACTTCTCAGGAATCAGATTTGTTTCTAGTCCTAGCCCTGGAAAAGCTGGGAGATGGATGGTGTGGGACTGCACATTAGCATGTGGGCAGCAAGATGGCTTGTGAAAATATGACCCATGAGAAAGTGAAGCATGACTGGAGCTGCCTCAGGTGGTGGGAAGGGTTCTGAAAATGAAAGGGTTAAGTCTACTGGGGTATGCTGTCTTATTCGGTGTCATACAAAACAAAAAAATGACTGTTGAATATAATGGTAGAACTGGGCCACAGAACAAAGACTTCAAGAAGGATAGAGAGGCAAGAGGGATGGGTATTGATCAATTAGAGTTGCATGGAGGAATAACAATTAGAAAGAATAGAATGTAATGAGTGCATGATACACATGAATCTATGTATCTGTTCGTATCACCACAAATTCAACGCAGAATTTTTAAGTGCACAGCTTGTTCTGGGCAGTGTTCTAAGCACTGAGACAACAAAAACAAAAACAAAAACTTCTTTCACTTAAAGAGATCACATTTATGGGACAGTGGATGTGAGTCAGACTCAGAGTTAGGAAGACATAGATTCAAGTCGTATCCTAACTATGTGACCCTGGGCAAGTTTAAGCATACGTATCCTTGGGATTTCCTAAGGTCCCTGGAAAACATTTCCTTAAGAGTGAAATACTTGATTCAATTCAACCTTTGACAGTCTTTTTTTTTTTTTTTATCATCTCTCTGAGCATACAGCTTGAAGCAGATAGCCATGCAGGGCCAAACCATTGGTTCATTGAGTCTGTTTTTCCTTAGGCTTTAACCAACATCTGTTGCTTTGGGAGGAAGGTAACTCCCATCATTAATGGAGTGGGCCAATTTTGCAGAGCTGAACATGAAGAGAAAGTTATTTCCTGTCTTTTGTTTTAACCAACGTAGTCCTTGAAGTATTGGATTTAATTAGCCCATATGAATACAAGTACTATGCATGGGAATGCACTCTTGCAGATGATAGTGATCCTGTTTTCTCCAGAATTGTAAAACAGCATAAATTTTCATTCCTGATACCTAGAGGTAAATGCTACTTACATTTTTTATTAGGCATTATGAAAGATTTGTTTCCCCAATTCCCAAAGAATGTTGATTCAGGATGATTTATGTGGTCATATGAGTTGAAGTTCACTAGATTTCTGTTTGCCCCTGAGAATCCGATCCTTTGATGACACTGGAATGATTTACTTCGTAGAAGGAAGTAAGCTCCATTGGCAATGTTTACCAGTGGGCAGTGGAGGATTTCATTTTGAATAAGTGCTTGTTAAAGACAGGAAAAGCCAGGACCTATAAATGGCTTATCTTTCTTATTAGAAAGCTTCTCAGACTGCTCCAATCCGTTGTCCTGGCTCTTCATGTATTCCCAAGGAACAATTATGAATTCTCTCCATTGTAATCTGTTTGAACACTGGAGCTTTTTTTTACACAACATTTGGAAAGGTAAAACTGCAGCCAATTCTAAACTTGCTGTTGTTAAATAAGATCTGAACTTTTTTTTGAAATCTCCCTGTTGTGGACATCTGTCAGGGATGTCAAAATTGCACAATTACCATGCCAGTTTAAACAGGACTGTTCTTGGCATTTACTGACTTGGTTTGTGTGTGTGTGTGTGTGTGTGTGTGTGTGTGTATGTGTGTGTGCACATGCACACATGTTAACTTTTTCTTTCTTTTTTCTTTTGCAGAATAATTTGGTGCCATTTGACCTTTCTTTCCACTTTCACCTCCACCAAATATGCTTTCCCGGTAGTGTCTGTATTTTTCTAGTTATCTCTGTGGAGATACAACACAAATGGATTTAAGGTTCCATCATGTTCAGTAATTTGGGAACAACTGTTCTGCCATTTCTGCTCATAAATCAGGGTCAAGATAGGATATCATTTTGGTATTTTTATTGCAGCATAATCCAAAATGTATAAAATTTGACTGGAAAGTTTCAAGCCTTCTAGACCACCACAGCAGATTATATGAGGTGATGACATTGGTAACCCAACATATCATCATGAAATATTCACAGCTTTCCCAAAATAAAAATCTAGATTCAAAATACATAAGAAAAGATGGTAATCACAGCCAAATCTAGGGAAAATAGTGAAGCAGTGGAAGTTTGTCTTTATTTCCTCACCTTCCTTATATCCTTTCTATGCCTAATTCAGCTTTTCAGTGCTCTCCTGCTTGCTCTGGGCTCCACCAGTGGAGAGAAATTGATCGGATAACTTTATTGACACTAGGTAGGTAATGTTTAAAGAAGAGGATATCAGTAAAGACCATTCTTTTTTAAAGTATTAAATTCTTCTCAGCATTTTAAGCACTGTGGAGCTATTTTGGACCATTTGCAGAGCCCTTCAAATTATGCCAGGCAGAATAATGTCTACTTGGAATATTGGTCTTACTTAGGGCTTACTATTTCTTTAAAGACTTCCAGAGATAAATATTTCACAGTTTTCCTAAGGGTCTTTCAGAACATGATAGGTACGAATGCCTCTTCTCAGGTAAACATCTTTAGAGGAAAATTGAATGTACTGTGGATAACAGAGACATTTATAGACTTTGATATCTGTAGTTAAATTTATTTACTTTGGTCAGTTAGAATCTATATTCAAAATGCTCCTGCCTTTATTCTCCCTGGATAGCACTCCATGTGTGGGGAAAAAATAGCACTTAGCTTAGCTTATAAAAAGTAAAACTATTTTCCAGTTCATTACTCTCCTATGTTGTTGTTGAGTCACATAGCTAGTTAGTGTCTGAGGCCGGATTTGAACTCAAAAAGTTAAAGGCTTCCTGATTCTAAGCCCACTGTTCTATTCTTTATACATCCTGTGTTACTGACTGATGCTGTTTTAAAAAGGTTAAGCTTTCCTACTTGGCTGGGAAGCCCTTTGCCCAATCTTTCTTGGAATTAAATTAATTCATTCAATTATGTCTAAGGTTCAGGTGTTTATCTAAAGGTGTTTTTAAATTCCATAGATTTTTTTTTTGTTATATTTTGGTGAACTTGTATTTTATTAAAAATTAGAACATAATTGCCAATTTCTTTCCTGGAATAATTAATGAACATTTTCTGTCTTTCTGTCATTAAATGAGGAATTTAGAAATTAGAAAAATAGAACATTGGATTTGGGTTTGGAAAGTCATGAGTTCAAATATAGCTTTAATGCTTTACAACTGCATGACACCTAACTTCTCTGTGCCTTTATTTCCTTAATGGCGAAGTGCATATAATAATAGCCCCTACCTCCCAGGGTTGTTGTGAATATGATTGTAAAGCACTATGCAAACATTAAAGTGCAATATAAATGCTAGCTATTGTTTAATTTCAAGCCCAATCATGCCAGAGTTCATTATTTTGGGGAATAAAGAGATTTCCTCTCCAACTCAGGGACACTAAAGAATAAGAAATATATCCAGATCATTCCCCACTGTCACCAGTGAAACCCAAATCATCCAAGAAATTTACTGATTCTGATTGAATGCATACCTACGAAGTGGCTACTGTATTCAGAACTCCGTGTTGGGAGAGATAGGGCATATAAAGGATTAAAAAGAGGTAGTCTGATGTAGTAGAAATAGGACTGGATTTGAACTCCGAGGACATGGGTTTAAATCCTAGATTTGTCTCTTACAATCTATGTGAATTTGAGGGAGTAATTTCCCTCTAAGCCTCTTTCATCACTTATAAAATGAGGGGTTTGAACTCAGTTATCTCTAAAATCTTTGCAACTTTAAGTATTTACTCCTATGTGTGGAAGTCTGTCCTCCTGGAGCTATTAGTTTAATAGGCGAGATGAAATGTAGGGAACTGTATATAATACAAGGTATAAAATGCTATGAAATTTTAGGGGAGGCAGAGATAACTTTTGGCTTTAGAGAAGCAGGGGATTCTCCCTGGAGGAGACTACATCTGAGTTGGTTCTTCAGGGATGGGTAAGAATTAGAATGGCAGACTTTGGGGACTCGGGGAACTGATGGATGTGTGAATAAAGTCATAGGTGTGGAAAATTTCAGGCATGTTCTGGGAATGTCAGATAGTCTCACTTTTCTCAAATATGGAATATGCTGGAGTGGACAAATGTGAAATGTGGTTGGAAAAGTAGTTTGGGGCCAAATTATGAGATTTGTTCATCTTTTCTATCTGATGAAAATCTATCTTCTTTTCAAAGGCCCCTGTGTAATACATTTTTCAATGACCATTTAATCTAAAAACAATCTTAATCTAAAAAAAAATCTTAATTTTTCATAAATCTAATTATAACTTCTGTGCAGCCCAATCCTATTTTCTTTATTGTTCAGTAGGAATCAAAAGAGCCAGGAATCATTAGTGATTTTTTTTTTAAAGAGTGGGGAAAAGGAACAGGATATGTAATGTTTTTGGTGTGGGGAGGTCCTGGGAATGTCAACCAATGAAGATCACTCTGCAATTCAGTCTTAAAGAGTTACTGAAAGGTGAAGTGATTTGCTTAGGGTTCCAGAGAAAGCAGTGTCAGAGGTGAGGCATAAGCCTAAGTCTTTCTGAGTCTGACTATTGAGTATCTACTAGGCTATGCTACTTCTACTCTTAATGAAATTAAAGTCAATTCTGGACGCATAAGCATATATTTCAGAAATGCCCCCTGATGATCTGTTGCAAAATAAACTCCTACTTTGTGTTTATTCCTTTCCTTTACTGGGCCCCTAGGAATGCAGGGACTGCCAGGGATATTATTTATATCTATGCTCTATTATAATCCCTTACATATTTAAAAAGTACAGTTTATTTATTTGATGTTCTCCAAGTCAGAGAACCACTTGTTCTTTTAACTCCTTTCTGGATGTACTCCATGTTTTCAGCTCAAGTTGCACAGTCCAGAACCCAACTCACCATTATAGATACTTTTGATTTCTCCCGCTCCATATTGAAATTCTCTGTAACCTTGGTCCCTACGCTGCTTTTGACTTCTCAGCAACTTTGCCACTAGCAGTTTATGCCCTTGCTTCCTCCTTGCAGCTAATCTTCAGGATGCTTCCTGATTGTGAGCAGATACTCTCAGTAGGTGTGGAGAGTAACCTCAGCTGCTAAAATGAGAAAGCTGGTGACCTACTATTATTTAGCTTGTCATCATTTGACAGGGGCTTTCTAACTATAAGTCTGCTTTGATACTCTCTTACTAGTTTTCATAAACATATTATATTTAATGTATACTTTTCACTGCTTAGAAATGTGGATGACTGCAAAATATTTGTCTTTTTTTCTAGACTCCTGGGGATTAAATCAGAAAATAACATTTCAATTATTTCTCTATAGTCCAATGTGTGGTCATGAGAGAAGAAAAATTAATCTTTGAAAAGGCTTATAGCCTTGTCTCATAGAAATCTAATGTGTATTCTTGACCAATAAGAATGTTTTGGCTATTTAAAAAATCAGTAGAGCATGTAAATGAAATATGAATAGAATGATATAAACTTTAGAATACAAATGAAGCACCAAAAGGAAGCGCCGTAGGAAGCTTAATATGTCAAAAACATTTGTTAGAAAATTTAAAGTAGTGATTTATAGATGCAAGAAATGTTGCCAATGTCCTATGAAAGCTTTGAAATTTTCTTTCCCGTAAACTCAGTTGACAGGTCTCTTAAGTGATGGCGATTAAACCCAGTTGCTCCATAGATGTAAATATTCTATCTAGGGAAAGCCTTATTACTCAACAAAATTGAATTACAAACTCTTAGGGATATAACATATCCTATTGGCATTCAAAATCTGAATGGAGCTGGATGAATACAAGGCAGGGAGAAAACAAGCACATTATGATACCTTACTATCCCTTAATATCCTCCCAAAAAATGTTAGATTTTTAAAGCGATTGAATAAAAGTTCACATCTTATTAAATGGTTTTCTAGGAATATTTATCCTCATGAAGTCTATAAAAAGATTCCTTGAGAGTAATTAGAACAAATGGGTCACATTTCAGAATTGGAAGTAATCTCAGAAGATTTCTAGTTGAACCCCTCATTCTTCAGGTGAGAAAACTAAAGCCCAGGTAGATGATGTGACTTGCTTTGGGTCTGATGGGAAGTGCAGTAGAGTCAAAATCTGAGCCTGAGTCCTCTAACTTGAGTCAGCACTTTTCACTGTCATATCATCCCTGATCTTAGACTTTCATGAATTTTAAATTACTCCTATGCTACATAATTTTCAAGCTTATAATTTTTCAAGATAAGAAAATACTGAACACTTAAAAAAATGACCTGGGTTGTATGAATTCAGGAAAATGTCTATGTTACTTTAAAGAACCATTATAATTGAATATCTTAAAGGATGATGTAGTACACATTCAGTTTAAATGTTCTTTTAATCCTTAATCCTTTATAGAGACAGAGTTGGTAGTTTCTGCATTTCATGTTAACATTCATAATTTTTAATCATTTACAATTCAAATTTAGGTTTGTGGTAAAAATTTATTAATCATGCTACCCTATACTTTTATTCTACCTCCTAAAAGGTTTCCTTCATCCATGTTATCTAGGGTACCAACCTTCAAAAAAAAACTAAAAAATCAACAAACCCTCTGCGTCTTAGTTTCTCATTCTATAATCTCAATGATTTGCAGCTGAGGTCTTCTTCCTCATCCCAGTTACAGTTTCCTTTTCTCAACTTGGAACTAGCATCTTCTACTGTGTCTGAGGGACTTCTGTTCTATGCTGAACATCCTCCATTTCTTGCACAAGTCTCATCTCTTTCCTTTTGGTTTAATTGAAAACTGACTTTTCCCTTGACAAAAACCTTGCTCTTGAAACTATCTACCATAAAGACCCATCATTTTTCTGCCAGGGAAATTGGGAAATAATTCTACAATTTCCCTGAATTCTCTTAGCAACATTCTATTCTATCAATGGAGAAGGGTTCATGTCATGCTCGTTAATTTTTCTGCTTCTATAAAAATTGATTTCTCTGTGTGATATTTGAAAACTGAGAACTCTGACTCTGAATTCCCTGTTAACTTTTCCCACATTTAATTTGACTGTTCTGGATAATTGAGTTTTGAAATTGTGACCAATGACCCTAATTAAATCACACTGTTTTTAGATCATGTAAGAATATGCAATTCAGTAACAAAAACTTTTAATTAAGACAAACTCAGTGCAAATAACAAGAAAGGATCAGGTGGCATAAATATTTCCTGCCCCTTCCCCCCACACAAATAGGTACAACTTATACTTCTTGAACTGGAGAATAAAGATCTTATGAGGATATAGGTAAAACTATCCCCTGTGAGACTCAATAAGACAATGGAATTCATGTAGGAGCTAGATTTAGAGGCATGGATTTTAATTACAGTTCTGTTGTTTATCACTGGTGCAACCTAGGGCAAGTCACTCTTGTTTTTGAACCTCTATGGCTCTTACTTTTATCAACTATGAAAAGAGCACGCTAGAGTAGATGATCTTAATAATTTTTTTCTCTCTCTACACTTACAGTTTTTTCTTATGAAGTAGTGAAAGCTATCATTCATCTTCCCTATCTCCTCTTAGCATGGTCTCATTGACTGGCATAGAGATATACTAAAGCAATGTTTGACTAGACTGAGTTCTAGGTTTTTCCCTGTAAAGTTGATCTCCTGGGTTCTCATGCATTGTGTATACAGGTTAAAGTAACTAACATTTCCTGCTCAGCAGATCACAACACCTTATATGGTTTAGATATCTGTCCCAGCTACTCTGGAATACTCCCAGACTCCTCTATCCATGTCCTTCCTCCACTCTTAGTCTTTTACTATCATCTGTTTTCCAAATGGCTCTCTGAGAGGTTAAGGGAATATAAGATCTTCCCTGTCCATTTATAGGCCAATGTGACCATATGTGTTCCTTTTTTCCTTGGAACTGGGGCCGTATTCCCAGGTCTAAAGTATACAGGTATTTCAATCACAGATGTCTTGATTCTTTGAACTCTGGCCCAGTTCACAGTGGGATGTATTTCATGCTGAGTCACATAGAGCCCTGGTGTAGAGCCCATCAGCTGCTGAGCCAAATAGGTGCTAAGCACATATAGTGTTAAGCTTTTCTACATTAAGCCAATCAGGTACCAGGTCTTTGTTTGAAATATATATACATACATACATATGAACATACAGTAACATACAAATATACATCATAAATACACACACACACATATACATACATACATACATAACATATATATATATAAACTAGTAGGTTGGTATTTTGCTTTGGTGCTCACTCATGGGAAGAATGTTTTATTGTAATTTCCCAGATGACACTCTGGGTAGCCATTGTTAAGTCAGGGGCCCCTGACTTTGTGAACCCAGATGTTAGTGCTCTCTGGTCTGGTGATGTAAATCGTTCTATTACTCTGTTTAGACAGTTGGGGCTCTGTCTACTGGAGTCTTTCTTGGATACTCACTTCTTTCTATTTATCTTCATTGTTGAATTAAAGTAAGGTAGTTAGTCACTTTGAAGTTGTCTTTCCTTTATAAAAGCAGATCAAGAACCTGTGCTAGCAGCCCTCCTGTGTGCTGGTGTTACTGGTCTTTCACCTCCACAGCAGCTGCTAGTAGCATTAATACTACACTCTCCCTATCATCTCTTCTTTTTCTACACCCTGACACAATGATCCCTAGGGTTATAATATCTGAGAACTTTCTCCCATGAATGGAATCTCCTTTGCCTCAACATAATGTATACTTGAAGTTGCGTAGGAGAGTTTCCATTAAGGACCCTGGCTTATTCCTATTTCATCAATATTATTTTGCCTTAAGATGTTAGCTCTCATATTATTTAAAAATGGTAGAAATAGGAAATTGTTAGAACTTAAATCTGTTTTGGAATATAATGGTTATCATACTGCTCCAACTGTATACCCATCAGACAGAACAAAGTGATACTATCACCCCCACTCTCTCCCCCCATTTTGCACACCATGCCTCTCTTAATGTAGCCTAGGATAGGCTTTCATATTGCACTGTTGAAATTTCATGAACCTGAAGTGAACTAATACTTCTGTATTTTATTTTCCTAGAATTGTTCATGTTTAATTACAATCCAATTCTGGTTTTATTCATCTTTCTATCTATCCAGGACCCCACGATTTATCATTTAATGATGTTCTATCACATGACTATTCTTATTCCTTTATTTTTTTGTTATTTTCTGCTTTTAAATACCAACCCCTTAGAACCCATCCTGTCACTTTATCTATCTCTACTATTGAAGGTTGCTAAGCATTGCTGGAGAAAATAATGAAAACATGCTGATTGGTTCCATTATAAATTTTGCCATCTAAACTTAGCAAGACCCTTGCTACTTGGCAATCCTTGTATTTATTTCTTGTTAAATTGCAGAATCTCAGACTCACAAAATACCAGGGTTAGAAAGGATCTAAGAGGCTCTCAGCTTTGATTGAAAACTGAGCAGGAATCACCTTTACCAAATGCTTAATGTTTCTCGATTTTACAGGTCTTTTTGGGGCAATCACTTTATAAAGTACCTCTAGTTAATTATAATTGTTAATCAGTTGCCCCCTCTCCCATTTTTCAATTCTAAATAGGTTCTCCTTTTACCTCTTCCTCCTTGTGCTGGCCACTGAGATAAAGTATTTGAACAATATTTGTAGGTTTTTTTGTATAGAGGTATACCCTTTTCCAAAAAGATTACATCCATTTACAACTTTGCCAGCACTTTGAAATGGATCATTAAAGTCTAAATAACTCCATACTCAACCGATCAAAAAAGCACACCAACAAAATAACAAATGTTTCAAAAGAAAAAATAAAAAAAACACCTTACAATCTGATTAATATCTTTTATCACTTAATGTATAGTCCATGCTCATTTGTGCCTATATTATGAAACAACAAAATATGAAAGGAAAAGTCCAAACCTACACAAGATTGAATAAAACAAATATTTGATCTTAAATGCTTGTAATGTTCTCCATACAATAAAAAGTTAGATTTTTCCTTAGAATGTTAACTCTCATATTTAAAAATGATGAAAATAAGAAATTGTTAGAACTTACATAGATTTGGTAAGCTTTATTAGCATGACATATTTTTTAAAATACTAAATTGGGGGAGTTTTCGCATTAAAGCATAATAATATGATTCTCAGAACAATTCATTTTATTAGTGATGAGTATGTGTAAGTAACTTAAACATAGATATTTCTTTTTTATTAGTATTTTCCATGTGGAATAATAAAGTACAAAGTAAATTTTTATCACCTAATTTTATTGAGTGTGGTATCTAATAGAAATTATGCAATGTGAATTAAAGTGTGTTTGAACTTGGTGATGGTGAAGTAGAGTGGTCAGAGGAATAGATAAAAGTAAAGAGTTGGATTATTTTTCCATATTGTGTGATAATACTTATGAAATGTGTTCACATATGTTCAGTCATGCAGTGGAATTCTTAATATGCAGAACTATGTATGTAGCATAGACTAACTTGTCAGTTGTATGCTGTGTATCATTTCATGAATGTTATTGTTTCTAGCCCTGTATCATCAACAGTTTGCATTTTCTAGAAGTGTTATACATGGTTGAAATTCATATTATGCTTATAATTTTTGATAGTATTCAGTGAGATAACTTGTTAATCTCACAGAAAAAACAAGCCTCTAGTTAAGAAAGCATTGATAAACTGAAAGTCCTCATGTTCACCAAAATATTTATAGCAGCATTTTTTTTATCATAGCATGTCACTGGAAACAAAGTAGATTTTCATCTATTGGAGAATGGCTGAATATGTGGCACATAAATTTATTGGCATATTGTGGCATAATATGTAGTTACGACATGATGACTATGAAATAATGACTATCATGAATATAGGGAGACCTGGAAAAACTTCCATGAGCTAATGCAAAAAAAATAAATAAAGCCAGAGAAAATAAACACAACTATAACAGTATAAGTGGGGAAAAAACATAAAACAAAAAACAACAAATTTTACAAAAAAATAAAAAAACAATAAAAAGCAAGCTTGGCACCAAAGAAGATAGACATTTGAAATAGACATTTTTCATTTCTTTATAGGGGTAGAGATTCGACAAGTATGGAACATTGCATATCAATCAGATTGTTTTTGGATGTATAAATGTATTTTAACAATATTTTTCTCTCCTTTTAATAATTTTTTTTTTAAAAAACCAGGAATAGATCTCTGGTATGGGATACATAGGTGGATTAAAAACAAAAACTATCAATAAAAGATTTTTGTAAAAAGAAAACTCATACACTCAGTTTTCCTTGTAAAATAGATCATAGTATGTATCTTGCTTGGTCTCTTCATTTGTATTATATCCAGGGGGCATGCAGGAGTCAGCTTAAGTTGTTAAATTTTTAATGTGATGATGGTTAAATTTTCAGTGTGAGCATTTACAACTCTGATACTAGCAAACTAAAAAAAAAATTAGAGCTTGATTTATTGCTTTTTTGGTTCTCCAGGCTTCAGAAAATGATGAAGAAAATATTAATAATTCAGATTAAAAACTTTAAAAGAGGTCACTTGTACATTTTTGGGAGAATCCTGATTGTTAAACATTTACTAGTGTACCACTCCTTCTGTCATCTGTGTTAAATGACCTAGTGATTCCTCACACAGAACTTGTCACATGCCATTACAGGTCTCGTAATTTGGAAAGAACAAGAGACTGTTGAACACATTACTCTTTTTGCTTAGTCAATATGTCCGTGATTGCCTACAATGCTAAATGTACTGTACAATATCCAAATCTACTAGGAATTAGAAATCAAAGAACCACTTTGTTAAGTCCATTAGAGACTCAGAATTTGTATGAAGATGATTCTAAAGAATCTAGGTTGTTATGATGAAAGTCGGTGTGACAAAGTACCAGATCAGTAAGGTGTTTGTCCTCCATTCAAACTAAGGTGCCACTCCATAGAGGCTCTTTTAATAACTCACCCAGCCCTAAATAACTTGGCACTTAATTTTAACTTATCCAATAATCAAGCTGAACTTTTAGCTTCTAAATTACTAATAACAATAATTGTAGATAATAGAATTTAACACTTTAAAACATATGCACATGTACACACGTATAATGTATATACACACATGTGCACATATAAATAGATGCATACACACATATATGTCTGAATCTGATGACAGTTCTGTGATGTATTACTGTTATCTCCATTTTATTCTTGAGGAAATTGAGGCAATCAAATGGTAAGTGATTTGCCCAGGGTTACACAACCGGTAAGGGCCTCATGTAGAATTTCACCTCTAGCAATGCACAACCTAATGCCTAGCTTAACTCTTCATTACCAAATTATGGTATCTCCTGTAAAGGGCTACCAAAATATGTTCTAAATAGTAACCTTTCTTTTGAGATTCATTAAGGATGGAAATGATTGTGAGCATGTCTATGAGAATCTAAAAATGAATCCTCTTTAATTACCAGTACAACTTTGCTGCTGTTTTATTTGGGAAGCAGGAACAAAAAACAATAGTAATATTTAATTTTAAAAAAAATCCTCAAAGGAAACAATTGCTTCCAGGAAAGAATAATGTAGAAAGCCAACAAATGATTGCAGTTGTAATGAAAAAGTGTTCTTAGCACCAAATAATAGCTAGCAGTTATATGGAGCTTTAAAGTTTGCAAATTATTTTATGTATTTTGACTCATTTGATCTTCCCAACAAACCCTCTGGGACAGCATTTTTATTATACCCATTTTACAGATGATTACAGATTTTTTTCAGTTCCACTAAACTTTAACTTCGTTTAATAACATTTTTTTCGCCTAAGATGGTGGATCAAAATGGTGCAGGTTTTCTTTTCTCTACTTCACATTTCTTGTCTTCACTCATCATCTTTTCATACCCTCTTTTCTTTTAGGATGAAGTATTACTTTCATTTTTAAACCTAACCCTTCTATCTATTTCTGTTCCCATAACCTCTCATCTGCCCTGGGACCTTGTTTCATTAATTATCACTTCCTTATCTTGAATCTTTACATCTGCCCTTTCCAATGGATATTTTTTTTTGGGGGGGGTCAAAGTTCTTGTCAGTTATAGGTCAGGAGAGGCCAGGAATAACTAAGATGTTGAGATAAAGCTAAAAGTCCACGTGAGCAAGATTGGGCATTTCTAAGGGTCAATGAGGGACTTTTGTTTATTTTTTAACATTATGCTTTAAAAATACATTTGTTTGTTTTTGTCCAAACCTGTGATTTCATTGAGTTAGGGAATTACTTGCAAGGAAAGTTTTGGTATGAAAGCATGCTGGCAATTAACTTTTCATTTAAAATCTTAATGATCTTCTTGGACACTGACAGATTAAGTAAGCGACGTGCCTGGGGTCACAAAGTCAATAGTGTTGAAAGCCGAATTCGATTCCAAATGTTCCTTACTCTGAGAACTATCCTCTATTTATTGTACCACATTGCTTCTCATAATAAGTATTTTCACTCTAGAAAATTCTGATTTTCATGTCTTTTCATTAATAATTATGGAGTCGTGAGCAGGGTTCAACCAATTCTAATTTTCCCTCATCTCATTACTAATCCATTGCCTAAATGAATTTTCTACTACAGATACCCATTTCTCTTCTCTGAGAAGTCATATCAAAAGGATCTTTAATTCTCTCTCTCTTTGTCAGTGTCTCTCTCTCTCTCTCTGTCTCTGTCTCTCTGTCTCTCTCTCTGTTTCTCCCCCCCATCCCATTTCTGTGCCTGTTTTTGTGTTAATCTGTCTATCCATCTCTCTCCTTAAGCAATTTGTTCAATTTTATATTTTCACTTTTGGTTTTCTTTCTATTAAATGTGTTTAATTTGGAGAGTTAAGGATCCTAAAATTATTGTCTTACTAGCTATGACTTCTTGTATTTCAATTAACTTTTCCTTTATATACTAAGGCAGGTGGAGTATATAAGTTTAATATTGATCTTGAGTTGATTTCTGTGGTTCTGTTCAGTATGATGCAAATTCTTTGTTTTATCTCTTTTTTCATGTGAATTTTTGCTTTAGCTTTGCCTGATAGCATGATTGTGATTCTTCTTTTATTCTTCTGTTACACAATAAACTCCCCCCACAGCATCTCATATTTTAATCTGATTCCTTTGCTTTTCCTTCTAAGCATCAAATTATTGGGTTTTGTTTTCTTATCCCGTCTGTAACTCTTTTTATTTTATTGGATTGTTTAATCTGTGCACATTTAAATTATGGGGTAATGAATATTTTTCCTTAGTTTGTCACTAATTTTTTCCGAATTAGAATTTCACCCTCTTTTTTCTTTTTTAAAAATTAATTAATTTATTTTTAGTTTTCAACATTCATTTCCATAAGATTTTGAGTTTTAAATTTTCTCTCTCTCTCCTCCTACCCTTCCCCAAGATGGCATGCAATTCTACATATACATTCATATTAAACATATCTTCACATTAGTCACATTGTAAAGAAGAATTAGAATCATTAGGAGGAACTACTAGAAAAAGAAATCAAGCCACAACAAAAGTGAGCAACAGGTATGCTTTGATCTGCATTCAGACTCCATCATTTGTTTTCTGGATGAGGATAGCATTTTCTATCATGAGGTTTTTGGAGTTGTCTTAGATACTTGCATTTCTGGGAAGAACTAATTCTATTAAAGTTAGTCATCATACAATGTGTCTATTACTGTGTATAATCTTCTGGTTCTTCTCACTTCACTCAGAATCAATTCATATACGTTTTTCCAGGTTTTTCTGAAGTTCATCTGCTCATCATTCCTTAAAGCACAATAGTGTTTCATTACATTCACATACTTGTGCAGTTATTCCCCAATTGATGGGCATCACCTCAATTTACAATTCTTGACCATCACAAAAATAGTGCCATAAATATTTTTATACCATTTTATGATCTCTTTGGGATGTAGACCTAGAATTGATATTTCTGGGTCATAGTTTTATAGCCCTTTAGTCATAGTTCTACATTGCTTTCCAGAAGGGTTGGATCATTTCACAACTCCATCAACAATTCATTAGTGTTCCAATTTTCCCACATCTCCAATATTTATCATTTTCCTGTTTGTAATGTTAATTAATCTGATAGGTGTGATGTGGTACCTCAGAGTTGTTTTGATTTCCATCTCTCTGATCAGTGGTGATTTAGGACATTTTTTCATTTGACTATAAATAGCTTTAATTTCTTCCTCTGAAAACTGCCTGTTCATATCCTTTGACCATTTATCAATTGAGGAATAAATAAATTATATTCTTATAAATTTAACTCGGTTTTCTATGTATTTTAGAAATAAGAACTTTACCAGAGACAGTGGCTGTAAAAATTGTTTCCCAACTTTCTGCTTTCTTCTAATCTTGCTTGCATTGGCTTTGTGCAAAAACTGTTCAATGTAATGTTATCACAATCATGTGTTTTGCATTTCATAATGTTCTCTGTGTCTTGTTTGACCATAAATTCTTCCCTTCTCCATGAACTGGCAGGTAAACTATTTCTTGCTCTCCTAGTTTGATGATAGTATCAGCCTATATATATCTAAATTTTGTACCCATTTTGACTCTAATTTGGTATATATGGTGTATGCCTTGTTTCTTTCAAATCATTTTCCAATTTTCCCTGTCGTTTTTGTAAAATAATGAACTCTTATCTCATAAGCTGAATGGAATCTTTGTGTTTGTCAAACAGTAGATAACTATAGTCATTGACTATTATGTCTTATGAAACTAACCTATTCCACTGATCCACCAGTCTGTTTCTTAGCCAGTACCAAGTAGTTTTGATGGTTGTTGCTTTATGATACAATTTAAGATCTGGCACAATTAGGCCATCATCCCTTATATTTCTTTTCATTAATTCCCTTGATATTCTGGACCTTTTGTTCTTCCAGATGAATTTTGATATTATTTTTTCTAATTCTACAAAATAATTTTTTGGTAACTTATTTGGAATGGCACTTGTTAAGTAAATTAATTTGGGTAGAATTGTCATTTTTTATTATATTAGCTTGGCCTATAGCAGTGGTAATTTAAATGGGAAGACCTTTTCCATTCATTAATAGACCCATGTGACCTATCTAGGTCCCAGAGAAGGCTGAGTCACATGGAGCTTTTGGTAGGAATAGTTTGTTGAATTGGTGGAACAGGAATGGTGGAACAGGAAGTGGTGAAGCTACAGCACTACTGAGAGGAAATTGGTCATATAGTTACAACTTAAGGAGGCAGGCAAACAGGCAGCTGACTAGTGTGAGGGAGAAAGCTTGTCTGTGATTTGTTTGACTGAACTGGTTTGTGGGAAGTCTAACAGAGGGAAGGCTTGGGGTTGGTGTTGTACTCTGCATTGTTATTGTGTATAGATTTCTTTGTTACTATGGTGTATTTGACTTTCTGGTGTTGGAATTTGGCTTTCTGTTGTCTGAGTAAATGTTTTGGTTCTATCTTCCATGTGGAGAGTCTGTTCTATTTTGCGATGCAGAATTTCATTGGCATATTCATAGCTGGCATATTCATAGGCACTGTGAATATCATGCTGGTGCTACATGTACCCATGAGCAACTGATGTTTTTCCAATTATTTAGATCTGGCTTTATTTGTGTGAAAAGTGTTTTGTAATTGTTTTCATATAGTCCCTATGTTTGTTTTGGCAGGTAGACTCTCAATTATATTATAATGTCTATAGTAACTTTGAATGGGATGTCTCTTTCTATCTCTTGCTGTTGGGCTTTGTTAGTAACATATAGAAATGCAGATGATTTATGTCAGCTTATTTTGTATCCTGCAACTTTGCTAAAGTTGCTTATTTTTTCAAGTAGCTTTCTACTTGATTCTCTAGGATTATCTAAGCCTATCATCTTGTGGTCTGCAATTCTTTGCTTATTTTATTTCCTTCAATTTCTTTTCTTCTCTTATTGCTAAAGCTAACATTTCTAAGACCATATTGAATAACAGTGGGGATAATGGACAGCCTTGTTTCAGCCCTGATCTTATTGGAAACACTCCTAACTTATTCCTATTACGTTTAAAGTTTGCTAATGGTTTTAGATAGATGCTACTTATCATTTTAAGGAAGGCTCCATTGATTCCTATGCTCTCTAGTATTTTTAATAGGAATGGTGTTGTAGTTTGGTAAAAGCTTTCACTGCATCTATTGTGATAATTGTGTGATTTCTGTTAGTTTTTGTGATACAGTCAGTTATGCTGATAGTTTTCTTAATATTGAACCAGCCCTGAATTCCTGGTATAAATCCTACCTGGTCATAGTGTATTATCCCTGAGAAAATTGCTATAATTTTTTTTGCTAATATTTTATTCACATTTTTTGCATCTATATTCATTAGGGAAATTTGTCTATAATTTTCTTTCTCTGTTTTGGCTCTTCCAACTTTAGGTATCAGTACCATATTTGTATCATAAAAAAAGTTTGATGGAACACCACCTGTTTTTCCAAATATTTTATATAGCATTGGGAATTGTTCTTTAAATTTTTGATAGAATTCACTTAAATCCATCTGGCCCTGGAGATTTTTTCTTAGGGAGTTCATTGGTAGTTTGTTCAATTTATTTTTCTGAAATGGGGTTATTTAAGTATTTTATTTCCTCTTCTGTTAATCTGGGCAATTTATATTTTTGTAAATATTCATTCATTTCACTAAGATTGTCTAATTTGTTGACATACTATTGGGCAAAAGAGCTCCTAATTATTGTTTTAATTTCTTCTTCATTGGTGATGAATTCACTCTTTCAAGTTTTTGATGCTGGTAATTTGTTTTTCTTTTTCTTTTCTTTTAGATTAAATTAACCAAAATTTATCTATTTTATTTTTTTCATAAATCTAGCTCTAAATTTTATTTATTAATTCAATAGTTTTCTTAATTTCAATTTCATTTTTCTCCTTTTGTTATCAGAATTTCTAATTTGGTATTTAATTGGGGATTTTTAATTTGTTTTTTATCTAGCTTTTTTAGCTGGATTGATCTCCCCTTTCTCTAATTTATTCAAGTAAGCATTTAGAGAAATAAAACTTCCCCTAAGAACCAATTTTGCTGCATCCCATAAGTTTTGATATATAGTTTCATTATTGTCATTCTCTTGGATGAAGTTATCAATTGTTTCTATGATTTGTTGTTTGATTCACTCATTTTTTGGAATTAGACTAGTTTCCAATTAATTTTTAGTCAGTCTTTCTATGGCCATTTATTACATGCAACTTTTATTGCATCATGATATGTAAAGGGTGCATTTAACATTTTTACCTTTCTTTATTGGATTATGAGGTTTTGTGCCCTAATACATGGTCAATTTTTGTGCTGGTGCCATGTACCTCTGAAAAAAAGGGTATATTCCTTTTTATCTCCCTTCAGTTTTCTCCAGGAGGTTTGCCACATTTAACTTCTAAAATTCTATTCACCTCCTTATCTTCTTTCTTATTAAGTTTGTGGTTAGATTTATCCAGTTCTTAGAGGGGGATGTTGATGTCCCCCACAAGTATAGTTTTGTTGGTTATTTCTTCTTGTAACTCCCTTAAATTTTCCTCTAAATATTTGGATGCTATCCCACTTGATGCATATATATAGTAATGATATTACTTCATTGTCTTTGCTGCCTTTTAACAGAATGCAGTTTTCTTCCTTACCTCTTTTAATTAGTTTTCTTTTTGCTTTTGCTTTGTTTGAGATAAGGATTGCCACACTTGCCTATTTTATGTCAATTGTAGCCTAATATATTCTACTTCAGCCTTTTACCTTTACCATGTGTGTATCAATCTGTTTCAAATGTGTTTTTTGTAAATAAAATATTTTAGGATTGTGGTTTTTAATCCATTCTGCTATCCACATCCATTTTATGGAAGAATTCTTCCCATTCACAGTTATGATTACTATCTGTGTCTTTCTCTCCATCCTATTTACCCCCACCCCATTTATACTTTTCTCCCTTCACTAGAGTTTTGCTTTTGATCACTGCCTCCCTCATTCTTCCCTTCTTTCTCTCTGCCCCCTCCCTTTTCTTCCCCTTTTCTCTTACTGCTTCTTCCCTCCCTTGTATCCACCCTATACCTTTTCTTTCCCCTTTCTCCTTTCTCTTCCTACTTCCGTTAGGATAAGTAAGATATCTATACCTGAGTATATTATACCTGAGTATATTATTCCCTCTTTGAGTCAATTCTGATGAGAATAAGGTTCATACTATACTGATCCGTCTACCTTCTTTCCATCTACTGTAATAGGTCTGTGTAACTCATGTGACTTAATTTATCCTTTTCTGCCTCCTTCCTTCCTCTTCTCCAAATAAAATCCTTTTTCTTCTTTTAATTAAAATTTTTATCACATTAAAGTCAATTTATACTCATGCCCTCTGTCTGCATATACTCATTCTAAATATAGTATTAAAGCTACAGTTCTCAAGAGTTACCAGTATCACTCTCCCTTTTTAGTTTACCCTTATTGAATAGACTGTTTTTTTCTTTCCTGTTTACCTTTTTATGCCTCTCTTGAGGCTTGTATTTGAAGATCAAATTTTCCATTCAGCTCTGGTCTTTTCATCAGGAAGGTTTAGAAATGCCCTATTTCATTGAATATCCTTATCCTCCCCTGAAAGATTATGCTCAACTTCACTGGGTAGATGATTCCTGCTTGTAATCCAAGCTCTTTTGTCTTATGGAATGTCATATTCCATGCCCTCTGATCTAAATGTAGAAACTACAAGGTCCTGAATAATCCTGACTGTGGTTCCATGATATTTAAATTGTTCCTTTATGGCTGCTTGCAGTATCTTCCCTTTGACCTGATAATTGTAGAATTTGGCTAGAATATTACTTGGCATTTTCAATTTGGGATCTCTTTCAGAAGATGGTCAGTGGATTCTTTCGATGAGTATTCTGCCTTCTGATTCTAAGACCTCAGGGAAGTTTTCCTAGATGATTTCTTGAAAGATGCTGTCCAGGCTCTTCTTTTGACCATGACTTTCTGATAGACCTGTAATTCTCAAATTATCTCTCTGGATCTATTTTCTGGGTCAATTGTTTTTCTGTTGATTTTTTTTAACATTTTCTATTTTTTTTCATTCTTTTGATTTTATTTGACTGATTCTTGATGTCTCACAGAGTCATTAATTAGCTTTCATTTGCCCAGTACTATTTTTACTGAATTGTTTCTTTAGTTAGCTTTTATACCTGCTTGTCCATTTGATTCATTTTACTTTTTAAGGAGTTCTTCTCTTCAGTGAGTTTTTGTGCCTCCTTTTCCATTTGGCCAATTCTACTTCTCAAGGAATTGTTTTCTTCAGTGTATTTCCCCCCCCTCCCTAATTTGGGAAATCATATTTTTATGTACTTTTTTCCTTTCGGATTCAAATCCTAGTAATTAATTTATTTTTAGTTTTCAACATTTACTTCCACAAGATTTTGAGTTTCAAATTTTCTCCCCATCTCTCCCCTGCCTCCACCACAAGATGGAGTGCATTCTGATTATCCCATTTCCCCAATCTGCCCTCCCTGCTATCACTTCCCTCCTTCTCTTATCCTCTTCCCTTCTATGTTCCTGTAGGCAAGATACATTTCTATACTCCCATTGCCTATATATCTTATTTCCCAGTTGCATGTAAAAACAATTTTTAACATTCATTTTTAAAACTTTGAGCTCCACATTTTCTCCCTCCCTCCCCACTCACTCTCATCTAGAAGGCAAGCAATTTAATGTAGGTTATACATGTGTTATCATGCAAAACACTTCCATAACAGTCATGTTGTGAAAGACTATATTTCCCTCCATCCTATTCCTCCTCTCATTTATTCTGTTCTTTCCTTTGACCCTGTCGTTCCTCAAAAGTGTTTGCTTCTAATTATACCCCTTATCGTTTTTGCCTTCCCATTTATCACATTCCCGTTCTTTTCCCCTTCTTCTCTACTCTCCTGTAGGATAAGATAGATTTTCATACCTGATTGAGTGTGTATGTTATTTCCTTCTTAAGCCAAATCCAAGGACAGTATGGTTCACTCATTCTCTCTCACTTTTGCCTGCTTCCTTTCTACTGTAAAAGCTAAGAGCTCTGGAAGCAGCTACTACCACTGCCACTGATGCTACCACTCTGGGACTGGGACTGGCCCCAGCTCCTCTCTCACCTTGGTCCAACAGATATTTTTTACTGACCTTCTAAGTTGTCTTTGGCATTTATGGGTTGAGAAGTATGGAAAAGGACAGAGTGGCCAATGATTGAATTCCCTGAGGACTGCTCTGAGTTTCATAGGGTTCTGGACTGTGCTCTTCTCTTAGACCTTTTCTGTTGACTTTTTCAGGTTGTCTTGAGCTGGAAATTTGTTTTACTCTCTCATTTTGTGAGTTCTGCTGCTCTATAATTTATTTAGAGTCATTTTTACAGGTATTTGGAAGGGTTTGGAGGAGAGGTCAATAAGTCCCTGCTTTTCACTCTGCCGTTTTGGCTTTGCCCCCCAAGTTCTGTTCTACAGTCAATTTTTTTCCTTCCCTTTCCAAGCTATTGATTCTCTTTTGCATACCTCTCATTCTTTTCCCAGTTTTTGTTCTATCTCTTTCATTTGATGTTTAAAATCCTTCTTGAGCTCCCCCAAAAGGGCACTTTGGGCTTGAGACCAGTTCATATTCTCCATTGAGGTTTTAGAGATGAGTATATTGACAATTTTGTCCTCTGAATTTGTGTTTTGATCTTTCTTGTTCCCATAGAATCTATGGTTATTGTCTCTTTCTGATTTTTGTTCATGATATTCGCCTATTTCCTGGATTTTAAAGTTGAGCTGTCCTGCTGGAACACAGGGGACAATGACCTAAGCTTATTGTGCTGGGGGCCAGGGACCTTGTCACTGGCTTTGTGTGCTGGGTCCTCAAGTGCTGGTAATGGGAGGCTATAAGGGTCTGTCAGCTTACCTGGTGCTGAGCTGGGCTCAATGATAATGAAACTTTCAGGTTTGGGGTGGGCAGTTCCTGGAGGATACCTGCTAGCCTGGGGTACTCTGAAGCACCAGGAGGATACCTGCCAAGATTTGTGGTTTCTGGAGTTGTGCTGAAGCTGGAGTCTACCAGTTCCCCTGCCTGTGACAAGGCCCTGGGAGGTCTGGTGATGCTACTTGCCTGTTCTACCATCCTAGGGCTCAGGATATCCTGCTGGTTTGCTGGGGTGGGGCTTGATGCTGTCTTGCTGGGATGCCTCCTGTTCTGTACTGATCCCCTTCTACCAGAGAGAGGGGAACCTTTTCTGTTAATCCCCTAAGTTTCCTGGGTTAAAAGACTGCTGCACCTCATCTTTCTGCTGACTCAGCTGTTTCAACATTTTTTTTCCTGGGGTGATATTTTCTGGGTTTTTAGAGGTCAGTAAGGGAATGTGAGAGCAACTTATTTCTTATTCCACCATCTTGGCTCTTGGAAGTTTTCACTCTCTTGACAGCCCTTTTTTTTTTTACTCTCCAATTATTTTTGTCTCATTTACTTGAAGGCAACACTATTCCCATAGGCTTTATTTTCATCATATTCACTCTTCCTGCATTTATCTCCCATTTCCTTATTTTTTGAGTTTTATTTAACTTAATTCTCCTTTTTTCCTTTTTAAAAAGTCATTTAATTCTTTCTTCTCCCTCTTATTAATTAATTATTTTAATTATATTATTATTTAATTATATTATTAATTACTAATTCATTAAATGCTTTATTCAAAATGCCCCTTCCTCTCCTCCAAATGTTGTTTGTAATAGTATGTTTGTTTTCTGCACTTCCTAGCAAAATACTTTTAAATTTGTATTGTTATCTTTTTGTATAGCTTAAGATTTTGTTCTTTCTTTATGTTCCTCATGAAATTGAAATTGTTAAAATACCAAGTTTAAATTATAAATAATGTCATGTTATTAGTTTTTATGTAGGTCTTGTTTTCAATCTCCTTTTTAAAATATTCCTTATACTTCAAAATATTAACAAATGAGACACGTAATGAGGAAGAAGTATTGCCTTACTGCACAAATGTTCCCTGTGTCCATAATTGTTTAGTTCTATTCTATTTTTTGTTCTTCCTAGGATTATTTTCGGTTCTACTAATTATTTTTGATGAACAGGCTAGAAATTCTGCTACTTGTTCCCTTGTAATTTTTCACAACATTCTCCCTGTACTTTGTTTTTGAATTCAGTTTTCTTCCTCTTGAGATTTTTGGTGGTTTTCATCCTTTTTTTCTTACATAGTCACTCATTATTCAACTTCTTTCCTTGGTGATATGTTTCTTGGTAGCAGTGAAAATTAAAAGATGTTCCAAAGCTGTGTCACTTATTTACAAATTGCAGATATAATTTTTGTGCATCTTCAATGATTATTTTTCTTTGAAAAGTAGGCTCAATTTTGAAAGTGATCTGATTTGAGAATGAAAGTCAATTTCCTTTAATTTGCCACATCATATTCTGAATTATTGTGGGGTAGGAGGGAATATTTTCAGAACTATCTGCTGTTTGTTAGGGCATTTCTTTGTCAGAGGCTTAGGGGAACCTTGACAACAATATGACTTCAGCTATAGTACCTCATCTGATTCCTATAATAACTCTGGGAAGTAAGCAGTACAAGAGCCTCATCCTTTCCCCACTCCAAACAGGGTTTTTCTTGGCACAGTTTCCAACATGATTAGTACTGTATCATCTCTAAGAAGGTGGAGTTGAGGAGTAAAAGTGACCTAGTTTTAAAAAAAAATAATAGCTATGAATTCTGGAGCTTTGCACTTGACCTCGTTTCCTATTTCTCTATTCCTCGCTGGCTATTAATGATATAGGAGCCTGGAAACTCCACTCTGATATTTCTGTTCTGTATTCCTAAATGAGAACAGTCTTTGTGTAAAACTCATGGCCTTTTCTATTCCAGTCAACCATGAGAAAGTGAGAGAGACCTGGTTTTGCTGCATTGTCTTCTCTTGTCTGTTTGGCCATCTGTTTCCTAGGCAAGTTTCATGTAGATGTATTTTAGATATGCCTATTTGCCTGTGGGAAAGATAATCTGCCTTTTGGGAATAATTCTTTGCCTTATATTTAATAAATTATTGTTAGGATTTCATATTTATCATATCAACAATAATAGATTTATACTTTGCTAAAGTAGTGATTCTCATGAGTTTTGACATTTCAATTTATACAAAATTGGTTTTTTCTAAGCTAAAACTTCACCTGTATTTTTATGATCCCAATATTTAGATTGTGTTACTTTGTGTGGTTCTGCTTTGTGGGCACACTCAGATTCTAGGAGTCCTGATATCCTAATTGAGTTGAGATTTAAGTAAATTTAGCAGCAGAAGTTGGAGAGTTTCCCTTCTCTCAAGTTTCACCCCAGGTTTCTCCCACTTTCAGCCCACCCAGTGGTCCTGATTTTCTGCAGTTACATAGCTTGGATGCTTCATTAGGTAAGCATTTGTAAGAATTTTCTTTCATCGTTTGGGGTTGAGCATGTAAGAGTATATATAACTCAGCATGTTGACTCTGTTGATCTTTGGAAGCAATGACATTCTATTCCATATGACCTTTTGACAACTCAGGCACCCCCATTATCATTTCTACCTTGTCTATTTTATTAGAGTTAGCTCCTGGTTATATCCAGGATGTCTTTCAGTGAAAGATCTTAGAATTAAGTTTGAATTCTCCTTCAGATACTTACAAGCTATGTAATAACTGACGAGCCACTTAATTTTTACAGGTTTCAGTTTTCTTATCTGTAACATGAGAGATTGGACTGTACCACTCTTATCTGTTATTCTTACAGTGCCCTTAGGGTCAAATCTATTTACAGAAATTAGGTCTCCCCGCATATCAAGTGCATACTACTTTATTTATTTCTTTCGAATTTGAATCTCTTCTTGCATTTCCTGAGCAGCTTTTAATCCCTTGATGTGATAAAGCCCTTGTTAATAAGGTTAACAAGACAAGACTTTTATTTGGCTTTTATGAAGTCTGCTTGATGTGGGGTGACTTCACCTTGCCCTGGATACTCTTTGATCCATTGACATCACTTTGGGGAAATTGATTGATTCACAGCCAGTCTGAGAGCACTTGAACCAAATGCTTGGTCCTGTTCTTTAAAACAAGAATGTGAAAACTAATCTTGGAGAACTATAGATAACTATGGAAGCAACCAAAGAGGAGATGGTTAGAGAGAAGTCAGTTACACAGAGACTAGTTCCCTCAAGAGAAGTCTGCAAGAACTTTCAAATGACCTTTAGGGAAACCATGTGACCTCAGAATAAAGGGAAATTGTGTTGTTTTAGAGGTGGCAGTGGACTGAAAGCGTAGTAACAAAAGTGTTCTCCGTTAAATATATTCCTAAACTGAGCTTCAAGACACAGGGATTATCTTAAATGTACTTATCATGTAATATTATATGTTATGCATTTTATATTTTAGCTCTGTGTTGATGTCTTACCCCTTCCCCTAATAAGTATAAGCTTTCAAGGATAGGGATCATATCTTCTCTAAACTTTGTACCTTACCCAATACCCATAAATCAATCAACAAACATTTATTAAGCATCTGCTACATATATGTAAGTATACTGGGTACTGGGAATATAACAGCAAAAATGGAACAGTCCTCATTCTCAAGGAGTTTACATTCTAATGGGGGAGACTGCTTATATATGTATATAAGGTACAAACAAGACATTTAAAAGCAGATGCAAGGAAACATCAGAGGGAAAGTACTAGTAACTGGAGGGGATGGGTCTAGGAAAGTTCTTCTAGCAAACATGACACCTGAACTGAATCTTGAAGTAAAGCAGGGATTTCAAGAAGTAGTGAGGAGGGAGAATATTCCAGCCATGGGAAGCAGCTAGTGAAAAGTCTGAAAGACAGGTGATGTAGTATTGTCAATGAACTCCTACAAGGTTAATATTTTGTCTAGATCACACAATGCATGAGTTTAATTACTCAGGAAAGGTACCATGGGGTCATTTTGTGAAGTACCCAAAGCACCAAATAGAGGTACTTATAGTAGTAAATGTAGTAGGGAACCACTAGAGTTTATTTATTAGAGGGGTGAGTGACATGGACCCACCTGTACTTTATAAAATTAATTTAGTTCTTATATTAAAAATGGATAGAACACTAAAAAGCAGAGACATCACCTTGCTGACAAAACTTCATGTAGTCTAGGGGTGGAGAACCTGTGACTTTGAAGCTACATGTCACACTTTAGGTTCTCAGATGTGGCCCTTTGACTGAAAACAAACTTCACGGAACAAATCCTTAAGGGGACTTTGTTCCTTGCAGGTTCCCCACCCTGGTGTAGTCAAAACTATGTATGACTGGCAGAGTTGAATTATAAAGAAAGTTGAGTTTTACAAAATCAATACTTAAATTGTAGTGCTAGAGAAGACTTTTGAGAGTCCCTGGGATAGCAAGGAGATCAAATCAGTCAATATCTAAGAAATTAATTCCGGCTAATCACTGGAAGGTCAGACATTGAAGTTTAAATACTTTGACCACACAATAAGAAGACAGGATTCATTTGAAAAGCCCCTAATGTTGGGAAAGATTGAAGGCAAACAGAAAAGGGGATGGCAGAGATGAGATGGGTAGACAGTATCATGGAAACAACAAATGTGAACTTGGACAGACTTTGAGAGATAATGAAAGACAGAAGTGCCTGGCCAGGGGTCATGAAGAGTCAGATATGACTGAATAACTCAAAAAAACAGCAGCAGCAGCAGCAGGCAACCACAACAGCAACAAACAGACAAAAAACTGAAGATGGACTATAGTGGGCAGAGACTTCTGGCAGGAAGACCAGTTATGAGAATGTTGCAATGGTACAAGCAAGAGGTGTTGAGAATGGTTTTACAAGGATGGCAGCTATGTGAGAAGAGGGAAGGCGATGATATGAAGACACTTAAATGACAAGATTTCACAACTGATTATATATGTGGAATGAGTTAGAATAAGATTTCAAGGATAAAATTGATTTTAACCCATGCAACTGAAAAGTAATGGTGTCTTTGACAGAAACAGGGAAGTTTACAAGATAGGTAGATTTGGAGAAACAGATAATTTTTCAGACATCTTATTGCCTATTAAGAAGTAACCTCCTAGTATCTACCTCTAGCTACCTTTCCTTTCCCAGGTCAGGCTGGTTCATTGTTGTACTTCGTTCTCAAAGAAGACCAAAATGATGTCACTATGTTGGAATCAAGGAACGGTGTGTCCAGCTGTGGCTGACCGGACCAATACAAGCTCAAAAAGCTGTACCACAGGTCAGACAGAGATAGTTCACATGAACATTTGAAGTATTGATGTCTCTAAATTTGCACATTTCACAAACTACCATAAGCTCAGATGACCAGGAACCATGGTATACCACTACATTCCCTAGCAAGAAAATGTTGGAGGAATGGGAGGATAGTCCTCAGTTTCATTTTAACCACCAGATGTGTGGTCAGACTTGACATCCTCCAGCATGAGTCCAAGTCAGTTTATCATGCAAAAGCCTATGGAAACTATGATCATCTTTCTTATTTCACAGAAAAAGGACTCAGAGAACCAGAGAGATTATGTGACTTATCCCAGGTCACACACCTAATAAGTAACAGTTAATATTTAAACAGGCAGCTAGGTGGCACAGTGGATAGAGTACTTGACCTATTAGCATTGTGACCTTAGGCAAGTCATTCAATCCTGTTTGCCTCAGTTTCCTCATCTATAAAATGAGCTGGAGAATGAAATGGCAAACCACTCCAGTATCTTTGCCAAGAAAACCCCAAATGGAGTCACAGATTGTTGGACGCAACTGAAATGACAGAGCAACAAAAATAATTAAACTCAAGTATTTTCTCTCTACATGATACAATAGATAGAGCACTGGATTTGGATTCAGGAAGCCCTGAGTTCACATCTAGCCTTGGACACTTACTAGTAATCCTGAGCAAGCGATTTTTGCTTCAGTTTCCTCACTTGTAAAAATCCCAGGGTTGTTGTGGGAATCAAATAATACAATAATTGTAAAACATGTAGCACAGGATCTGGCACATTGTAATAGCAATATAAACGTTAACTGTTATTATCTTAGTCTAGTGTACTTTTCATCTCAATGCTAAAGTCATCTCAGAGAGAAAAGCCAAAGTAAAAAATGCAAGATTTTTATAAATGTATTGCAGGATAGAAAGGGAAGATTCAGTAATAATTAAGATATAATGGAAGGGAACTCAAAAAAACATTTAAATCAAACCCTCATTTTGTAGGGCAGGCAAGTGATTTGTCCAAGATCCCAGACCTAATAAACATCCGAGGCAGAATTTGAACTTAGGACCCCAGCTCAAGAAAGGTGTTATTTCTACTACACTATTAGTATTGATGAGGAAAAATACAGACTATAATATAGAGCAAGGGAAATATTCTAATAAATTTTTATTACGTTTTCACATAAAGCTTAATTAGACTCAAATATCACTATCAGCAAAGTTCATTCATTGACAATCGAATTAGAACTTAATTGAATAAACCTCCTCATAGAATAGGGATATTATAATATTAGACTTGACTCTTTGGTCCTGAGAAAATTTGGCCTAAGATATTCTAAGGTATGTACTCTGAAAACTATTGGTGAATATATCTGAGGCCCTATAAAGACTTGGCTACATCCTATGTGAATGGAAGATGGTAAATGTAGCACATTCTTAATTTTAGAAATGGATGCAAATGCTAATTTTGAAATAGGAAGGTTGCTTTTCCTTACTCAATTTAGAAACCTCCGTTAACAAAATGTTTAGAGAATTGGAAGGCCACTTGGAATTTAGGGTTCCATAGGGAGCATGATTTTACATCTTTTTTTTTCTTTCTCAGAATAATTTTGTCAATTTATTCTCAGAATTGTCAATTTGTCAGAATATTCTCAGAATAATTTTGTCCATTTAAAATAATTCTCTGGGAAAACAAATTTAGGATGTTTCATTTAATGAGCTGCAAGGAATATAAATGGGCAGCATTCTTGGTTTGATTTAGTTTCCTAGTCCATTTGAGCAGAACATTAACAAGAATAAAAACCTGATTGGAAGGCTCATCTACAATATGAAGCCTGTCCATCCCTAATGTGAGTAAATGGGAAGAAGTAATGGAAGCAGTTATAAAAAAATGACATTACTATGAAATTGAGGTGCTTTTTAAAAATGTAAACATCATTTTTGTTAACAAAGGAGGAAGAAAATTAATACTAGAATAAATGCACCATTAAAAATGATCTGACCTGCATCCTAATGTGATTTTTGAGTTTTACTTTAGCTAGTTATATTAAATTTCATTTTTAGCATATCCCCTCTCATCTAAGTTTTTGGAGGATTCCACAAGAATGGATGGAATTCTACCAGTGGTCTGATTGTTTCAAACATTAGCTATTATTCAGTTCCCCTTGGCATAATATAGAAAACTGCTAATAGGCAATTTATTTTCATGTAATTACTCCCTAGAATTAAAAAAAAATCATAACCACTACATCACTGTATTAACTGTGGACATGGAATGTTCATGTAGAATTATTCTCTATGATTGTGGTTTGAATGCCTATAGAAGGACCTGCCAGGAGCTGGTCCTAGTCTATACCAAAGAGGAAATTACACGAAGTGTCAAAGTGTGTTTGTAAAGTAATGCCATATGTGAACTTCCAGAAAGATGACTGAATGAGTGGTTATGTTGAAGCCTAGTTTCTTTTCATTGCATGTAAAGTAATAGAACAACATTGAAAGGAGGGAAGAGTAAAGAAATTCTTGCAAGGAAAAAGGAGGAAAAAGCACATCAGAGAAACTGAAGAAATGACTAAGCAAAAAAAAAATTCCAATACAATGAAGCAACACTATAGGGTAAAAGGATATGAAGAGATATTCCCACAAGGAGAAGGGAATAATATGGTAATAACTATAATTACAACCTTGGAAAAAAGACTCCAACAACCTCCAAAAACCCCAGAGGGTTCAAAGACTTTAAAGAACTAAAATAAGAGATAAACTGTGAAATTAGAATGCTTAGACAAAGTTTTGAAAAGATAATTGATTATTTAAAACAGAAAATGAAATGTTTTAATGGAGTCATAAAAACCACAGAAGAAAAAGAAGATATAAAGGATGAAATAGAAAAATGATAAAAAGTAAAAAGCAATAATTGAGGAAAGGCAAAAGAGAGAGAAATAAAAAAAGTGACATTTCAGCAAAATAACCAGTTAATGTTAAGGCAGAGATTGATACAACAATCTAATAATCATTTAAAAATAGCAACAAAACCCCAAAGAAATCATTCACCAAAAAATCTAAGTACCATATTTCAAGACACCACAAAAGACAACTTATTCCAAATTATTTTAACTAGAGTAAAAATTAAAGGTTAATATAAGTCACAAGTAAGGAACTGGCAGAAAGTAACCCTTTATTTAGTTATTCACAAGTGATGTCACCATACTACATGGCTTCTGGGTCAAAGAAAAATATATTTTAAGTACCCAATAGGGCATGTCTCATTTATCAAATTATGAAAATCTTTGTTTCCTAGAAAAAGCTAGTTTTTACATGCCACAAAGAGAACAGAAGATTCTTTTAACATGGGAGTTCTACTTTAGGTGTGGATAATTCAAAAACATTGAAAAATCACTTATCGTGATTAGGTGATTAAAAAAAGACTATAGAGAAAATATGTAGAGAAAAGGAGTTTATATTTTTGAATTCAGGAAATTCACGTAAGGTCATTCAAAGAGGTGTGTGTATGTGTGTGTGTGTTTGTGTAGACATATTCTTATGAAGCATACTTTAATGGATTCACATTATAAAGTCAATGAGGAAGTGATGGAGAAACCAGGAGAAGCCTATCGTGGGTTCAAATTGAGGGTCCTGGGACCAAAAGCTGAAGCAAACCAGAAAGCTAACAAACCTTGGAGAAGGTCAAAGCAGAGATGGAGAAGAGGGAAGATCAGTTGGCAGGGGGTGGGGAGGAGGCCTCCAAGGAGAGACTTAAGTGGTTGTTTTCACTGAAACCCAAATCTGACATTTGACTTCAACAGAAACCTACTATTAAGGCCAGAATTGGACTTTCTTTGTGTATTGATATATTCAAAAAATAAAGAAAAGAAATTTTAAAAAAGTAACTATAGTTAGAAAATAGGCAAAAAGTAAGTCTAGTAGACAGAAGGGGCTCTGGTCAATAAATCAGTGTGTACTAGTTGAATGACCTGTTAGCCATTCAATGTCCATGATATTCCATCTGTTAACTTTATTATATAACAGATACATATATTGCTTCTAACATGTTTGCTGTCATAAATAAAGCTAATATATATTTTTGTACATGTGTATTTTTCTTGCTGTTAATTACCCTTTTCTCCTATAGTTCCAGCAGTGTTATTTCCAGACCCCAAAATGAAGAATTTAATTGAATAACTAAATCTCTTCATAGTTCCACCA
>CM053773.1:12470208-12489926 GCA_028658325.1 Potorous gilbertii | reverse complement strand
TTTTAGATAAAGGAAGGCAAAAATACGGAATGCTCTTTCCACAAGTTTGACAGCAAAAGAAAGGAAAAAATGGGAAGGAAACTAGAATGATCTATGCAGGTAACATAAAGGATATGGAATAGATGATTACTTTAAAATAAACAACATAATTCTCCAGATCAAATTATAGAATCCCAGAATTTCAAAGGACTTCAAATCCATGTGGTTCAACTTCCACGTATGGAATATCTTCTATTTTAAATCTTTCAAGTTGCCATCCAGACTCTGTCTTTAGGTATTTGAATGCCTGTCATAGGGAAAATGAGTGAAATTTAGGCACTTTCTCTCTCTTTCTTCCTCTCTCTCGATATGTATATATATATATATATATATATATATATGTATATATATACACACATATATATGTATATGTATACATACATATATGTGTGTGTGTGTCTTTATATATATATATATGTATGTGGGTTTATGTGTGTTGCTTGTGGTAATGGAGACTTTAAAAAATTTAAAAAATGAAAAAGAGTATCTTGAGGAGTATTGGGTTCCTTCTCACCAGACTTTCCAAACAAATTCTCATATTAAACTTAGAGTTTCTTTGGGTCAAGTTCCAATTTTTTTTCATTCTTTAGAAGCAACTAGGTGATACAATAGATACCTTGCTGTACTTGGAGTCAGGAAGACCTGGGAACAAATCAAATTCATAAATTTCCTAGTTATGTGATCCTGGGCAAGTCACTTAACCTGTCAGCTATAGTTTTATCACTTATAAAATAGTGAACAATAATAACATCTGCCAGGGTTGTTGTGAGGATATAATCATACAATGTTTGTAAAGTATTTTATAACCCTTAAAATGCTACATAAATACTAGCTATTCCTATTAGCTATGATTCTTTCTTTCATCTTTCCAAGACTACTTTTTCTTCTACTTGTAGAATTGATTTTGTTTTAACCAAGAGTAAGACTTTTACATTTGTAGTCCCATCATTCTATTTCATTGAGATTTTTTTGGATTCTTACTGGCATTTAAAGTGTTAATTATCATTTTTAAACTCATCCTCATATTTTATAAACAAGTCATCTATGCCTTTTCCCAAGGTCCTGATAAATGGGTATATGGCATGTGCTTAAGGGCAGGTCCTATGGGCCCCCCACTGGAGACTTTTCTTCTATTTATATTAATCCATAAATTCTTACATTTTATTCATTTCATCAATTTCAAATCCACCTAACTATGCTATTTCTTAGTTCCTATAACTTTTATATAATTTAATTATTTTATTGTAATCATTTTTATTTCATAATCATTTGCATGTTATTTCATGCATTTAGAAATATTCTTCTGAGAAAGGAATAAGAGATTTCATCAGACTACCAACTTGGTCCATAGGCTATAGATGATTTCTTAATATCCTAGCCTTAAACAAACATCGAAATTGCTGATCAAATAATTCCTTAACACTGTAACAAAATATAAAATAAAGTTGTAACTATGTTTACAATATATGACTTGCATAGAAGATCAGAGTAGGAGTCCCCATTAACCATCACTGCAACTGCTAATTTCTCATTTCTGGAAAGATGATCCCACCCTTTGGCTTTCTTAGGATAGGAATTAGATTTTTTTGTACAAATTCATTTTGTGTGTCTTCACAAGATAATATTTAAAATAGCCCACTCATTATAGAAATTCTTTTTGTCTTTACTGTATCTCAATAGATCTTTGTTGAGCCATGACAGATAACTCTCCAGAACAAGAATTCAAATTCCTTTTTTCTAATTTTCTATTGCTTTTTAAAGAGGTAAGAGTGTCTATCTTTCTTCAGTAATATTGAAGCTGGTGTTACATTTCTCACTGCAGCCAAAGGTTTTCAGTCAGCAAGTCAACAAATAAACATGTATTAATTGCTTGCTGTATGCCAGGTACTGTGTTAAATGATAGAGGAATAAAGGAATGCTGAAGCAGTCTCTATCTCTTTGGAATTCCAAATGGGAGAGATGGTATAAATGAGGAGGCACATATATGATAACTAGAGAGTAGATAGAAAATAATAGCTGAAGGGAAGACAGTAGAAGCTAAGATCTGGGGTATGGGATATGCAATAAAAGGTCCAGAAGAAGACAGGAGTTGAGCTAAGTCTTGAAGGAAGGCAGGGAAGATACAAAGCAGAGTGAGGAAGGAAAGCATTCTAAACCTGAAGGATAGTCAATTCACAGGTACAGAAATAGGGTGGGAAGTGTTCTATTCAGGAAGCAGTAAGAAGGGCACTATATGATCGTCATTTACTGTACATAAAAAACCACATTAATATCATCTCCATTGCTCATTTCTCAATATAATGCACTACTTGATAGGTTGCTTGTAGGAAATAAAGAAAAAAGACAAAATAACATTAGCACTAGTGATAATGACAGCATATGTAAACTCAACAAGATAATAGTGAAAAGTAATAGCCATACAACCATAATACTGCATATGCACATCAAAAAGTGCAAAGCAACAGTGTACGTAACCCAGCAAGGATTGCACTGCTGTAGTATCAGTTTAGTTCAGTTTTCGGTTGGGAGGCTCTATTTCTTTTGTGATGCATTGATCTTTCTACTTTGTCCTTAGAATTTTTGTTGCTTTAGGTTTACTATAGTCGTCTTGATTTTACCTCTTTACCTTTTGATAAGGTTCTAGGCAGAAAATGTACTATCTCTGGTGTAAGACCTTTCTGCCACTCTGAACAGTGGTGTTCCTCAGTCCTAGAAAAAGTTGTTGGATTTCTATGTACATGACACATTAATACTTAAAGCATGGTCCTTTGGGGGAGTTCTTGGTGCTGGTGTAAAATGGTATCTCAGCACTTGAGTGAGGTCCATAGAGACGAGAGCTTTTGCAAGCAAATATTTGATTTCAGGTTTTTCTACTCTGAGAGTCTTCCCGAATTCAAAAGCAATTCATTTGAAACTTTCCACTAAAAAAATACATTTTGCCTATTCAGATACCTGCCAGACTCTCCGTAGCTCTGAAGCATGCCTTGTCCCAACCTCTTGGTTATTATTTATGAGTATAAGGTTCCTGTCTTATGAAGATTCCTAAGGTGAGTTTATAAAATTTTCATGGTGTAGGAAATTGATGCTTGTACTACATTTGTATAAGGCACTTTGATTGGATGTAAGCATACCTAGGAGTTTTGGTATTGCTATAACTCCTTGGTCCATGAAATCTTTTAATTTTTTATCATATAACATCATCTTTTATCATTTCTACCACTTTGTCAGGAATTTTTGAGGAATTTTGAAATTTGAGGGATTTGAAATATTGACCAAATTGGGACTCCTGGTCTTCTGCTAATTATCACTTTATCTTTCTTCAACTCTTTTAAATCAAGTAATCATCATCAATAACAACAACTAGTATTTATTAAGTACCTACCATGTTCCAGGCACTGTACTAAGCAACTGGGGATATAAAGAAAGGTAAGAGTAGTCTCCACTCTCAAAGAGCTCAATCAGACTATGTCTTTATTTCACACTTGGAATTTTCTCCTACAATCCAAAGACCTCAGAAGTTTTAATTCAGAATCATGTTGTTGTTTAGGCGTTTTTCAGTTATCTGACTCTTTGTGTCTCTCTTTGGGATTTTACTGGAAAAGATGGTTTGCCATTTCCTTCTCTAGCTCGTTTTAGAGATGAGGAAAATTAGGCAAACTCATTAAGTGATTTGCCCCCCATAGCTGGTATGTGTCTGAGGCCAGATTTAAACTCAGAATGATGAGTATGCCTGACTCTAAACCCAGCATTCTATGCAACACTTAAAATAGATGCCACAATTCAGAATCCTACGTAAGGAAATTAGTCAAAGGTCACTATCTAATAAAGAAAATGAGTCCAATAATAAGGTTTTAAACTAACTAAAATTGAGACTATAAAGTCATCCCTTCATGAGCTACAGACAAATCTTTTGAGTGAATTTGAAAGGAAGTAATACATACTATGAAGAATGTTCGTATCTTTTAAAAGTTTGTTCCTTGAGTTTGAAGGTCTTCCAATGTTGATTGTCTTTACAATACAATTATTATAGAAATTGATCTTCTGTTAGTTCACTCTGTATTAGTTCATATCAGTCTTCTTAGATTTCTCTGAACTCATACTCTTCATCACTTCTTACAAAATCAGCAGATTCTAAAAAGATAGCTTTAAAGAGAAACTTGGCTTCTGGTGAGACGTGTAGATGATGTTTGGAACTGGAGAAAGGAGGGCTAGGAAAAATTAAATGAAACTGGGAGAGCAATATAATTATAGCTAGTGAAAATTGCAAAAATTTATATTTGCTTCTGCTTTGTGCTAGGCACTGTGCTTATAATTGCTTTACAAATATCTCATTTGATCCTCACAACAACTCTGGGAGATAGGTGCTATTATCTTCATTGTACAGATGAAGAAATTGAGGCAAATGGTAGTTAAGTAACTTGCCTGGGGAAATATAGCTAGTAAATATCCAAGGCTGGATTTGAATTCAGGTCTTTATGACTTCAAGTCAAGCACTCTATCTTTGGCACCGCCTGGCAGAAATAGGGGTAATATCAACTGCCAAGGTCAGGCCTCTAGGAGTGAGGTTATTTGGACCCATCAGGGATGAGTGGTATTACGATCCTTCTTGTTTTCTGAAACCTATGAGATCGATAAATAGACAGACACATAGAAATATAAAGAGATATAAGAATATATCCATACCTTATGTCTCTATATCAATGTCTATGTCACAATCTTCCTAATATCTTAGGGTTAAATAAACATCTAAGTCATTAGCTGCACCATTTAGAAATAAGAAATAACAAATAGAAAATAATAAAAACCAAAGTATTAATATTTTAGTGGATGAGCTATAAGAAAAATCATTGGCATACTGATCTGTAATCATGAGAGAATCTCAAAATCAAAGAATTTGAGAGTTGGAAGGATCCTTTATTTCCCACTTGGCTCTACTCCCTTGGACTTCTGCATTATGTCCCAGGAAACTCTTCTTTCTGCAAGATCTATCACAATTTATTTGTACCTGTGAACTGAAGCTGCTCAGATTAGCAGACCTGGTAAAGAGTTCTCCTAAAACCTATAACTAAGTAGTCAAGGGCGACCGCTTCTCCATTTCCCACATGGCCACACTTTTTTGTGCTTTCTCATCATGCCCTTGTTCTGAGTATCTTCCTTCCAATAACTACTTTTTGGTTTCTTTTTTTATGTTTTCCCCATTAGATTGTAAGCTCCTCGAGGGAAAAGACTGTGTTTGTCCCACTTGTAACCCCAGCATTCAGCATTCTGCTTGACACATAGAAGGCACTTAATAAATATTTATTGTCTAACTGAACTCAGTGGCCATCTAGAACAACCCATGTATGAAATTGTTGACTTCTTAGTTCTGGAATTTCAATTCGACCATTCTGCTGTCTTATGGTATTAATTAATATGTCTTCTCTAAAATTACTTGATATAACTTTACAAGATTAATGAATATATGAAAAATATTTGTTTAATGCAATTTATCAGGTACTGTGCTAAGTCCTGGGATACAAATATAAAACATTATGGCAGCCCCTTCCCTCCAGGACCCAACATTCTAGTAGGAAAATGACAACACTTGTAGAGGAGAATGTGTCAAGCACTGTGCTAGGTGGAGCTTAGCATAATGGATTGAAGATGACTGAAGGACAATATCATGGTAGATCAATATTAAGAACACTTGATAATCAGAAACCCATTGCCCCAAGGGAGCTGCTTGATTGCCCAGGTGTACTTGAGGCAAGGCTATTGGCAGCATGAAGATGAGTGGGGAGTAGGAGCACAATGGGACTGGGCTGGGCCTAGATATGACCTATAACAACTCCAGAGTGCTAGTGAGGGAGCTAGAGTGCCAGGTTTGAGGTTAAGGCTCCTCTGGAATAAAATGTCAGTAATGAATTTGATCCAGCTAAGTATCAGGGACAAATATGAGATCAAATCTGACTACCTGTATTAAGCTTTCCAATTTATTTTGTCTAATTGCTATACTCCATGCATCTCTTTGTTAACATCCTGAGTTTATGAAAATTACTACCAACTTCTTTTGGAATTTTTTCCTTCTGTACTACAGAATCTCTCAATGCGTTCCTATGGTATACATTTCCAAGTTATATGACTTAGCAATTGCATATCAGATCAAGTCATGTGTGTGGTTATTTTTTGACTTTCATTTTTATTTCAAATCTTCTTGATTAGACTAGCACATCTTGAGGAAAATATATAAGCCTGTCTCTTATTAGATTCACTTTGTCCCTTGCCAAATACCTGTCATTGCATCTGATGCTTTTTCCCTTTGTGGGTCTGGTCTGTCTGTAGAAAGAATATTTTTGTCTGTAAGAGATTAGAAGAAAATATGGTAGCAGATAGAAAGTCTGCTTTTGAAGAATTTATACTGTGGATACGGGTGAAAAAAACAGAGAGCACTACATTTACCCATATTTTGCTATCATATTCAAACTACTTGTGCTAGGATGTCTTCAGGAAGCTAACTCAGTCAGTTTTAGATGGAAATAAGTAGTTAAAAGGAAAATTGAATGATATTAAAAGTGAGGAAAATGAAAATTGGAGTTGATATTGAATAGCTGTAATGCCACAACTGCAAAAATAAAGAAAATTTTATTTTCTATTCTAAAGGGAAAAGTTTCTTTTTCCAAATAAAATACATATTTTAGCAAGAGCACACAGATGCTTTATAGTTGCCCCTGTGTTTCCTCAGAGACATGACAAAGAACTCATTCTACCTCATAGGGAATGAAAAAAAATTTTTTTGTCTTTTCCCTTTGGATAAGCAGAATCGGAGCCAGAACTAAGACATCCTTTACATCTGTGGGTGGGGAATATCTTACAAATGGAGCCCTACAGGTCACTGCATGCACCTTCTCCTCTTTCTTCCCAGCTCAGATGTCAAGGTCAAGTACAGCTTTTGAAACAGAATATGTTCTTGGAACATCTCAATTTGTACAAGAGATAAAGTGTATCCTTCCAGCTGCAGTGACACCCCCAACCATAGCAGCAGCACGGAGGCCAGTAACAGCAGCCCAGGCAGCTGCATGCCAGATATACACAGCTGTATGTGATGCTGTGCTGATCCATCTGAACCCTACACTGCATGCCAGCTGATTGATTTAGTGGGAACTGGGAGACGATCCAAGGGAGGCTGAAAGTTCACGGCACGGTGAAAATCCATGTCTTATTTCTCATTTCACTTCTGTTTCTTCTTTCTTCCACAATGTGACTGTGTGGATTGGTCTATGAAATATTGAAATATGCAATCTGACTGTTTTGTGTGGCACACTGAGAAGAATTGCAAAGAAAACTTATTGGCAGATGCCAAGCACAGGCTGAGTTTCTTACCTGAAGCATTTATTTTCTCATTTAATCATACGATTTTTAAAGCTGGAAAAGACTTGTTGTGATTGTCTTTTGGCTGTTTTTCAGTCGTGTCTGACTCTCTGTGACACCATTTGGGGTTTTCTTGGCAAAGATAGTAGAATGATTTGCCATTTCCTTCTCCAGCTCATTTTACAGGTGAAGTACTAAGGCAAACAGGGTTAAGGCCTAGGGTCACACAATTAGTTAGGTGTTGAGATTGTATTTGAACTCAGGAAGATGATTCTTCTTGACTCCAGTCCTGGTACCTTATCCACTGCACCCTAACTGTCCTCCACCCTCACCCTCTGAAAAGACTTTATAGGTCAATAAATCTGACCTTTTCACCTTACATATTATTAAGTTGAATTTCAAAGAAGTTAAACAGCTTGTCTCTAAGTAATGTAGACCATGAGAGATGTTAGATTTGAACCCAGGCATCCAGGTTCCTAGTTCAGGACTTTTCTTACTCTACTATTCTTCTATAGTAGAGTGGATAGAATACTGGAGTCAGAGTCCTGAGTTCAAATCTCACCTCTCATTCTTTCTAGTTATGTGATCATAGATAAACCATTTAACCACTCTGAAGCTCAAATAACTCCTTTTGATTTGTCCATTTATCTAAGTAGTTCCATTCCACTATGCTAGGTAGTATCAGTAAAAAATTTAAGAAAAAGTATACACTCTGTATGAAGCCTTTGAATGGGTAAGGTTTAATAGAATATACATATTTCCTTTGTTTCAAGAAATTTGGGGAGCAGTATGGCCTAATTTTATTGTATAAGGATCAGAAAGCTGAAGTGTTTTCCAAATCTCAACTTACTATTTTATGGTTCTGTTGGATTGACCTAAAGTAGGAAACCTTGGACTCATTTTAGTCTAGAGGACTATACTATATACTATCACCACAAATCCTGGAGATTTGAATATATGAGCTTAACTTCTAATACAGGCTTTGAAATGATTTGTGTTGGTTCCAGAGAAACATACTTGAGAGTAACAATGAAGGTTGGCGGTGTGGCACAGCCCTGATATTAGGAAAAATAGCGTCATGGAACAGAATCAGCCATGGGCTTCAATTCACAAATTTGAGCCTTTGGATGCTGGTTTTATTACTTGTTATCTGCATCATTTTGGTTGAGGTCATTAATAATGATGCAGATATTGATAATTAGCATTTATTTAGCATTTATTATCACTCCATAGTATTATATGTACACATACATCCATCCATCCATATTTCCAATTTATTGTATCTAATTGCCATACTCCATGCATCTCTTTGTAAACATTTCAGTTTATGAAAATTATTACCAACCCTTTTGGAATTTTTTTTCTTCTGTACTACTAAAATCTCATGTTATTTTAACAACAGCCCTAGGAGGTGAGTGCTATCATAATGTCCATTTTACAGATGAAGAGACTAAGACTGAGAGATATTCAACGTCTCGCTCAGGGTTTCATAGCTAGTTAGTGTCAGAGGTATGATTTGAATTTAGGTATTCATAACTCCAAATCAAGAACTTTATCAATCAGTTCATCTAACCCTTCAGTTTTCAAATCTTTTCAATTAAATAAACAAATTAATGAATGAGAAAAGAAGCAAACAAGGAAGGAAGGTAGGAAGGAAGGAAAACAGGAAGAAAAAAACAAACAAGGGAGAAAAGAGGAAGAAAGGAAAGAAGACAAAGAAAAAGATGAAAGAAAGAGGGATGGAAGAAAGGAAGAGAGAAAAAAGCAGGAAGGAAAGAAGTAAAGGAAAGCAGGAAGATAGGAAAAGATGAAGAAAGAAAAAAGGAAGGGAGGGAAGAAAGAAGGTAGAAAGATAAGAAGGAAGGAATAAAAAAGAAGGAAGAAAAGAAAAGCTAAAAACATCTAGCTTTATCTACCTTACTATTCTACAACTTCATTCATTGCTCAGCTCTGCTCCTGAACCTTTATTATGATTCCAAACCCTTCTTATCCTGGACAAGGTCTTTTGTCCAACAGCTTTCTCACAATGGAAGATCCCTCCGGCCTCTCACCCCCTCTCCTGATTGAAGAATGCCTCCCAGAAGATCCATTTTGAAGATGTGCGCAGGTCAACCATGCTTATTCCTTCACTCCTGACTTCTCTACTATAACCCCATGTGGATATACCAACCCCATTTCCTTTTTCAACTCTCTTTTATGTGTCATCTTCCCTCATTACAATATAATCTCTTTGAGAGCAGAGACTGTTTCTATTTTATGTTTATATTCCTAGTGTCAGACACATAGTAAGCACTTAATAAGTACTTGATGACAACTCACTAGGCTGGTGGAAAGATTAAATGCATATGAAAACTGTAAAATGCTATTTCCATGTTGATACAGAGCTGCCTATTAAAATCAACTTCATGGACAAGATCAGGGAGACCTGCTAGACTATAGTTAATCTGAAAAAAAATTAAACTAGGTTCTTTTAGTTAAAATGCCACCATATATAAAGGCATTTTTCCTAATTTTTTCAAACCCTCAGATATCCCACAAAAATTGCCTTGCATTTATTTTGAATATATAGGCTTTTATGTTATTGGGTCTTAGGATTTAGAACAGGAAGGGTCATTGGAAAGTATGGAGTTTAATACCTTTATTTTAGAGATGAAAAAACTGAGACTGAGTGAGTTTAAGTGTCTCCCCAGCATGTATAACAAATAACAGAGGCAAGATTTGGCTCATTAGCTCCCTGATAGAATGTAATCACCTTAAGGAGGCATTTATGTCTTTGTTTCTCCATTGGCCAGCAATGTTCCTTGAATATATAGAGTGTTTAATAAATATTTTTGTTTGATTATTACGCATACTTCATGGTTTTAGCAATATGAGTATTTCTTTGGTCTCTTTGACCACGAAAATATTCTCTTCCTGTGTTTATCTTCCACTGGACTCAAATCTAAAGTGGACATAACCTATTGACTTTGATTTCTCCGGGGGATTTTTATTATTTACTGAATATATGTACTATATCCAAGAACCCAATATAGATCTATTTAAAATATATTATGCCTGATAGTTTTTCATCAGTCATAATGTCCATATATTTATATATTTAAAAAATTAAAATAAAGGTGCAACACTGTAGACCATTTTGGTGATATGAAAGCTTGAGTTAAGTTATAAATGTGAGACAACTGTATCTTCCAGAAAAATGTGTAAACTCTCTTAGGGAAGCCATGGGAGTTAAAAATTCATCCAAGCACCTGAGCATCAAAGAACTAGTTCTGTATCTTTGCTGAAGTTTAGTCTGGTCGAAAATATTATCTATCCAGGATGTCTCTGACATTTGTTCTTAATATAAGGAACATCTGGATGAAAAGCACAAAGTTCAATCAGTTTCCTTGATGAGAATCAGCTTGATCCCAACCTCATCTGTCCCCAAATTGAACCTATTTGCTCCTACTTTTAGATTCAGGTTCTGACTCTGGACAGGGGATATATGAGAAAACCCATACTTACAATCCTTGGCTCAGAATTAAGAACCTTTGTGATATGTAATATTAATAATTCATATTTATATAGCACTTTAATATTTATGTGTGATTTTCCCACAATGACTTCAAAAAGTTAGTACTCTTCTCTCTTCATAGATGAAAAACCTGAAGTTTAGAGAGTTCCAGTGACTTACCATAGCTTGTAAGTGTCAGTCTCAGGCCCTAAGTCAAGCATTCCTTCTACAATACCATTTACCCTGTTACCCTCTGCTTATTACCTAGCACTTTTGCTATTCATTCTTCTTTTGTCTACCCAGATTCAGATTGATTCTCTAAATTTTTGTTTCTCCAGACTATTTTTCTAACTATTAGAATCTAACTCACTGATCTTCGGTCTTCTTGACTGGCCTCTAAATTCATGTTCATGTTGCCTGATTCCTACAATATGGATTGTACTTGTCTTCCTAGCTCTTGGGATAGGGACTGAGTTTGTGGTTTCACTGGTATAAGAAACTCCCTTTACTACTATTGGTAGTTGCTACTCTACAACTTATAGTCTCAAAGAGCTTCCTAGAGTGCAGAGAAGCTAAGCAACTTGTTTAAGGTCACATAGAGCCAGTATATGTGAAAGGCAGAACTTGAACCTGGGGCTTCCTGCCTCCTAGGATGACTCTCCACCATACCATACTGATTCTTACTTTTCTCCTCTGCAATAACAATATCAACAATTAATAGCATTTATGTAGGATAGCTAGGTGAGGCAGTGGAGAGAGCACTGGGCTTGAAATCAGGAAGACTCATCTTCCTGAGTTCAAATCTGGCCTCTGACTCTAGCTGTATGACCCTGGGCAAGTCACTTAACACTTTTGCTTCAGTTGTTCATCTGTAATGTGTACTAGAAAAGGAAATGGCAAACCACTCTAGTATCTTTGCTAAGAAAACCCCAAATAGGATCATGAAAAATTGGATATGATTGAAAATGACTCAACAACCATAGGATTTATATAGAATGTTAAGGTTTACCAAGTGCTTTACAAGTATTATGTCATTTGGTACTCACAGCAATCCTGGGATGTAGGTGCTATTATTATTCATACTTTGTAGATGAAGAAACTGAGGCAGACAGGTTAGATGATTTATTTAGCAAAAGTGGAAAATAATGACTTGTTTAGGGTCACAAGCTAGTAAGTTTCTAAGTTAAAATTTGAATTCAGGTTGTTCTGATACCAACTTTAACACTCTAAATCAAGTGCCACCTATTTGCCTCTTTATACATTCTTTCCTGCCATGGCTGACCACGCCAATCTTAACCTTTGTCGCCTAATCCAACAGTAGCCTAGCACTCCTCCCTTCCTTAGATCACTTCCATGGCACAGAACCCTTGTTTGCCTCATGCTGTGGTACCTGCCAATTCTCTCTTGATGTCCATATATTAACCCCTAGTTGTGGTCCCTTTCTGAAGAGCTCTGTTCTGAATCAAGTCCTGTTGTGACATTTTACAATGCCAAACATCTGGATTTTTGGAAACATCTAGCTGTTTGGCAATATGCAGATCAAATTTCTAAATGACTGACCAACGTTCTGCTTTATATCCAGATGTTTTGGAATTTTGTAGCCATAATCTGGCATTCAAGGCTCTTCACAACTGGATCCCTACCCCTGCCCCACTTTCTCATTAATATCCCATAGAAACCTTGTACTCCAACTGAACTGCTCTATTCATTGTTCTGTAAAGGCCTTCTTGTGCCTTCTACTCTCCTTACCTTTGCTCATGTCTTCTCCCTATCTAAATTCTAACTTTTCATCAAAGTACAAAGTACAAAGCTCTACTGTAACATCCTTCTTGAAAAGTCTACTCCATCCCTTAGAGATTACTCATTCTTCTGAACTCGGATGCAGCTGATTGGCTCTGCTACTTTGGGGTCACTCAAATACTACTTTGTAGTCTTCCTTATCTTTCTGCCTATATCCACAACTAGATATCACACCTCTTTGAGGGCTAAGATTATGCCTCCTTCTATCCTCAAGGTGTAGTGCATTTGGCATCCAGTAAATGTTTTCAATAATCAAGATAATTATATAACATTATAAACAAAATTTATTTGAGAGAATGGGTATTACTGACTCAATACGGCAAACTCTATTTTCCTAAAACAACCTTGTTTTTGAATTACAACTGTGAGTGTTTCCCTTAGTATTGTGAACAAGTAACTACACTTCAGTTGGATTTTCTGGCCAGATCTAAAGGCATCTCAGGACATTTCCTTATTTACATGTGGTTTCTACTTTTGTATGATGGTAACATCCCTTTTCTGGCAATAATCCTGTACCTCAGATGGTCTTTTTACAGGATGTGAATCCAAGTTGTGAAATCCACTATAAGCTAGCCCTCCTAGCTTGCCAACACTGTGGCATTTTTAATGTATGAAGACTTCCAAAGGTTACTATATGCTTTTTGACCTCTGGATGCACTCAGTCAACAGCTTTCTCATTGTGATAACTATCCTACCTTGCATTTGTAATTTGGAACTACATTTGGGTTATAGCATTACATTTTCTTTGGAGTGAATGTGTTGGAGTACACATAGACTGCAGATTCATGAATTCCCCAAATGAACTTTTACAGGAAGTAGAGCATGCAGGGGTCATGTAAATACAGTCATAATAATGTCTTCACTGATTAGAAAGTCTTGATGTTAAACACATTTTATTCTGGATTCCTTGCAGATACAGTAGATACAAGAAGAAAAAAATACTGAACATGAAATCAGAAGACCTGGGTTCGAGTCCTAGATTCACTTCTGTGTGACTTTAGGTCATTCCTGATTCAGATTCATCCTGTGTCAAATATTTATAATAATAATTCACATTTACATGACAGTTTGTTTCCAAAGCCCCATAAATTATGTTATATATATACATATACACACATATATATATATACATGTATATGTATATATATATATATATACATATATATATATATATATAATTGTCATTTTCCAGTGTAAGAGACTTAATCTTAGAGAGATGCAGTGACTTATCCAAGGTGACATAGCTAGTAAATATGAGGGCCAAGGTTTGAAATCAGACTTTTCAAATATAGTCCTCATTTCACTGAACCACACAGCCTTCCTATTTAATAATAATACTTCTACTACATACCTGACAAGGTGGTGAGAAAAAGTAGTTGCAACTATAAAGCATCACAGTTTGATAACTATTTGCATTTGTACATTGTTATATTATGATGATTCAGATGAGTCCAGTGTAACCATTTTAACTATATGAGCACTATTGGCTAAGTTCAAATTTCTAGAGTTGTCAAGTCACTCAACTTTGAATGGAGGATCAAAAAGAGATGAGTCTTAGTCTTGTGAAATTCCTAACTCAGGTTTGGGAAGCTGTCTTGTTGTGATCATTGTTCCTGATTGTTTGATGTCCAAGCATTTATTATATTTATAAAGGTATTTGTTTAACCCTTCCTGGTTGTTGGGCCCTGACCCTCTGGAGTGGGAGAAATAATCAGTTGTTATATATCAGAGAATTATGATTCTTTATTGGATTCGTAGAGATAAGAAATGCCATGATAGGTTTTATTCATGCTTGTTCAATTATATCTGTGAAGTTGTGGGCACAGAGACGATCCTGTCCTGATAGGTCACCTCCCTATTCTCAAAACCTTGACTTTATGAATTGGGGATGGGGGGAGAGGAGACACAGATACCATTTTGGAAAGACCTCAACCAATATGGATAAAATCACATGTCAGTTACTATGTTCTGTCTCTGACACTGTAACCTACCCAATCTATTAAGTAATGGAATCAGACACTTCCCCACTTCCAGGTGGTGCAATAAATAGAGTGCAGGACTTGGAATCAGGGAGACCTGAGTTCAAGTCCTTTCTCAGACACTTTCAAACTGTGACCCTGGAAAAATCACATAGCCATTATTTGCCTCAGTTTCCCCATATGTAAAATTGGGATAATACTAGCACTTACCCTTTAAGGTTGTTGTGAGGATGGAATGTGATAAAAATTTTAAAATGCTTTGTAAATCTTAAGCATATGTAATTATTATTAATTTCCAGAATCTCAAAACTACATATTCTTCTTATCTATCCCTGATTACAGGGAATTGGCAAGGATACAGTAGATGAAGTTCAGTTGTGAGAAGGGTCATTTTACTTGGTTGGTCATTGACTAACAAACTGAGAATATTACTTAGTCCACTTGTTTTCTTAAGGGCATAGGTGTTCAGGTTTCAGGTAACTAACTATGTTAAATCTCCCACACCTAATGGTTCTTTAGGAAAATGGTATCTATCACTCTTCCAGTTGTAAGGAGTTCTTTTAAAATTAATTTTCTTTTTTAAAATTAAATTTGTTTATTTTTAGTTTTCAACATTAATTTCCACAAGTTTTTGAGTTCCAAATTTTCTCCCCATCTCTCCCCTCTCCCACTCCAAGACATCATGAGTTCTGATTACCCCATCCCCTAATGTACCCTCCATTCTATCACACCCCTCCCTTACCTTATCCTCATCTCCTCTATTTTCTTGTACCCTATTTCTGTACCCTATTACCTGTATTTCTCATTTCCCAGTTGCATGTAAAAACAATTTTTAACATTTGTTTTTAAAACTTTGAGTTCCAGCTTCTCTCCCTTCTTCCCTTCCCACCCATCCCCACCGAGAAGGCAAGCAATTCAATATATGTTATGCATGTGTAGTTATGCAAAAGGCTTTCATAAAAGTCATGTCGAGAAAGACTAATTATATTTCCCTTCATCCTAACCTGTCCCCAATTTATTCTATTCTCTCTTTTGACCTTATCTCTCCCCAAAAGTATTTACTTGTAATTACCCCTCCTCCCATTTTCCCTCCCTTCTATCATTGCCCCCAACCCACTTAGTCCCTTCTCCCCTACTTTCCTGCAGTGTAGATTTTCATACCAAATTGAGTATGCATATTATTTCCTCCTTAAGCCAAATGTGGTAAGAGTAAGCATCACTTTTTCCCTCTCACTACCTCCCTTTCCCCCATCATTGGAAAAGCTTTTTCTTGAACGTTTTATGAGAGATAATTTGTCCCATTCCATTTCTCCCTTTCTCCTTCCAATATATTCTTCTCTCACCCTTTAATTTTATGTTTTTAGATATCACTCCCCATTCAACTCACCCTGTGACCTCTAGCTATATCTATATAATCCCTCCAACTACCCAAATACTGAGAAAAATCTCAAGAGTTACAAATATTATTTTTCCATGTAGGAAAGTAAGCAGTTAAACTTTAGTACCCTTATGATTTCTCTTTCCTGTTTACCTCTTCATACTTCTTTTGATTCTTGTGTTTAAAAGTCAAATTTTCTATTCACCTCTGTTCTTTTCATTAAGAATGCTTAAAAGTCCTCTATTTCATTGAATGATCAATTTTTTCCCTGAACTATTATACTCAGTTTTGTTGGGTAGGTGATTTTTGGTTTTAATCCTAGTTCCTTTGACTTCTGGATTATTATACTCTAAGCACTTTGATCCCTTAATGTAGAAACTGCTAGATCTTGTGCTATCCTGATTGTATTTCCACAATTCTTGAATTGTTTCTTTCTAACTGCTTGCAATATTTTCTCCTTCACCTGGGAACTCTGAAATTTGGTTACAATATTCCTAAGAGTTTCTCTTTGCATATTTCTTTCAGGATGTGATTGGTGAATTATTTCTATATATATTTTACCCTCTGGTTCCAGAATATCAGGGCAATTTTCCTTGTTAATTTCATGAAAGATGATGTCTAGGCTCTTTTTTTGATCATGGCTTTCAGATAGTCCCAAAATTTTAAAATTGTCTCTCCTGGATCTATTTTCCAGGTCATTTGGTTTTCCAATGAGATATTTCACATTGCTATTTTTTTCATTCCTTGGGTTTTGTTTTATAATTTCTTGATTTTTCATAAAGTCATTATCTTCCATCTGTTCCATTCTAATTTTTAAGGAATTATTTTCTTTAGTGAGCTTTTGGATCTCCTTTTCCATCTGACCAATTCTGCTTTTAGGGTATTCTTCTCTTCATTTTCTTTTTGGCTTTCTTTTTCCATTTGGGTTAGTCTGTTTTTTTAAAATGTTATTTTCTTCAGCAATTTTTTTGTGTGTCTCCTTTAGCAAGCAGTTGACTCATTTTTCATGATTTTCTTGTATCACTGTCATTTCTCTTCCCAATTTTTGCTCTATCTCTCTTTCTTGGTTTTCAAAATCCTTTTTGGAATCTTGCATCTCCTGAGACCAATTCATATTTTTCTTAGAGGCTTTGGATGGAGGAGCTTTGACTTTATTTTCTTCTATTTGCATACTTTGAACTTCCTTGTCACCAAAGTAAGAGTCTATAATCTTATTCTTTTTCCTGTATTTACTCATTTCCCCAGCCATTTACTTGACTTTTGAGCTCTTTGTCTAGGTAGTTCTTTGCTTCCAGTGGAGGTGGGGGACTATACTGTCAGCTACTCAATCCCCCCACAATGTGTGGGTTTAGAGCTCCAGAAACAGTGGCTACTGCTGCTGCTATGGCTGTTACATGTTCCTTTACCACCTTCCCTCTCAGCCTCCCTGGGGAATGGGGACAGACCACTCCACTCTCCTGTACTGATCCCACAGGCTTTTGCCACTGACCTTCCAATTTATCCTCAGTGTTTGGAGTCATGAAGTCTGGAAACCACCTCAGGTGCAAGAGATGCAGCCTCTCCAAGGCCTGCTCAGGTCCTGTGTGTGCCAGTGCTGCCCATGCTGGACTGTGCTCTGCTCCCAGTGTGGCATGATATACATTTCCCAGAAATCTTCCAGGCTATCTTGGGCTGCAGATTTGCTTCACTCCATCATTCTGTGGGTTCTGCAGCTCCAGAATTTGTTTAGTGCCATTTTTTACAGGTTTTCAGCTGGACTTGGCTAGAACACTGTAGAAAGTCTGTGTTGTTACTCTACCATCTTGATTCTACCCCTATAAATTAATTTACCCCAATTACATGTGAAAAGAATTTTTAAAGTTCCTTTAAAATTTTCTTGAGCTCCAAATTTTCTCCATCCCTCCTTCCTTACCCCCATCTCACTGAGAATGAAGGCAGTTTAATAAGTTATATATGTATAGTCATGCAAAACATTTTTCCATGTTGTATGTGAAAGAAAACAGAGAAAACTATAAAAAATGAAGTTAAAAGTAATATGCCTTGATCTACATTCAGACTCTATCAATTCTTTCTCTGGAAGTGGATAGCCTAGATTTACATATTTGTTTAATGATTTTCTTAATATTAGTTTTATTAATCTCTTTTTTGATTTTTCAGAATTTCTAATTTGGATTTTAATTAGGGATTTTTAATTTGTTCTTCTATTTTTTTGGTTATATGCACAATTCACTGATCTGCTCTTTCTCTATTTTATTGACATAAGCATTTAGAGATAGAAATTAATTCCCTAAGTGCTGCTTTGGCTGCATCCTGTACATTTTGGTATGTTATCTCCTTATTGTCACTCTCTTTAGTGAAGTTATAGTTTGTTTCTATGATTTATCCTTTGACCCACTCAACTTTTAGGATTAGATTGTTTGCTTTCCAGTTTATTTAATCTTTTCAATTTTATTGAATCTAATCTTTTTTTGCATTATGATCTCACAAAGATGCTTTTAAAAGTTCTGCTTCAATGTACTTGGTTATGCCCTAATATGTGGTTAATTTTTGTGCATGTGCCATATACTACTGAGAAAAGGGTATATTTCTTTCCATTTCCATTCAATTTTCTCCAGAGATCTATCATATCTAATGATATATCATATCATTTCTGAAATTCTATTCATCTCCTTAACTTCTTTGCTGTTTATTTTTTGTTTAGATTTACCTATGTCTGAAAGGGGAAAGTTGAAGTCCCCAACTGGAATAGTTTTTACTGTCTACATCTTTCTGTAACTCATTTAACTTTTCCTTTAAGAATTTGGATGCTTTACCACTTGGTGCATATATGTTTGGTATTGTTATTACTTCATTGTCTATTGTTTCTTTTGGCATCATGTAGTTTCCTTACTTATCACTTTAACTAGATCTATTTTGCTTTTCCTCTGTCTGAGATTGTGATTGCTGATTTTATTTTTTACTTCATCTGAAACAAGATGGATTCTAGTCTAGCCCCTTACCTTTACTCTCTCTCTCTCTCTCTCTCTCTCTCTCCCCTTCAGTAGTATTTCTTGTAAACTATATATATATATATATATATATATATATATATATATATATATATATATATAGTAGGACTGTGGTCTATGTCATATTCTCAGTCAGTTCTAATGAAAGTAGGGTTGAAGTGTTGCCCATCACCACCTAGCTTTCTTTACATTGTAAAAACCTCTTTCCCATCTCTTTTATATGAGATAATTTCCTTCATTATATCTGTCTCCTTTCTGTCTCTAGTGCATTCATTTTTTTCAATTTTTAAATTTATTTTATATCATCCTATCATGGTCAATTTGCCTCCTATCTATGTATACTCTTTCTAACTCAGGTAGTAATGATAAATTTATTAGGAGTTAGAGGTATCCTTTTCTCATGTAGGAATATAAACAGTTTAATTTTATTGAATCCCTTATAATTTCTCTGTTTACCTTTTTCTGCTTCTGTTGAGTCCTATATTTGAAAATCAAATTTTCTCTTCCGCTCTGATCTTTCACAAAACATTCTTGAAAGTCCTCTATTTAATATGTATGTATGTATATGTATATATGTATATAATATATATGTTATATATTAAAATCTCTCTCTGTACATAAATACATACATGCATATATATATATATATATATATATATATATATATATATATA
>CM053773.1:12390662-12469708 GCA_028658325.1 Potorous gilbertii | reverse complement strand
AGTCATGTTGTGTAAAACTAACTATATTTCCCTCCATCCTATCCTGCCCCCCATTGTTGCTCTTCTCTCTTTTGATCCTGTCCCTCCTCAAGAGTGTTGACTTCAAATTGCTCCCTCCTCCCATTACCCTCCCTTCCATCACCCTCCCTTCCATCATCCCCCCATCCTGCTTATCTCCAATTTATTCTTTAAACTTCTATTTTATCAAGGAAGTTTTCCTTAATTGAAATACAACTAGTTTATCATGGATTTCAAATAGTCTAATAATTCTCAAATTATCTCTCCTTAATCTATTTTTCAGATTAGCTGTTTTCACATTTTTTCCTAATTTTGCATTATTTTTTATTTTATTTTATTGTTTGTTGATGCCTAAGGAAGTCATTAGCTTCTACTTATCCAATTCTAATTTTTAAGAAATTATTTTCTTCAGTTAGCATTTGTACCTCCTTTTTCATTTGGTCAATACTAATTTTTAAGATGTTGTTTTCTTCAGTGAATTGAATGTCTAGGTGGTGAGTAGAGTGTTAAAAAATTAGAAAAAGTGTGAGGAGCAAGTTTTTGAAAAACTTTAAATGCCAAACAGAGAAGTTTGCATTCAGTCCCAGAAGTAACACTTCACTAAGGAAAGTAGAGGAAGAATGATGCAATCATATCCCTGCTTAAGGAAAATCACTTTGGCAATAAAATAAATGATGAATTGGAGTGGGGAGATTCTTAAGTAAGAGAGGTAAATCAGAAAATTACTGCAGCCATCCATGCAAGAGAATGAAAACTAATGTGATCAGCAAACAAGTAAGGGAGTATTGAGAGCAAAGAGAAGTTGTTCCAGGACAGAGCTTTATGTGGCATTTAAAATGGGTGTGATATAGATAAATATCTGGCAAAAGAAATTGATAAGAAACAATATAATGGCTAGAAAGAGAACCAAGAAAAAACAGAATCACAAAACCCCCAACAGAAAAAAAAAGTTGTGTCCAATACTGTAAGATAATAAAGAATAAGGGGAAAGTGCAAGCAGAATTGGAAACATGGACAGGGAAGCATTATTATCTGAGGGTGCTATGTTTCAGTGAATACAAGAAGATAGAAGAAACAAGTTAAAATATGGTTGGTAAAATGAAAGGAAATTTAATTATGGAATTATGGAATTTGATATAAGGCACATGGGATAGTTCAGGAAGATATGGGGTAGGACTCAGGCATTGGTGTACTAGGGCTGAGGTGGATGGGAATGATGAAGTGGATAACTGATGTTGTGGTTGGAGAATTTATTTTTCCAACAACTAAGGTCTCTGCGATATGAGAGTAAGAGGTGAAGCAAATGTATGAAGCATTGGAAAATAATTCCAACAAGAGTTATGGTAAGGTCCATTTACTAGAGCAGGTGATAAAATATTTAAATTCTACCCTCTAGATCCCAGCACAACTTCTACACTTTTCATGTAACTGTGTTCTTGGGGGTACTGGAGGCTGACCTTGTGGTAACAGGAATAATTTGTTTCAGCAAGGAAGCTACTCTATTCTCAGTACCCCCAGCAATGTTGTAGACTTTCAGAAAGAAGTAGGAAGTGTTGTGTTCAGAAGGTTAAAGCTAGCAAGAATGCTGGACATAGTTTATTAAGAAGGTTTTATCCTGACTGTGACTCAATAGATGTAGGTCTAAAGCCTGGCCATATTGTGTCCTCCAGCTACTACGGTATCTTAGTAAGGATGTAAGAGTGTCTTTGTTGGAGAAAGGTTATTTGGCTATTCCCGGATCCCTCTTGCCAGATTTGAGCAGATTCTGTCCAGTTGTGGCGTGTGGTCTGGCCTAATCATGAGCTATCCAACACTTTGAATTGGATGTTCTATATGTGTCTTGAAATTCTCTATTAATTTGGCATCATCTTTCTAGGGTTCAGAACCTTAATGTTATCCTTGCCTAGTTACTTTCATTTACCCCACATATTTAATCAACTAATAATTTTCTTTTTAATGCCTTGATCTGGCTTTTTTTCTTCCATATATATCACTATCACCCTAGTTCTGATCCTTATCACCTCTTACCTGGGCCGTTACAGTAGCCCACATGTCTTAAATTTTTCCCTACTTCAACTGATTCTTCATACAGTCACAAAAATGATTTCCCTAAAAACATGGACCTAACTCTGTCACTTCATCAACTCAATAAATCCTACTGTATCTCTATTACCTGTAGGCTAAAATATAACTGTACCTAAAATCTAACATTAATATAGTGCTTTATATAGATTTGCAAAGTGCTTTATTTATGTCATCTCTTGTGATAAAATATAAACTCTGTTTGTTATTTAAAACTTTTCCCAATCTGGTACCTTCCTATCTTTCCAGTCTTCTTATATATTATTTCTCCACACTCACTATACTGTCCAGTCACACTAGAGTCCTTGCTGTTCCTTACATAGATGAAAACCTGTGAGGCCCTAGGGAAGTCAGTAAACTTTTCCAAGTCTCATTTTCTTAATCTATAAAATAAAGGGATTGGAATTGATAGCCTCTAAGATCCCTCAAAAGCTCTAAATATAGATTGTCTGTCTATGATCTGATTGCCTTTTCTCTGTGCCTTTGTACTGACTACCCCTAACATCTGGAATTCTCTCCCTTCTTATCTCTATTTGTTGAAATCCCTCAAGACACCTCAACTTCTGAGATCTTCAGGAAGCCTTCCCTTCCTGGTAACTCCCTTCTCCACCTCCCAATTGCTAGTGCCTTTCCTTCCAAGGTTACTTATTAGTCAACCAATCAACAAGCATTTATTAATTTGCTCGGTCCTATACTAAGTTCTGCAGATCCAACTAAAGGCAAATAAGGAACTTACATACAAATGAGAAAAAGCATATATGTGGCTCTTTGAGGGTAGGTGCTACTTTGCTTTCATACCAATAGCATTTAGCTCAGTATCAAGCTCATAGACAGTGCTTCACAAGTGCTTGTTGGTTAATTGGTGGTTTGGTGGCTCTCCAATCTCATTAACATAGATCTCTCTAACAGATTGTAACTCATCCATCCCTTGTTATCTCATACCATTTGCTCACGACTTCATTAATTTTACATGGAGGGTCCTCCCCAGTGCTCTTGTACTGTCCTAGATCTGGCTTTTAAAATTTTTTTTTGTATCATGGACCCATTTGGCAGTCTGATGAAGCCTATGAACCCTCTTTCAGAACATATTTTGCACACACACACACACACACACACACACACACACATACATATGCATAAAAATTGGATTTCAAAAGAACTCAATTTTATTAAAATATAGTTATGAAAAAATTTAAAAAATAAGTTACTGGATCCAAATTCAAGAACTCCTGAAGATTAGACTGCTTTGACACTGAGTGCATACCAATGGAGCAGAAAGGCAATGCTTCAGTTTTCCCCCATTCTCAACACATGATGTCTGTAATCACTCATGAGACTTGGAACTAATAATTCACTAGTTAAAGAAGATCTATTTCCTGCTTACTATGCAATTGTATGATTAATATACCAATTCAGCAGTGCAAATAGATACAAATTGGATAGAAGGAAGGGGTAAGCATTTATTAAGCCCTTATTATGTTCCAGGCACTAGGCTAAGCATTGTACAAATATTATCTTATTTGAGCTTTACAACAACCCTAGGAGGCAGGTGTTATATAGGACACCTTATAAGTGTCAATTAGACACTGTACATGAAAAGTTAATTGCAACTAGAATTTAACATGCGGAAGAGAATGGGATAGATTGCCTTTGGAAAACTGTACAGTGATTTTAATAATCCAGAGCTTCTCCCTGAAATAAAGACTCACTTTTTTTATGTCAGTATCCCTCTGGTGATATTGAATGGTGTGAATCATAGAACACTACAATCTTTCCTTAAAGTTGAGGGTCATCCGAAGCACATTGGGAAGGTGAATATGGGTGTAAGCTCTAACTTGTTACCAAGAAAGAATTGTTTAAGAATGGAACCAAAAAGAACGTCAGTAGAGAAAAAGAACTTAGTAACTTAGTCATCAGTGAAACTAAAAAATAGTCAAGCCTCATTTGTTTAGGGCCTACATTCTTTGCAAACACACTGGAATAGAACTAAGAGCCTTACCAAGGATTTATTTGAATTCCAGGGAATCTCATTGGGTCATTATGCCTCTCTTTCTGTTCCTGAAATAATTTGATTTTTATTTCTTAATGACGTTGTTTCACACCCAAAATCAAATTTTGTCATTCCATTCACATGTTAGAGTTTCAGTTGTTTTTAGGACCCATTATTTCTGTTATTCTACTGACATTTTTACAGATACTTTTATATTTACTTTCTAATAGAATTCTTCCCAGCTAGCAAATGAACAAGAATGAAGCCAATGAAAGTTTTGTAGATGGAAGGCCCATGCAGTATTATTGTTCAAGAGATAGTGGAACTAAAGAATAAAGTATATTTCTCCTTACCTTGAATTTTGCAACCATTTTTGACAATATTCTATGCCGTTTGATCACATGGAACTTTTGCTGTCCATTACAAAATTTTTAGTTGCTGGTTTGCTGCTTCTAGTTAAACATTCACAAAAGAAAATAAAAATTAGAAATTTACCAATATAGCATTAGTTTTGGGAATGTTATGTAGCAGAGATGTTCATAAAAAAGCAAGGACTTTAATAAACTCATTTTAATTATTATCACTATTGATAGTGATGCTTTTTTAGTAGGGAAAGACCATTCCCTTTTCCATTCCCTCTTTTTTCAGGCCTTTTCAGTGAGATGAAGACCTTATTTATTATCTCATGATAAGATGTAATTGTTTGCTTGAAAATTGTTTTTGTTGGGTAGTAAATTTTGTGGCTACATCTTAATAGGCTCTCTGAATCTCAAATTTCTGTCTAAAACAGTTCTGCATAATAAAGAATTTTCCATTTTTATTCACTAATGGATATGGATACCACCGATGAGAAGTATCATTATGTGTTGGTTAAAGAGGAAGCCTCAGAGCCCGGAAGACCTAGGTTCAACTCTTGCTTGTAAAATATACTCCTTGCATGAGTTTGGGCAAGTCTACTTATCTTTTCATGTATTAGGCAGCTCTCTATTAAGATAAATTGACTTGCATTGATAGAAGGAGTTTCCTCATTCAGGAATTCCCTAGACCTGTGAAATCACAGGATCATTCTTTATCCCTACAACCAATGTTGCTGCCAGGATTTGTCATGATGCCAAGTCACTGAAGTTCCACTCTGATACTTTGTGATAGGACATTGGTGATTTCTTTCTAGAAGGCTGCGTCACCAAAGAATTAGCTTTTAGAAGGACCTGCCAAGCTAGAAACAGTTTAAGTTCAGATGACTGTCAACTGAGGACAGAACTAATTCACTCTAGAGAGACTGGTCAGCAAAATATTGGTTACCAGGTGATAAGTATTATGGTATTATGGTATGCACATACACACACACATACTCGTGTGTGTATGTGTGTATATATGAGATACATAAATATATTTATATAAATTATACATTGTCTAATATGTTTATTATATATTATATACTGATATCCTAAATTCGTATGTTATATAGATTATATATTTATAGATTATTATAGAGTTTAGATTATTTATATATCATATATCTCATATATATGTCAGGAAATCAGTCCATATATGTTGAGAGTTATATATCTAATCTATATATGTCAACAAACATGGACTGATTTCCTGATTTATTACTTAGGTGCTTTTTCTGACTTCTATTCCATGTAGGGTCATTTGTTGTATTGTGTGCCCCTGGCAAACCACACTTTGTGAGCTTTCCCTATCACTTTTCCTCCACAATAGATGTAATCTGCTTAAAATTAGTAGCTAGTGGAGCCTTAAAAGTGAACGGAAGAGGAGTAGGTAGCCTAACTGATGGGAGCAGGAAGAGGGTGGTGGCATAGCTAAGCAACCAACCCCTATTGTTACATGGATAGTGAATTCAAAAAACAGAATACAAATTTGAGTCTGAGGCATAACAGAGTAGTGATAAGGCATGTTGACTTTGGAGAGTTGGAACTCTAAGTAGAATAATTGATAAATTCTTGATTTCCTTTATAGATGACTTTATGATTCAAAAGATAGAGAAAGCAGTACAGGGGACAGGGAACTAATGCTATCCAATAAGCAGGAAGTGGTCACTAAGTGATCAAATTGTTAGAAAGAAATGACCACCATATTTTAGAGGTCATGATAGCTAAAGACAAGAAAGTCTCTTGAGTTAATTTGTAGAACTTCTTTCAGCTTTGGGGTCCATATTTCTCAGATTTTGTTTCCAATTGATGTGGGACATTTAAGAATAAAATTTTGATTGAACAAACAAAAGATTCTGATGAAAAACAAAAGGGGGAGTTATCTAAAGAAGTTGATGTGCAGGCACAGATACTTGTAAATCAGCTGAGGTTTTAGGGACACCTAGGGACTTGGTGATCCCAGCCAGGGAGTCACCTATAGGGAGAGCAGATCACAGAGCAGGGTCATCCCAAGGTAAGTGAGGCTGCTGAAGAGGTGGAGCAGTCCAGAAGAAGAACTGGGAATGACCTTGATGAACCATATCCAAGAATAATGAAAGAACTGCCTTTTGATTACAGAGTTGATGTCTGTAGAAATAGGGAATGGATCTATACTTTTGATGGTAAAGGGAAGTCCTTCCCCCCAATGGAGGTTGAAGCTTTTGCTATATTGTGAGATTCTGTCCTGTATAATTATGAAAATAAGAATAAATCATTGTTTGATGTATTAATAACATGGAATGTGTTGCCTCATAGAATCTGCCACTCCCTCTAAGATATAACTCAAGGACTAGATTTTACAGAAATTATCCCTGTTCAGCACACCCTGCTCTTGCCAATGCTAGCGACCTTTCTCCTGAACTACCTTGTATTTATTGTTTTGAATATATGTGTGTGTGTGTGTGTGTGTGTGTGTGTGTGTGTGTGTGTGTGTGTGTGTATTTCAATACTAAGTCAAGGAAAAAAACCTAATGGAATCAATTAAAGGAGTCATCTCAGAATTAGGAAACTTAGGATTCCTTTATTTCAATTCATACTTTAAATTGGTATCCTCTCTACAATTTTCATGGCAGGGGATTACTTAGACTTTGCTTAAGGGTATACAGTAAGTGAAAACCTGAGGCAGCCTAAAACATCCTTGGGCAGGTCTAAGAGTCAAGTTTTCCCTTACGGGGAGCAAAGATGTACTACTGTGCAAATTCAGTAGCCAACTGTCCTGTGAGCGATCTATTACCAGCAAAACTGTAATTAAGTAAGCCTGATAAGCTGACTCCCTTCTACTGATGCTAGAGTTTAGGTACAATCTTGCACTTTCTTCATGACATTGCATCCTCTCTACAAAGTTTTACATTTATATTCCTCCTTGCTGGAAAAAAGAGTCTCAGTCATCTGATCTTCCTGTTTTTAAATTTTGTGACCGACTCATGGCAAACAGTTTTGGAAGACTATTTGTGCACCTCTGCTTTTACACCTAGCATTTTTACACTTAGTAAGTTGGTGGCAATACACATACAAGCATATATATGTATATTTGTATGTACACATATATATATACATACATATATATTATGTATATGGTGATAAAAGTGACAGTATTTATAAATTTAATCAAATTAGAACAGGAAGAGATTCAAAATAATGTCTACAGTGAGGATATGGAATAAACCATGTTGCACCTTATTTCAGCAATGGTAACTAAAATTCATTGTGGTAATGAGAATAGATGCAAAGGAAAGTTCTCACATCAAGCATAAATAGGCATTTGATACCCAAGAAAAATAAGAAGGTAGAGGTTCTTTCATATGTAAATCTAGCTGTGCTATAAGAGTTTAAGTCATCTGACCTGCCCAGATAAACTACATCATAGAGGTGGCAAATATGAAAAAGATATCATTGGCAAATATTTTCTGAAATATTATAGAACATGGGAGAGGCTCTGTAGTTCTATAGTATTGGTAAAGGGTAAATATTGTCCCAATTTTCAAAACAGAGAAGAGAATAAAATCTGTAACTTGTTTAGTAAGCTTGACTTTGAGCCCTGGAAAAATTACTGAATTTATTATTAAGGAGATAATGAATGAACATCTGGAAAAGGAAACTGATCACAAAAAGTCCAGATGATTTCATAAAGAGAAGTCATGCCAGACTAATCCAATTTTTCTTTTTGGTAATTTTAAAACAGGGAATGAAAATTTAAAAAACCCTAACAAAAAGTCTAAGTCAATATCTCAGAAAGTTTTCATTTATGTATTCAAAGATCATCCAATTTTTGAGAAACAATTAGCATAATTAATCAAATATATAGTCAATGAAAACACGATTGTATCAAAAGATTTTGAAAAAAGCATTAAAAATATAGCATTCACTTATGCTTAAAGCTCTTTTTAAAAATGTTTATTTATTTTTAATTTCCAGCATTCATGTCCACAAAATTATGAGTTTCAAATTTTCTCCCCATCTCTTCCCTCCCCCCACCCCAAAATGCCAAGGATTCTGATTACCCCTTCCCCCAATTTGCCCTCCCTTCTATCATACCCCTCCTTTCCTTTATCCCCATTGTTTCTCCTTTCTTGTAGGGCAAGATGGCTTTCTATACCCATTACCTGTATTTCTTATTTTCCAGTTGCATGTAAAAACAATTTTTAACATTTGTTTTTAAAACTTTGAGTTCCAACTTCTCTCTCTTCCTCCCTCCCCACCATTCCCACTGAGAAGGCAAACAATTCAGTATAGGATATACATGTGTAGTTTTGCAAAAGACTTCCATAAGAGTCATGCTGTGCAAGACCGACTATATTTCCCTCCATCCTATCCTGCCCCCATTTATTCTATTCTCTTTTGATTGTGTCCTTCCCCAAAAGTGTTTACTTCTAATTGCTCCCTCCTCCCATTTGCCCTCCCTTCTATCATCTCCACTCCACTTCTCCCCTTCTCCCCTACTTTCCTGTAGCATATAATAGATTTTCATACCAAAATTGAGTATACATGTTATTCCCTCCTTAAGCCAAATGTGATGAGAGTAAATGTCACTTTATCTCTCTCATCTCTCCCCTTTTCCTCTCCATTGAAAAAGCATTTTCTTCCCTCTTTTATGAGAGATAATTTGCCCCATTCCATTTCTCCCTTTCTCCTCCCAATATATTCTTCTTTCACCCCTTAATTATATATTTTTAGATATCATCCCTTCCTATTCAACTCACCTTGTGCTCTGTCTATATATCTATGTCTATATATTTGTGTGTGTGCGTATCTGTGTGTATAATCCCTCCAACTACCCAGATACTGAGAAAAGTTTCAAGAGTTACAAATATTATCTTTCCATATAGGGATGTAAACAGTTCAACTTTAGTAAGTCCCTTATGATTTCTCTTTCCTTTTTAGCTTTTCTTGATTCTTGTGTTTGAAGGTCAAATTTTTCTATTCAGCTCTGGTCTTTTCATCAAGAATGCTTGAAAGTCCTCTATTTCATTGAAAGACCATTTTATTCCCCTGAAATATTATACTCAGTTTTGCTGGGTGGGTGATTCTTAGTTTTAATCCTAGTTCCTTTGACTTCTGGAGTATTGTATTCCAAGGCTTTTAATCCCTTAATGTAAAAGCCACTAGGTCTTGTGTTATCCTGATTGTATTTCCACAATACTTGAATTGTTTCTTTCTAGCTGTTTGCGATATTTTCTCCTTAACCTGGGAACTCTGGAATTTGGCTACAATATTCCTAGGAGTTTTTCTTTTCACATCTCTTTCAGGAGGTGATTGGTGGGTTCTTTCAATATTTATTTTACCCTCTGGTTCTATAATATCAGGGCAATTTTCCTTGGTAATTTCATGAAAGATGATGTCTAGGCTTTTTTTTTTGATCATGGCTTTCAGGTAGTCCCATAATTTTTAAATTGTCTCTCCTGGATCTATTTTCCAGGCCATTTGTTTTTTCAATGAAACATTTTACGTTGTCTTCTATGTTTTCATTCTTTTGGTTTTATAGTTTCTTAATTTCTCATAAAGTCATTAGCTTCTATCTGCTCCATTCTAATTTTTTTAATGGATACAATTAAATTTTATTGACAATTCAACAATATCAGCTTTAACTTCTCTCAGAACAAACCATCAACTCAGTTCCTAAAGGTCCCAGTAAGAGTTTCTTGTGAGAGAGGATTCCAGGAGATGATGGCGTAGGTCAGGTAGTCCCATAGTCAATATTGTTTTGGACTACATGCTGTACATACTATAGTACATAGTGTACTATAGTCTATAGTGTAGAGTTGCACAACTAGACAATACAGATTGGAATATTGTAGCATAGGAAATGGTGATTTGGTGGACTTAGAAATATATGGAAAGAGTTGGATGGGAGAACTGGTTCAAAATGTGAATGAATTCACTTAGACCTTCTCTGTAGCCCCTGGGAGCTTTATTGATGCAAAGCACAGGGCCTGAGATTTAGCACAGAGCTAAACAAAGGCAATGGTATAGGAAAAGGACCAGACTTATATAGGATGATTTTAGGGTTTCCTTGTGGGGGTTGGAGATCTAGGGTAAGTCTTGCAACATAAAAAAGTCTTGCAAGATAAAGGCACAGGGTGAGGACTATGAATGACACAAGATAAGAAAATCCCATTCCCCAGGATGAGGGGTGGGGGCAAGGAATTATATGGTCCAGGATAAGGGAAAGTTGTGGTAAGGGGAGACTTTAGGGCACCAAGATCTTCACAAAGTCAATCTATATTATTTTAATTCTTAGGGTACTGTTTCTATCCACTTCATTTCCCCACTCAACCACTAGATAGGAGAATTCTTTCAGGGGAAAAGGGGCACAGGTAATTGTCTTCAGTAGCTGCTTCCTGCTGAACAGGGATGAAGAATCCACTTCAGGGGCCAGAATAAGTTGAAGTGGATGGTGATCAGTGTGGGGTGCAGAATGCAGTGCCAACTGAGTCCAGGGTGGAGTGAGGCAAAGCGCTGGGGTTCTGCCCCAAAGGGCAGGGGTTGGTGCCCTACAAGTTGCTGTGGGTGAGAAGACACAAATCAAACCAGGAGTTTAAACAAACACAGACCCAGTATAAGAGCAAGTAAAATGACCAATAATGGGTTCACAGTGAGGGGAAAGAAGGGGGAGAAACAATGACCCCCAGGAAGAGGTAGGGAGAGAGATCAGGCTGGAGTGGCTTATATCCAAGAGTCTGCTTGTAATATTCTCTGAGTGTTCAAATGAAAAATTCCATGCAGGATCTTCAGGAAATAGGGGGAAAGCTAATGGGAGTAAACTAGTATCCTGGGCATGATGATGACACACCCAGCAATCATGCACTCTGCCCACCCCACAGAGTTCCTATTTGAATTAATGCATTAGACTTCCAGTCCTGAGGAAGCAGGTCTAACTCTTGGCATAGGATGGGAATCAGGAATCAGGTGAGCTAGGAACAGAAGTGGTTCAAGGTGGGGCCCAGAACACAGCTAGAAAGCACACAGGCAAGTCCCCAAGGTGAGGGGCTTCGATGTATAGTCTTTTCTGGCTAGTTATGCCCTGCATCTTATCTCACATCTCACATCCTGCCTCCTGCTTGCTTCTCTGCCTCAGCACTGCTGTCTGCCTCGCCATCCACCCAAATGGTTTTGGGAGAGGGACAGAGGCACTGTCCCCTGCCTAACTAGGAGTGGGGAGGAGAGTAAAATGAGGCTGAAGCAGAGTTAAGGGAAGGGAAGGAGAGTATAGAACAGGAATCCTTGTTGATGACCCATCTGCAGGTGGACAGCATAGTCTAGAAGACACAAATCTGACAAACAAGTGCCCCTAATAGAAGGAGCATTAAAAATGATGTCAGAAAAGAAAAACAAAGAAAGAAACAAAGATCCCTGATATTATTCACTTTTGACATGTTTCCCCTCTGATTCCAATTCCTTTTGGAGGATCAGATGCTATTGAGGATCCAACTCAATACATGTAAATATAAGTAACAACAGTTTGCTGGTAGAAGCTTTCTTCCCTTAAGTTTAATAGTTATACAGATGAATTTACTTATAAGAGACTGACTTTAACTCCAGTTTTCATAAAAGACTTGGATCCATTAAGTAATTAATTCCAAAACAGTACATATCAATAAGTTGCTTATAATAAAACATGTTTGTACCACAGAACACACAATATAAACAGGTATTATTTCCACAATAGTAACCAACTTTGAAGCTGACTTTTCCATTAATACAAAATTATTCCATCTTTCCTCCCTTTAAGAAAGTTGCACTGAAATTATTTTCCTCAAACTGAAGATGTTTCTGATCTAGTTTCAGTAATTAATAGAATAACAGCTAGATCCCTCAGTCAGTTGTACCAATATACAATTATTAAGGACCTTATTTTATACAGACATATATCTAGAGACAAGTAGATGACTAGGCCAAATACCTATTGACTAAGTTGTTTAAGGGTATAAACAGGAATATAATCTTAGGCTGAACAACCCAGATCTTAAACACAATGTAGTAGCTCAGATGTATCCCAGACTTAGTCTATGGGATAAGGATTCAATATTGGTTTCACAAACTTCTTTTCCCTTTGTCTAATTATTTCCATATCATTCAGAAAAAATGTTCTATTGCAGGGTTTTAATTTTTCACATGGCTGTGAAGTGCTAATTTACCCAACTAGGGTATAGAACTCATTCAGATTGACCACTTGCTTTGATTACAGAAATTTGCCAAAAAAAGGAAAAGCAAGGACATGAGTAGATAAAACATCACAGTTTTACAAACATGTAGTGTCAATTCCACCTCATAGCTAGACTCAGGAATACTCAGGTGGGAAACATTCCTTTTCAAAGGAATGCAATAGGGAAACTGAACCAGGAAGATCCCATCCTAGGCAGAGGCCAGAATTGTTCTCTCAGCTGTTCCAGAGGAAGATCTCCACCTATACTGGTCTCTGAGTAGCTTGTGGCATTTCTCTCAGATGGTGGATTACTGACTATTGATTAGTGATGGATTTTTATGATCTATTAGATAACTCAAAAGCTTTTACCTCAGATGGCAAGTTCCACTATCAAAAATTTACCAGGACTCACATCTCATAAATTAGTCCTGGTGCAAAAGCCAATTACTGGAGTTCATTTGTATGTATTTTCATATTCTCACCAAAATAAATTCCTTCTTTAGGAACTCCATGAATCAAACAAGTTCCTTAGAGCTGCTGGGGCTGTCCTTTTTCCTTTCCACACATATGCACACAGTATACCAGCTTCAGGTTTTAACATTAAAATCATAACCAGCAAACTTAAGATTTTCTAAGTGGGAACCAAATTGTTTTAGCTGTAAACACAATGACATCAGATGACATCAGTTGCATTTCCAGATCATATAAAAATTATAAGGATGAGGTATCTTGCCAAGTGCAGACAGTGACTAACTGACTTCTTTTTCTTGACCCATCCTCCTTCATTCACCCTCTTGACTCAAGGGAAGGAAGTGGGGTAAGAGAATGACTAGGGTTGTAAGGAGGTATTTCAAAACTCCTTAATGAGTTTCAAAATTCCTTAATGATCAATGACAAAACCTCCAGAGTCTGCTAAGATTCTAACTTTTCACTTTTATGTTCACCCCTTAAAAATTTAGAGTGGGGCATTGGACCTTTCAGCCCAACATTCACAAGAGTGCCCTTTCTTAGGATACCTGAAGCATGTACCAATGACTGTTTCTCTGAAAGCACCTATTTAAGGACACAACAAACTTAGGAGTGAAATTTAGAAAACTCACAATCTGTTTGGATATAATTGTTATCAGTATCAAGTAATCAAAACAAATTAGCTTGCAAATGGAATTTAATAGGCCTTCAGAATCACACAAGATTTTGCAAAGTACTTCTTTGTAAAAAGTATTTCCCTTTCCTAAAAAGCTCACAATTCATACTAAAAGGGATAATGACTGAACTTTCACAAAGTACTTATTGGAAACCTTAAAGATTGGGATTTATGGAAACCAAGTTGGGGCAAAATATCTTTTAAGTATCATAAATCCCCAAAATGCCATAAGACCAAAATTCTCAATAATCACAAATTCATAAGTATCAAAAGATGTTTTACCTTGGGGAGGAAGTTCAGTGTCTTTTCCTAAGACAAGAACACATCCAATCAAACTGGCCTAATCACTCTAAGTGTACCAGGCTTTTAAAAATTTTCTCAGTAGAAACTCTGAAGACTACACAGGCTTGAATAGACTTTATGACTAGATGGTTCCAAAAATCTTTGTTTTAGTTAATAACCTCATAGTCTGATAGTACAATTCTTAATCTAACATCTAAATTATAAAAAAAATTGTTTTTCTAACAATATAGGTAATACAAAATTACACAATAAGAAAATTCAGAAATATAACCATACCACAAGCATGTATTTAAAACTTGAAACAGAACCAAAATTATCAATCAGATGACTGTAATTTAGTTAAATGAGCAAATCAAATCTGGATTCATAATTACTAGTGGTAACATCTAAGGCCCAATACTCTTAGCACTTTAAAAGGAAAGATTATTATTCACAAATTCATGTTTTTGCTAACCTAGGGGCAACTTGCAGGGAAGTCCTGCTGAGTCCAGCTGCAAGGATCTGGTGGCCAGCAGGCCAGGAGAGAAGGGCAATGCTGTAGGCATGGGCGTGGGGACAGGGAGTACTGGGGTGCAGAGGAAAGGGAACACCTGCAATTTTCCCAGTTTCCTAGTAATGAGAGAAATGAGGGAATTGGTCTTACCCTTCCAGAGAGGACTTGTGGAAGGTTATGTCCTGGTCCATAGCCTCCAATTACTGGACCCAGAGTCTTCAAATCTTGACTGGAGAGGAGCTGTAGTTCCTTGTATCTTTTACTTTTGAGACTTAGACTAGAAAATGCATATCCCTCAAGGAGGGGAAAAAATGGTTAGAGACAGAGAGAAGGCTTTCATCTAGGTAGTAAACCAGGTACAGAGGCCCACAGGGCAGAGACACTGAAACCAGGGTGCAAAGACCCCTAAAGAAAACCAGGTACAGAGGTCCACCTACTCACCTCCCTCAACATCCCAGGGGAGGGGAAGGAACAACAGGGTAAACCAAGGTGGTGGGGAACAACACAAGGCAAAAAGTCTGCTCAAGCAGAGCACAGTGCCTTTTCTTTGAGTTTTGGAGACCAAATGTCCTACTAAGCTTGTTTTCGTTTAGAAACCCCCTTCACAAATTACTTTTCTAGATTATATAGAGGTCAGGCTGTGTTACAATGGAGCACTGGTTGCTTTTCCTTAAGATTTCCTCCCCAAATACCCTTCTCAGCAGTCTCCAAGCAGCCTCTCACCACTTTTCCCAACATGTCAGGAAGAGGAGAGAAAAAAATGTGACGGACCCAGCATAAGGGCATTTCCTTATATGAGGGTCCACAGTCCAACTGACTGCCCAAAAGTCAGTGGAGCTACAGGGGTCTCACTGCTAGGGAGACAGTGGGAACAGAAAGGTTTGGGGAAGAATAAAGAAAAAGAGTCCAATTAATATTTGGACTCCCGGATTTTGGCACTATTATGTTGAAGAGAGAGAGATGAGAGAGCAGGTTCAAAATGTGAATGAATTCACTTAGACCTTCTCTGTAGCCACTGAGAGCTTTATTGATATAAAAGCAGTGGGCCTGAGATTTAGCAAGGAGCTACACAAAGGCTCCATTCAAATTTTTAAAGAACTTTTATCTTCAGTGAGTTTTTGAACCTCCTTTTCCATTTGGCTAATTCTACTTTTTAAAGTATTCTTCTCCTCATTGGCTTTTTGGATCTTTTTTGCCAATTGAGTTAGCCTATTTTTAAAGGTATTATTTTCTTCAGCATTTTTTTTGGGGGGGGGGGTCTCCTTTAGCAAGCTGTTGACTCACTCTTCATGATTTTCTTGCATCTCTCATTCACTTCCCAATTTTTCCTCCATCTCTTTTACTTGATTTTCAAAATCCTTTTTGAGCTCTTCCATGGCCTGAGACTATTGCATATTTATTTTGGAGGTTTTGGATGCAGAAGCCTTGACTTTTAGCTTTCTGAATGGATGGAAGAAAATACCTGTTCACTGAGAAAGTAGCCTATTTCTTTTTCCCTTTTTCCCAGCCAATTACTTTTGAGTCCTTTGTTGAGAGGAGGTAATACTCTGGGGACCTGTAAGTTCTCAGTTCCTCCAAGGTGGCACAATCAAGGGAGAGGACTAAACTCCTCTCCTAGCCTGTGCTGTGGTCTGGGAGCAACCACAAGCACTCTTTTCTGCCCAGGATCTGTGAGTAGAATTCCCTCTTTAGAGCTTCCACCAGCTCCACCAGGCCAGTCAGAACTCCTCCTCACCCCAGGACCACCATTCCAGGCCAAGATCCAAAGCAGCCTTGCAATTCTCTCAGAGGCTTTAGACTGAGGACTCCTAAAATTGATGTTGTGCCATAGTAACTCCTTCAGCCTTGGGGTTGCTGGAGCGAGACCGTGTTCCGTTCTCACACAGGTGAAAGAGCTTTCTCTGACTTTTGAAGCTGCCTGTGACATTTGTGGGTTGAGGGATCTGGGAACTGCAGCTGCTGCAAGTGATGTGGATTACCCTGAAGTCTGCTCCCGTCCTGTCCCTGCTGCGTGGCACTGGCCTACACTCTGCTCTGTGCCTGGTGTGATAGACTTTACCTTCCAGGCTGCCTTGGGCTGGAAGTCTCTTTCATTCTATCATTTTGTGGTTTGTGCTGCTCTAGAATTTGTTTAGAGTTATTTTTTACAAGTATTTTGTGGGCTATGGTGGAGGTTTGGGGGAGCTGAGGCATAGCAATACAATCAAAATATGGATTTTACTTATATCCATTTACAGATTTAGAGCTATACCAATAAAATAAAAAAAATCACTTCATAGAACTAAGCAAGATAGATGACGATAGATGATAAATACATAGGTAGATAGACAGATCCATCTACACACAGGCACACAGACAGATAGATAAACCATTTCTAGAGTCCTTACTATATGCTAGGTACAGTGCTGTGTTGATTGAAGAAGTAAAAGAAAGGGAGATCACTCCTTGTTCAAGGCACTTAAAATCCAATGAGGAAAGACAAAAAAGAAAAGGGACTAAAAAGGTGGGGATGAGGAGAGAAGGGTGTGTGGGCAGGGCAATGGAAAGAATGATAAAGTGGAATCAGAAGACAGAAATGAATGAGATGAAGCATGTTCAAGCTCTTTCTGAAAACATTGGTCCAGGGGAGTCACTAATTAGGAGAGGAAGAACAATGACAGTATTCATTGGGAAAGAGAAATCTTCTAGACTCTTAAATAATAGGGTTGGGGTAAAAATAAAAGAGAAATAGCACTTCAGATTTCATATTATATGAAACAGTAGTAATCATTGGAACTATTTGTTGCTGGTTAATTTTTAAAAAGCTGATTAATGATAGAGTAGATATCAGAAATAAGCAATAGCTTCATAATTGATATACTGAAGGGCAAAACTGTCTGTAGAATAGCTTTTTATTAGACAAGAAGCTCCATGAAAAGTAGAAAACTGACAGATTATATAGGCTTATGCCAACATCTCTAAAATTGAGTGATTTTTGGATACTTATAATAAATAAAATTTTTTTAAATTTTTCATGATTCTTTGAACAATGATCATTGGTTAATGGTCCTTTTTCTTCTATATGCTAATCAATCAATATGCATTTATATTTGTGTTAGATCTTTATATATCTTCGACATCAGGTTCTTATCACTGACTTTTGATTAAAAGATTTTCTCCCAATTAACAGTTTCTCTCCTGAATCCAGTTGCATTGATTTGTATTTATGCGTGTGATTTTTTTAAAATTTACATGACAATAATCTTTTTCTTTTCTCTCACATGTTTGCCTTTGATTAAGAATTCCCCTTAAGCCATATTCACTTCTTTTTATTAAGGATGTGGTTTTCTTTTAAGATTTATGTTGCATATGTATTCTACTATGTGTGTATGAGTGTTTCATTCTTTGTTCTTCTATCCCTAATGCTCAGTATATACTTAGCACATACTGAGTACCTGGCATGGAGGTATTAAATAAATGCTTATCTATTGATTGGTTGAGTGTAGCATGCTTCACAAACTTTCGGACATGTTGACTATCTCAGGTGGTTTTGTTTAACTGTTTTCTTTGTTATAAGAGATTTCCTGAATGGGTTGGAGGTTGTGTTGTGGTTTATTTAGAAATGATTCTCACAAGATACATTCAATAATTATTTTAATTACAAAAAAAAATGAATGAGGCAGGTTGGAGTTACGGAAAGAATGCTTGATTTGGAATTAAACCAGATGAAACCTGGGTTTTTAGCCTTGCTAAGATAATTATTTTCTACATTATCCTGACCAAGCCTCTTTACCTCTTTGGTTTCAGTTCCTTCATGTGAAAAGTGTGAATAACAATGCTTGTAGCAAGTGCTTTAAAGACTGATTGTGAATATTAAATGAGATAATAAATATATATTGATAATTTTACACGCCATACAAAACCCAACTCTTATTAATATTAAATCCTGTAAGCAAAATAAAGTGAACTATTATGAAGTTTTACTTTGTCTTGTACTGGGACTTCACCCATGACAACTGATGCCTTTACCCTTCACTTAGCTATAGTTTCTTTCATCCCATAGCTAAAAGCCTATGTCCTCCAACAGAGACTGCTTTCTACCTTTTCAAGAAGTTGACAAAGAACTCCTTTGTTAGTAAATATGATTCAAGGGTCAGTTTCACACATATATTCAGGGTCCTGATCATAATGTCTTAGTCTAACCAGTAACAAATGGGTATTAATTTTGCTTATATGGAAGGCTAATGAAGTATGTGGTCACTGCTTTCTAACTAAAGTATATACATGCAGAAATTCCTCTTTGATTTGAGATTATAGCTTTCTTTAAATAGTGTGTTGCAATTACAACTCTACCTCCATTTAACTGAAAGTCTGAATCATCTGTCCAAAAAGTTATTAAACCATCTATACCCTTTGACACAGAAATAGCACTATTAGGTCTATCTCCAAAGATAATTAGGGAAGAAGGAAAAGAACCTATGAGTTCTAAAATGTTTATAGCAGCTCTCTTTGTGATGGCAAAGAGCCAGAAATTGCAGGGATGTCCATCAGTTGGGGAGTGGCTAAACAAGTTATGGTATATGATTGTGATGGAATATCACTATGCTATAAGAAATAGTGAATTTGATGAATTTTAGAAAAATTAAGACTTACATGAAATAATGAAATGACTAGAACCAAGAGATGATTGTATACAGTAACAGCAATATTGTTTTGAGAATGACTTTGAGTGAAGAACTTATTTTATCTATTATACCCAAACTAATCGTAAAGGACATATGAAGAAAATCACTATCAGTGTCCAGAGAAATAATTGTTAACTAGAAATATGCATAGAATAATTTTACATGCACCTACACACATACACATACATACCTATTTTGGTCTATTGGTAGCCATTTCTAGGGCAGGGTGGGAGGGAGAAGAAAAATAAAGAAATATATATATATATATATATATATATATATATATATATATATATATATACGTATATATATATGGTAATTCTGTTGTACATTTGAAAGGAATAGCAAATTGTGCAAAGCAGATGTGCAGTTTTATGTGTAATCACCTTTTTATTGCACTGTGTTGAGGAGATGCTAGTTTTATTCTATAAATTAAAAATAAAATAAAAATAGAATTATTTCTGTTTGTAACTCTAGAAACCAAAGAAGAATCTTTAAATATTTCTCAGTAACCTATAGCTGTGTGGGCATCTATTGTTCCACTTTGGCTTACTCTGCATTGGAAACTGAGATAACTGCTGTCATTATTTTATTTATTTATTTGCATATGTTCATCTTGTTGGAGGGTTGGAATGAAGTTGATTAACTCAATGCTGTAAGGGTGATTCCATTTCAACACTTTATTTGTGGATATCCTATCGGACTGTTTAATGCTCAGTGTTACTAATAGATATTGCTGAAATTGACCTAGGAGAAGTGAGATGTGGTATCTTATAAGCCAAGTATAGTGACAATGGCTTTTGAGAAGTTTAGCTAGATCCTAAAATGCTGTAATCTTCCCACTGTTAGCCTTAGTTCCACATCTTTTTCAGTATAGTCTTTCATCAGTCAATGGGCTAATTATATATTGTGTCTGGGGGTAAAATTTTATTGGTCCTTTCTGAATAGCTTAGTTTTTTATCTTATTATAATCATTTTCTTTTAGAGGTAGGGGGACCTTAAAGATCACCTTAATAGATCATGTAAGCACAGACTCTCAGAGTTGAAAGGGCACTCAGAGGCTTCTGCTTAAACATATAACTGAATAGGAATCTGCTCTACATTTGAAACAAGTAGGACATTTGGCCTTGACATCCCCACATGAATAACAACTGATGCCAGTGGATTTAAATGGAAAGAGCTGATTTTGAGAAAAAAAAGATAATTGGACCACATTCCTGTCTGCATTCAGCTTTCTGGTGTATATAACTATTAGGCATCAATTTATTGCTAAAAATAATGCTTCATATTCTAATACATCACTCTTGCCTTCCTGCTCCTGCCCCAAAGCATTGGACTCTGTCCTGGGGCTCTAGGCTCTGATAAAAGAGAACTTTCACCTTATCTTGTCCAGAACCAGGATTCCAGATTTTTCTCAGCCATTTCCTCACTGCATACATTCTGGTCTTTATCTTAATCTTCCCTTCACAAGAATCTGGTATTCTGCTCCCGATACACTGGCTCTGGCAAGTGAGTTTTGACCTTATTTTGCCAGAAACCAGTCCTCAACGGCTACTTCCTGGCCATTTTCATACCATCCTGCCTTATCCCCCTTTCAAGGTCCCCTTTATATGTTGCCTTACTCAATTATAATGTAAACTTGTTAGGGTGGAGAAAGGTTGATTGCTTATATCTGTATAATTAATATTTAGTAAAGTACCTAGCACACAGTAATTCCTTAATCAATACCTTATCAATTCACACTTTGCTAAAGACCAAGAGGTTGGAGTTGAAATAGCAAAGATACCATGACATTTTTTTTTAGCAAGTTCCTTCAAACATACACACACACACACTCTCATGCATACATATATGTACACACACACACACATACATATACACATACACGTGCAGACAAACTAATTTCTTCATTTATAACAGGTGAAGATCCTGTGAAATTGACCATAGACAGTATGAAATCTCACATCATGCCCCCAGTCCTTTGAAGAGAAAGTCCTGGAAGTATATATACAGTTGCTATGAAAAAATTACTAAAGGGTTCTGATACTCCAACTGTGTCAAAAGAAGTCTTAAATAAGTAACTAGTGAACCACATGAACCTCTTTATATGGTATAGAATGATCACTAGATCACTAGTTAGGAGACCCGAGATTGAGTACTAGTTCTGTTGATTCCTAGATATCACAGCTATTAATTAATTACTTTGAGTTTCAGTTTCTTCTCGAAAATGGGATGAGATTTCTTGCACTATAGTCAGTACTAGACCTTGAGTTATGTGGATTTGGATGCAAGTCTCAAATCTAATAGTTACTAGATGTACATAGATAGGGAACTTGTTTAATGTTGCTGAGGCTGTTTCCTGATATTTAAAATCTGGTAAAAATTGCACTATCTCACAGAGTTTCTGAGAAGATCAAAGCAGATAATTATTGCAAAAATTATGGAAATGACACCTATTTGTGGCTTGGTGTGAGAAAAGTGCTTTGCAAACTAGGTTAGGTAAACTTTAAAAACAGATTTTAAACTTTTAATTTTTTAATAATTATTTTCACATCTATATAGCTATCTTTCATCTACCTATTTTTCTGTGTATATGTATGGATATCTTGTTTGAAATGTAGAACAGATTCCTATTTAGTTACACATTGAATTAGGAGGTCTCTGAGTGCCCTTTCAACTCCGAGATTGTATGATTACATAATCTATTAAGGTGGTCTTTAAGGCTCCCTCTTTCTCTGAAACATAATGACTATATTAGAGAAAATTGAATTATTCATCAAGCACCAAGAAAATTTTATGCCCATCTCAAAGTTATGCATATCTTCAGGAAAAGTATTAGTTTAGTAGCACCATAAAAGTTACTGAGATGTAGAAATAATCATTAAAAGATGAAAAACTTTTTAAAAATCTGTTTTAAAAATCTACGTAATATTTTGGTTTTGGATTTATGTCACCACACACTTTCCAAATGCTATAATGAAAACCTTGTTTCCTAATGGAAACAAAATAATCTGGTGAGATAGAAAAGAAACTTAAAAATGTTGAAACGAGTTGAAAGTGAAATGAGAAATCAAACTGAAGGTTAATTTTTAGGTCTAATGGAATTTTTTTTTAAAATGTAAGAAGTTAAAAATGTCCTTCAACCGAACTTTCAGGGGTTTAAGCCAGATAGTTCAACAGAACAAGAAAAAATGAATTGATGGAAGCAAAGTATTATTATGGAAGGTGACATTCTTATAAAAAGAAAAAAATATCATGCATTATCACGTGGTCCCAAACAGAAATTCATTTTAACATTGATGCATTTGTCAATATTTTCCAGGTTTTAAATTGTTTTAAATTTTTGCCTATGGTAAAATGGAAATGTGAATAAATGAATCCTGGTGTAATATAGCTAATGTATTGTTACACAACTTTTAGAAGAATAACTTTTCTCCAAAAGTTACTTTTGGATGTTTAATAATTCTACATGTGAAAAACTAGTGATTCTATGGTCCCAACACAATCCTGAACCCCTTATATATTAGCCAATATAATAAGAATGGTTCTGAACAATGTATGAAGTAGATTGTATTCCTTTAAGCCTTAAATAAACAACGTCACCATCCAAAGGTGGTAAACAAGGCAACAATCAATGATAGTTCTTACATGTCAAAGAACATCTATGCAAACAAGCAATGACTCCCCAGTTCTCTCTCCAAGCAATTGGGAAAATTCCATTTTAAAAAGTGTATAAATAGTTTACATTCTGAAAGATTACTTCTTTTGCCGTATCATTTCTCTAACTTCCTCTGACCAGCATCATGGACATAGTAGAGGAAAAATCAAGTTAACATATATTTACTAAGCATGTGCTTTTTCCCAGGCACTGTGCTAAGAGTTGGAGATACAAATAGGGTAGGGACTGAACTCTCAGTCTAATGGGGAGGCAACTTGCAAACAACTATGTATAAAAGAGATATATGTAGATAGAATTGCAAATAATCTAAGAGGCAAGATTAAAGAGGACTGGGAAAAACTTATTGTAGAGGAAGAGACTTTAGTTAAGACTTGAAGGAAGCCAAGGAAGCAAGGGGGCAGAGAATTTCAGGGCTGGAAGACAGCCAGTGAAAATGCCCCAAATTGGGTCAATATGGAGGCCAGTGTCACTGAGTCAAAACGTACATGGGTTTTGTGAGAAAGGAATAAAGTGTAAGATGATTAGAAAGGCAGTCATGGGCCAGATTATGAGGGCTTTGAAAGCCAAACAAAATTTTATATTTGATCCTAGAGACAACTAAAGATTGGAGCTCTTAGCTCAGATCTGTGATGGAACTAAAGTATAATGTTTCCAACTCCAAAGCTGGATCTTTTAACCTTTCAACTGTTAGTACTGTAAGTGGATTTGAAACCCCATATAACCTTGATCCCAATGACTTCTCATATGATTCTTGAATTCAGGGCTTACTACATTTTCAGGCATATCTTTTCCAACTTGAAGGACAATATATTAGGGGAAACTAACTGCAAGGCAGCCAAATGGAGTTTTTAGTCCAACTCTGTGTTCCTCTGAGTCTGTAATTCATCCTTACAATATTCTTGGGAGGTAGACAAGTCTTACACATTTCCCCATCTAAAGCTTTACTTGCAACCAGTATCCTTGGACATCTAACAGCTGGTTTGATTCTAAGTCCCATGTATATAGATACACATTTAAATTCTCCTATCAGGATCCAGCTTTGCAGTCTGACTGGCTTTTTTTTATTCCCATGGTCAGAATCCATTTCTTAACTTTTGTGAGCAATATTAGGCAATGATTTCTAGTAAAGGATTAAGCTAAGGGAAGTTTATTAGGGCATGTGAGCATTCTGAAGCATTCTCTCATCTGCACTCTTATCATTCCATTTGACAAATGGTCATATGAATATTCCCAACCAGAAAGGCAGGAGATAAGTTGGAAATTTGGCCTGTGATTGGGTGGCCATTGATTATAATTTGGCCCACATGTTTGAAAGGAAATAAATAAAAGTATTATAATGACAACTGACATTTATACAGTACTTTAAGGTTTGGAAAGCACTCTACCTACATTATTTCATTTGATCTCAAACAAATAATATTCTTTGAGATGAATACTAATCAGTCAGTCAATAACCATTTATTAAACACTTACTATATGCTAGGCACTATGCTAAATGCTCAATATATAATGAAAGTTTATCTTAATTTTTATAGACAAGTTTCTTCTCTCTGAGAACTCACAATCTAATGGGGAAAGCAACATGCAAATAACTATGCACAAACAATGTATCAATCAACCAATAAACATTTATTAATCACCTTCTATATAGCAGTACTGTGCTAAGTTCTACCTATACCCCAGGACAATCTTTGCCCTCAAGGAACTTGTAATGGGGGGACAATATGTAAATGAATATATGCAAAGCAAGTTATACATAAGGTAAAGAGAAAAAAAGTAGTACAATTAAGAGGGGTTGAGAAAGGCTTCCTGTAGAAAGTGGGATTTTAGCTAGGAATTGAAGGAAATCAAAGAAGAGAAGGGAAGGAAAAGCATTTTGTTCATGTCAACTGACAATACCTGGAGTAACGAGATGGAGCATCCTGTTCAAGGAACAACCAGGAAGCTGGGATTGTAGAGGACAGGGCAGGGGAGGAGTAATGGAAAGTGTATGAAAGAAGTATGAAAAGGTATGTGGTGGAATAGGTTAGGAAGGACATTGAATATTAAACCGAGAACTTTATATCTGATTCTTGATGTGATAGGAACTACTGGATTTTATTGAGAAGGGGTAGTGACATAGTCAGATCTATGATTTAAAAAGATGAGTGAAGGGTACTCTGGAGTGGGGTGAGACTTATGGCAGGCAGACAAGCCAGAAAGCTATTACAACAGTTCAGGTACATGAGGTTATGACTGTACCAAGATGGTGGGAGTGTCCAAGGATTGCCTCAGGGTAGGGAGGAGAAGGCATGTTGCGGAATTGTTATGAAAATAAAATTGATAGGCCTTAACAACAGCTTAGACAGCAAGGAGCTGAAGATGACACCCAGGTTGCAAGCTTGGAAGGACAGTGGTACCCTCAACAGTAAAGAAGTTAGGAAGATAAGAAAATTTTGGGGAAAAGACAATGAGTTCAGGCTTGAACTTGTTGAATTCAAGATGTCTATGGGATGATCAGTTTGAGATGTCTAATAGATGGTTGAAGACGTAAGAATAAAGGTTAGAAAAAAGCTTAGGGCTGGACAAATGGATCTGAGAATGATCTGCATAAAGGTGATATTTAAAATCATGAGAGCTTATGAGGTCACAAAGCAAAATAATATGCAGAGAGATGGCAAGAAAGCCAAAGACATAACTGTATGAGATACTTACCATGAAAGAAAGTGAGAAGGAGCAGTCAGACAGACTGAAGGAGAAATAAAAGATTAGTGACATAAAACCCAGTTATTTTTTAATTTAGTCTTTATTTAACTTTCAATATTCCTTTAAAAACGTTTTAGTTCAAATTCTTCCCTCTGTTCTACTCTTCCTACACACACTGAGAAGGTAAGCAATAAACATATACTAAATTCTCAACGTTTCAAGTGTATTTTACTTTTGAGACTTGGAATATTTGTGTTGTTTTATTAGTAACCTCATTTCTACTTTCCTCATTTTCACTTTTGCATTGGCAACCATGCACATTTCTGCTATGTACCAAAGAGAGAAAAGAGGTAATAGGTACAATGCATGCAAGTGTGTGGAATGACTGGTATTTTATTAAGCACTGGTCTTGTTCACGCTAATATTTTTTAAAAGTTGTCTTGCATTCATTACATATTTTCATTGTTTGCTTTTTAATCTCAAGTTTCGAGTTACAATTATACTCTCAAATCATAGTACAAGTTTGTTTGGCTCTTAGCCTAAGTATGCAAAGTCAATGATACAGCTTAGTGAGGGAAAACCAAAACAAAACACAACAAAAAAACCAACTTGCCTCTCCTATGGTCCCATACTCTAAAACCCTTAAGGATCTCAAATGGCATCCACCAAGTAGATAGCACTGACAGATTATTTCAAGTTGGTTTGTCTTTCATGATCTCCAACACTATCTACCAGCGGTGAAGGACAGTGTCAAAGGTATTGTTAAGACCTTGCCAGTCTTAGCATCTTCTGACAGCAGCAAGAAAAGTCCCAGTAACCTCTCCCTTGGTTTTCAGAATTCAGTCAACATAGCAAGGTTTACAGCAGTATAGTACACAGCATGATGCCCTCACACTGCCATCTGACACAGTGGAAGGTAAGACTCAATTTAAAATATTTTGGTTTTAAGAATTTTATTTGCTGTACAATTTTATGGTACTATAGATTTAACTGTCTGAAGTCAATGAAATCTTTGGAGATGTTAGCACAAAAGGTCACAAAATTGTAGGGGATTACTGGTGAGAAAAATGTTTTGCATGTTACAAATTTTATTTTGACTGCATTTTATGGGTTATTACATGGCTACTATGTTAGGAGAAGTGTCTGTCATCAAATTAATGTTTGTGTAAAGAACTGTGTGTATGAAAAAGTACATTTTCAGCAATCTCTAGTGAAAGATTAGAGTTTTTGATGGTTGTAAAAATCTAACCCCCTATTTCCCATAGGTTCAATGTATCAACATTGGCTTTTTTTTTTTACTTTTGTGCTATTTTCTAGCAACATTACCCCCATGAAAGATGAGGATTGACTATATTTCCATATTAGTCATAGCACAAGAAAGAAAGAAAAATCAAGTAAGAAAATTATACTTCAATTTGCACTCAGAATTCAACAGCTCTCTCTCTGGAGCTTGATAGCATTTTTTACTATGAATTCTCTGGAATTGTCTTGGGTCATTATATTGATCAGAATAGTGAAATCATTTACTATCATAATACAATAACACTATTACTGTGTACAACGTTCTAGTTCTACTCATTTCACTTTACGTCAGTTCACGTAAGTCTTCCTAGGTTTTTCTGAAGCCTTCCCCATCATCATTTTTTATGGTATATAAACAATGTAGTTCATTACAATTATAAGCCACATCTTCTATATCATTCCCCAATGCTCATCTCTTCGGTTGCCTCATGAAACCTAGAGATAAGAGAGAATCAAGGAAAGAAGGTAATTGGCAATGTTGGAGGTTGAAGAGAAGTCAGAAAAGATGAGGATGAAAAGGTCATCAGATTTGTCAAATAAAAGATTACTGGTAATTCTGGAGAGAAGAGTTTTGGTTGAACTCTGAGAGGAGAAAAACCTGGCATAAGTTCATACAGTAAGTTTGTACCAAGACAATATTCAAGTCCAGATATTTCACTTTCCAACGCCCCCTTCCATCTCTAATAAATACAGTTGGGGAATAAATTCATAAAATTCTTCTTATTTTTTTTTTTGTTGTTACTGCTGTTAGGCTAGAAGGCAATAGTCCTACCTCTCCTACTTCTACTGGCATTGTGAAAAGTGCAAAAATTTTGAGTCAGAGGAGCAGAATTAAAATTTCATCTTTGTTAATTACTTCATGTGCAAATCACTTGACTCTCTAGGCCTGAATTTTCTTATCTCTAAAGTCAGGGCAATGATCTAGGTGACTACTAGTGTCCTTTATAGTTCTAAATGTGTGAATGTATACTGAATTGTTTTAAATACATGCTTATTCCATAAGTTGTTTGAGAGTTCTGACAGGATAATTAAATAGTTTTATAGGATGTGGGTTTTTTTTAAAGTACTTGAAAACTACTACTGGAACAAAAGTTCAAAAATGTGCTAGTGTACTAAATACAACTTAAGGGGCCCATAGAAATAATTCTTAAATCATTTGGGATGGTATTAAAGTTAGTGGACATTATCAATTTTTTATCTATCATTTTGAGGCCAAGTATAATATTTATTTATTTTAAATTGTATTTAACATTCATCTAAATATTTTTTGAGTTCTGAATTTCCTCCCCTCTCAAACCTCAAGAAATGTGATACCAAAGAATAATGTTTAGTTTAAAAAAAATAGAAATGGGAACATTTTTAATCTTTATTTACCTTGATTTGTTAATTTGAATTTGTCTTCATTATAATTTTAACCCTGGAAAATAAAATACAATTAGAAAGATAAGTAAAAAGTCCATTTATTGTAATTTCCTTGCCCCACCCTTCTCATGCCCTCTAAGGTGATGAGGATGCTTTCTCATGATTTTTTGTATAACTTTTGCATATTTGTTTTGAAGAGCTATGCTCATCCCTGAATCTTCAGATTTTAGGTAGCAGTTGGAAAAAAGATGACCTTTATGATTCCATTATTTTAAATTCCAGAGTAAAGATTTTAAATATCTTTTTGTGCCTTTATGAGAATTTTTCACCTGCATGAGACAGTAATAGAATCAAATCTATTTTTTAATACCCTAATATTCAGTGATTGAGGAAAATTAAAGTCATATTTTATTCCACTGAAAGACATGCTTATTCTTGCCTTAGTGCAGTATAGCAGATATTAAATTTCCCATTATTTTTATAAGCCATCAATTTAAAGAGAATTGTTTTCCCTGATAGACACAACTAAGATTGCAGAGAAGCTTATGAAAAGGGAAATCACAGTAATTCTAAGTGGTAGTTTAGCCACTTGTCAGACAAATAAAGGAGAAGGTTTTAATTATAAAAAGCTGAGTAGAATAAATGTGCATCTAGATGGCTGAAAGAGATAAGACATCTTCTCAACAAATATAGCTTTCTTAAATGAATGAATCCGAAATGACTTTAGCATGACTTGATTTGGGATCTCATGTAGACTCACAGTTAAGTGTGAAATCAGTGCTGACTACATTATTGACGTAAAAAAGTTGTCATTTCCTGTGAAGATCACGGTGCATCTAAAATGCCACTCAGCATCACCATATGAAAAATTGCAATGGCCTGATTATGTGTAGCAGGGTTCTGATGAAATCCAGCTGTTAAGGAACTTTAAAAATAAATGACTGCCCAACCAAAAGAAAATTGCACAAGATAATTATCAAGTTAGACACTGTAAAATGAACACAGACTTCAACGAGAATGACTGATAAACGGATCAGCAGTTTGAGCCCTGTCTGAGAGTAGCCAATGATGAGCTGATTTTAAAGTCTCCTTTTTCCTTTGTTTTTTCTTCTTAAATTGAAACTGAAACAAGCTAATTTCTGCTTTTCTTCTTTTAAAGAGATGGCTACAAGTGAAGGGTCAGGCTGACATTTTTCTTTGCTGAAAGAAATTTGTCAAATGACTGAATTAGTAGTAATAAATAATGGTTTCCTCTAGAGTGCAATAAATTCACTTATAAAGCAAATTTTGAGTCGATTGTTGTATAATTTGGGGGATGAGAGCAGTTATAGAAATCTCTCTCTTAGTGTGTGTGTGGACACACACACATGCATATATGAGTGTTCATAAATACACAATGTATTTTGAATCCAATGGGACATGTAAATCTTTTAAGTAATTTATGGTTCCCATTCCAAAAATCAAATGAAAAGCACAAGTATAATTAAACTCATGCTATTATCTTTTATGGTTGTTGTTGTTCAGTTGTGCCCAACTCTTTGTGACCCCATTTAGGGTTTCCTTGGCAAAGATACTGGAATGATTTGCCGTTTCCTTCTCCAGTCCATTTTACAGATGAATAAGTTGAGGTAAGTAGGGTAAAGTCACTCGCTATCACTCAGGTAATGAGTACATAAGGTCAGATTTAAAATCAGGAAAACGAGCCTGGCACTCTGCCCCACCTATGTGCCTTGATTTTACTATCTAACCACATATTTTAAAGAGCATGATAGTGAAATTTTAAAGGACAGTGGAAAGATGGGGAACAAATTCCAATTGACAAACCTAAAACTGTCCATTCAAAAGGACTATTTAGTTCAAATGTGAAGATATAAGTAAAGAACATAAACTTTAAAGTGCTATATAATCACCAGTGATTATTATTTTGAAAATTATAGCAGCAGCAGCAATAGCAATTTTAATAATAACACTATTGAACAAAATGAGACATTTTTAAAAAAAATAGTAAGAATATTTTTAGCTTAAGAAATTAAGACCTACAATATGTTATGAGAGTAACATTTATGGTAATGAATTCATCTCATGCAATTTAATGTACAATCCAAATTTTAATTATTCAACAGTTACAAGAGGCAGAATTTGAATGTGTACCACAAAGAGATCACATCAACTCTGGAAGATCATGTCTGTCTAAAATGGGAACAAAACGTAAGATGATTTTTGATAGTGAGTTTGGCTAATTTTTTGAAAGCTTTGTTCCAGGCTTATACTTTCATAAGGAAAGGTCAGAGTATATTAAGTAACTGAAGCTGATGTATAGTAATGTTAGAAGAAGTTAAAGCCATAAAGGACTGTGTGGAGTGACTGAGTCTCTAACTGTAGAAAAAAGAATGAACTGGGAGAGAAATACTTGCTAGAATGAGATTTCTCATAGAAAGATCCTAGACAAGGGAAGTAATCGTTGGCTCTCAAGAAAGTGGCTCCATGTCCTCTGTTGAAAAGATGATATAAAAAGAGTACACTTCAAATAATGACAAGTTTTTCAGGTAGAATATTTTGCGTTTCCTTTTAATTCACATATTGTTCAGAAGCTTCTGAACTTCCTGGAATTCTCACAATGAATTTCAGGTATCCAAGCAAACACTTCAAATGCCATGAGTTTTGACAACTCCTCTGAATCGCCAACATAAAATATATTAACAAAATTGTAGAATCTAAGATATTGAGAGATAGAAAGGACCTCAGAGATCTATTTTTTCTTTATTTAGTATTTTATTTTTCCCTAGTTACAAAAAAAACCCTCAAGAAAAATAAAGTAAAAAAAAAAGGATACTTCAATCTATGTCCAGACATTATCTGTTCTCTCTCTGGGGATAGATAGCATTTTTCATTCAATAAGTCATTCAGAGTTGTCTTGGATCATTGTATTACTGAGAATAGTCAAGTCATTCACAACTGATTTTACAATATTGCTGTTACTTTGTGTAGAGTACATTTCATTTTGCATGAGCTCATGCTCACGGTTTTGCTGAGAGCATTGTACTCATTTCTTACAGTGCAATAGTATCCCATCATAATCATATACCACAGTTTGTTCAGTCATTATCCAACTGGTGGGCATCTCCTCAATTTCTAATTCTTTGCTACCAGAAAAGAGTTGCTATATATATTTTCCTACATATAGGTCCTTTTCCTTTTATGCTTTTTATCTGTTTAGGGATACAGACCTAGTAATAGCATTGCCAGGTCAAAAGGTATGCATGATTTTATGACCCTTTGGGTATAGTTCCAAATTACTCCACAGAATGGTTGAATCAGTGCACAACTCCACCAACAGAGCATTAATGTCTCATTTTTCCTACATCTCTTCCAACATTTGTCATTTACCTTTTCTGTGATATTAGCCAATATAATGGGTATGAGTAGCACCTCAGAATTGTTTTAATGTACATTTCTTCTATCAATAGAGAGTCAGAGTATTTTTTCATACGGCTTTAGATAGTTTTGATTGCTTGATTTGAAAACTGATTATATGTTTTGATCATTTTTCAATTGGGGCATGGTTGTTTTTATAAATTTCACTCCTCTATATATTTGAGGAATGATACATTTATTAGAGCAACTTGTCTCAATTTTTTTCACAGTTAATATTGCTAACCATATTTTCCTCCATCCTATTCCCCTTGCCCTCATTTATTCTTTTCCCTCTATCTTTTCATCATCTCCCTCCTCAAAAGTACTTTGCTTTTGATTACTGTCTCCATAAATCTGCCCTCCCTTCAATCATCCAGCCTTCTCTTATCCCCTTCCCCTCCTACTTTCCTGTGGAGTAAGACAGATTTCCATACCCAACTGAGTGTGTATGCTATTCCCTCTTGAGCCAATTCAGTCCCCCTCACCTTCCCACTCTTCCCTTCCACTGTAAAAGCTTTTTCTTGTCTCCTTTATGTGAGATAACTTACTCCATCCTACTTCTCTCTTTCTATTTCTCTCTTCTTAGGTCATCCCTTCATATTCAACCCATACTTGTACCCTCTGTATATATATATATACTCTTTCTAAATACCCTAATAATGAGAAAGATTTTAAGAGTTACAAATATCATCTTCCCATGTAGAAAAGACAAGATTTAGATAGAAAATTTGATTTTCAAATACAAGACTTGAAAAAGTAAACAGGAAAGGAAAATCATAAAGGACTTAAGGTTAAACTGTTAATATTCCTACGTGGGAAGATGATATTTGTAACTCTTAATGCTTTCAATGTCTATTTTACTCTCTTATTCTAGACTACAGGGTAGTTTTCCTTGATAATTTCTTGAAAGATGATGTCTAGGCTATTTTTTTGGTCATGGTTTTTTGGTAGTCTAATACTTTTTAAATTATCTCTCCTGGATCAGTTGTTTTTCCAATGAGATATTGCATTCTAGTTTTTATTCTTTTGGTTTTGTTCTTATCATTTTCTGATTTCTTATAAAGTCATTAGCTTCCATTTGCTCCATTCTAATTTTTGAGGAATGATTTTTTTCAGTGAGGTTTTGTACCTCCTTTTCCATTTGGTCAATTCTACTTTTTAAGGCATTCTTCTTCTTTTTGGACTCCTTTTACCTTTTGGCCTAGTATGTTTTTTAATGCATTATTTTCTTCAGTATTTTTTGTCTCCTTTACCAAACTGTTGACTTATTTTTCATGATTTTCTTGCATCATTCACATTTCTCTTCCCAATTCTCCCTCTACTTCTCTTAATTTTCAAAATCATTTTTCAGATCTTCCATGGCTTGAGGCCAATTCATCTTTTTCTTGGAGGTTTTGACTTTGCTTTTTTCTTCTGAGTTTGTGTTTTGAGCTTCCTTTTTACTTTAGTAAATTTCTATAGTGAGTTTTTTTCTGTTGTCACTAATTTTTCCAGTCTATTACTTGACTTCTAACTTTTTGTTAAAGTAAGGCTCTGCTGCCAGAGGGGAAGGCTGTGATGGCAATAAAAATAGTATCTTTTGCTGCTTTTGTTTTAGGATAATCAAATGCCTCTGATTGAATCTTGCCTTTATCAATCAAGCGTGTTTACAAGGAGTAAAGTACAGAAACAAGAGTTGCTTTAACTAAAAACAGTGTAGGTATTTGTATTGTTTATTATTTAATGTGATTAAAGATCTTTCCCACCAATTGATGGCCTGACCATTGTGGGAAGCTTGATTAGGGGAAGCTGTTTTGTAGGAGGGTCTCAAGTACCTTTTGGATTTTCTATGGAGGCACTGAGTCAAAGGGTTGTGTTGCCCTCTGGCTCTAAATAAGGTGTAAATATTGAGTTGAGGTTTTACTTTTGGGTTTAGTTTTTATAAGAGTGTTTGGCCAGATATGAACTCTGGGAAACCACTAAGGAGCCCCCTGGCTTTGAGAACCCAGATGTTGTGCTGGTAATTATGGTCAGATAGTTGAGGTCCAACTGTTGAATTCAGGCAGAGGAAGCCCTGTCTGTTGATCTTTAATTTCTCTGTATTTTCTTTGAAGTTTGGGTTGCTGACTCCCCTGAAGTAAGTGAATGATATATGTGCTCAGTTAAAGGATTGATACCTGTGCTTGATTAAAGTGATTGTTAATCCCTCAAAAGTTGCCTTTCCTTTTATGAATGCAGATCTAAGAACCTGTGATAACAGGCCCCCTGTGTATGTTGGGGTGCTTACTGATACAAGGGCACATAAGCTTCAGGAATTTTGTGCAGCTATTTTCAGAGATACTTTTAGGGACTTGTAAGTTTTTAGTTATTCCAAAGAGGTATTATCTAAGAAGAGGTGTTTACTTCTCTCCTGGCCTGTATCCTGGTCTGTGAGAGACCACAAGCACTCTTTTCTTCCCTGGAACTATGAGGACTGTCTCCTCTCCACTGTGGCTGCAAGCTCTGCTATGCTAGTTCTCCTTACCCTGAGACTGCCACCTAGGAGTATGACCTGGATCTTTGTCTTGTATGGAAAAAGTAATAGAGTGATGCCTCTGTGCTAGCAAAGAGACCCTTGCAATCTCCTTTTCACCAGGTATTAGACCTCTACAGTGGGCTGAAAACTGTGGAAACAGCCACTGGTGTGTTGATTCAATCACTCCCAAAACCTGTTCCTGTTTTACTGGGACCTGGTCTGTGCTGGCATGGCTTAGTACTGTCCTATGCTCAATACCCATTGAGATGTGACAGACCCTACCTACTGACCATCTAAATTGTCTTGGATTGGGAAATTGTTTCACTCTATCTTCTTGTGGGTTATGCTGAGCTAGAATTTTTTTAGAGTCATTATTTAAAGGAATTTGGAGGAGTCTGATGAAGAGCTCAGGCAAGTCCCTGCTTTTATTTCATCATCTTGTCTCTGACTTCAGACCTCAGAGATCTAGCCCAGTAAATATCTCAACATCAATTGATCCTTCAACAGCTCTGATAAGTAGTAGTACAGCTTGAACTTGTATATGATTTTCTTTGGAGCTAGACTACTTGTCTTACATGAGCCAGAGCAGTTCAAGAGAGATGTCTAAAGCCTGCAATAAATGAGTTCTCTCTTGGAGACTTATCTGGAATTGTTTCATTTGTCAGTGGTGGAGCTACATTACTTGCCTTAGCATGGAATGAGCTAGGGCAGTTTCTTCACAATATTTCTGTGAAGTGTAAACTCACAGGAAGGAATTTGAAATTCTGGAAACATTGAATGTATTCCTATTGGGAGGAGAAACTCCCTCCCTCCTTTTTACTTTCCTTTTTGAAAAAAGTTATTTTTATATTTCTGTTTCCTTCCCCAATTAAGCTTCTGTATATTCTAATTTTCTTTCAATGGGGTGGCTAGGTCGGAACCTTACATGCACAAAGGAGGATCTAAATTCTGAAGATTTGGGTAGAAATATGTGTTGGAGGATAATGATGAAATTCAGATCCTTACTGCTATTGGAAGACTGAATCTTCATATATTGATTATATTCTGTTGGGAGTGCCTTAAAAAGATGCTTTCTGGTCACTAGTAATTTATACCACATTGACACAGGATATCTCACTAAGGATATTTTTGGTTTAAAGTTATTATATTTACAATAATATAAAGTTAAAAATAGCACATTCAACCACTGTCAAACACTAATACATTAACTTTCCCCCCAGAGTATGTAGCTCAACACAGTAATAATTTACAATATCTCCATCCATGAAAAGCAATGATAATATCTGCAAATCAAGTGAGCAACTAAAACTAAACCTTGGAAAATTTCTGAATCCAAAGAAACATAAAGGTTTCAAACAGAATTCTTGTTGTATCATCCTGCATACTCAACCCTAGCACTTCAGTTTCCCTATGATATTTTTAAACTGTTTCTCTTACAGATAGTATAACTATGGACCCATATTTTATAAATACAATTGACATTTTCCATTCCATTTACCTTTGTTTTCAGTTTCAAAAAGAAACCAGTAAATAAAACTATCAGTGATAACAAAGAATCTCATAGTAAGATAAAAAACCTTGAAAACTGTTTTACTCAAAGATGTTTCTATTATATTTTTACATAAAAAGACAGATTTTTAAATAAGGCAAGCTTCACAACGGATATTTTTTGTGTCCTTTGAATGTAGGTATGCATGTATTAGGAAAGGGTTTTGGTACATTGGTTTCTCAAAGCAAGCTTTAGAATAAAATTCCAGTTTGTTCTTCATGACACGTATTTAAGTCTCTCTTAAAAATAAAAAGGAAAAATTACATCCTGTCAAATGTAAGAAGGCAATTTTCCTGTTCAGAGGAGAAAATCCTTCTTTTGGTTATGTTGTGCTCTGCCTTTTGGGTTTTTTTAATCCTTCTGGTTTTCAGTTTGGGGATGTATCAACTATTTGTATGGTACTCAGCTTTTCAATGAAAGTACCAAATTGCCTTGCAAAGGGACCATGGGCACCCACACCAGTTTTAGCTTTGCTTTTTTTATGTCAGACTTTCTTTTCTGTGGGTCATCCTGAACTTAGGAGAGAAACCAAATTTAACTTCTATTACCAATAAAGTTTTAACAAACTTGGTAAATTCTGGAATTGTGTGTTCTTTTGGGCTCTCCAAGTTGACAAGACTGCTAACATTGTTCATTGAGGCCACAATTTCCAATTTGTTAGGTCATTGACATAACGGAATACTAAAGTCTGAGAGCCAAAATCATCCACTATGAGAAGCACCCCTTGCACAGCTTGCAAAATGAAGTTACTGACAACTCAGCTTCATTCATATCTATCTGTGGCTCAGCAGGATTGAATATTTGTCAACTTGAACCTCAGCTCCTTCCTGCTTCATATAACCATAAACACATGGTCTCTGTCACATGTTTTCCTTCATCATAATGGGCCCTATTGGATTCAGTTGGCCTCAGTAATCTTCATTCTCAGGATGAATTTATGGATCTCCATATACTTCAGAACTGAAGACCAGAAGAAGATGTGCTCCAACACATTTTGCCAGTCTTATATTTGCTGTCTGATTGCACTAGTATTTAGCATCTTGATAGGATTGTGCATGTAGTTTGAAGGAGAAGCAGGAGTTGCCATCTGGTCCCCCTTACTGTATTTACAACATCATAGTTTATTAGCTTTATCAGTTTATCAGCTCAAAATTTTCACAGCCAATTTAATATCCCACGTTTCTTTTTCTACCCATAAGGAAGCTGTAATCTCATGACCACCCTTCATTAGATTTTCAGTGAGATAAGATGGCGCATACCCTGCTCCTGCAGTTTTCAGAAAAAGTTTTTCATCCTTTTCTAATAAAATTTTCACCGGTAGGTACTTTTGGGTGGAGCTTTTTCCCCAAGTCTCTGATTTTCTCTCTTAAAAATGTGCAACAGTCTCTTCTATCTTATTTTCAATTTTCTGTTCTTTATTTTCCTGTACAGGAATGTTAACACAGTTGCACCAAATAGCTGATGCTATGTAGACAACAAAAGCCATCGATGCCAGTAGTTTCAGTCTTTTCTGCTGGTTGATGGCAGTCAGTAGGCATAGCAATGGTCCCTTACTCACCATCTCTGAAAGCAGCATTGCCTGCACTCAGGAGGGTTCTTATTAAATATTAATGACTAGGGATGCCCCAAAAATGAATTGGTGGGCTTCCAGAATATATGGGATGAATTGACCTAGATATGAAGAAGACAGACACATTTGCCCCCATTTTTCTCCTCTAATTATTTTTCTTTAATAGAGAGAGCAGAAGATTTAGGAGTGAATCTCAGGAGTGGATTTAGAATTGCTAATGGCTTCTTTGGGCAGAAGCACATCTTTTCTTACCCATGTAGAGTGAGTAAAGAGTTCTTTTGTCTTAGCCTTAGAGAGAGAGTGGCAATCTCTCAGCCTGAAAGATGGCATCTGTGAACTACAAGGATGCATGTGGCCAAGTGGTCAGAGCTCTAAGACCTTTGACTACGGGAAAAGAGGGATTTCTTTGGGACATTTCCCAGGTGGTATAATTCTATAAAATATCCTACTGAAAGAGAATGTGAATTGTCTGGGCAGCATCAATTTTGTGTGAGTTCTAGAATCCAACCCTCTAACAGAGAAAGGATAGTTCATGAGAAGTCATGAGTAGTACCAATCTCTTGTAGGAAAATCAGATTGTGTATATGGCACCTGAAGTTATGGCTAAGAGACTAAAACCATAAAATGGGGCAGGAAGACAAGATACTTTGAATTTGCCCTCCAGTTCTCCTGTGAATCATTTAGATATCGTTAATGAGATGAGAAATGCCTCTTTATTTACCCCCCAAGAAGTCTAGCTCTTAGAGATATCATATGTCTAGCTGTCTACCTGAAAAGTTACGAGTAAAAGTAGAGCTCACCACAAAATTAAGGAGTTGTCCTCTTAGCACCACCAAATTCATCACCTCTCTTAGATAAATCCAAACCATATCATGACTTTATCAGTGAAGCACTTTATGACCCAAGGGAAACTGAGACTCAAAGGGTGAGATTATGATAATTATATATGGGCCATTATGTGTCCTTTCAAGTTTTTTGGAGGGATGTAGAATAAAGGAGTCCTATAACTCATATTTTTATAATTAGTTAACTAAGTGTTTATATAGGAGTTGAGGATGTCTTATCCAAATCTATTGGAACATAGAAACAACAATTTGGAGATTTCCTAGAGACAGCTCTGAGTATGGGCATGAGGAGCCAGAGAATTGTGGTTTTGGGGGTAGCCTCCCAAACTGAATGTGGTTAATTCAACTATTTAAGCCTTGGGTGAATTGGACCATGGGCTAAACAAAAGGAACTCACTCCTGAATGGGTCCATTATACTTTTAGATAACTTTAAATTTTAGAAAGTTTTTTTTTCTCATCTCAAACCTACATCAACCATTTTTCTTAGTTCTGTCATCTAGGTTTGGAAAAAGCAAATTTAAATTCTTCTTCCACATTAAAAAAAAACAAAACTTTAAATACTTGATAGCAATTATCATTCCTGACCATTCACCCTCCATCAAATCTTTCCAAGCTAATCAGCCTTATTTTTCACAACTGATTCTCATACAGTATGACTTTGTGTCTTCTCATCATCCTGGCTGTGTTCCTCAGGACCTCATGTAGCTACTCAGTGTTATTACCAAATTTTGCAACTCAAGATTATACCTTCACATTCCAAATATAGTAGGATACCGCTTTGCTCATTCTGGGTACTGTATCTTTAGTAAAGTAGCTGAAGATAGGACTGGTGTTTTTGTGATTGTTGTAGTTGTTTGACTTGCAAATCGCATTAATGACTTTTGAATGTGTTTACAATCTACTAACATGCCCAGGTATTTTTATAAGAATTTTCATCTATTCATTTATCCCTATCCCGTTCTTGCACAGTCTACTTTTTGAAATCAATGTAAGACCGTAGCCATATTTACTGCATTTTATCTTGCTATATTTACCATATTCCTAACCTGTGTTTGTTAAGCTACTAATTCTGTTGTTGAACTGATAAGCTATGCCTTTCAGCTTCATGCCCTTTTTCTCTCTCTCCCTTAGATTTCACCAAGCTCTTTAGCAAGCATTTACAACATGCTTTAAGGTTTTGTTAAGCACTTTACAAATATCTCATTTCATCCTCACAATTGTGAAAGGTAGATCTTACTATCATTTTCTAGTTTACAAATGAGTGAACTGAGAGAAATAGCATAAATGACTTGTCCAGAATACCTAGGTAGTATTATATATATATGTCCATATACACATATATGGATATATAAACATATGTACATACATATATACACATACATGATATTTTTCACACATATCCCTGAAAGACTGTAAGCTCCATGAGTGAAGTAGTGATGGATCAACTCTTGCCTCTGTTCCTTTCCAGGATCTCCAGCCTGAAATGCTTTCCCTTCTCATATTCAATTTTGAAATCCTTTGCCTCCTTCATGCCTCAGTTCAAATATCAACTTTTACATGAAGATTTTCCTGATCCTCTCAGGACTAGCACCCTCTATCCCTCCCAAAGTAACCGGTATGCATTTTACATATATATATATATATTTATATATTTACATATATTACAAATATATATTTATATATAAATGCATATATATATATATATATATGTATATGTAAACATGTTTTCTCCCCAATTCAAATGCAGTTTCCTTAAATGGATTGTTTGACTTTGTACTCCCAATACTTAGCACAGTGCATGGGAAATATTAAGTATTTAATAAACGGTTATTGATTACTTTTCATTATTAACCTAGGTTTTTCTTTGTAAAAGAAAAAAATGAAAAGAAATAAACAAAAAGCTCTAACTAGAGGAAAGATTACAAAAGTTGGATAAGAAAATATGATTAATAACTATCAGAGATTTTAAAGAAGTTATTACTTAATTGGGTTAGATTCAGGCCTAGATAACATCTAATGATGTTTCTAACTCCAAGATTCCGAGTTCATCCTTCATTGCTGAAGAAGACCATGCCATCAGAGAAATGATGACATGACTTGCACTTGACTTTGTTTTGAGTGAGGGAGGGCTGTGCAGGTCACCAGCCTCACTTCTCCAGAGCCATCTGAATCCAGTGACCAGATATTCATCAGGATGACTGGAGATGACCCAGGATGAGGCAATTGGGGTTAAGTGACTTGCCCAAAGTCACACAGCTAATGAGTGTTCAAATGTCTGAGGTGAGATTTGAAATCAGGTCCTCCTGACTCCTGCAGTGGTGCTCTATCCACTGCACCACCTAGTTGTCCAATTCCAAGATACTACAATACTCAGAGCTGATATCTGACCCTACAGAGTTTCTCTAGAGAGAGTCGAAGTTTTTTTTTTTTCTCTGTTAGGGCCAAAGGCTATAAGCAAAGGCAAGGGCTCAAAACGGAAGGGGGAAGAGGCCAAGATTTTGTATATAAGATGTGTGGGAGAAGGAGCCCAAGTCCCTAGGCTTTTACTAGGAAAGCTGCCCATCCCTACCTTCTAAAGAAAAGAAGTCTATTATGTAACTTTCTATTAAAGCTATTCTTAGCATATAATTATCAAGAATAATTAGCTGTTTCTTTATGCTTGGGTATCTAAGAAATTTAATTAGGGTTGAGGGCTAGGGATATAGTAATAAATCCTCCAGCAAACCAGATGCTTTAGGTGAGGCCTAGAAGCCTCCTCAGTCCCCACAACTCAAAGTATTAGAAGTGGAAGGAATACAAGGGATCATCTAGTAAAAGAGTTCTTAACATGAATGCTATGATTTTGCCTTTAAAAAATATTTTTGTAACTGCTTTTAAATATGATTGGCCTCTTTTGCAATCTTATGTATTTTATTTTATGCATTTAAAAACATTTTGAGAAGGGTTAATGACCATCACCATATTCTCAAAGGAATATATGACACACATATAAAAAGTTTATGAACCCTTGATCCAGTCCAGTTCCTTGATTTTATATAGGAGGAAACTGAGGCAATAGAAACAGGAAGTAACTTGTTCAAATCCACAGTGTCTCTCTCTCTCTCTCTCTCTCTCTCTCTCTCTCTCTCTCTCTCTCTCCCCCTCTCTCTCTCCCTCCTTACCTCCCAGCTGTGTGAATTTAAGAAACATTTATAACTTTGGAAGTCTTATCTTTGTATATCTTTGTCCTTTATTTTGACAGATGTTTATATTTCCCTTTTAGTTTTCCTATTTAAACCTGTTCTCCTGCCCAAATTCTAGGCTAGATTAAATTTTTTAAAGGAAAGAAAAGGATTCCAGATTTAGAAGACAAAGGTGACTCCAGGAAAACATAGTCACCAAATGGGAAACCTCAGTACATCAGTACTGTTTCCCTTGAATATTTTGTTCATTCCATTCAAACCTGGACCTCCTTTCCCAAAAGTCAAGTTATAAGAGTTGAAAGGCATTAAATGTTCCTACTGAGGCTTATTCTTTGCACCAAGCCTTGTCTTCTCTCCATACAGAGCTAGAATCCTTTCAATGTGACAATGAATTTTGCATCCCTCATTCTATTTGTCCAGAGTTCTACTCACTAGAACTGATATATATCACATTATTTCCCTTCTCTTTTTGATTTTAGACAATCCCTTAGAATAGTCTTTAGGGGGCCTTTAGATCTCTTGTCTTGTGGAAAATTGTCCATCTCTGGTCAATTTCCTTGCCTTGAGCAAAGTCATTGATTCTGTTTATTCCCCTAACAGTTATAAGAATGCCCTAGCATTTCATTTTGGCATTTCTTTTGTCTCTCAACTCCATTCATAATACAGATACAGAGATAGAACCATATTTGCAGGAAGCATTCAATTTGAACTTCCCAAACATTTCCCTCTAAACAATTTTAAAATGGTGCATCAATTCAAATTCTAAAGTGGCATAACACACAAAAGAGTGGAATGATATGTTTTTCCAGTCCAGGACAATTTAGGAAGTCAAAAGGAGAGATCTGTGGCACTGCAGCAGGTACTGGCTGGGAGTGCAATATAGGGGCAACACCAGCTGTGAATCTTGGAGGCAGCAGTAGCATCAGCAGTGGAGAAATACCAATACTAAATATATACACAACAAATAGCATAGCACCAAATTCTTGAAGGAAAGGTTAAATGGGTTGTACAAGGAAATAGATAGCCAAACTAACTAGAAAAGGAATTGACCCTTTCAGGTCAGGTAAATCTAATCATGAAGAAATTAAGGAGATGAATAGAATTTTGGAAAAGTTAAATATGATAGATCTCTGGAGAAAACTGAATGTAAATAGAGGGAGTCTACCTTTTCTTAGCTATACATGACATTCACAAAAAATTGACTATGTATTAGGGTATAAAAATCACAGACAAATGCAGAAAAGCAGAAATATTAAATGCTCCTTTTTCAAGCCATAAAATTTCATTTAATAAAGGAATAGACACATAGATTAAAAATTAATTAGAAACTAATTAATCTAATCTAAAAAATAAATAGGTAAAAGCACAAATCATAGAAACAATCAATAATTTTATTAAAGATAATAGCAACAATGAGACAATGTGCCAAAATTTGTGGGATGCAGGCAAAACAGTTCTCAAGGGAAAAAGTATATCTCTAAATGCTTACATTAATAAAAGAGAGAAAGAGCAGACCAGTGAATTGGGCATACAATTAAAAAATAAAGCAGACAATGAAAAAATTAAAAATCCCAATTTAACACCAAAATAGATATCCTGAAAATCAAAGAGAATAGTTAAATTGAAAGTAAAAAACAAAAATGAACTAGTAAACAAAAGTAGGAGCTGATTTTATGAGAAGATCAAGATGAACCATTGGTTAATTTGATTTTTATAAAAGAAGAAATACAAATTACCTCTATCATGAAAGAAAAAAGTGAATGCACAGCCAACAGGGATGAAATTAAATCAAATTAAAGCCATTTTGTCCAATTATATGTCAATAAAACTGATTGTTTAAATGAAGTGGATGACTGTTTGAATAAGTGTGTGTGCGCGCGTGTGTGTGTAACCTATATTAACAGAAGAGGAAGTAGAATAGAATAAATACTTAAAGAAATACTCAAATAAACCTATCTTAGAAAAAGAAATTAATCAATACCAGAAGAATTTTAAAGTAAGTTCTTCCAAACAATTAAAAAAAACATTCTAACATCATATAAACTATTTTTTAAAAATCTCTTAGAAAACTCTACCAAATTTTTTTCTGATAAAAATATGGTTTTGATGAAACAACTTTAGCAGAGTTGTAGTATATTAAAAATCCATATAATTTATCAGTGATTCTGTATATTAACAATAAAATTTAGAAAAAAGTGCTAGAAAGAGAAATTCCTTTTAAAATGTCAGTAGACAATGTGAAATACCTGGGTATCTGATATGAGAAACCCAGGAATTATATGAACACAATTACAAAACAGTTTTCATACAAATACAAATCTAAACAATTGGGAAAATATAAAGTAGGTTGAGTCAATATAATAAAAATGACAATTATGCTTAAGTTAATTTATTTATTCAGCACCATGCCAAAGTACCAAAAAATTATTGTATAGAATTAGAAAAATAATAACAAAATTCATCTCTAAGCAGGTAAGAACATCAAGGGAATCAATGAAAAAAATGAAGAAAGGTGACTTAGCAGTACCAAATCTCAAATTATTCATACTACAAAACATTAATCATCAAAATAATCAGATACTGGGTAAGAAATAGATTGGTTGTTCAATGGAATCAAGGAGGTAGACGATACATAGAAGTAAATGACCATAGTAAACTAGTGTTTGATTAACTCAAAGATCCAAACTTTTGGAGCAAGAGCTTACTATTCAACAAAAACTGCTGGGAAAACTTAAAAGCAGTCTGACAGACACTAGGCACAGACTAGCATTTCACACAATATACCAAAATAAAGTCAGTGCTGTCTTGTTTGTCCTTCGTTCTTCAAGAGAATCAATGAGATCATAAGGGTGATGCCTTGACTTGCAAGTGAATTGGATTTAAGTGAAGTAGAGCTGTGTAAGGTCATCAGCCTCACTCAGCTGAGTCCAGTGGCAAGACAAGAGTCAAGATGGCTGGCAACGGCCCAGGATGCAGTGGATGACGTTGCCCTTTTAAAATTAAGGTCTTTCTCATGTTTGGGTTTGTCTGAGACAATGCCCGATCAATGACTAAGGGCTCAATAAAAATTAAGACAAAAGATGACTTTGTTTGCCATCATAAAAGTATCAGTCTTGGAAGAGAAGACCCTTGGACTTTCTGGCCATAACAGAAAACAATTGCTGTTTGTATTTACTCTAAGCCTTAGAAACCCATATAAGGAGCAACTGGGGTTTGGGCTGGGGTCAATTAATTGACCATTAAATGAAAGCCAGAGTGATTTTTTTCTTCTAGAGCTCTTTTTCAAGAAACATAAATGAAAGCTGCATAAGCCTAAGAGTAAAGTTTAGTTCCAGCATTTTGGCAAAAATAAATGAAGAAATAAATAAATGAATAGAATTAAAAAAAAAATCTAGCCCCCAAACTTCAAGATATCTTACAAAACATAAATGACCAAAAGTTATTATCCTTTGGCCAGAGTATGCACATGTAAGTGTAGGATGCCCTACATGGGGAGAGAGAGAGACCACACATGGCAGGGAAGAAGAAGGAAGCAGCAGCAGCAGAATGAACTGAAAAAGAAGGAGGAGAAGGAGAAGAAATAGTAGCATTTCCCAGAGGGCATGTTGGGTCCCCATAGGACGGCTACTACTCCTCACATTTTATTGTCTTGCCTTCTTTCTCGAAGATGACGAATGACATCAAGAGGGTCATTTCTTGACTTGCCAGTAAATTGGATTTAAGTGAGGCAGTCTCATACTCTCTCCTTCAGAGAATCACAGTAAGTAAAATAGATAATTTTGGTTACATGAAATTAAAAAGGTTTTGAACAAACAAAACCAATGTAGCCACATTTAGAAGGAAATTAGGAAACTGAGGGGAATACTTTTACAGCAAATTTCTCTTATGAAGTATACTAGTACACCACCCTTCTGGAAAATATTTTGGAACTAGACCCAAAGGACAGTCAAAGTACATACCCTTGTAACAACAAGGACTACAGGATACACAGAAGGGCCTGCTGTACAGGTTCTTTAATCTGCTTTTCTAAAAGGAAAGCAACTTTTGTGGGGTTTCAACAATTTTCTTTAATCAAACACATATATCAATCACTTACTTCAGGGGGAAAAGTCAGCACCCTGAACTTCAGAGAAAATACAGAGACATAAATACCAACACACAGAGCTTCCAAATGTCTGACCATTAGCAATAAATACATCACTGATCAATAGACAGATACAACTGTATGACCATGAACAGAGAGAGAAGCTCTGATATCTGGGGTTTTCAAAGCTAGGGGGCTCCTTAGGGGATACCCAGAGTCTCATCTGGGCAAACAAATATATCCAATGAGTAAGTCTCAAAGTAAAACCTCATCTCAGAGTATATATACACTTTTCAGAGTCAAAAGGCATCACAATCCTTGAGAACCAGTGCTGCATTAGAAATTAACAAAAGGTGTGGGCCTTCCTTAAAAGCAAATCTTCCCTGATCAAATTTCCCTCAATGGGCAGGCCCCACTAATGATGGAGAAAGATGTATTTAACATTACAACCCTTTGACTTAGCAATGCCATTGTTAAGTGTGTATCCTAAAGAGATCAAGGTAAAAGGAAAAGGACCTACGTGTACCAAAATATTTATAGCAGCTTTTTGGGTGGCTACAAAGGAATGGATATTGAGAGGTTGCCATCACTTGGGGAATGGTTAAATAAGTTGTGGTGCATTATTGTGATGGAATACTAGTGAAACCTTCTTTGCCAATCACCCCAATCTCAGGAGGATCCTGAAAGATTATGAGTTTGAAGTACATCCTTTTTGAAAGGAATGCCCCCTCTCTGGATATGTAGACATCTGCTATGATGATGAGGTGAAATCAGTTGTGGCAGAGCAGGATTTCTAGAAGTTTGACCTGAACAGCCTTTGGGAGGCTTTCCCTCTTATTCCCAGCCTCCAAATAGCTGCAGACTCAAGGCTGGAGATAACAAACCTGAAGCAAAATAACTTCTAGAAAGAGCAGAGTCTGCCTTGTAATTGGATATTTATGTAAACAAAGACATACCTGAAAAACAACAATGAAGGGGATGGTTTCAGAAAAATCTGGGAAGACATATAAATTAATGCAAACTGAAGGGAGTACTATCAGGAGAAACAGTAACTGGAATGTGTTATCAGTAATCAACTGTGAAATATTTAACTATTCCAAAAAAATTAAAGGATCTAAGTCAATGACCAAAGATTAATTGTGAAAAATGCCATCCACCTCCAGAGGGGAGAACGGATGAACTCTGAGTGCAGATTGAAGTACTTTTTTTCACTTTATTTTTCTTCCCTCTTTTGCAGCATAGTTAATATGGGAAAATATTTTGCATTACTTCATATGTATAATATGTATCATATTACTTGCTTTCTCAATAGGCGGGAGAGGGAGACAATTTGGAACTAAAAATGAATGTTAAAAAATTAGAATAAATAAAAATATGATTTAGATGCTGAATTCCATATTTTATTTAGCAGAGATTGGCATTGGAAACTATTCCAATAGAGTGAAAAGATAAATGTGAACTGCTCTTACAGAGAATCTAGATTACACATTATTGGAAAATTTCAAGATCCTAATGCACAATGATGAAATTGTAAACTGACATAAAGAAATACCATAGAGCTCAATCAAGATAACCTGTGAATTTGGAAATGCTTGGTGTTCTGTTACATTCAGGACTATTTTTCAGCCATCAAAACATTGCTTGAATTGAGATGAAACTATCAGGTAAATTCAAGAAATATGCCAATCAGCTCTGGTGCCTGCCTTCATACCAGAACTATGCTAGGAGCCACGCCAAACAATTGTAGTCCATAAAGAGTTTCTGTGGAGCTTATATGAAAATAAGCAAAAACAATATTTTTCTCTCTGATTTTTAGTGTCCCTCTCCTCCAATATTTATGAACTGAGGTTAACTTGCCCAAGTCAGTTAAAAAAATATGAGATTTTATCTCTGTTGCATTTTTAAAGATCTGAAACCTAATTGCCAAGCCTAAGATTATGTTGTCGTAAGCAAGTCAGAATAGGAGCAATAGCTTCTTTCTTTGGCATGTATCATAAATGTATATAAATGCATCGGTGGTTAAACTTTGCTTTGGCTACAGACCATAAATCAAATTTAATGGAAAACAATTCTTTTTTTTCTTTTTAATAATCTATAGCAGCTAGACAAACTATGTGGATTTTCTTTGGCTTTAAACCCTGTTCCTGTGTGCATCTGATATTCACCTGAATAATTCCAGAAAATGATAGTTCCTCATAATTAAAGTGTTTAGTGGAAGCACTAAAATCTAGCTTAAATACATCAAAAACTTTGCTATGTTAGTCTACAAATCATACTTAAAAGACAGGAAATCTCACCTTTGCATGTCATTGGAAGAACATTTTAAGTTTTATGACAATAAATGATCATTTAGTGGTATTTGGAAATATCAGTCACCTCATTTGATTGACTGAATTGATTGAATTTGAACTACAACCATTGCATTTGGGTAGAACTCTAAGGCTTACAAAGTGCTTTACAAATAGTGTTTCACTTGATCTTTACAACACTATAAGGAAGTTGCTGCTATTTGTCTCATTTTGCAGGTGGGAAAACTAAGGCAGACAGAAGCTAGTTATCAGAGATCAGATATGAACTCAGGTCTTCCTGACTCGAGTTCCAGCACTGTATTCACTATGAACTGAGGTAAAAATAATTGCAATTTATATATTTCCAACAAGGTGCAGTTAAGCAGATTACCAAGAAATGGGTATAATTGTCTACTGTTTTGGAAATTGAATGATATATATCTTGAAACAGTTCAGAGCTAGATTCCATTACCCCTCCTGTCTTCTAAATCAGAAGAAAAAAATCCAGAACATTTTGCTCTGGATATTGTACAAGTACAAGCTTCTAAGGTTGCATTCTAAATGGATTTCTTATAGCAACATATGTATAGCAGTGGTTCCCAATGATTACAATCTAATACATGAGATTATCATATCAGGAAGGCCATAAATATACATTTATAAACCACATAGGATTTTATAGGTGAAAAGAATTTTGGATGCAATCTAGCGTCCAATTCCCTTCTTTTACGAATGAAGACAATGAGTCTTGGAAAGATTAAATGACTCATTCATAGTCACACAACTAGTTTGTGGCAAACTTTGCACTGCACACACACTCACACACACACACACACACACACACACACACACACACACACACGGAAAGCATACTTGCTCTAGAAAGAAAATTCTCATCGTGAAACCAGGAAAGTTCTCATTACAATTTTTTTGTACATTCATTCTGAATGGTTAACTCCCTAATGGAGTGCGTTTGCCCAGGCAAATGCAAAGCTCTTTATGCTCTGTTCTCAGTATGAATGTTCCTGCCTTGCTTTCCATGAGCTAGATGCAACTTCCTGAACCACTCACATCATGTTCTCTTCCTTGATGTGTTCATGCTTCTGACCTTTTACTTAATCAGAAGTCTGGTTCTGTTAGGTCACAGCTCTGATTAGAACCAGCCACCTCTGAGTTATATCCTGTTATCACTCAAAGCTGGGACTAGTTTTTAATCTCATGGAAACAGAATTCTTTCTCTTATTTCCTACACATATGTACATACATACATATATATAATATATATAATTTAAATGTTTACTCTAAAATTTTTTTTAAATTATGAATTTACTAAGCACCGAAAAGAGAACCTTTTCATATACAAAGTAGATGAGTAAAGGAGGATCATATGTAAAATATGAATCTTTATTAAGTCCAACTTAATTATCTTTTTTAAAAGTATATGATAAATTCCCTTACTTTAGAAATTGTCCTGCTGATCTGTGTTTTCTTCTAAACTTCCTTTAGCTTTCTTCTATGTATTCAAACAAATGCTTCAGGGACCTTCTTTTCTTTCTTTCCCTTTTTTCTGTGGAAGTTCTCATTGTCCTCACTCTCCAAAAAGAAAAAAAAACCCATCATTTTGTAACAAATAAGTGTAGTCAAGAAAAATATTTGCCATATTAAAAAAGTGTTTCTCACTTTGTACCTTGAGTTCATCACCTTTCTCCAGGGAAGTAGAGGATATACTACCTGATCAGTCTGAGGCATTTTTCACCTTAAAATTTTAGTATTGATACCTGGAAGATTAGCATTCCTTTTTTACCTACTTTATTCCTTCTATAACATTTCCCTATCATGGGTGGGAGTTTTTTAAGTCTGTAGAGGAGGGCAGAGAGCCTTACAGTCTTTACAGTAGGATGAACATGAATAGTGAGAGATATTAGAAATAAGTGTTGGGATTTTTATTGGCATTAAGATCTGTTTGATAAGAAATGGTTCAGAGAATCTTTCTGCTTTGTCTCATATAAAACATATTACAAATATTAGAAACATGGCTTTATGATAGCTATCTCACAAGACAAGTTGAATTGGCATCATATTCAGTGTACAAAACCATCATTTTCTCCAAAGGATATAAAATGTCTCACTTAAAACTATCTAAGCAGAACCTCTTGTGTCACAGATGGGGATGGATGGGTAGGGGTGAGGATTAAAAGATCAGTTTTGGCTGAAACTAAGCAAACATTTTTGGTTGAGATCAATGAAGAAGCCTATTCAATAGTAAAAACCTGATGCTGTCAACCACATATTATTTCCCTCTACACCACCCACCAAGTGCTCCACTCAATCAGGGGAAATTCAGGCACAACTGCCAACCTTCAGGCCACAATAGAATTGTCTACCTCACTCCTTTTAATTCCTCAACTTTGAAGATACATCACAATTTCATTGGCCCAATGATTTTTTTCAAAATTTACTAATTTATTTGTTTTCAGTTCTTAACAATCACTTCCATGAGTTTTAAATTTTCTCCCCATCCCTTTCCCCCTCCTTCCCCAAGATAACATGCCATCTTATATGGATTGTACACATACATTCCTATTGAACACATTTTCACAGTCACATTGCACAGAATAATTAAAATGAACGGGAGAAACCATGAGAAAAGCAAAACAAAACATAACATAACAAAAAAGAAAATATTCTGCTTCATTCTGCATTCTGACTCCATAGTTCTCTCTCTGCATGAGGATGGCATTTTGCATTATGATTTCTTTGGAAATGTTTTAGGTTGTTTCATTGCTGTGAAGGGCTAAGTCTAAGAAAATGGCCATCATATACTGTGGCTGTTACTGTGTATAATGTTCTCCTGGCTCTGCTCACTTCGCTCAACATCACTTCAAATAGATCTTTCCAGGTTTTTTGAAGTCCACCTGTTTATCATTTCTTCTAGCACAATAGTATTCCATTACATTCATATACCATAACTTGTTCAGCCATTCCCCAATTACAGACATCCCCTCGATTTCCAGTTCTTGGCCATCACAAAAAGAGCTGCTATAAATATATTTTTACATATGGGTCCCTTCCCCATTTTTATGATCTAGGATACAGCACTAGAAGTGTTATTGCTGGATCAAAAGGTATGAACATTTTTATAGCCCTTTGGGGGGAGTGTCCAATAATTTTTATGTTTTGATTAGATCTTGGTTCAACCTCCAGCTGATAAAGACACCTTTTTGTTATAGCACTTCTTGTGTACTTCATCTCTAATTAAAAAATCTATTGTATGAAACTTCAATTTGATTATTAGAAATTAATAATAAACCTGCTGCCTTTGACCAAGGAGCAACATCTTGTCACCACCATCAACCACCCCCAAATTCCCATTTCAAAAACCTAAAACCTCATTTTTCTATGCAATCCCTTCTGTGGGAAAAAGGCAAAATTATTTCATGCTAACGTTACACCTTATTTCCTGGAAGGGTAACTTTTTTATAATTGTGATCGTAGTATATTTACTAATAGTGATTTGAATTTAGAAAACAAAGATGTGAGTTTCAATTCAATTCAGTAAACAAGTATTAAGCACCTACTATATTCCAGGCATAGTGCTAAAAACACTGTTTGAGTCCTGTTCTGACAATGAAGAGGAGTCAATCTTCTTCATTGTATTATCTTGGCCAAGTCATTTAATAGTTCTGGGTCTGTTTTCTCAGTGTTAAAATGATGGTGTTCCACTAGATTAAGATTCCTTCTAGATATAACAAAAATTCTCAATATTCTCTATTCTCTCATTTATCTTCATTGGCCATCTCATAATTTTCACTCTTTTCTGGTTCATGGAAGAGGAGTTAAAGAAACAGATTTAATTTTAACCTGGAGGCACTCTTCCTGGTTTTCACCTTACTTAGATGTGATGATACAGAGGGTAAGTTGCTATTAAGGAAACTTATTCGGGAGTGAGTGGCTTTCTAGCTATTGTACTCCAGCAGGCAGGAGCTGAGGGAGCAATTCCAATACATAACAATATAACATTACATAACAATCCCAATATGACATAACCACATACCTGGTTAATCCTACATGCACAGTAGAGGCTACTTTCTACAAAAGACCAATGCAAAGCTGGTTTAGCAGGAGCAGTATTGATGGTGTTACTAAAACACATCAGAGCCTTACAGTGTCAGAATTGTGAGTGGTCCCTCTTCACAAGTACTCTACCTGCATGTGTTTCCTGTATGCTCCACTACATGTGTTTCCTAGATACAGGCACTCCTCTCACTGGTGATATGTATATTTGTGAAACACTGTGTCTCAGATTAATGGGAAAAATTGTCCTAATACTACTTATTTTATTATGATATTTCATCAGTCAAGTACCTTTGCTTTGAAATAATTGGATCCCCTAATTGATAAAATCAAACACATTATTAGAGCTTATATGTTATACTTTGTAGTTTTTTTAAATGGAGACAGTCTTAGAGAGTACTTGTACTTTGGATTTTTTTTCAGGGTGCCCCATCTATGAAAAAGGGATACTCTTTCTACATACATTTATACTATAAGGAGAATTGTACTGGTTCTGGGATTCCTTCCAGCAGCAGATCTCAGATTTATGGTGGGGGTTGGGGGAATGGCATCTCAGTCATAATCTTTCTAAAGGTTGTTTTGACCATAATGTCCACCTAGCTCTCACTGATGGTGTGAAAAGTACCAGCAAAATTCAGCTATATAGCTGAGAAACGTGCTGAATTGTTTACCACCCTTACAGGTAATTAGAAGCCACATGTGAATGTTTCTAGGAACAAAGATCTATAAAAGCAATGACAGGAATGATGAGTGCATATTGTCCCAGAAACTACTACCAACATTTCAGTCTACTTTATGTGGAGTTCTGTGAATAATCTGCATGAGAACACAATGCTGAAGTACTTATCCAAGGCCATATAAGTAAAACCACATTGAATTGAGGTTTCTGCCAGAAAGAGGAAGAGACACCATTATTTAAACCAAAGCAACATGAGGAAAGTTACAAGGGGAGGAGACAGTGATGGATACTTAGTCTCTATTTTATTTGTTTCATGCTAGCATTACACTTTATTTCCTTTTTTTTTTGGAATTGGTATCATAGTATATTTGCTAATAGTGATTTGAATCTAGAAAACAAAGATGCGAATTTCAATTCAATTAAACAAGTACTAAGCACCTATTGTGTTCCAGGCTTAGTGCTAAACACTAAGTTTGAATCCTAGTTTTGACCCTTCTTCACTGTTATCTTGGCCAAGTCATTTAATAGTTCTGAGTCCATTTTCTCAGTGTTAAAATAATGGCCTTCCACTAGAATGATTCCTTCTAAATCTAAATACAATTCTCTATATTCTCTATTCTCCGTTTTATCTTCATTGGCCATTTCATCATTTTCACTGTTTTCTGGCACAGTAGATATAGTGCCAGATCTGGAATAAGGAGCACTCACTTTCAAATCCCTCCTCAGATGCTTTACTAGCAGTGTGGTCCTGGTCAAGTAACTTAACTTATTTCAGTATCAGCTTCTTTATCTGTAAAATGGGGTGAAGAATAGCATCTACCTCTCAGGGTTATTGTAAGGAAAAAATGAGATTATTGAAAAGCTTTCAGCAAACCTTAAAGTGCTAGATAAATGCTACCTATTAACATGGTTATTGTTGGCATTGTTATTTTTTGACTTGTTCTGCTCATAAATACATGTAAGTATTTCTTATACTATACAAGTCCTGTTTGCCTTGCCCATCTTTTCATTTTCTTTATATTCCCTACATATCCTAATACCACTGATTTATTTTTACTGATTGATCTTTTCTGGACCAGTAGTTTTACCTGTAACACCATTGAAGTTCAGTTCGGTTATTTTTCAGTTATGTCTGTTTCTTCATGATTCCCTTGTGAGTTTTCTTGGCAAATATTTCTTGGCCATTTTCTTCTCCAACTCATTTTTATGGAAGAGGAAACTGAGGCAATCAGGGTTAAGTGATTTGGCCAGGGTCACACAGCAAGTAAGTGTCTGAGGCTGGATCTGAACTCATAATCTTTATTATGCTCTGGTGAGGAATTGTAATCTTCCTGACTTCAGGCCAGGCATTGACTGACCTACTTTTAGGGAATTCTAGTAATTGGCTCTCCTTTGTCTTTTTCTATCCTCAAGATCACATCTTCATGGAGAAGGGAAATCTTTACAAGTTTTACTCAAATTTGAGTTCCCATAGTCAGATCAGTTGTCTATTACTATGCTCCCTGATAAATTCTTTAGCACAACCTGAAAAATGTTTCCAAGGAAATTTTAGAAATACCAAGAGCTTATGTAAGCAAAAGAACTCAATAAAAAGACCTTTGGATACAGGGGAAAAAATGACATGAGGTCAGAAAAATAAAACTTTATTTGATTGGAAAGAGAGGAAATTGTTTCTTAAAGTTTTTAAACTCCAGAGGCTCATTCAACAACTTCATTAGAAAACAACATGACATATGACAATACATTACAGGTACTTAAGATTACTCCATTTCTCAAAAAAAGTAGTATTTATGGGTCATGCAGAACTTTTTTTTCTTTCATCCATTCTCCTGGTCATTCAAATCTTCTAGTTACATCATTAATACTTTTGAAAAAAGGGAGGCAGTAAGAGAATTCTCTCTCTCTCTCTCTCTCTCTCTCTCTCTCTCTCTCTCTCTATATATATATATATATATATATATATATATAAAATATACATATGCATATGTATATATATATAATATGTGTGTGCCTATCTATCTATTCTTCATATATCTATGTCTTTGTAGATAGATAAAGGCATAGAAATATGGAGATCAGGTCATTTTGCTATTTCTAACTAATTCTAGTAAATATATATGTATATATACATATATATATATATATATATATATATATATATATATAGAGAGAGAGAGAGAGAGAGAGAGAGAGAGAGAGAGAGAGAGAGAGAGAGAGAGAGGGAGGGAGGGAGAGACAGAGAGGTGGGGAAGGAGCGGGGAGGAGATGGAATGAAAGTCTATCTTGAAACTGACAAGGTTCATTTCTAGTTAGCAGTGCTATTCGCTGACACCACAAACAGTGAAAAGTTGGACATATTTGAATTTTCTAACACCCTTATGAAGCATGTCAAGTTTATTTATTCACATTTTCAGAGACAATGAAACTAAGAGAGATTAAGGAAGGAGCTCATACAAGGTCACTCAGGGAAATCAAAAGCTGAATCAGCATTAGAACTATGAGTTCCTAACTCTCACTTTCATTCTCCATTTCTGAAACCATAATAGCTCCCCAAAGGAAAACAATTAGGGAAAGGAGGCTTTAGTGATTGAAAACTTCTTTCAAAATCAAAGTTCTTTTGATGTAATAAACTTGATTTTTTTGTCTTCCATGCTGACGTTCAGAATGCTTTTTCATTGTTCATGTTTACAGCCTGCTGGCTGCTGAAGCAGCAGTAGGGAAGAAATCTTTTTGAAGTGATGGGTCATGTGTATCTTGGCAGAATTTTTAAAATGCAATGCCAAAAGACTCCTAAAAGATTAAACTGTTAACCACAAGTACGTGGTTTCAGTTGGGAAGATTTATTTGTCGCTGACCATATTAGCCGTTGTAGTGAACATTGGCTCTGGGAAAGTCAAATGTTGGGTCAAATCCAAGATGCTGTATTTGGAGAGCTAGTTTGCATTTGTAGGTTGAACATTTTTACTTCAGAAGACTTTTACACAACACCAAACAAATGGTTAATGATGAACTTACAAGATGTTCTGCCTGCTCCTGGTCTTTAATCTTCTTTCCTGGCACGCTTGATGCACAGATGTGTCCACTCTTAGAGTTTTGTCCATCTCTCTGCCTGTCTTCATTCACAGACAAGGAGGTAGAATATGTGCCACTGTCTCTGGGAAGCATGAATGCTTCTGAGCTTGACAGTTCCTCAAGATATACTTGAGCTAAAAACTATAGGTATTCCATTGCTCTTGGTAAGCAATAAGCACAAGGATGGAAAAAAAATCAATTACTGGGACCATGTGTGCCATACCAGGTAAGCCAAAGCCATGTAAAGAGAGTGTACATGTATATGTACATCACAAGACTTATAGATCCTGAAGAAGCTGGAAGCATGGATATTTCTTGGTACAGTAGAAATTTTGCTGGCTTTGAAGTCAGATGAGACTCCAACTTTGCCTTTTTACTTTGCCATTTACTACTTGTTTGGCCTTAAGTTAGTCACTTAACCTCTCTGTGCCTCAGTTTATTCATCTAGAAAATTAAGTTCAACTGATTATTTAGAGTTCCTTCCAACTATAAATCTTTGATCCTAGGATCATGATGGGCCAAAAATATGACTGAGTATGCTTTTGAAGGCAGAGAATGGAAGCAATTCTTTAAGAAGTTTCTCTCAGTAACAGTCCGAAGTCATTCAGGAAGTAGTTTCTTTTACATCGGCTACTCTGCCTAGTTTGAACTCCACTGAACAAGATGTTGCTCCCAGATTAAGCTCATCCATTCACCTCCATTCTAAACTCACCACTATGCTGCTTATTCAAGCTTTGGTTGACATACCTCCTACAGTCTCCTCTCCCCTCTGTTTGAAGGGCGGGAGAGTGGAGTGCCAAACTCCTCCCAATGCCTTCCTTTACAGAAGGCAGAAACTGGACTCAGCTCACTCTGCTTTGCATCTGCTGCTCTGTCTGGTTTCAGCTCCATGGGACAAGATGCCTGCCTGCCAGGTGCCTCTTCATAGTATTCCCCCTGATTTCTTGCATCCCTTTATGTGTCTGTTCTTTCAGATTGCAAGCTCCTTGAGGGCAAGGATTATCATTTTATGAATCAGCCTCTTACCACTTCACTCCCAGCACTTAGCACAGTCCATAGTACTAAAGTACATAATACATAGTACATACACAGTATATAACACTGATACATAGGACTCACTTAATAAATGTTTATTGCATTTGGATTTTGGTTATTTATTTAGGATACTTTCCTCTTGCTTGTTTTCACAATGATCAGCAGAGCACCATAGTAGTTGGTGCCACCATTAATATCCTTAAGTTTCTGATTCTATTGCAAACAATTTCAGGTTTGGGACTACCAAATCAACATCCACTATGGCAGACTCCCTGTTTGTGGGTTTAATTTCTAAAATAAGCAAACTCTGAAATTAGGTCATCACTCAAATCTCTATACATGTACAAGAGGCTGTTTTGGATATATATTTCCAGGGGCAATCTTGTTAAAAGCCAGAAAGGAGACTATTCTTTATAAATTTCTATTAGGAAAAATCTCAGCTCAGAATATATTTAAATTCTTTCTTTCCACTGGCTTTACTATGTCCTCCTCAACAGTCTGTAAAGATTGTTACAGATTCCTCATTAGAGCATAAGAAAGTGCTAGATTTGGATTATGAAGACCTGGATTTGAATATAATCTTTGAAATGTGTAACTGGGGAAATCATTGAAATATCCTGAGCTCCATTATCATCCTACATAAAATGAAGGATTTGGATTAGATGACTCCTAAGGTACCTATCTCAAGTACCTATGAATTTATGATCCTGTGATCTCTCTATGACACAGAAAACCATGCTAAAATAAATTTTAAAGAACTTGAATATTTAAAACATCATTCTACTTTGCATTCACATCCATTTGAATTGTCTTAGGAAGATTCTGAAGATTACCTGGCAAGATAAGGTTTTAGACTCCAAGGTCCTTTTTCTAGCTGAACTGCCAGTCACTCAAATCCTACTGTAGAGATCTCAATTCTGATGTGCTGGTCACATTGTCCAAATGCCAAAAGTATACTATCCTAAAAAACTATATGACAGAGAAATCACACAAGCCAAGCATTCACATGATGATCAGAAGAAGGTGCTGTGCTCTATAAACAAATCAGAATTAAATTCACTCAAAAAAACCATGAGATTCCAAATATTCATAGGTACTATTTGTGCCCAAACTGTCTGTGGTAGAGTCTTCTAAGCTCATATTGGTCTGATCAGTCACAGTCACCAAAGTGGTTTTCCCAAAGGTCTATGTCACCCCTCTACTCAACAAATTTCAGTGACTCCTCCTCAACTATAGGATCAAATACAAAATATTCTGATATTTTAAAAAGCCTTTCATAATCTACTTTGCCCCCTGTCTTTCCTGTCTTCTTACAACTTATACGCCACTTCCTCATACACATATTTTTGATCCAATGACCCTGACCCTCTTCTCTTTCTTTAGCAGGACAACTCATTTTTTTAACTCTAGGCATTTTTCATTAGCTATTCCTCATGTATAGAATGTTCTCTCACCTCATTTCTGATTCTTTGCTTCCTAGGCTTTATTTGAGTCGCAGATAAAATCCCAACTTTTACATTCTGTTGCAAGCTAAATTATTTCAAATTTATCCTGTATGAAGCTTGTTTGTATATAATTGTTCGCATACTATCTGCCCCATTAGACTGTGAATTCTTCAAGTACAGGTATTGGAATGTCTTTTGCCTTTCTTTATATTCCCAGTGTATAACACAATGACCAGCACTTAGAAATTGCTTAATAAATGTTTATTGACTGACCCTCCTATATAAATAATTATAATGTAAATGTAGAACATGCTCTTGAGTTAGTCTCTCAACTCTCACTTCCTCTGACAAGTAAGATATCCTGAACTTGCTTATTTCTGTAGGTATTGATAGCTTATTTTCTAATCCTATAGATCATGAATCCCTTATGGTATGCTTTCTCCCTGATTATAAATTGCAATCAACTAACCATCCAGATTTAATTAGTTTTTAGAAGTGAGAATTATTAATGTGGTAAATAAGATCAGTTGGTACAAACATTTTCTGTAAAATGTTCTCTGACCAGTACATCTATTAAAGTGATAACTTCATATTTGTAGTTAACACGCATGTCTGAATTCCAATATGGAGAACCCTCTAGAGTGGGTGGGGGAGGACTTCAGAGTGCCAAAGGAGGGGTGCACTGAACTGAGTCAGAAATGGCACAGGTCAAAGCTTCTGTACCAGCCAGAAATGGTTTTATATCCATAAATGATTGCTGAATTTCCAGTCTGGGTGAAATAGGGAGATCTGGTCTAAAAAAATACAATAAAAGATATGCAAGGTAATTTTGTAGGGGAGGGCACTAGAAGTTGGGGACATATGTATGTATATATATATCTCTCTATCCATCCATCTATCCATCCAGATACACATACTTACATACATTTTATCTCCCCAACAGAATATAAGCTCTTTGAGGGCAGGGACTTTAGTTTTTCTTTTCTTGGCACCCACCCAGCACACCCTACAATAATCATTTAATGAATACTTATTGATTGGTTTATTCTACTCAATTCAACTGACATTTATTAAAGCTAATATAAGAGGAATATAAATTTATATAACACCTACTACGTGTCAGGCAGTGTGCTAAGCACTCTTTCACATATATTATCTCTTGTGGTAGGTGCAAATATTATCCCCATTTTATAATTGAGGCAATTGAGGCAAACAGAATTAAGTGACTTGCCTAGGGTCATACAACTAGGAATTATGTGAGGCTAGATTTGAACTCAGTTCTTGCTGACTCCAGGCCAAGTCTTCCTGAATCCATAGCACCACTCGTTGTTTCTTCCTTATGCAAAGCACTGTTCTAGAAATTATATACAATATACAATTGTATATACAATTATATACAAACATATGCGATGGCAAGAAAAATAGGATCCTTTACTGCTTTTGTTTTAATGTAATCAAGTGCCTCTGATTGAATCTTGCTTTTATCAACCAAGAGTTCCTTTAGCTAGAAGAAGTATATGTATTTGTATTGTTAATTATTTTAATGGGATTAAAGATCTTCCCTACCCATTAATGGGCTTACCCATTAAGGAGAGTTTGATTGGGGAAGATTTGTGGAAAGGCCCAAGCCTTTTGTTAATGAGGCACTGGTTCTCAGAGGTTGTGAGGTGCTCTGGCTCTAAACAAGGTATAAATACTCTGAGTTGAGGTTGTACTTTGGGGCTTACTGGAAGTGTTTGAGTGACAGACGAGAACTCTGGGAAGTTTCTTTAAGGAGCCCTCAGCTCTAAAAACCCAGATGTCTGTGCTTCCTTCTCTGGTAACTATGGTCAGAGAGTTGAACTTATCTGTTGAATTGTGGTCAGGCAGAGGAAGTCATGTCTGTTGAATTTTTGATTTCTCTGTACTTTCATTGAAGTTCATTGTACTGACTCCCCTGAACTAGGTGAATGATATATGTGCTTGGTTAAAGGAGTGATACATGTGCTTGATTCAAGTGATTGTTAACATCTTAAAAGTTGTCTTTCCTTTTATGAATGCAGATCTAGGAACCTGTGATAGAAGCCCTCTCTGTGTATATTGGGATGCTTACTGTTACAGCATAAAAGAAGAATCCCCAAGAGACATACATTTTGCTAGATAGACATTAACTGAAACAAGACAGATTTAGATCACATATAATAAAAAGCTCCCAAAGTAAAGCTTTATTGAATACTTGGTCTGGTAAAGAGTGAAAACATGGCTTTCTTTCCCAATGATACCTTAAATAAATTTAAGGCAATATTTGTTGGCATAGTTTATTTCTCCTTGGATTCAGGGAGGATTAGAGTGGAAAAAGCAATGATTTTAGAACAGGAGGATTTGAATTTTGATCCTATTTCTGATATGTTCTACCTGTCTGACTTTGAGGAAGTTATCTCATCTATCTGTGTCTCAGTTTACTTAACTATAACATTAGGATGTTGGACTGATGGCCTATAACTTCCTTCCCACTTCTAATCTATGATCTTATCTCTTGATGGTGTGCCACATGCTATGAGTACTTCTTAACTTTTCATTTTTATTTCTGCAGTACATATGCAAATCTGCTAATGTTATTGATACTTATATCAATTCTCAAGCAGAAGGCCACAGGTCTTGATCCAAAAAGAAGGATTAGGCAATTAAAATCCTTCTTTTTCTCCACCTTGGCAAGGAAAGCAGTTCAATCCAAATCACAACTGTTAGTAACATTTCAATTGTGCAACATATTTTTCCTTGCAGATACTTATAAGGATAGACTTAGGGTGGCACTATTTGATAAAGGCCAGTCAATAGCCTACATGTCAAAGTTACTAACACCAAATGAGAAATACTAACTTTTGCCAAGAAGGAAATGGAACCATAAGTAGCTCTATAAGTCATATTATCCACAAGGGAATGCTCTAAGGAAAAGCAGTTCAAACTGCAAACATATGCTGGACAAGACCCAGGCTCATGGCAGAGACCCCTACCTTCACAGACTTAAATGTAGGGATAGCACTCCTGACAGCTTTAGGTCATTTGCCCAGCTTCTAGTAAGCCAACATTTTCACTAAATAATAGCTTCTGTAAATGAATAACTGAAACTCGAGACCTGCAAAACCCTGCCAGTTACATGCTAGTCTGACATGTAAGCAATGCCCAAAATATTGATAGATAACCACAAATCTGGGAAACTACTCTGAGGCTGAATGATGGTATTTCTCAATTCATGGAGTAGAAGAATGACTATTTTAAAAATAAAAACAAGAATTATTTTTAAAAGAGGCAAATTCTGCAATCAGCAGAAATCATAATTGAATAAGTCTTCTGATCTCCTTAAACTTAAGATAAAACCAAACTCCCAACAACTAGACTTTTATATTATTGCCTCTATTATTATATATGTTACTGGATTTTTGGAAGTTTAGGGAGCAGAAAAAATGATCCACAACTATGTCTTCCCATGTCAATGGGTACATGTTTACACCATACTTTTCTCTCTATTATGAAGCATAGGATCAAATCAGAGATATGCTTTTTGGTAAGTTTCAGCCTTTGTGGTAGTAATTATCCACCTCCTATAAAGATATGGGTTTCATAGGAAGGCAGATCTTTCTGAAAGACCCCTATTTTTCTCAGGATTAAAAGTGTCGGAGTCAACAGCAAGGTTGAAGCATTTGTCTCTACTCTATATTTCTACTTTAAATATCTCCATATTTTTCAGGAGAGCTAACCTACCCATTGAGTGCATCTAGAGAAATTGTTGTTCTGATCTGAATTATTTTGTTCTGTCCTTCAAATCCAAAGACCTTTCTCCTTGAAAGAGAAAACAGGAATACACCAATATGATTCCAGTAACTGTACATTATTCGTGTCATTTGTTCATGTCTGCAGAAAGAGCATCTTTTTCTGCTATATCATCAAATGATAAAGTAATGTAGATTGTATGGACTGTTGTATTGTAAATTGTATGGTATTGTATTATAAATTGTATTGTTGCAATGGTCAATAGAAATTTGCTTTCCCTTCTGATTGGCTGTTTGATAACACTCAGAGTTCACAGAATGTAGAATCATAGATTTAGGACTGGAAAGGGCCTTAGAGGTAATCTAGTCCTACCTCTTCATTTTGTAGGTGAGGAAACTAAGGACCAGAGAAGTTAAGTGATTTACTCAAGGCCACACAATAAGCAGAAAAGATAGTATTTGAATCCAAGTCGTCTGGTTCAAGGTCCATTACTCTTCAATGTACCATGAATGAAATGTAATATATATATATGGTATTGTTTTATTGCTTCAGATCACCCATTGTTCATTAATTCTCTCAAAAATAGCTTGAGTTATAAGTCAAATAAAACAGTCAGCAGGTATTTATTAAGCATCTACTATGGTGCAAGACACTGTACTAAGTACTTGGTACAAGTATAAATTTAGGCCTCACCTTTTCTAATCCCATCCTATACTGGGATTAAATCCAAATATATGGTATGAGATTATACTTTATTAGGTTTTTATAGAACCTAGTGACTATGAACCTTTACTAACTATTAATAGGCATTTTTATTGATTGGTATGTATCCTCTGCTGGGCATTCAATATGCTTCACAATGGCCTGGTCTCATGCTACCTTGCCAGTTTTATTATGCTTTATTCCTCTTTACTTATTCTACACTTTAGCCAAATTGACGTTTGACTCTTCATAACTCATGACTCTTCATTTCCTATCTTTATGCCTTTGTATTGGCTGTATCCCATTTCTAGAATTTTCTCTGTCCTTCATGCTCTCTTGAAATTGTTGATTTCTTTCAAGATTCAAGTCAAATACCATTTTATATGATACATAATAAATTTCCTAGTGTCCAGCAGTTGCTATGGACTTCTTCTCCCAAGGTTATCTTCTATCTCTTTGGATGTGCTTTATGTAGGCTTGACTGTAAGAATGTTTTATCTTCTATTGGGACGTAAGACCCGTGAGTGCAGGAACCTTGTTGCTTTAATATGTATGTCTTGAGTGCCTAGTGGAGTCCTCAACATATATTAGACACTTAACAAATGCTTGTTGATTGAATATGTCTAATACCATGAATTCTGTTTTGTAGGTGATCTTTCACCCTTCCTTTCTGAAATCATGGTGTTTCCCTTTCTTCCCCAAATTTCCTAGGGCAGTATGGCCTTTAAACCCACATGTAATCTTTTATCATCACCTCTTCCTTATTGGTCTGCTGAGTTCAGCTCATTCTGCTTCCTCTTAAGGATGCTATTTTTCACCTAGATATGCCTCTCTGCACAACTCCCTGTGCAGCATGTAGGTGAGCTCTTTGGATGGCTAGTGATTGTCTCCAATCCAGTCTGGACCCTGAGCTTATATAATTCATTAAGGAGAAGGTGGCAATGTCATCAACAAGGATATCTTATCCTGTACATCATCGAATATGAATATCTATTCAAAATAAGAAATATCTCCATATCTAGAAGCTTTAAATAGGTAACAGATACAGTTAAGTAGTAAATATAATATATATGTATATATAATATGCACATTATAATATATGTTATATTATTTGTATATATAGCATTGTATATGTGTATACATGTTATAATATATTAAATGTATATAAAATGTAATATATATAATAAAAGGAAAATGCTAATTTAATATGCAAATATATTCTAATGAGCTCCATTTTATCTATACAGTCTTTCAAATAATTTCAAATGTTTTTAGACAAGCAGTATTTCCTTTTGGCCAAAATACATACCTCAACCCTGTTAGCTACTATTAGTAACTTATTCCCTACCACATTTTCTCCTATTGCTCTTCCTATAACTATAATTACTATATGATAGCATTAGGAAGGGCTGATCCATGTTTTAACCTCCTGTACCTTCTTACAACTTCACTCAAATGGCCCTTATTGACATATTTGTTCCCTCAGTAGGCATTTCTACATTTTTTCCTTTTCCTCTTGTCCCCCTTTCTTCCTTTTTTCTTTCTTTGTCCTCATTCAATTTTAAGGGTCAGTATAATAAATTGTTGAGGCACAAATTCTAATGATGTTTTAGGTCTCGAGTTTCCACCCTCTGCATAAATTTCACAGTTGGTTCTGGCCTCCCAGTTTGGTCCTCCCTTTCTGGCTACATCCAAGTCCTTCCTGGCTCTCTCAGACCTATGACAGCTGGAAGTCTCACCCTCTCTATTTCTAGTGAACCCCAAAAGTAACCCTACCAACTCTGATGTGATTCAACATTCTTGGGGTTCACTTTATTTTTCATCCCTTGTGATATCCAAAATCTGGTCTCTTTAGAGGAAGAGGCAAGTACATCTTTAGCAGATACACTCAGAGTTCTTCCACTAAGTGACCAGCCAAACAAAAGGCATGGAAGAAAGTGTTAAATTTATTTTAGGGCCATTGTCTGATTTTCATTAGATCAGCTCTGGATTCTTTTATACTTTGGACATTTGGACCAGTGAGTACTTTCATGATCATATTAGCAGGAGTTAATTCAGTGGAGAGCAAAGAGACAAGAAGGGCACATGGGAAAGAGGCATTTAGGGAGTTGCCTTACAATTAAAGTTCAGAGAGGGGATAGCTGGAGGGTTGCGGATTCCAGGAATCACTATGCAGGAGTGTCAAAGGATGTCATTGTAGGAGGGATTTTTTTTTCAAGGGGTTGAGGAAAGTATTTTAGGAGGATATTTTTTTTTCAAGTGGAAAATTTCTGTTTCTAGAAGGGGACTATTTTCTGAAATAAAGGGGAATCACTGGAGTAAGAGATGCTTTTTCTGAATGACAAAGCTATTCTTTGAGGAAGAGAATTCTGAGGAATAAGGGAGTATCCAAAGGATGGGAAATTATCCTGGCACAGGAAACTTAAGTGGAAGGGAACTTCCAGAGAGATGACTCTATGGATGACTTGCTTGACTATACAAGGAATGCCATTTAGATGTAATTTATCAAGTCTTATTACAAGGTATTCTTTGGGCCTTTCTGAGACAAAATACAATGGAGCACGACTTTATCTCTGACAGAGGTCCTAAAGGAAGAGTTATAAGAAAGGATTGTCAATGATTTTTATCAGGCCAGGAATGTATTCTGAATATTCCACAATTTCCCTTTGAATATATATATATATATATATATATATATATATATATATATAATCATTATCTATCTAATGCTTTTACAAAGCCACATATGTGTTAAATATATATATACCTCTTGTTTTATCTAATATCTCTCTTGCCTATGGTTCCAAGAAGCTGAAGCATGTTCAATGGCCACATCCTGGTAAAATAATCTCAGCAAATAATCCAAACAAAGTTAAAGGTAAATAATAGGGAGTCAAACCCATTGATGAATTAGGGGAATATTTATCCCAAGACTTTCTCCGGTAGAATGGGCTGGTGAGAACAATTTATTGGTAACTGAAGCAAGGATGGTAGAGTGCCTAGAGTTTGGTCAAACACTGAAAATGCCAAGGTCATCTGCTATTTCCTGGGCTGTCACCAGTCGTCTTGACTATTGTCCTGCCATTGAACTTTGATGACTCTGGAAGAGGGAGTTGGGCTAAAGACTTTGTGCAACACTGACTCACTTAAATCCAGTTCATGCTCCAGCTAAATAAATAAAATGCTAAATAATGCGTTTATTACATATTGCCCGTGGTTTCCTATCATCTCTAGAATTCCTTTTTTTGACTTTTAAAGCTCTTCAGAACCTGATTCCAACCTACCTTTCAAATCTTAGCATGTAATATTTACCTTCACACACTTTATGGTACAGCTAAATTGACCTTACTGTGCCCTTCACATATAACACTCTAACTCCTATCTACATATCTTTGTATGGGCAGGCTGGCATTCATACCTTACCACAGGTTTCCTCAGCTTCTTTCTATCATCTGAACCCATCACCTTGCTTATGTTAATGACTCTGAGATCCTTTCTTAGATTGCAGCCAAGAGTTGAGAGTAAATACATTTTTAAGCATAGGCTGAATCAATCTTTCCCTTGTGCTACTTGTCCATGGTGGATCATCCATCATGTTTCCTGCTGGGGGTGGAGGGAAGAGGATCTGTTTTTTGGCTTATTTATTCTATGTATTTCCATTCCTGGATGAGTTTAGCAACACCCAAAGACTTAAAAATTCCCTTGAACATTGCCTTTTCAAACTATGAAATCCTATGAGCAACATGCCCCCATAAAGGAAAGCATTCCCTCCACTGTAGCTATTAAGCTAGAATGCAGCAGTTGTCAAACAATGTGTGACTGCAAGCAAGCATTTAATAAATGCTTGTTGATTAAATGCATGAATGACTTTTATATATAGACCAGTATAAAACATCTTTATCAATCTTACAGTAATTTTTTAAAAATACAAATGAAAGAATACTACTGCTTCTCCTTTATCCATATGAATACTAAATTCTTTAAAGAAATTCTAGGAGGGAGAGGAGGGGTTTGGAGCCAAGATGGTGGAGTGAAAGCAGGGACTCACCTGAGCTCTATCACAAATTCCTTCAGATACCTCTAAAAAGTGAATCTAAACAAATCTGAGAATGGCAAAATCCACTAGGAGACAGAGTGTGGCAGATTTCCAGTCCAAGATAATTCAGAAGGCTGATGGGAAGAGATCTGTTGCAGTGGGTTTGGAGAGCACAGAGCACAGAACACCTGACCATAGTGGAGCGGGAGCTGGCCCAGGTAGACTGAATCACCAGTGCAGTGATAGTTCCCAAACCTCTCAGCAAAGGTTGGTATTCTTCCAGAGCTGGGTGAGAGGATCCATAGCAGCTTCAGCAATAACCCTTGGGTCTATTAGATCACACTCTAAATGTTTGAAAGTCACCTTCTTGAACTTCTGGGAGCCCAAAATGGTGGAGTAAACAAAAAGTGCTCTCATTCTCCCTTATTGACCTTGAAACACTCAGAGAACATTACCCCAGGAAAAATCCTGGAATAGTAGAGCCACCAAAAGGGGCATAGAAGTCTTCTAGCTCAGAAGTTGAGAGAGATTGAAGGGAAAGATCTCTCTTGCTGTGGCTGAAGGGGACCAGAGAAGGCCCAGAAGTGTCCAGCAAACCCCATCTCAGTGGACCAGCAGGACATCCTGAATCCTAGGGGACACAGCCAGCAAGCACCAATACCAGGGCCTCAAGTATGCCTTCCCACAACCAGGGGAATTGGCAGAAATACATGTAGAGCATTGTCCATCACCAGTAAATGTGCTCTAGCACAGCCCTAGGGGAGGAGGAGACATCCTGCAGCTAGACAACCCATACCCTATACCTCAGGTTGTGAGCCAATAATCAGGCCCATAGCCACAAGCACAAGAAGCGTGGAACAGAACCCCCCATGCCCCAGAAGCAGAGATCTGTTTTAAAAGCCAGGAAAATGGTAATCACAATGAATAAAATGCAAACAAAAAAATGAGCAAGAATAGCAAAGACCATAGGATCTTACTATGGGGAAAAGTAAGAGCAAAAACATGTCAGAAGAGAACAGCATTGACACTATACCCACATCTGAAACCTCAAAAAGTAATAAGAACTGTTTTCAAGCCCAAAAAGCATTCTTAGAAGGGCTCAAGGAGGAGTTTAATAGCCAAGGGAGAGAGGCAGAAGAAAAATTGACAAATTCTTTTAAAAATAAAATGGACAAAATGGAAAAAAAAACCACTGAAGAAAACAATCTTTTAAAAGTAAAATTTGTCAAATAGACAAAGAAGTACAAAACCTAACTGGAGAAAATAACTCTTTGAAAAGTAAAATTTGCCAAATCATAAGGAGATACAAGAGCTAACTGAAGAAAACAATTCATTAAAAAATAGAATTGGAGAAGTAAAATGACTCTATGAGGCATCAAGAATCAGTCAAACAAAATCTAAAGAATGAAAAGATAGAAGAAAATGTGAAATATCTCACTGGAAAACTAACTGACCTGGAAAATAGATCTAGGAGAGATAATCTAAGAATTATTGGTCTCCTGGAAAGCCATGATGAAAAAAAGAGCCTGTACAATATTTCCCAAGAAATGATCAAGGAAAATTGTCATAATGTCCTAGAACCAGAGAATAAAATAAGCATTGTAAGAATCTACTGATCACCTCCTCAAGGAGATCCCAAATTGAAAACCCCAAGAAATATTGTGGCTGAATTCCAGAATGATCAGATCAAGAAGAAAATGTTGCAGGCAGCCAGAAAGAAGCAGTTCAAATATCACAGAACTACAGTCAGGATCACACAGGACCTTGCAACTTCTACATCAAAAGATCAGAGGGATTGGAATATGATACTTCATAATGCAAAGGAGTTTGCGCTGTAACCAAGGATCACCTATGCACCAAAATTGAGCATAATTTTTCAGGCAAGGAAATGAATATTCAATGAAATAAGGAAATCCCTGACCTTCCTGATGAAAAGGACAGAGCTCAACAGAAAATTTGATCTTCAAATATGAGACTCAAGAGAGGCATAAAAAGGTAAACAGGGAAGAAAAAACAAACTTGTTATTCAATAAGAGCACACTGTTGGGAATGGTATATTTATTACGACATTTAGAAGGGATATACATAGACATAAGGTATGGGTATAAATTAAGAGATGTGATGATAAACAACCTAATTAAGGCATGCAAAGGGATTGTAATAGGAGAAGAGGAAAGGAGGAGGTAGAAAAGGGTAAATTGTATCACAAGAAGAGGCACAAAAACATATTATAGAAGAGGGAAAAAAGGGAGGGAGATGAACTTTGTTTGAGCTTTCCTCTCATGGGATTTGGTTCAAGGTGGGAATGACATACTCTGTTAAGTATAGAAATATAACTTGCCCTACAGGCAGAAGGAGGGGAAAGGGGAAAGAACAGGGGAGGGTGGTTAGAAGGGAGGGAAGAAGTAGTAAGGGAAAAGGGAAAGAAAAGGATTGGGGACTGATAGAAGGGAGGGAAAATTGAGGGAGGTAGTGGTCAAAAGCAAACCTCTTTTGAGGAAGGTAAGGGAGAAATAAAAGCATCAATGGGGGACAGGGGATAGGATGGAGAGAAAGACACATAACTGTGTCTGTAAATGAGATGAACTCTCCAATAAGATGGAGGTAGATAGCAGAATGGATTAAAAACCATAATCTTACAATATGCTATCTACAAGAAAACATGCTTGAAACAGGGGGATACACATAGGGCAAAAGTAAAAGGCTAGAGTAGAATATGTTATACTTCAGTTGAAGTAAAAAAAGCAGGAGTAGTAATTCTAATTTCAGGCAAAGCAAAAGCAAAAATATATCTAATCAAAAGAGAGAAGGAAGGAAACTATATGCTGCTAAAATGCATCATATACAATGAAGTATATCATTGCTAAACATATATATGCATCAAGTGATATAGCATCCAAATCCTTAAAGGAAAAATTAAGGGAATTACAGGAAGAAATAGCAAAACTATACTTGTGGGGGACCTCAACTTCCCTCTCTCTGAACATGATAAATCTAACCTCAAAATAATGAAGATGTTAAGGAGGTGAATAGAATTTTAGAAAAGGTAGATATGACAGACCTCTGGAGGAAATTGAATGGGCATAGTAATGGTGCATACATAAAAATTGTCCATGTACTAGGGCATAAAAACCTCACAATTTGATCCAGAAAGTCAGAAATATTAAATGCATCTTTTTCAGATAATGATGCAATAAAAATTATATGTAATAAATGGCCATGGAAAGATAGACCATAATTAATTGGAAACTAAATAATCTAATCCTAAAGAATGAGTAGGTCAAACAATAAATCATAGAAACAATTGATAGCTTTATTCGAGAAAATAACAATAAGGAGACAACATACCAAAACTTATGGGACACAGTGAAAACAGTTCTTATGGGAAGTTTTATATCTGTGAATGCTTACATAAATAACATAGAGAAAGAGGAAATCAATAAATTGGGCATATAATTGAAGAAGCTAGAAAAATAACAAATTAAAAATCCCTAATTAAATACCAAATTAGAGATGTTAAAAACCAAGGGAGAGATTAATAAAAGTGAAATTAAGGAAACTATTGAAGTAATAAATAAAATTAAGTGCTGGTTTTATGAAAGATAAAACAATAGAACTTGATAAACGATTGGTTAACTTGATTTAAAAATGAAGGAAATCAAATTACCAGTAGCAAAAATAAAAAGAGTGAATTTGCCACCAATGAAATGTAAATTAAAACAATGATTAGGAATTATTTTGCCTAATCGTATGCCCATAAATTTGACAATCTTAGTGAGATGGATGAATATTTACAAAAATATAAATTATCCAGAAGAGGAAATAAAATACGTAAACAATCTCATCTCAGAAAAAGAATTTGAAAAAGCCATCAAGGAACTCCCTAAGAAGAAATTTTCAGGGCCACATGGATTTACAAGCAAATTCTATCAAGCATGTAAAGAACAATTAATTCTATTGGGAAGATAGGTGAAGAAGGAGTCCTACCAAATTATTTTTATGATACAAATATGATGCTGATATCTACCCTGGGAACAGCCAAAACAGAGAAAGAAAATTATAGACCAATTTCCCTAATGAATATTGATGCAATATTAATTTAAATAAGATATTAGCAAAAGAGATTATAGCATATTACCATGAAAATAATACATTTTGATCAGGTAGGATTTATATCAGCAATGCAGAGCTGGTTCAATATTAGGAAAACTATCAACATAATTGATCATATCAACAGCAAAACTAACAGAAACTATATTATTACCTTAATAGGTGCAGAAAAAGCTTTTGATAAAATAGAATATCCCCTATTGAATACACTGGAGAGTTTAGGAATAAATGAAGCTTTCCTTGAAATAGCAAATAGCATCTACCTAAAATCATCAGATAGTATTATACATAATAGGGATCAGCTAGATGCATTTACAATAAGATTTGGGATGAAATAAGCATGTCCATTATCACCATTGTTATTCAATATGGTGCTAGAAATGTTAGTTTTAGCAATAAGAGAAGCAAAAGAAATTGAAGGAGTTAGAATAGGCAAAGAAGAAACTAAATTATCACTCTTTGCAGATGATATGATGACATATTTAGAAAATCCTAGAGAATCAAGTAAAAAACTACTTGAAATAATAAACAACTTTAGCAAAGTTGCAGGATATAAAATAAACCCACATAAATCATCTGCTTTTCTTTATGTTACTAGCAAAGTTCAACAGCAAGAGATGGAAAGAGAAATTCCATTTAAAGTTACTGAAGACATTATAAAATATCCGAGAGTTTACCTGTTGAAAAAAACCCCATAAATCTTATGAACATAATTACAAAATACTTTTCACACAAATAAAGTCAGATCTAAATAATTGGAAAAACATCAGTTGCTTGTTGGTAGACTGAGCTAATATAATAAAAATGACACTTCTACTAATTTACTTATTCAGTGCTGTACCAATCAAACTACCAAAAATTTATTTTATAGAGCTAGAAAAAAATAATCTCAAAATTTATCTGGAAGAATAAAAGGTTCAGAATATCAAGGGAATTAATGAAATGAAATGCTAGGGAAGGTGGCCTAGCCATATTAGACCTTAAATTGTATTATAAAGCAGCTATCATCAAAACCACTTGGTGCTGGCTAAGAAATAGAGGGGTAGATCAATTGAATAAGTTAGGTACACAAGGCATAGTAGTCAATGATTATAGCAATCTGCTGTTTGATAAATTCAAGGACCTCAACTTCTGGAATAAGAACTCACTGTTTGACAAAATTGCTGGGAAAACTGGAAAATAGAGTGGCAGAAACTGGGCATAAACCAACATCTGGCGCCATATGCCAGAATAAGGTCCAAATGGTTACACAACCTAGGTATAAAGGCTGACACTATAAACAAATTAGGGGAGCAAATGATAGTTTATCTTTCGCATTTATGAAGAATGGAGGAACTTGTGACTAAACAAGAGATAGAGAACATTATGAAATGCAGATTACATTAAATTGAAAAAGTTTTGCACAAACAAAGCAAATACAACCAAAATTAGGAGGGAAGCAGGAAACTGGGAAAGAATTTTTACAACTAGTATCTCTGATAAAGGCCTCATTTCTAAAATATATAGAAAAATTAGTCAGATTTATAAGAATACAAGTTATTCCCCAATTGATAAATAGGAACAAGCAGGTTTCAGAGAAGAAATTAACACTATCTACAATCATATGAAAAAAATGCTCTAGACTACTACTGATTACAGAGAAGCAAATCAAAACAATGCTGAGTTACCATATCACACTTATCAGATTGATTAACATGACAAAACAGAAAAATAACAATGTTGAAGAAGGTATGAGAAAGTTGGAACAAGAATTCATTGTTGGTGGACCTGTGAGCTGATGCAACCATTCTGGCAAGCAATTTAAAACTATGCCCAAAGGGCTATAAAAATGTACATAACCTTTGATCCAGCAATATCACTTTCAGAGCTGTATCTCAAAGAGATCATAAAGATAGGGAAAGGACCCACATGTACAAACATATTTATAGCAGTTCTTTTTGAATTGGAAATCAATGGGATGCCAATCAATTGGGAAATGGGTGCACAAGTTCTGGTATATGAATATAATGGAATACTATTGTGCTATAAGAAATAATGAACAGGTAGACTCTGGGAAAACCTGGAAAGACTTATATGAACTGATCTTGAGTGAAGTAAGAAGAACCAAGAGAACATTATACACAGTAACAACCACAGTGTATGAGGACTGTTTTTGATAGACTTAACCCTTCGCAGCAATGCAAGGACCTAAAACATTTCCAAAGGACTCATGCTATAAAATGCCATCCACATCCAGAGATAGAACCATAGAGTCAGAATGCAGAATGAAGCTATTTTCTTTTTTGTTATGTTTTGTTGTGTTTTGTCTCATGTTTTCTCCCATTCATTGTAATTTTTTATGCAGCATGACTGATGTGTAAATGTATTTAATAGGAATGTATGTGTAGAGACCATATAAGATTGCATGTTATCTTGAGGAGGGAAGGGGAGGAGGGAGAGAAAATTTAAGACTTATGGAAGTGAATGTTGAAAACTGAAAACAAATTAATAAATTTTGGGGGAAAAATTCTAGGACATAAGCAAAGCATGAGCTACCCTTACAGAGTCATGAGACATTGACTCCAGTACTTCAACTTATCTATGAGTTTCCTATTTCTGTACTTTAGATTTATCATTAATTCTTCTTAATCTTCATCATTATCATCTCCTCCTCCACCTCCTTCTTCTTTTTCTTCTCTTCCCCTACCTGTCTCGGTCTTTCTCTCTGTTTCTCTCTCTCCCTCTCCCTCTCTCTACCTTCCTCTCTTCCCTCCCTCTCCTTTCCTACCACTTCTAACTATTCAATATTCATCTTGTGGCATACATTCAGTTCTTTAGGATTTTGTAAGATAGCCTGGTACCTTTATCCTTGCTCAGTTCTTACAATTGTTGCATTTTAGTTAGCACAAGTGATTTGGAAGAATTATTTTTTATGTTTTTATATATTTTTTCTTTATATTTCCAACCTTCTTCTATCCCCACCTCCTACCTGGGAATGAATACCATCTGGACTGAACCAAAATACTTGAGTCACATCTCTGGTTTAGTCACACATTCACAACATTTTTCTAGCACCATAAAGGAGGAAATTTTGCTGATGTAGAACACAACAAAGTGGAAATTATTACGATGTTGTTAAAAAAAACAAAACATTAAAATTCATCCTTTATGATTTTTGTCAAACAAGCACAAGACTATATTTCTGTTATTGTGGAAAATAACTAGGTCACTGAGTAAGAGCTCCTGGTTTTGTCACCACAGATAAAAGTTGTAAAGAAATATGTGATTGTCTAAATGAGTCATGATGACCACAGACAGGTCAGCAGTGGGGTGCAGTGGAAAGGTACTTGACCTGAGAAAAGCTGGCGGCTCAAATATCTTCTCACTAGACGTGATCTAGAGCAGGTCTCTTTACCCTACACTAGGTATCAATTTTCTCATCTTTAAAATGGTGAGAATGATACCTGTAGCACCTACTTCAAAGGCTTGTTGTGAGTAAAAATTAAACCAGTATATATGAAGATGTCATTAATAAATTGCTGAGTGAGTTCTTATGAAAGAAGGCAACTTCCAGGTGGAGATTTTGGATAGGAATTACCTTGCCTTGAAAGAAGTATGGCAGGCTAATGGTGGCACAGAAGTAAGGAGGCAGGGAATGGTTTATTTCAGATAGAAAGAATGACATTTTCAGTGGCACAGGAGGAAAGCATAGAATGAGCTGAGGAAATGTTGAGTAAATTTAGTTTGGTGGTGTGAAGTAAGGCTAAAAAGTCACACTCAAGTCAAATATGGAGGACTTTGAATGCCAGGCTAAGGCAATGCAACTTTAGCTGGTAAGAAAAGGGAAATCTTTGAAGGTATTGGAGCAATGAATATAATAAGAGCTATGCATTAGGAAGATTATTTTGTCAGCTCTGTGTAGGATGAATTAAAGGGTCAATGAATGAACAACAGTAACAAAAAAAATGAAGTGCTTTGTATATGCCAGGAATTGGGCTCAAAAGTGTTAGGCACCACCTTTGAGAAACTTACATTTTAATGGGAGATTTTCTGTATTTACGTACATATATGTATACATACACACATACATATATGTACACACACATTTGGTTGTCAGGAAGAGAGTGCCTAATACGTTATAGTCCACAGGATCATTGATCCATAGGGTAGTCAATTGACATGGCTTTTCTACTTTTTAAGGAGCAAATGTAGAATGGTAGTGTTGATTGATTATTGACATCTCTCACTGGATATCTTTAGATATTGCCAACTCCACAAGTCCAAAATAGAATTTATTATTTTTTCTTCCAAACCCTTCCCTCTTTCAAACTTCCCTGTTGTCAAGGGCACCACCCTTATCTCAGTCAGCCAAACCATCTTGTCTTATCTCAAATCTGACCTTCTGCAGGAGGATTTTCCCGATCCACCATCTACTGCTAGTGTTTACTTTCCATTTATCCAGTATATGTCTTATGGACATAGTTATTTGCATGTTGTCCCTTCATGAGAATATGCACTCCTTGATGGCAGGGACTATAATTGTTTTTGCTCTTCTTTGTATCCCTAGCACTTATCACAGTGCCTAACAAATAATTAGTGCTTAATAGACAGTAGTTGACTTTACTTCATATTTGAAGACAAAGGAACAGAAAATGTGATCAATTGAGAGACTGTACCTAACTTCAGTATCATTCCAATGAGGGCTCAGAACAGAGACCCAAGAAACTGTCTTTATGGTATTTATGGAGCAGAAGGAGAAAAAATTTAGTGAAATGAAACAGAGAAATAATTATAGAAACATGAGAGAATAATCAATAGAATCATGGAGGCAAAAGGCAAAAGAGATAAAAATATCAAGACGGAAGAGGTGGTCAGTGCCTCTGAGGTCAAGAAATAATGACTGAGAAAAGGCACTTAGATTGATGATAACTGGATCACTGATGTTCTTCAAGAGATCAGAGAGGTGTGAGATAGAAGGCTGGTTGTGAAGGATTAATAAAGAGAACCAGAGATTTTCAAAGTTGGAAGGAAACTCAGAGGCTGTATATTCCAACCAATGCTTCCTTAAGTGGAATCCACTCTAAAATTTTCAGACAATTCATCATCTAGCCTCTCTCTGGAGATCCCTCATGACGGGTATCCTATTACCTGCCAAGGAAGCCTGTTGCATGTTTGGATAGCTCTCATAGGCAGCTGTCCCCACATAGAATCTAGACCTGTGCCTCTTCACCAACCAACTACAGTTCCTAGTTCTATTATCTTGGAATAAATTTAATTCCTTCTTTGCACAAAAGCTTTTCAAACTTGGAGTCAGCTCTCCTTTGGTTTCTTAATTCTGTCATTCAACATATAAGTGATGTCCCTCTCAACATTGTATCATTGGTAAATTTGATAATTGCCACCCACAACTTCATTTGGCTTAGTGATAAAACTATGAACAAAACTGTGACAATGATGCATCCCTGGTGCACCAGATTTGAGGTAACCCTAGTTGACATCAACTCATTAATGACTTGGTCATTCAACTGAGTCCAAACTCCTTGCTATCTAGCTTTCAATTCTGTTGTCTGCAAGATCATGACAGACTTTGTGAAGTGTGCCTTCCTTCTCCTAATTATTTCCTATTTATCATTTATGTAACTTGTCTACATACATTTATTTGCTCATTGCTTCTCTCAGCAGATTGTGAGCTCCTGGTGGTCAGGAACTATCTTTTGCCTCTTTCTGTACTTTTAGCGCTTAGTACTCTGCCTGGAATACAGGAGATGCTTAATAAATGTTTATTCACTAGCTGGAGAACATTGTAGTGGAAAGAAAGGCTGCTAGTCCTGATGTTAGGAGGTCTGAATCTGATGCTTGCCAATGTGTCGCCGTGATTAAGTTGGCTGACATGGAAATGTCAGATATCTCAAAGGAGCCCTAAATTCTTCTTCTATAAAATAGTGATATTAATATCTAAATTATCTACTTACAAAGTTGCAATGTTAATCATTTTATGAATCTTAAAGTATTTAAAAATGTGAATTATCATTGTATCCTCTGATCTTCTAGTCAACTTCTTTCTAAAAGAAAAATAGGTTAGTTTAGCTTGCTTTGTTCTTGATGGGAGCACATTAGTTCCTATGGTTCATCACTTCTCTTTCTAAATTATTATAAGATATCCTGTTAATAAACATGTCTATGATTTTTTTCAGAAATACAATTTAAGCTCACTGGCCTATAGTTGGAAAAATTTTCTGTCTTTCCATTTTTGAACATATGAGCAACAATTACCAATGTCTACTACTGGGACTCTTCTTTTTTCATACTTTTTCACAATCATTAACAATGGCTTAGCAATTATATTAGACTAAAACAAAATCATCACTTATCTCCTCCCTGTAGCAGCAAGCACCATGACATATCCAGGATGGCCTGCTAGCACAGGTTCTTAGATCTGCTTTTCTAAAAGGAAAGCAACTTTTGAAGGCTCAGCAATCTTCTTTTAGCACATATACCAACAAAGAAAAAACAATCAGAGAAACAAAGAATAACAGACAGGGCTTTTAACTGTCTGTCCATAAGTAATGCATACATCACAGATCAACAGAAAGATCCAACTGTCTGACCATTACATACATACATAGTTACTAGAGAGAGCCACCAACATCTGGGCTTTCAAAGGGGTGATGGGGTTCCTTAAAGGTGACCCAGAGTCTCATCTGGCACAGGAAACTTCTTCCAAAGAAAAAGCCCCCAAAGCAAAAACCTCACCTCAGGGTATATATACACTTTGCAGAACTGGAGGGTGTCATGACCCTTGTGACCCAGTGCCTCATTAACCATTAAAAAATATGTGGGCTTTCCTACAAAACGAGCCTCTCCTAATCAAGCTCCCCTTGATGTGCTCCAAGTGGGGCCTATAAATGAGCAGGAAGATCTTTAACTCTCCTTACACTCCTTCATACTGGATTTCAACTCCTTGCTGAGTACTTTTGTTTTACCTTCACCATGTCAAGGTCATTTTTATTAGTAGAGAAAATAAAAGCATTATAACAGTTGAGTAGCTCCAGTATATTTATACTATTGTTTGTCATTATTTCATTCCCTCTGAGCTTCAGTCCCCCAACCTTTCCATAATATTTTTCTTTGTTCCCAGCACAGTTTAACATTTTTGGTGTTCTTAGTGTTGATCCCCAACTTTGGCCCATTCTGAGTTTCAGAGCTGAAAAATATATCTAAAAATGCTTTGATCAAGGTGCTTAGGCCCTTCAGAGAGAAATACAACAGTTGGACATCTCTTGTTCTCAAGGAATTTGAATTTTTATAGGCGGTGACAATATAGAGGAGAGTGGAGATTCATGAGTAGTGTTTTGGTTCAGGGATTCCAAAGGATAGTGAGTAAAGGCATAGGGAAATCACTTATCATGACCTTTTTTATTTGTAATGGTAGTATTGATTTGATTTAGTTTGTAAAGTGCTTGGCACAGTACCAGGCACAGAGTAAGTGCTTAATATATATATATTCCCTTCCACTTTCTGCCACAGATCATGAGGTAGAAGACAGAGGGGTCATGTGGGAGCAAGTTATTTCAGCTAGGCAGATTGCAAGATATAACATATGAAGCATGGATCAAGGTCTTTCCGCACTTCTTGTTCTTATCCTGCTCTTTGCTGTATATCTCATTTTAGATGCATGTCTTTAATAATCTTAGTTTAGGTGAATCCACTTCCTCAGAGAGATTATCTCCAGGCTCTCTTTTAGTTAAAGCCTGTACCTTATTTCATAATTCCAAAGTTCATGAGGGGCAGCAAGGTGTTGCAATGGATAGATTGCCAGACATGAAGTGAGGAAGTCACAACTTCCTAAGTTCAAATCAGGCTCAAGACATTTACTATGTGACCTTGGGTAAGTCACGGTTTGCCTCAGTTTTATCATCTGTAAAATGAGCTGGGGAAGGAAAAGGCAAACCACTCCAGTGCATCTGCCAAGAAAATGCCAAATGAGTTCACAAAGACTCAGCTATGACTGAAATGACTAAATGACAACGAAGTTCAATGGGCCTTCTTTCCTTTCTCCTTTGTCCCATATTCTTCTACTCTCTATCTTCTTGACACAGAAATAGAAAAGGGTTTCCCTCAACCCTTTCAACTTCTCTAAAATGAGATGGATAGGAGTTTTGGCACATGCTGCCAATATTTGGCACTGATAGAAACACAACGCATTTTCTGAAGACCATTCAGTAATTTCACTTACCCATTATACTCGAATGCAAATGATATTTTCAGTTCCCTGTAACTCTTGCTACTATCTCTTCTAGCTATTTCTCATTGTTCACTGTCGTTCTAAAGCCCCTGTTTGCCATGGGCTTGGTCACTGGGAATTAAGGAGCAAAATTTCATATATAGTGGATTTTCTTGTCTTTTTGTGGGCAAGTTTGGCTCTTTTTTTTTTTTTT
>CM053773.1:12337299-12390162 GCA_028658325.1 Potorous gilbertii | reverse complement strand
ACATTAGATCACATCCTCTTTTCCCAATGAGATGCTATTATGCAATAGAAAGACATTCCTATACAAAATAATTTTGGTTTCATGACTCACAAAATAGAATCAGGTACTCTTCTTTTCATTTTAATTCCAATAGCATCAGTTCCCCTGGTTTCTTCTGCTACTGTTGCTGCTTCTCTTACTACTCCGGCCTCATTTATATAGGGCTTACTATGTGGCCTGTGCTAAGTACTTTACAAATATCTCACTTGATTCTCACCGCAGTTTTGGGAGGAAGGTGCTACCAACATTTCCATTTTACAGTTGAGGAAACTGAAGCAAAGAGAGGTTAAGTGATTCAAATAGCTAGTATAACACATGATCCTATGCAAAAGCATCATCTGTTAGGATCTAGTAGTTTAGTAAATTATGTCTCATCCTTATCTGGGCAGTGACTTTTACTTCTTCTGGATATTTTGTATGTGTGTGTCTGTGTCTGTGTGTGTGTGTATATATGCACTCTGGCTCATCCTAGCTATCATATTTCCTTCTGAAAAGTAGAGACACAGCCCTGTACTACCTTCCCCACCTCCCACATATTGGAAGACAGCAGGTTTTATTTTGCAAATGATTTTACCTTCTCAAACTTCGCTTCTGAAGTAATTAATCTACAGTATAGCTCAACCAAAGACTACATTTAATTAGAGACCCTGATGCTGTGTCTAGATAGGAGGTGGGATGCCAAAGAAGAGAAGGCAGGGCAGCTAAGTGACACAACGGATAGTACACTGAACCTGGAGTCAAGAAGATGAGCCCAAGTCAAGCCTCAGACACTTCCTTTTTGTATGACTCTGGACAAGTCATTTAATCTCTGTTAACCTCAGTTTCCTCATCTGTAAAATGAGCTGGAGGAGGGAATAGCAAACCACTCCAGTATCTTTGCCAAGAAAACCCCAAATGGGGCACGAAGAATCAGACATGACTGAAAAATGACTAAATATAACATGTGAATGGAAAAAATGCTGCTCAGAAAGCATAACACATACCTATTTCATAGCTTTTTCAAATAATCTTTGCTACCATCCTTCCATGACCAGTCCAGCCTTGTTTGTTCAGTGAAGTTATGGTGGAAGACAGGCTTCACACACCAAGGGCCAACAAAGAGCCCTGAAAAGTGACAGCTATTTCTTTATCCCTGACCTCTTACCTCCCAGTACAGTGCCATGGAAAGCATGACAATGAATGTAAGGATGAGAGTTATCCGATCTTTTTCTCATACTGTGTAAGGATATAGTTCCGTTGATCACTAGAAGAAAGCACTACAAGTCATGATGAGTGATACTATATATATATATATAACTATTTTCACTATTTAATCATACATGCCACATGACCTTTATAAATATTTGAAATTGTTTCTTTCCCTCTCTAATACCTGTAAAAATTGAGGCCTAATCTTGCATATCTACTGTTGAACAGGAAAACGAACAACTAAGTAATTATTCAGTATATTCAATCCCTATTCATAGTCCATTGAGTGAAACTTTTTCAACTTTAAAAGTTAGCCTAAAATATAAGCAATATTTGCTTCAACTCTCCCCCAAAAGCATTTTAATATGCATTATTCAGGTATCACATACACTACTATTACTGAAAATGATTTCTCATTTTCACATATAAAATTTGATGTCAAATTGGATTCAACCTATAGCCATATTTACATGGGCTTCAAAAGCATAAAAAAGAATGAACTTTGATATATGTCTCCAAGTAAACTCAAATCTATTTGCAAAATAGCGATAGAAAGTCAAACACTACTTTGGGAGGCCAAATTTATATTGCTTCTTATCCCAATGATGTTTTATCCACTTATGTATTTATCTGGAAAAACACATACTATGGGAATGATTGTATGTCACAGGCAAAAGGAATTCAAATCTATTCAACCCTATTGAGTTTCTTTTTGTAATTTAGACAGATACCTGGATTTCGTCACTTCTTTTTATAGCTGCGGCTACATTGCTATGAAAATATTTCACCGTTAACCCTGAATTTATAAATATTGGTGTATTCTAGATGAGGCCTAGAGCTTCAGGAAAATACAGAATGTGGAAATATAGAAGGGCTAGACTTGATGGGAACACTTCATAGGATTAATGGGCTATATAGCTCAGGACTCCCCAATTCTAAAGGTCTACTAACTTCCCTCACCCCCAGTATCAGGGACTGCCACCATGCCAGACTTCTTAACATATTAAAACAAAAAAATTGAGAATAAGTAGCAAACTTCTATATTAATCATGCATATTTTAGTCTTTGGGACTGAAAAAAATAATAGTAGCTAACATTTATATAGCACTTGCTATGTGCTGGGCATTGTGCTAAACACTTTATTATTTTTTTGTACCTTTACAACACCCCTGAGAGGTACATGCTGTTGTTATCTCCATTTTACAAATGAGGAAATGGAGGCAAACAGGGTTAAGTTAATTGCCATTAAGTTGCAAGGTCACGGAGAAAATAAGTGTCTAAGGCTGGAGTTGAACACAGGTCTTCCTAACTCCAGGGCTACTACTCCATCTACTGTGCCACCTTCCTGCCTCAGTAAATATTTATTCCATGCCTATGTGCCACATATTGTGCTAAGTTCTGGGGCAAATACAATGAAAGTAAAACAAAATAAAACATCCAGTTGTAAGCATTACCCAACAGTCTTTTCTTCAAGACTTGGAAACAGGAAGAGTTTGGTTTAGATTTTGTCTCTGACCCAACATGGCCATGGGACCTGTTACTTGTCTGTGAGCCTGAGTTTACACATCTATAAAGTGAGAATAAGATCTCTAGTACCTACCTCAAAGAATCGTTGTAGGTTTCAAATGAGAATGTATATAAAGCATTTTGAAAACTCTAAAATCTATAGAAACATCAGATATTGTCATTCTCTACTATGGTTAGTTAATCTCAATGGCTTGTCTTACTCTTCATAGGGATAGAAAGATGGGGGCAAAAAGCATATGTTAGCATGATTCCTACTTACCACCTATAGGCATGTGATACTTGGGGGAAAAATATGATTGGCTTGTTTTTACAACAAAAAATATTTTCCTGTGCAGCAAATGTCAAACAGTTTTTTTAAAAAGGTGGAATAATTGTCTTAATTGCCATTAAAACAATTAGCATACTTTGTTTAACGTTTGACAGACTCCACCACTATCTTTGATCTTTCAATAGAAGCAGAAAGAATATTTGCTACTTTAGGACAGCCAAACCCGATGGCTCATTTTTCTTCTTTTGGCCCAGGATCTTTTTGGCTAGTGACTGGAAATGAAAGTCAAATGTAGCCATGTGGATTTAAGGCAAAATTAAAGGGGCAAATTTTTTGTCCTTGTAAATGAAACTATATGAATATAGAACTTCTCCTAAATACTGTGATTAATCTTAAACACAACATACATAAGCTGATCTCTTGGCCTTCAGCATCCACAAAGGATTCCAAAGTCATTTTTTTTCTACACGTAGCCAAATCCCCCAGAACCCAACTGCTATTGAAAGGATTACTTTATTGCTTTATATGTGACCCCTCCCTTCCCCCATCCAGAAAAGTTTGAACAAAATCTTTGATTTTAGAAGTTTTTATTAGGTCCTATTAACTTTCTCTCTCTAAAAAAATAAAATAGCCTTATGATACTGAATTTTTTAAATGCTCCAGGACTTTTTTTTAAAAAAATGGTCTTTGAACAATACCCTCGTACATAATGATAGCTGGCATTTGTATAGTATGTTGATGTTTGTGAAATTTTATCTAACTTGATTCTCACAATAATCCTGTGATGTAGGTGTTATTATTAATGTTGCTTGTCTGTCATTCTCGAAGAGGACCATGACATCAGGGAGGTGATGCTGTGACTTACTTTCTCCTTCAGAGCCATCTGGGTGACTTGAGATGAGTTCTGTTTTTTTAAGTGAAGGTCTTTCCCTGATTTTGAGTGACAGATGAGGAAATGGAAGCTTAGAAAGGTTAAGTGACTTGTGTAGGTTCACACAACCAGTAAGTGGATGAGACAGGGTTTGAATACAGCTCTTCCTGACTCCAAGTCCAATATTCTTTTCATTCTACCATAGTGCCTCACTTCCATGGAAGGAGGTAGGGATGGAGTGTGGGGTGGAATAAAGACTCCTTGGAATTAAATTGAATAGTTTTAAAGAACACAACCATTTGCATGCAGAATATATTTTGATCTTAGAGATTACAACAGGATCAGTACTTCATAAAATCTCCATTACCTTACCTTTTTATGGACCCTTTTGTGGGTTCAACAAAGAATTTTCTTTATGGATACAAGTACTATTAACATGAACAGATGATGGAGAGAACTCTAATTTTGCTTCTATTTTCTCTGCCAAAGTGAATGAATTTTAGACTGGATGGACAGACTATAAAAGGGTAAAAATGGAATTAAAACCCAAGAAAAACAAGGAGGTAGTAAGGTTGTCATCAATGAGTTCAATTCATCTGACCCAGATAAATTATATTCCAAGGTGCTGAAAGAACTTGTGGACAGTCACTGTGCTAATGTCAGAGAGATTTTGAAGATGGCTTAGAACAGGAGAGGTACCACAGGACTGGAGAAAACCTAATGTACCCATTTTTTAAAAATAAGGAAGGTAATGGAGTCTGAAAATGATAGCTCAAAGTGCTTGACTTCAATTACTGCCAAAATTCCAAAATGTATTATCTGAGAAGATGGGGAAGTTAGGTGGCACAATGGGTAGAGCATCAGGCCTATAAGCAGGAAGACCTGAGTTGAAATCTAGCCTCTGATCAACAAGCAAGTCACTTAACTTCTATTTGCCTCTGTTTCCTTATATGTAAAGTAGGGATAGCAATATTACCCAACTCCTAGGGTTATTTTGAGGATTAAGATACTAATTGTAAAGCTCTTTAGCACAGCGCCTGGCACAAAGTACATGTCATATCAATGTTAGCTATTATTATTATTTAAAGGACATGAGTTTCCAGAAGAGGAAGTAAGAGCTTCCATCTCTTTATCAAGAATAGACACCAGGTACCGTGCTAAGCACTGAAGATATAAATACAAATAAAAAGAAAGCGAACCCTGTCCTCAAGATTCTAATTAGAGAAGATATTGCAGAAAAGGGAACTGAACAGCAAGGATGGGGTGGGGCATGGTGGCAAAGTTCAAAGACTCAGAAGCAGATTTGGAAGGAGAATGGGACTGGGGTAGAAGGGATGATTGAAGGAGAGAAGTCTCTAGACATTGAGGGAAAGTCCAGGGTAAGAAGCCAACTAAAGCATAGGGTTCAACTCCAGAAGTTGTTGTTGTCATTGAGTTATTTACAGTTGTATCCAACTTTTTGTGACCCCATTTGGATTCGTTTGGGTTTTTTTTGGCAAAAATTAAAAAATGACTTGCTATTTGTTTCTCCAGCTTGTTTTACAGAAGAGGAAACTAAAGCAAACAGAGTTAAACTGCATTATGTGACTTGCCCAGTGTCACATAGCTAGTAAGTGTCTGAGACTAGATTTGAACTCTGGAAGATGAATCTTCCTGACTCCTGGCACTCTGTCCATTGTGCCACCAAGTCCAGAGTCTGCTGATACATTTTAAGATTGCTTTATTCAGTAAATACTTCCAGCCTAGGTTTATGATATTCCCGATCATAGCTGAAATTTTGAATCTATATGCTTAGTCTCTTTGTTGAAGAAATCATTTCCTATCTGTCACCCTTTAGGAATTACTTAGTCTATTGGCTAAAGTTTTGTAGTTTCAATGACTGGATCTTGAGTCAGTTTTAATATACATATTTCCAATTCTTTTACATATCTATACAATTGAACCCATCTATGCTCTAGTTGAACTAACAACAAACAGATTTGGGGTGTGTGGGAGTAAGTAATTCGGTAATGGTATCAAGGCTGTATACCTTGGGATGATGAAGCCCTTGAAAGTAATAGGTGAGAAGTACACCAAACTTAAAATCATTAAAACTTTAGTTGTAGCCTGTTTCTGATACTTTTTTTTAGCTGTGTGACCATGGGAAAGTCAGAATCTCTCTGAGTTTTATTTTCCTCATTTGTAGAAGGCAGAATTGGAGGGTGGGGCAGTACCTGTGATACCTATCTCATAGAGTGGTTCCAATGAAGGAATGTAGGTAAAGTGCTTCACAAACTTGAAAGTACCATAGAAATGTCATTGTCATCATTAGAATAGTCATACTCGGAGAAAATCATGGATGTGGCTAGGCAGCTGTGAATCGTTTCTGTGTGTATTCTTAGATGGGGGCTCAGGGCCAGATAAATTGCCATCTGAGTCTCTTTATATGACTTTGATAATTAAATGAACTTGAGAGGCATGAATATACAAAATATACAGACTAGTAAAATTCTATGAAGCCTCCCTCAGTGGTAGTAGGATTGGGAGAGGTCATTTAGTTCCATTTTCCTCCCAACACAGGGATCCTTTATGTGATTTCCTAACAGATGGCCATATAGACTCATTGACAGGGAGAGGAAACTCACTTCCTCTCAGAGAAGCCTGTTCCATTGTCAGGCAGTTTTAATTAATATTAGCTCATATTTATACTGTGTTTCAAGGTCTTCAAAGCACTTTCTTCACTATAATCCCCAAGGGATGTACTACAACTGTCAGCCCCATTTTTCAGATGAAGACACTAGGTTGGAAGAAATAAATTGAGTTCCCCATAGTAACCTAGCTTGTGCATAAAGAAGCCTATATTTAAATTCAGGTATCCTGATTCTAGGTCTATCGTCCACTAAGCTGCCATGATAAAATTTTCCTTTCATTGACTACAATCTCCCTCTTAATAACTGTTACATGCTGGTTTTTGTTCTACCTTTGGAATAACACAGAGCAAGTTATTTCTTCTTCTACATGACGACTCATTAAATTCTTGAAGATGGTGAGCATTTTTCTTAGTTCCTTCTCCAAATCAAAGATGAGTCATACAGAGAGCTGGAAGGAAACACAAAGATCATCTGGTCCATTTTTCTTTTAAATGAAGGAACTGAGTTCCAGAGAATTTGAATGCACCCCGAATTAGTTAATATTCAGGGCTGTAGCCATCTGACACCAAGTTCAGTTCTCTTTCCTCTATACAAAACTGATTCTCCCTACTCTTCATTCATTTATTTCTCCTAGACTCACCCATCCACCCTAGGCCCATATTTGCCATCATTCTATTCATCATTCTCTGGGTACATTCTATTTTGCCAACATATTTTTAATATGGTGCCCACAAGATATCGGTACTTCAAGATGTGGTCTGATCATCATGGAAAACAGTATGACTGTTGCTCCAGGATCTGAATACTATGCTCCTTTGAATGAAGCCTCAGATTTTGTTGGGTTTTTCATGCAGCCACATCATACTGTTGGCTTATATTAAGCTTGTGGTCAACTAAAACCCAAATCTTTTTCACATGAATTGCTGCCTAGCCAGGTCTATTCTCATCCTGTACTTTTGCAATTGATCTCTTTTTTTAAAGGCCAAATATAGGCCTTCGCGTTTACCCTTGTTATATTTCATCCTGTTGGTTTCATCCAAACGTTTCAGTTAGCTGAGATAATTTTTAATCTTTATTCTGTCATTAGGTATCTTGCTCAGATTTGTGTCATCCACAGAATTTAACATCATGTCTTATGTCTTTATCAGAGTCATCAATAAAAAATAGATTAGAGGGCCAAAGACAGAGCCACAGCACCCATCAGAAATTCCCTTCCAGGTTAAAACTGAGTAATCTGTACTCCTGAGATATTGTTGCTCAACCTTTGGAGAATCTCAAGTTATATGATTATCCAACTCATATTTCATTATCTTATTTGGAATAAACACTGGTTGACTATTAATTTTATCAAGAAAATTTTATGTCCTTAGCATTCTAATAATCTTACTGAACAAAAAAGCAAAATGTTAAAACTGCCAGAGAATTTTCTTCGTAAACTCACATTGGCTCTTAGTGGTTTTACCATTTCCAAATGCTAACAATTTTCCCCCAAAAAAATTCATTCTAAGATTTTCCTAGAATTTATAGATCTGTAATACCTATAATCTTCCTTTTTACCTTTCTGGAATTGTGAGTATTTTCTCATCTTCAGTTTTCTGGTACTTTCCAAATTCTCAATGATCATTTTTTGGTGTTCTTTTTATATTTCCATAGTCAATATGCTAATCCAGAACTATAACATTCCACCTTGATTATTGATAGTTCTCAAACTAGTTTCCCCTTCTTTTAATATCTCTTACCTTTAATGTTTTCTATATAAACGTCCAGACTGATAAAACACTGCCTTCATCATCACCCCTTTGCTTAAGAATTTATAGTGGCTCCATGTTCTCTGTTGAATGAAACCCACACTTCTGTACCTATCATTTAAATCCCTCAATCATGTATTTATTTCCCATTGCTACCTAGTGTGAATCCTCTTTTTTTTCTCCAAGAGTCTCCTGATTGTTTCCTACATGTGCTGTTCATTCTCATCTTTGTGCTTTTCCTTGAGTTCCAGTTTATGTCCCTTAAAACACCCTCCCTTGCATATACCATCTCTTCAAAACTTGGTTGAGTTCTCATCTCTGCCTTGAATCCATTTCCAAACATATGTAGACACATTTGTCTCTCCAGGCACAGAATTTAACATTTTATAATATAGGCTATTAAATTTGGCAAGGAATTGTACTTATTTAATTGTAAGTATCTGGTGTATCAGACCCTTACTTTTAAACTAACTAAATCTTATCCATTTATACTATACTGTAATTTTATTGGAATCAAGGATGGTATCTCATGATGTTTAGCAACGTGTAGAAAATTCATATTATTTATATTAAAATGCTTAATGTATGTCATATTATGTATTATAAGTGAATTTATATTATATATACACACATGTATGTATATGAATATGTGAATATGTGTGTGTGTATATACACACACAGATAAATATATATGTATATACATATACATATATATAAGAAGTAGTGGGAGTTGCAGCAACCCTTTTAAATGTTACTCAAGAGGTATAGATGACAGCAGGCCTTTAGCACTTATAGTACTTGGGTAGTGCCTAGAATATGGTGGTTTCTTAACTTGATCAGGCCCTGACATAGGATACCTCTTGATTTCAACAAACCGCCTCCTGCCTTCTCTCCTCTCTAGGTTCCCCAGTTGAACAATAAGGCTAGGACAGCAACATAATCAGGTTTAACCCAATTAATATCAGCTGGGCAGTTTAGGAATTTACGAATAGCGCTCAAATAATTCATTGACCTTGAACTTTCTAATAATTTGCCTTCATTAGCTGACCTTTCTGTTACTCTGTGTTGATTCATTCCCCAACGATCAGTATAATCTCAAAGCTTCTCCATCCCACAATTCTCATTTCTGTGACATTGATTACGAAGCCAGCACTCTTTCCAATATAATTAATCAACAAACTACTAAACTAGCAGCTACTCGGTGCAATGGACAGAACACTGGCCTAGAGTCAGGAAGACCTGAATTCAAATCCTGACTCAAATAGTTACTGTTTGTGTGATCTAGGACAAATTGTTTGACCTTTGTCTCAATTTTCTCTGCTGTAAAATGGGAACAATGATAGCACCTGCTTCCCAAAGTTGTTGCAAGGATCAAATGAGATAATATTTATAACATGCCTAGCATAGTTCCTTGCATAGAGTAGAGACTTGATAAATGTTTATCCCTTCCCTTCTCCCTTCCTTCCCTCACCTCTGCTGCCTTCTTCATTCTCATTCACCTCAATCCTCCCCTCCCTCAATGTTCCACTCCCAGATTTACCCATCCCTTACCATGTGGAAAGTCTATTCCATAAGGAACAAACTTGCTTTCATTTTAAATTTCCTCCTTTCTTAATCTTTCTATTTTATGGCACTCACTTGGCTCTCCCCTGATGATATGCTTTCCAGTACAGGTTGCATTTTTTCTTATACACCATTTCACTGTCCATGGAGGCAGACTTGGAATAATTCTTGCTCCTTTTATCTCCTCTACTCAGTGGCTCCTTCAATCCAAATTTATCACCTAATCAAAATTCTCATAACTATGTTCTACCAACTCCTACAAAGAATTCATTGCCTTACTCACAGTCTTCCTCTTCACCAAAACTCCTACCCCCATTCTAAGGGGCTTCGAGGTAACTAGTGACATTCCTTCAAACAACCAAATTTCCAAGTCCTCAGTTTACCATGACCTCATCTTCACACCTATACACAGCATTTGCCATACGTGTGATCTTGCCATCACTCATAAGTATTCTGATACTATGTTTAAAAACTCTAAATTCTTCATCTTTCCTTCCCTCCATCTTATAACCAGTAATCTCATTATTTGCCCGTAATGTGACCTCCAGTCATGCACCCTCAGTGCCACCCCAGTCCATGTTCAGGCCACATTCTCTTCTCTTCTCAATTCCAAGCCCTTGGCGAACCACTTAAATTCTATATTATTCTTCTCTCCATAATAATTTGCTTCCTTGTCCCATGCCAATCACACCTGGTCATACTCCAGTCTTAAAGCACTCCTATGACCTATTACTTTTGTAGTACATCATAGGAACCCAATTCATATGCTCCTGAATGGAACTGGAAGAAATCACAAAACCTGGCTAAAGGGTCTGCTACAGATTTATATTACATAAGCTCAACTGGTACCTCATAACAGCATGACAATCCTATTCCTCCTCTATACCTGATTTCCTATTCCACAAACCATTGTGGCTGTTCCAGACTGTTTCTTTTTTCCTCAGGCTTATCATACATCACCCCTATCCTTTACTTTCTGCTGTGGATCTTGTCTCATAATTCACTAAAAAAAATTGAGACTATTGCCTAAGAATTTCTTCTTTTTCCTTCCTCCTAATCTTATGTCCAGGCTTTCATTATTTCCTCCACTCCAGTCTCCAAATAATGAGGTGAATCTTCTACTTGACAAATCCAGTCTCTCTACATGTATCCTTGATTCCATCCCCATCTGCGTTTGTTTTCAGCAGATTGTCCAGTTATTCATCCTATTTATTGGCTCTTTCTCAGTAGAAACAAATATTCTCAATTTCTTCTCCTCCTTAAATTTAAAAAAAAAAACCTCAATAGATCGTGCCATGCCCAGAAGCTATTGTCCTCTATCTCTCCTTTCCTACTCAGCTGATCTCTTTGAATACATCATCTACAATTGGTGCCTTCACTGTTCTGAATCCTCTGCAATCTGGCTTCCTACATCTTCATTCAGCTAAAGTTGCTTCTTCCAATGCTACCAATGATCTCTTATTGTCAAATCTAGTTGATTCTTCTTGAAGTTCATCCTTCTGAACCTCTCTCTCTGAACATCTGACATTCTTAACAACCTTCTCTTCCTGGGTGCTTTCTTATCTCTAAATTTTTGTGACATTGCCCTTTCTTGGTTCTCTTTCTATCTGTCTTACTGCAACTTCTTAATCTCTTACTAGATCATCAAGCCTCAAATCTCTCTCCACTGCAATCTACTCAGCTGTTAAAGGGATATTTGTAAAGTCTTGCCTTGTTTTGTGTGTGTTGTGTTGTCATTTATCAGTCACGTTGCACTCTTTGTTACCCTTTTTGCAGTTTCTTGTTACCTTTTTTGGAGTTTTCTTGGCAGATACTGGAGTAATTTGCCATTTCCTTCTCAAACTCATTTTACATATGAGGAAACCAAGGCAAACAGGGTTAAGTGACTTGCCCAGGGTCACACAGTTAGTGTCTGAGACTAAATTCGAAATCAGGAAGTTGAGTCTTCTTGATTTAAGGTCCAGCACTGTACCCCACTGCACCACTTAGTTGCTCTACTATATTACTACTCTTCTGCTAAAAATTTCTTACGGTTTCCTATTTTTCCAGGACCAAATATAAAGTCCTTTCTTGGACATTTAAAGCTCTTCACAAAGTGGCCCTTCCCTCCCTTTCCATTGATTCCAGTCATACTAGCCTACTAACTGTTTCTTTCACAAACATTCCTTCTCCAGACACTATGTCTTCTCTGACTGTCTCCATGCCTGGAATACTGTCCTTCTGCATTTCTTCCTCCTTGCTTACTTCAAGGTTCAGTTCAAGTCCTGATTTCTACAGGAGGCATTTTCCTGTTTGCCATACCTGCGAGTGCCATCCTCCTTAAAGTCACCTTCTAACTGCTCAGAGGACATATGCTTCTTTAGGCCTGGGGCTGCTTTTGTTGTCACTTTGTCTTTGTATCCTCCATATTTAGCACAGTGAATGTAAATGGGTGAATAGTAACCATGTAAACCATGCTTGTTGACTAACGTAGCCGTTAATAATGGCATTTCTCTGCATGCGCTAAGAACTTAACAAATCCTCATGAGCAAAGAATGACCAAATTTGCCACAATGATGATAAAAGGACAGCATGATTAGGTGAAGGAAGTCAGTCATCAAAGTAGTAGTGTCGGGAAATGTTTAACTACCAGCTTTGTGTGGGTGGGGAACAGGGAGGGTTGGAATGGAGAGAAATATATGCAGAATATACATTAAAGTTTAATCTGTATCATTAATACTTTCTTAAAATTAGAAATCAACCAAACAATAAATCAGGCCCTGAATTGTAACATTTGCCTATTTCTTAGGTGTAAATGCTTGCCCCAAAAATTTAGCAGTAAGCTTTCACAAGCTGGTTCTCCAGCACACTTATGCATACAAGATGACGCAGAAGATTCTCAGCAAAAAGAACCTCACCGAGATAAGAATCATGAATTGTAGAATCACATATTTGGAAAAGGAACTGAGAGATCATCTGGTCCAGTGATAGAGGATGAACATTTTGTCAGAGAGATCTAGACTCAAATTCTGCCTCAGACACTTGCTAGACATGAGACTGTGAGCAAATATCCTCTTTGCCCCTTAATTTCCTCATCTATAAGTTGAAAAGGTTGGACTCAGTAATCTTTAAGGGTCCTTCCAGCTCTAAATTCTGTGAGCCTATACCAAATACCAAACAAACTGTCGTGTAACTTTTAATTGATGATGACCACTTCTTGTGGCTGTTGTGGTCAGGATTTTTCATCAGCTATAAATTAAACTGGATGACTTCTGAGATCTCCTTCAATTCTGTGATTTCTCTGTGCTGCATTGCTATGTCTTGTTTTTTCAGCATTTCCTACCTAGCTGTATTCTTCTGGACTTTTATCATACCCTTTGAAATCTCATTATCTTACAAGATTACTTCAACCTTGAACTCATGGCTGCCCTCCTTACCTTCCTCTCTTTGGAGAGGGTTGAAGGTAGACAGTGCAGAGGTCTTCCTAGATCCTCAATTTAAGGAGTATACCCATTTCATTTCCCACTGGGCTGTTGTTGAAGGAATTATCTTCTCCTATTAGATTGTTAGCTCCATGAGGTCAGGAACTATCTTTTTTTCCCCTTATCCCTCCCAATTAGTATGGTATCTGAAGTGTAATAGGAGTAAAATAAATATTTATTACCTAACTCAACTAGATTCTAAACTTCACAAGTATAGGTATTTAGGCCAAGTTTTGTGTGCATTCTTAGCATGGCCTGAGGTACGTGGAAAGTGCTAAATAGATATGTGTTGGATGAATAAATGAATAACTCCACACATCAAGCAAATTCTATACCTAAAGAGGACTCCAACCAGCAGAGGATAACAAAGTCAATTTCAATCCATTGAAGCTGAATCATGGATGGTAACCTTTGGATAAAAACAATATCTTACTCTAAAAATTGTGAGTGACACTACAAAAGTATTAACTATAGGGCATTAAATTCTTGTAACTCTTTTTATTTTTTATTCCCTTAACATTGTTTGCATTGTGATAAAAAGAAAAAAAAGCTCTCTTTTTAGATTATGCCTGGCAAGTTACTAAGGCAAGAGGAGAAGCCAGGGTCCCAAGACTGTTCAGGAGATGAATGGCATTTCAGGTTCCTGGCTAAGGTTAGAGGTAGAAGATAAATAGAATTCCTGCAAGTAAACCTTGCCTTTTTTTTAATCATTAATTTATCAATTAAGAAGATTATACTTGTTTTTATATAATCCTCTGCTGATGGAAATACCATTAAAAGATGTTTTCCTACTTAAGATTTTAATAATACTTACCAAACTATTATGTTTTATCCTCTGAATCCCAAACAATAAAAAAACACTGGCATGCTTTGTATTTCATAATTACTGTAAAAGAATAGAATATCATTTAGAATATTAAATTCTTGAGACAATGACAGTTTTCACTGATTAAATGAATCTGTTTTAATGAGATATTTCCTAATGTATTCTCCTTCCTAAAATTATCTTGAATTTGATTACCTGTGTATATACTACAGTCGCCTCTCTTTCCTTCCAATATAACATGAACTCCTTTAGCACCCCATCCCTGAAATGCAATATGAGCTCCTATAGGTCAAGGATTATTCCTGTATGTTTCCTGAATTTAGAGCAAAATTTTTACCCTGCAAGAGCTTAATTAATGTGTGTTGAATTCAACTGAATTGCTAAATTGAACTATTATTTAAATAATTTTATTAATTTTTGATAAATTTATAAACCATGAGAAGGGGTATAATATCCATGTCATTAATCTAAACATATTAAGAACCTGTCTAACTTTCTAGTTGTTGTTATTGTCACATAGTCAAAGTTCACTGAAATCAGCTTTTAGGAACAGAAGGCAGGAACAAGCTCATGTGGATTTTTATAAGCCCTTTTCCCAGATGAAACAAAGCAAAAGGCAGAGGGAAAGACCTTGACAAACACTTAAAATGTTTTCTGTAAGAAATAGGACCGAAGAAAATCATACTAATTCACCCCATTGTTTATTTAAACAAGGCTAAACAGAAATCTTGCAGGACAAGTAAAAACATAAAATTGACATTTTGGCCCTCAGGGCTGTCTTAAATGCTACCAGATCATAGACCTTTTAAAACTGCTTTCAGAAGCAAACACTTTTCTCAGAAGCATGTATTTTCTTGCTGTGTGAAATCAGAAAAAAGAAAAAATGTCTTTCAGAGGATTTGTATTGTCTGTATCAGTGATTCTCAAACATTTTGGTCTCAGGACCCCTTTATACTCTTAAGAGATTTTGTTTATGCAGGATAAATAGTAGATAGATGATAGACTGACAGATAGATAGATAGATAGATAGATAGATAGATAAAGAGATAGATAGACAGATAGAGATAGTAGTTATAAATATTAGCATTTTCTATGTCAGAAATTAAAATATCAGTACTATTATGAGAATAGGTTTTACCTCAAGGACCCCATGAAAGGTTTGGTTGCCTAACTATAGTTAAACCATTGACTTACAGGGTGTCTATTTCAGCATGAATTTCAATTTGAAGGTCTTGTAGACATTTATATATGTTGGTGTATGTGTATGTATGCGTGTGTGTGTGTGCACATGCATGTGTGGACTTGTGATTTCCTCGGTGGAGGGAATTCCTAGTGTAAAAACTCCTCCCATCTGAAATAGGTCAGCAATTAGTGTATAATTTGTGGTCATAGAGATTTCACATGGCCCAGAAAGGTTGACACTTGTCTATAGTCACATAGGAAGTATCAGAGGTGGAATTGAAACCAAGTCTTCCTATTCCAGGTATCCTGTCTGAGAGACTGTGGTAGTTTATCTTACCAGTTAGCTAACTTGCTCTTTATTGCATTATTTATGAAAAGAGATCAATTGAAGAGGCTAAAAATAGTAGTTGCAAAGGAAAACACTAGTGAAATACGAATAATAGGTTTTGAGCTGAAGGGGATCTTAGATATAATTTATCTTAATCATCTTATTTTACAGATGATAAAATTTAGCATAAAAGAAGCAAGAGTCACCTTTTTATCTTTCCAAGGTCACCCAGGTATTATGTATAGAGCTTGTTTTGTATATATTTGTATGCATGTTGTCTCCCCCATTAGACTGTAAGTTCCTTGAAGGTAGAGGCTGTCTTTTGTCTCATACGTAGCCCTAGCACTTAGTCTAGTATCTGGCATATAATAGGAACTTACTACCTTTATTGAGTGATGCATGTAGACCTTAAATGAAAATTTAGTTATCCAGCATTTGTAATTGCTTCCAACACAAAAACCACTGAAAATCCAGGGAATTTCCTAGGACATAGGGCACCTCAGAGGACAGAAACATCAATTATTCATGGAAACTTTTGCAAAAACACTACATTAATGATACCAAAACAAAAATTTCATTTGTTACAAGAAATCGAGCAAAGCAATTTTCTCTTGGAAACGATTTGACACAGGGAATAAATCTTTGCAGTGACAATATTTTGGCTATGATCACCAAACAAGTTCTTGACAGTGGAGTAATAGGGTACACATTAAAAAAAAGTTGGTATGTTATCATTTCTGTTCTTCAGGTGATGAAACCAAGGCTTAGAGAAGGTTAAGCCACTTGCCCAAGATATATGGCCGCCAAATTGTTGGGAAGAATTTGAAATTTCCAGTACCGATGGCAATATCATAAAAGTTCTGAAATCTCAACATCTGTATACATCATCTGAGTATTGAGAAGAAGCTGTGGATCTAGGAGTGTTTCAAGATGATCGATTTTGATAGCAAAGAATTCACAAGTAAGACTCAGTGTAGGATACTGGTCTACCTCCACCTCATTCTGTAAATCAAAGATGGTTTTCCCTTGACAATCTGAGAAGCACTTCTGAGCATCCCATGACATCTCCTCAAACAGATTAAGACATTTTCAGCACTATTCCTAGCAAGAGAACTGCATGTCACATGACTATTCTACCTGTTTTTCAGAGAAAAGTATTTATTTCCTGATGGGATGGAGCCAACATGGTGGAGTAAAAGCAGGGACTTACCTGAGCTCTTCCACAAATTCCTTCAGACGCCTCTAAAAAGTGAATCTGAAAAAAAATTCAGAGTGGCAGAATACACTAGGAGACAAAGTGCAGCAGACTTCCAGCCCAGGACAGACCAAAAGGTCAGTGGAAAGGATCTATTATATTGGGCTGAGTGAAAGAAAAGCCTGAGGCTCATAACTGTAACAGCAGCTGCTCCTGAGGCTATCAGCCCACAGACTGAATGTTTGAAAGTCACCTTGACTTTATGGAAGCCAAAATAGCAGAGTAAACCATAAATGCTCTCACCTTCTCTTGTTGACCTTGAAAAACACAGAGAATATTGCCCCAGGAAAAATCCAGGAGTAGGGGAGCCTGCAGAAGGGTAACAGCAATCTTTTAGCTCGGAAGGCTGGGTGGATTCATGGAAAGTGTCCCTTTTGCTGTGGTTAAAGGAGACCAGTTCAGGAACTGAGGTGTCCCAACAAGCCCCCCTCAGCAGACCAGTAGGAGATACTGATCCCCAGGTGGGAGGAGCCAGTAAGCATCAACACCAGGACCCCAGGTGTGCCTTAACACAGTCAGGGGAATTGGGCAGACAGCAGTGCCAATGAGGATCCATCCAGTGGCTGGGGCTCTGCTCTAGCACAGCCCTAGGGGAGGAGGAGACCTCCTACAACCAGACCACCCCTCCCCCACACCTTGCACTGAGAGCTTCAGTGTAGCCCCTGGGAAACTCAGAAAGACTTCAGCTAGCCTTGGCCTTGGCACACACCAGCCAACTCAGCACCAGCTAAGCTGCAGCATTATATAGCTCCTCACTGACAGAACCAGAGGCCACAGCAGACAAAGCCAGTAACCAAGCCTCTAGCTCCCAGAACAAGAAATGTGGCCCAGAACCCATTGTTCTCCAGGAGTAGAGATCCACTTTAAAAGTCAGGAAAAAGGCAATCACCATGAGCAAGAAGCAAATTAGAAAAGCAAAGATCATAGAATCTTATTATTGGGGCAGGAAAGATCAAAATTCAAATTCAGAAGAAGACAGTATTGACCCTGTACCCACATATGAAACCTCAAAAGAAAATATGAACTGATATCAAGCCCCAAAAGCATTCTCGGAAGAACTCAAGAAAGATTTTAAAAACCAAATCAGAGAGGTAGTAGAAATGATTTTAAAAATACAATTGACAAAATGAAAAAAGAATGAAGAGATCATCTCCTTAAAAAGCAAATTGGCCAAATGCAAAAGGAGGTACAAAACCTACCTGAAGAAACTCAGGGACAGAGCCAAGATGGTGGAGAGAGAGCATGTGCTCACCTATGCTCTACCACAAAATCCTTTGGATACATCTGAAAAGAGAATATGAACAAATTTTAGAGGGGCAGAATCCACTAGGAGCCAGAGTGTGGCAGATTTTCAGCCCAGAATAGCCTGGAAGGTTGGGGAAGAATCTGTTACATGGGACTGGGAGAACGCAGAGTGTACAGGCTACACCAGCATAAACCATGCCATAGCAGGGTCGAACAGGATATGCAGAAGCAGTAGTGGGGATTCTCAAACATATCAGCCCAGGACTGTAGAACTGAGTGAAGGAGAAGCACAGGATCCCTGGTAACAGCAGCAGCCACTCCTAAGGCTATCAGTCCTCAGATTAAATGTCTATAAGTCACTTACTTGAACTTTTGGGAGTCAAGATAGCAGAGTGATTTGTAGGTATTCCCCCCTTCTTCTTGTTGACCTTGAAAAAGTCAGATAATATTTTCCCAGGAAAAATCCTGGAATAGTGGGATCAGCCAAAGGGGTAAAGTGTCTCAGCATCAGAGGCCAGGAAAATCATTAAGGAGAGAACTTGCTGTGGCTGATGGGGACCAGTACAGAACCAGAACTGTCCCAGATAGCCTGACCTCAGAGAACCAGGAGGAGATCCTGAGCCCCAGGGGATGGAGCCCATAAGCACCAACACCAAGACCACAAGCATGCCTTGTCACAGCCAAGGGAATCAGGAAGACACTCACACAGAAGGGGATTCACCAACCACTGAGCCTACCTGTGCTCTAGCTCAGGGGAGGAGAGCTCTTATTGCCAGGAAAAAAAATGCTCTAAATCACTATTGATTAGAGTAATGCAAATTAAAACAACTCTGAGATACCAAATCACACCTATCAGATTGGCTAACATAAAAAAACAGGAAGATGGTAAATGTTGGAGAAGGTGTGGGAGAGTTGGAACACTAATTCATTGTTGGTGGAGGTATGAGCTGATCCAACCATTCTGGAGAGCAATTTGGAACTATGCCCAAAGGGCTACAAAAATGTGCATAGACTTTGACCCAGCAATATTGCTTCTAGCACTATTTCCTAAAGAGATCAGAAAAATGGGGAAGGGTCCCATGTGTACCAAAATATTTATAGCAGCTCTCTTTGTGGTGATCAAGAACTGGAAATTAAGGGGGGTTACCCATTAATTGGAGAATGGCTGAAAAAGTTGTCATATATGAATGTAATGGAATACTATTTTGCTATAAGAAATGATGAGCAGGAAGACTTCAGAGAGGCCTGGAAGGACTTATATGAACTGATGTTGAGTGAAATGAACAGAATCAGGAAAACATTGTACACAGTAACAACCATAGTGTGTGAGGAATTTTTCTGGTAGACTTAGTCTTTCATAACAATGCAAGGACTTAAAACATTCCCAAAGGTCTCTTGAGGCAAAATGGCATCCACATCCAGAGAAAGAACTATGGAATTGAAATGCATAATGAAGCAGAATATTTTCTCTTGTGTTATGTTTTGTTTTGTTTTCCTTTTTTCTCATGGTTTCCTCCATTCATTTTAATTCCTCTATACAACATGACTAATGTAAAAATGTATTTAATAAGAATTTATGCCTAGAAATCATATAACACTCTGTGCCATCTCAGGGAAGGAGGGGAGAGGAAGGAGGAGAAAATCTAAGACTTATGGAAGATATTGTAGAAAACTGAAAACAAATAAAATTAATAATAAAAAAGAAAAGAACTTCTTAAAAGGAACAATTAGACAAATGGAAAAGGAGGTATAAAAACTAACTGAAGAAAGCAATTCATTAAAAATTAGAATTTGGCAAGTAGAAGCTAAGGACTCTATGAGACATCAAGAATCAGTCAAACAAAATCTAAGGAATAAAAAAGATAGAAGAACATGTAAAATATCTCACTGGAGAAAAATATTTTCTTGATTTGTGAAGGAGGTTAAACTAAAAACTTAGAGAATATTAACAGAGTTCACCTAGGTGACTTTTGTGTCATTGCCCCTAAATTGCACTGTGACTGCTAGGGCACCCTTTACCTCTCACAGATAATTATCCTCTCCTGTAAGTGGAGAATGGTGGGATTTTCTGAAAGAATTCAAGAAAACTTTTGTGATCTCACTCTACCCTCCAACACCCCTTTCAAGTGGGATTATTAACCAGAAAATCTGCTGATTCCGAGATGTACACTGATCCATGAAATAATATATCAGTCCTTCTCACACCTAAAACCAGTACTTTGATTTCTGCCCATTGGATCCATTTTTGAAGGACCTAAATGCACTTAATTGGATGAATTAGAGTAATTTGCAACCTGCCTGTACTTATGTGTACATACATACATACACACATGTATATAATACACATACACACATGTACTGCATTTAATCACAATAATCATTGTGCTATCTTTATTCAAAACCTCCACTCTTCTTGTCTTCTGAGAGCTGATAAAATGATGGGATAGAACTGGTAAAACCTAAGAATAATCTTATCTAGCCAATCTCTACTGTCAAAGTATGGCATTCATCCAAATCGGGAAACTGCCTGAGGATTGACTTGCTTTCCACTATAGGTAAGGGGATGGTGGATCACTTTACTCCACATTCCCAGACTAACCTTTACCTTACCTCCTGTCCTGTAACCCACCTTTTTGGAACTATTGTGATTTAACTTCCAGTTACATGGATAGTACAGATCCCAGCTATAATGTATGGAGCATATTTCTGAGTACTTTATGGATTTAGTTCTAGGCCCAAGTGAAAGAGTAGAGATTCTCTCACACCATGGTGGTAGTTGAAGTTAAGACAAATGCTTCAAGAGAACAAGTCTCTGGGAGTGTGATTGAGAAAATATTGTGAAATGTTCAACCTAGAAAGAACTAATTTCATTTTCCGCTCTTTGAAGTACATTTTTTGTGGTTGTTGTACTTTGTAGTACACATACAGGTTGGTTGACTGGCATACTACAATTCAACAGTCATGTAGGTTTCAGGTGAGATGGCCTTATATTCCTATTATTCCTAAAGGAACTCCTTAATACAGGTATACTCTATATCCAATCATAACGCCATCTCAATCCCACTTCAGAACTCTTTCCAGAATTATTGGAATGTATTTAGCACAGTCAAGGCACAGAAGGTGGACCCGTATAAGTTGATTGATTTGATGGATTATCCTGTTTAAAGGATCTAATACCTCCCCCTTTTCCCAGTAGGATTCATGCATTGTTCAGTCCGGAGTCAGGGGAGAGGGTGAAGTGGAGGGATGTTTGGGAATTCTTAGAACCAAACAATATTGAAGAGTTTCTATGGTCATCCAGTCATCCAAAATAACAAAGTGTGATGGCAGGGGAAAAAAATAGCTGGGAGGAAGAAGCATGGTCTCAGAATGGGAGTCAGAGCTGAGTGGTTTTGCTACCGAACCTCAAGATGTTTGCGAAGTCCAGCAACAGCAGGAAGGTGGAAAAAAAGCAGGAATGAAGATGCCTCGAGTCCATTAAGGAAAGTTAGGTCATTGTTACCTAGCCTAGTAGAAAACTAATAGGAATTTTGGTCTTAAAGTTCAGGATTTCTTTTGTGTAATGTAGCATTTGAATAATGTGTGTAAATGATCATTTCTGCTGCTCTTGTTTTCTGCCATTCTATTTAAATATTCAGATGATATCTCCTAATGCTAAGATAATTTCATGTTTTGAATGGTCAGAGAAAACAAATAGTCACCAATGGTTTGATACCAACACAGAAAGGCATATGGAGTGTGGTTCCCCAGAGAATCATGCTCATCCCTGCGATGTTTGTTATTTTCATCCGTAACTAGAATGAAGGTGTCATACTTAGCAAACTTACAAATCAGTCAGCAAGGGTATATTGAGCATTCACTATGTGTCAGGCATTGTACTAGGTGTTAAATGACATACAACTGTGAGAGATAGCTTACGCTGGATCATTCAGGATCTGAATGTTTTCAATAGGTTAGAATGTTGAGCCAAATTTAATTACATTAGGTAAATTTCAACATAAAGTTTTACATTTGAGATGAAAAACCAGTTTCACAAATACTAGATAACAAAAGCATGGCTTGAGAGTATTTTCATGTGGAAAATAAACATGGAGAAAGGGGGTTAATGGATGACAAATTCAATCTGTGTCAACAGTGTGATATAAAAGTTTATGAAGGTCATGCAATATTTGGCTAAATTAAGGGAGTGATGATGTTGAGAATCAAGGAGGTCATGGTTCCATTATATTCTTTCCTATTCAAAGTTCATCTAGAACATTGCATTCATTTCTGGTGCCACAAGTTAGGAAGGATATTGACAGCGGTGTTGTGAGACTCAGATGAGATAATGGATGTAAAGCACTTAGCAAACCTTAAAGCACTATATAAATGCCAGCTATTATGATAATTACAGTAACTACTATTAGCCTATGGTTACCAGGCCTCCAGTTTGGGGATGACTTCATTTCCTGAACCTTCTACTGCACTCCTGCTGAACTCAGACAGTATTTATAGAGTACTGTAGGGGTGGGCTGGTAAATATTTAATAACCAAGCTCTCTGAGGAAAAAAATGCTTACACACTTTTAAGTTTAATCTGCATCATTAACATTTTATTAAGTCAAGATAATCAATAAAACAATAAATTGACTCCTGATTTATATTGCCAATTTCTGAGGTATAAATGCATATGTTGAAAATTTAACAAAGGGCTCTGTAAGTTGACCAGAGCTGACTCCAGAACATCCTTTGGATATGGGGAAGGCACTAAGTGTCTGAGGAAAATGATCAGGTTGCTTAAAAGCTTCAAGTTCATGACATATGAGAATCAACATTGGGTACTTTTTCCTTTGGGAAAGATGATCAATATAATATGTCAATAACAGTGAGTAGCATTTATATAGAACTTGAAGGTTTAAGGAGACTTTGACATCTTTAACGTCCGACCAAGCTCTAAGAGTTCCACATCACCTGTATCAGCTTCATGGCCATTGGAACAAACTGGTAAGGGGAAGTTTTCATGTGCTTTTGTTAAACACCACACCCCCCCCACTTACCGATGAATTTGAGGCTTGTCAGTAATCCTCAGCCTGGTTTAACTCAATGCCCAGATGGTTTTATTAAGTTGTGGCTGCTCCACATACCATAGTGAGATTTAGATGAAGTGGGCTATCAAAGGTGGATGAGCAATCTTGAAGAAGGTTCAGCAAGTCTTCCCACTAGAGATGCTAGTCCTCCCTGAATACCCAATGCACCTGGGACAAGTTCCTTTTACAATTCTTCCCAGAGGATGCTTAGTTGATATTCAGAGTTCTGCTTCTACCTCAGGAAGGGAAAAGGGGAAATAAACATTTTTCAAGTGTATGCTATTTGCCAGATTTTGCTAAATGCTTTGCAAATATTAGTTCATTTGATCCTTACAACAGTTCTAGGAGATAAGTTTCAACCTGGATCTTCTGGACTCCAGGAAGTTCAGCTCTAGATCCACTGGGCTACCAACTGCTTCTGAGGGAGAGAAACAGAAGACGCTACGGCTATTGGGAAGGGCCAATTGACTCAGGTGTGCACCAGGGACCTGGGCCACATAGGAAAGTCCAGGGCTTTTCCTTTTGGGGGTTCAGACCCCAAAGACATTATCCTTTCCTTTTAGGGGGGTCAGATCCCATCCCCATCAGCTATGGCTAAAACAGAATCCAAAACAAAAGTTAAGAGTATTTGCTTTGCACCTGCAGCAGCCAGCCGTTGTGGTTGAAGGCTCCTAGAATCACACAGACTTTGATTCAGCTCTATGGTTCAGTTGCCATAGTTACCTGGGAACAAGTCCAGAAGTCCAGGAGTCACAGGGTCTGGAGTCAAATCCTAATTCTCCTACTTACTACTCAATTCAATTCCACAAGCGTTTATTAAGCACCTGCTAAGTGCAAGACACCCTGCTAAATACTGGAGATACAAATAAGAAAAAAAGACAACCCCAGTCCTCCTGTAGCTTATATTCTAATGGCTGAAGACAACACACAAAAGAAAGCTGAAAAGGGGTCACTGACTCTATATGGACCACAATTTCCTCATGTGTCAAAGGAAGAAGAACTTGTGTCCTTTCCTACCTTCAATTATAGAATCAAAGAATGTCAGAATTTGAAAGTACTACAGAGGCTATCCAGTCTAATTTGTACTAAGAAAAGGATTCCATAATTAGCAAATAACCATCTAATTTTTGCTTTCTTGAAGGTTTCCAAATAGGGAGAATCCATAATGTCCTGGTTTGGTTCATTCCACTTTTAGATAATTTTTAGGAACTTCTTTTTCATTCCAGCAAGTGTAATGTAATTCTAATTATAATCTATTCTATAGACAGAAGGGGGAAAATGTTTACCTAGTTCAACCTACCAACCAAACTGAGAAACCAGGAATCTGCTTAGGCATGTCTTTATTTTTTTTCCAGGTTATTCCTGGAAGGCTTCCCCTCCAAAGGGGTGGGAAGAGGGGTCGTTTCCTTACTGAAATAACAAGGGTAACAATGCTGGCAACACTAATTTACTCTGCTCAACATACCAGCCTGTTCATTTTTCCAAGAAAAAGTTAGCAGGGCACTGAATTTGGTACCTCTCTGAAAATGTATCCAATTAAACCAATGAAGAAAAAATGTTAGTTCTTCAGCTTTATTCATTGTGTTGATTGGACACTAGCCAGCAATTTGAAAAAACCATACAAATGATGTGATTTCTAGGTACTAGCTGTGGACTCAGACAGACCTCCAAAATGAGCTTCAGAATCAGTTAAATAAACAGAGAACAAAGGGGATCACATCCCAAGTGACCAGCTCTTTTTCATCTCCAAAGCTTAGATGAAAAATTGGGTGTTAGGAAAGTTCATAAAAAGGTCTGCAATACAAGGCAAACATGGAGCTCTCCGTTGTCTTGGCAAATACTTCAGTTTGTAAGTAGGCCAGCCCTTATCAAACCATTCCACAAGTCTCAAAGAAATATGTGCCAAGGTTTCCCTCTCAAATGTGCAAGGCTGAACAAAACTATTAACCCTCTTGTCACTAAAATAATGAATGAGTGAGTGCTATCACTCTGGATGGACCTGGATGGACGTTGGGTATGTAGTAGAATGAGGTCTCCCCTTTGAAATATAATGCTAAGATGAAGTTTGCCCTCAGGGAAGGGGAAAAGTATTTCATCAGCTTTCTTCAAAAATAAATTCTAGGTGATAGTCATATTGGCAAATAATTTTATTTCATGTAGTCATTAATTTACTGATTTCATATTAGAAAAAGAAGGCAACTTAGAAAATCATTTTCATATCATATCACTTTCATTTTATTTTTTTAAGATAATAAAAAGTTCTTCTTTATGCTTTGTTGCTAAATGACACTTGGGAATTGGGAATAATTTTTAATACCAGTTGTCTGGACTGGTTATTTTTACTGAAGTAAGCAGTTCAGTGTGTATTGTGGAGGTTGGGGGTGGGGAGTGGAATAGGGAAAAGGTCAATTCATTAAAGCATCTTTTTTAAAACAGGATTAACTGGTTGAGTGAATCAAATAAAATAATGGGCTGTTAGTTTTTATATAAACATTCTCAGAAATAAATGTTTTTAGAAAGATTCTCAAATCTTTCATAAGAAATTCCTGAAAATCTCAGAAACAAAGGTAGCATATGAAGAATATCATTGTCACTTCAACCCATAAAATGATGCTTAACTTCCTTAACCACAAACAAGTCACCTTTGTTTTGATCACGCTGAAATTAGAGGTAAAAAATAGTGAGATAAGCTAAATTTTATACAGCATTTACAGTTTGCAGAGAATGTTACAGAAATCATCAGATATGCTCTTCATAATAATCTTATAAGGTATGATTATTTTCTCCCTTCTTAGATGTTGAAACTAAGGAGTGAAATAAGAGAAATACTTGAAGTGTCTGGCAGATTCCTGGGTGACAGATATCCCAGGAAAGGGGAAAATTGCCTTTAGTATATAGGAGTAACAGCTATCTAACAATCTTTAATCAGTTAGTCGGTAACAAGCATTTATTAAGCAATTATTATGTACCAAGTATTGCGTTAAGTACTGGGATTGTTGTTCAGTCATGTCTAACTCTTAGTGACCCCATTTAGGGTTTTCTTGGCAAAGATACTGGAGTGGTTTGCCATTTCCTTCTGCAGCTCATTTTACAGATGAGGAAAGTAAGGCAAGCAAAACTCAAGGTCAAACAGCTAGTAAATGTCCGAGACCAGATTTGAACTCAGGATGGTGAGTCTTCTTTATTCCAAACCCAGTGCTCTATCCACTGTACTAGCTATATGACCCAAGGGCTGAGATAACAGGAAATTAAAGAACAGTTCCAACCCTCAAAGAGCTCTCATTCTAAAGGGGGTAACAGAAGGAGCTATAGACCGAATAGAAGGTCTGGACAGGCCTCGTGAAGTGGATGGATGTGAGCTTGATTGAAGGAAATCAGAGAAACTAGTAGATGGAAGTGAGGGGGAAATAACATAAGGAAGAACATTCCTGGTTTGGGAGAGAGCCATTCTAAAGGTATGGTGACCCAATTTTTTGTATGAGCAGAACAATAAGTAGGATAGAATTTTCTCCACGGTAATAACAGTATCCTCTTTGACATGTGGGTCCTTCATTAGACTGACTACCCTACACATCAAACACTATGTGGATCAGACTCATATATCCAAGGTTCTCAATCCAGAATTACTTTTCTATGAGTAGCTCTTGTCATCACAATCCTGGTAACTTTCTTTGGTAGATATATGTTGCCATCTTCAACTTTCTACTTAAACAAATAGTCTGATTGCGTTAGTAAAAGACTTAATAAAATCAAGGATCATTAAACACGTCATAAAATGCAGCATTTCTAACATTTTCCAATTCCAACCCCCAAAACAAATCCTACTTTCAGGCTGGTGTCCATTTCCTCTCACTTCTTGATCTCCTAAGCTATGAGACAGTGAAGCTGGAGGTTCATCATCTTATCATAAATCTCCCATACCCCAATAAAGGGAGAAGGATCACATTTTAATTTACAACCAAATTCAATCAAGCATTTATGGTTATACGTAGAGTTTCCTGAGATCCTCTGTTGTCCCACCTGTATGCATGAACAAGACAGCACGACCACCAGTGTCTCCTGGGTCTCAGGAAACACCACAGCTCACTAATCTGGATCCCTGAAATCGTTATGTTAAGAAAGGCACACTTCTCACATACCTAGACTATGACACTATAAAGTCAACAAGCTGTGGGGAACAGGCCCATCTGTGCTGTAACCTCAGCCTCCATTTCCTTCTTCTCTTTCAACCTCCATTGATGTTTTTGCATTTTGTGTCACATTCAGGACCCAGATCAATCTGGGTCACGCTGGCACTAATGACAACCAGAAAATGTCCCAATGCTGGCAGTTCATGTGGAAACATTATCTCTACAGGTCTGGCACAGTATGCCAGCAGACACATTCCCTATGTGGATAAATAAAATGTGTGCCATAGTCTCTGTGGCATTAAATATATTGATACTCTTTTGATTTAAGTGTGATGGATAGGGATATCTTTACAATTGTCTTGAATGGTAAATAATCATTTAAATTCCAAGTATATTTGTCATTAACTCAAGTCATGTGTATCTCTGTTATACACCAAAGGGGGAAAATAGAAAAATAAGACATTATCCCTCATTTTCAAGGAGCTCCCACATAAACTCAGACCATTCAGTGAACAATTTTTAAAATTTAATTCAATATTCCAATTTTTGTGTAATCTTGATGATGAGGTCATTATCATCCAAAGTCCCTTCCAGATCCCTGATTCTACAAGAAGTGTCATTTTTTATATATTTTAACTTTTATTGCAGAAAACTTGCAAAGGGAAGAAGATTACAGTGCTATAGAGAAAACATGGGGAATCATAATGGAGTTCTGAAAAGGTCACCATGAGGCAGCTCTGTGCCTGACTTAATGTGTGATTTTATTATATCTTTTGTCTCCAGTTTCTTTAGTTTTTCAGAATTGGAAGAGATTGTCACCAAATAATGTTTGTAAAGCTATTTGAGATTGTTGGATGAAGTTGTATAATTAAAACAAAAAACAAGTCCAAGGGAAAAAAGTCTCCCTAGAGAGAGAACAGGTGCCAACTACTGAGGGAAAGGATAAAGATGAGATATCATAGTAGAACCTTTTTAAAGTAATGGCAGGTATTGTAGGCTTACGTTTTCCTTTGCTTGGCTACCCAGTACCTAGTACAGTGAAGGAGTATAATAAGGACAAATTAATTATGAGGATGAAATTTCACTCTTGGTTAATCCTCTACTTTGTTCAGCTATTTTCAAGAGGGTCTAACAGCCAGGAAATTGCTATGGGGACGCCTAGTGAAGCTAAGTGGAAAGCAAATGGTGTCACAATAATACACAGAGGCAGAACTGGTTCAAGTCTTCTTTGACAGTGAAGCCTGTTGAAACCTTAGTAGTAAACCCCAACACTAGAGTGTCACCAAGACTCTCAGTCTGCTACAATCAAGAATCCTGCACATTTGTTATTTTGGTCTAATCATGGTCTTAGCCAAAACAGCTTTGAGACAGATTCTCAGGGCCATTTGAAAGCATGGGAAAAAAGTGGTGCATAGCTGGTTTCAGTGCATTTTCCCCCCAGGTTCCTGGTTGCCAGCCTGAAGTCCCTGCTGTGGTCAGATGTCCAAGTATAATGTGCCAAAGGTATTTCCATTAGAAACACTGAGAAAATGCTGTTTCTAGTGGCATGGCGAGAGCAAATAGAGGAAAAGCCAACTACTCTGTAATCTCATGCCTGGGCTTCTCAAGAGGAAACTTGCAAGCACAAAAGAGTGTGGCAGGAAAGAAACCCCCAAATTCCATCAGGCAAATTTTATCTAAGGTTCTTTTTTATGAAGTGCCCCCAAATTGTAGCATTTCATATTTTAAACATGAATAACTCCAGGAGATCTTTTGAGAAATACTCATCTCTCAGGTTCATTCCTACTCCAAATCCTTTGTTTCATGTGGTCATAAGCATTTAAGGAGGACCTGTTTGGGGAATTTTTATTCATTCACTAAAATATATTTATTGATATATCTATTAATCTCTCTCTTGACCTTCAGATTCTCGTCTTCAGTTCCCTATTAGATAACTTCAACTGGATGTCCTGTAAACATCTTGAACTTAGTATGTCCAAAACAACTCATTATCTTTTCTTTCAGGCTCTACCATCTTTTCTAATTTCTTCATTACTGTTGAGGGTATCACAATTACCCAGTTACCCAGGCTCATAATGTAGATATCATTCTTGACTCTTTCTTCTCTCATACCCCAAATCCAAGCTGCTGCCAAGCCTTATTGATTCTGTCTTTGTAATACCACTTATATGTTCCCTCTTTTCTCCTCTGACCTTGCCATCACCATGGAGCAAGCCTTTGTCACCTCATGCCTGAGGTGATAATCTTCTACTAGTCTTCCAGCTTGAGGTCTCTTTCCACTCCAGTCAACCCTCCACTCATCTGTCAAAGTGATCTTCCTAAAGTGTAGGTCTGATCATGCTACCCTTCACACCTCTACTTGATAAATTTTAGTGGTTCCCAAAATCAAATATAGAAACCACTACTTGGTATTCAAAGCCCTTCATAATGTGAACCCTTCCTACTGTTCCAGTTTACTTATAATTTATACCTGCTTCCTTCGCCCCCTTCATTCATGTACCAATAAGATGCAGTGACACTGGCCACCTTGCTATTTCCTGACCAAGATCCCGTAACCCCGGATTCTGGATAATGTCGTTAGTTGTCCCTCCCACCTGGAACTCTCCCTCTTGATCTCTGATTCTCTGGATTCCAAGTCCCTGCTAAAATCCCACCTTCTACAGGAAGCCTTTCTGGATCCCCCCTTAATTCGCTTGCCTTTCCTATATCGATTTTTATCCAATTCATCTTCTATATAGCTTGTTTCTACATAATTAAAAATGAGACACAGTATGTTAAAGGCAGAACAGATCCCTCTCCTATTTCTTTTAAATTTGAGCTCAGGTCATTGTCAATACACAAGGTCTATCCTAAATATATGTACTAGTGACCCATCTCTATGGTTTGTTCCTCCAACTGCCTATAACACCCGGTATAATATCCACTCCACAAATTTGGTTTTAATTATGTGAATAGATTTCTTTTGAATAAGTATGAATCTCATTTAAGGATTCAGCGGTATTACTGGTCTTCACAAAAGAGAAACCATGTTCTGCACACACAAAAACAACTAAAATATACAACAATCTGTGTGCCAGACAGCCCATGCCAGGGGAGAACAAAGGAAGCAAGCAAGCAAACATCAAGTGCCCACTACGTGCCAGGTGTTGGCACATTTGATCCTCACAAAAATCCTGGAATGTAGGTGCTATATGTAGGTAGCTCCATATTAAAGTTGAGGAAATTGAGGCAGAGTTTAAGTGACTTGATCAGGGTCACACAGCTGGTTAAGATCTGAAGCTTGATTTGAATTCAGGTCTTCCTGGGCTGCTAGGTGAGACAATGGATAGAACACTGTACCTAGAGTAACAAAGATCTGAGTTTAAATCTGACTTCAGATACTTACTAGTTGCATGACCCTAGGCAAGTCACTTGACTCTCTTTGCCTTTTTCCTCACCTGTAAAGCTGGAGTCGGAAGTGGCAAACCACTCCAGTATCTTTGCCAAGAAAATCCTAAGCAGAGTCACAAAGAGTTAGATGTGACTGGAACAACTTTTTAAATCTAGGCTCAGTGCTATATCGGTTGTATCACCATCTGCCTCAGTGGCATATATATAGTAGCAACCATGCATTTCCTGATTTGTCCTTTGTCTGATAACAATAAACCGAGAGCCAAGAAGTTACTTCTGTTATGCACTTGAAGTGGTTTTATATGATTTTTTTCATATACATAGTGAGATGTTTTGTTGAAAGCAAGTATGATGGCAATTTACTGTTTGGATCAAATGGATTTTGCTTACTTGTTTGTTTTATTAAGCAATAAGCACACAAGCATCTTTGGCTCTTCATTCAGTTGTGTACTTTAAAGACATGGTGCATACCAAATATTGTTTACAAAATCAAGAAAGCAACAACCCCAAACTCCTCTTCCACTGCCATACATTTATAAAAGATACTTGATACATATGTGAATTATTTTTATAATGACTTTATAAAGAAGGGAAAGTAGATATATGAGTCTGGGAGCTATTTCTAATAATAAAAGACATAGCATTTGGTATCATCTATTCTTTAAGACACATAGATAATCTATCCCTCAAAATTCTGTAACTTTCTTAAACCCTCTACCATTTATTAATATTTTCTTTCTTTTTTTGAGGGGGGGAAGGCAAGGCATTTGGGGTTAAATAACTTGCCCAAGATCATACAACTACTGTGTCAAGCGTCTGAGGGCAGATTTGAACTCAGGTCCTGCTGATTTCAGGGCCAGTGCTCTGCTCATTGTGCCACCTAGCTGTCTCTTTTTAATGTTTTCTTAAAGTGATACTGCTCACTTTAAAAAATTCTCTTCCTCAAAATTTTACAAATAAGTTTATAATCATATTGTTAATTATTTAATTGATTAGACACTATGTTGGGAATTGGGTGACCTGGGTTTTGTCAACATAGAAACTGAGGACTGTAAAGAATGATAAAACATCTTTCCTTCTTATTTTTTTTCCTTACTGAATCTGTGATTTCCTTAGTGTAGCAAATTCCTAGTGAGTAATTTCCTCTTCTGATGTAGACTGGCACCTGCTTTGCAAAATGTAACCTCCTGTTACTATGGGCAAGTCATAACCCTGTTTGCCTCAGTTTCCTCATCTGTAAAATGAACTGGAAGGAAATGGCAAACCACTCCAGTATCTTTTCCTAGAAAATCTCAACTAGGCTCACAAAGAGTCAGACAGAACTGAAAAAAAGGATATAGTATATGAAATCTGTTCCTCTTAGGCAAAATTTGAGCAAGGATTTGCCTTTAAGCAGATACTGGACTTTTAGAAGTTCATTTAAAATTATTTTAAAAGACAGTTCTTAAAACTAACCCATTTGATATGGTTTTGATTACTTAAATCAACGACAAAATTCAGCAGAAAAAAATACAAGTAAAATATCAATATGCCAGTATTGTAATAGAATCGAAGATATGGGAATAGAGTAATAAGGAAAAGAATATCTTTGGAGCTCATAATTCTATATGATAATGATACTAAAATGTCATTTCTTACACTGCCTTTAACTTAGAGTAAAAGTTGATGTGGTTCAGCTTTGGTAAATACATAAACACAAGGATGCTCTTTTAATGGCAGAATTTGTATAATTGAAAGAAAATAATCCTCTTTAATAAATGGCCCAGGTTTAAAGCCAAAGGGGAGATTGCCTATAATCGAATGGATCATGGATAACTTGCCAAAAAAAGTAATGGAGAGAGAATGGTGCCCGGCAAACAGAAAGGGTTGTTGTTCAGCTATAACATGATTGATGTTTTCAAACATGTTTCCTGAGAAGTACACTCTAATAAAAGCATGCTTTCCATTTCATTATTTGCATCCTTAATAAAAATAAAATCCCAAGGAAAAAACAAAGCTTGATGGAATAAGTTGCTCAAGTCAGTATCTCACAGAAATAGAAGTAGCTTAAGAACACATTAATCACCACCACCACCACCACCATCACCATCATCATCAAATATTCATCTAGCACTTTAGGGTTTGTAAAGCAACTTATAAATATAATTTAATTTTATCCTCACAATAACCCTGGGAGGTCAGTGCTATGAATAACCCCATTTTACAGATGAGGAAACTGAGATAGACAGAGGTTAAGTGATTTGTCCAGGATCACACAGCTTTTAAGATTAGATTTCTCACTTTAGATCCAGGGCTCTATGAAGTTACCACATAGACACCTATTTCAAAGTTTTCTATTCCCAAAATATGCTTCTCATGATTCCCACAGTTTTTTGCCACTTTACTTCCTTAAATTGTTGTGTATTTACCTGTATTTTTAAATCATTTGTGCTGCCCCTGAAAATGTAAGCTCTTTGAGTACAGTGAGTTTTTTTAAATTTTTTCTCTTTGTATTCCCATCTGTAGTCTCTACATCTAGGACAGTGACTTGCACATTCTAATCATTTAAATTAAAATGTTGAAGGGAGCGTTTTCCTTTTCTCCATACTTCTTCCTTGTGCCCCCCTCTTTCCCATTCTACCGGCCAGTAGAATTATATCACTCACCTTCCAAGAAAGAAATAGCGGCAACATTGTTTTCTTTTTTGTCTTTCACTCTTTCAGAGGCAGCGCAGAATAGAAAATAAGAACAAGCTTTGCAAGGTGCTTTGCAAACCTTAAGGTGCTATATAAATAACTATTAATAATGACACAAATGGCAACGAAAGTAACAATCAGACATATGACTGTTTTGAGATACCTTTATGACAATGTCTTTGGGAGGGTATGGATAAAGGAGATGGGAGAGCTCAGAAGTTTCTTTTGCATCCCCTTAATATAGTTGATAGAGGAATCTGCTAAGATAGAAGACATGCCTTGGAGTTCGGGAATATGAGGAAGAAGAGGAGAGGTCCAGATCAGAGTCCTTAAAGACATTGACATAACAGCAAACAAGCCACTGGAGATGACTTCCCAACATCTAAAACTAAAAAAACAAATATTTTCATTTTACTGAAACTGAGCAGATGAAACAGATAATCATAGATTGTATAATCATTGCTTCTTTATGCAGAAAGAAAACCTGCCATGATTGCAAAATACGCATACACACACACACTCACACACACACACACAAACAATCTATTCCCCAATTAGTATTACCATACTAATTTCTGAGCACAATATTGGAAGATAGTATAAACTAAACATATTATTTGTTTTATTTTGAACAGATGTTCTTTTGCTGTTTTGCCTGGGAACAGCTTATATATGTGAGGGAATAGTCTAAGATTGCGTACAAAAATAATATTTGAGTTGGACTAAATACTTTTGTGATTTACACCTAACACTGCTCTCACTTTGACCTAAAGCCAAAGTTTAGCAACAAAAATGGGTAATGTAATTTCCTGTTTCTAAACAGCATTGCAAAGCTTACAAGGAAACTAATCCAGGGATCAAAGATATCTTTCCCACCTTGTCATCGGATGTCTGTACATTGATATAATACTTGGTTATAAGTCTCAGGAACTATAGTAAAAGTCTTGCCATGTTGAACACTAATCCTTTTTTGATAAGTAACTGAGTCAAAAAGAATGAGTCATTTATGTCTACTTTCATAAATCCTTCATATGTTTTTGGTAATGCTCACTGCAAAGGAAGTTGGGCAGGCTAGGTCCTGCATATCAAATTGAAAATATTAAACAATTTTAATCTTTTTTGGTGTATTTCCTCCAGACTAACAGACTTGATTAATTTCAGACCATTCTTGTGGCTTCTATAGTTTTTCAGAAACCTCTGCCCCAAATTTAATTCTAAATAGGTTCTATGTTCTCTTTGCTATGATATACCCACATGCCTACATACCCAATAGTATTAATGATTAAGAATTGATTGCAATAACCCAATTCACAAACGTGAATCAAGCATGGGCTAGGTGTGTCAGTACATCCTGAGACAGTATTTATGACAGCCATTCTTTTCCCTTTAGGAATCCATTCCAGTTGAATTTGTCAGTGATCCAAATCAGATGATGGACCTATTGAATAACAAAACACTATTTTGCATTCAGTTTAACATTATATCCTGTGTTTATAATGCTTTAGCTGAAAGAGGCCTCCAGTTCATACAGGCAAAAGCATATCTCCAAAATACTTCAGAAATGTTCATTCAGTCTTTGCTTTAAGAGTGCCAGGGAAGGGAAGACCACTACTTTCTGAGACAGCCTGTTCTTATTTTCGGATAGCTTTAATTGTTATGAATTTTCCTTTAAATCAATGCTGAACTTTTATCTTTACTATTTCTGCCTATTGAATTGTTAAAAAAAATAAATTTATGCTTTATGGTAGATTCTTTGGGCACTGACCCTCAGTAAGATTTTACGTAACTAGAGATTAGTAAGATCACTGAATCTCAAGATGTATTGAATTTGCTCATTGACTATTCCCCTTCTCCACCCTACTTTACAGGACTCTGAAATGGTAGTTTCTATTGCAAAAAAGTTTCTATAAAAATGTTGTTGTCCTAGGCACACAAAGAGGAGAACATATGCCACATTCATCATATGTGCATATATACATACATGTGTACATATTTATCTACATACACACATGTGTGTTTATGACTTCATGGTTAGCAGAGTTTTTACATAGCATGACATTTGATCCTTAAAACAAGCTTGTGGGGTAGGCACTACAAAAATTATTCTTTCTTTTTAACATATGTGAAAAGGAAAGGTCAGTGATAAAGGTCTCTTTCCTCTATTAGGTCATCCCTGTTTACCCTGTGGAATCTCTCATCTTCCTTTTCAGTTTTTCAGCAACTTTTCCTTTGAATTTTTCAGTTTGAAACCTTCTTCTCCTCTCAGGGTACCAATGATGTCCATTGGATACCCCATCATACAGATTTTACTCTTCACAGGGGAATGTGAAGTGGTATACTTATCTCTTGCTTCCCAGTGTGGTTCTCATATCTCTTTCCTCTACCTCCATCCTTCAATAAGATTTTCTCTTTTATATACCACAGAATCCTTTTATGCCTACCTACCTGTTCAAAGCTTCACTGCTATTGTCCCATGACATCTAGGATGTGGTCTCACTTTACAGAATCTCAGTAACTCAGAGCTGTCATCTAGTCCAACACATTCACAAATAGGAATCCCCTCCAGTACATTCCAGACAAGTGATGGGATGGTCTTTGCTGGAGTATATCTCTAGTAGGGCCAAACACATTACCTCCTGAATCAGGCCATTCTGTTCTTAGTTCTAATTGTTAAATGTTTCCTCCTATATAAAATTGGAGTTTTCACAACTTTTCCCCTTTTGTCCTCATATTTCCTTCTTTTAGACCAAACAGTACAAATCAAATTTCCGTGCCACATTACAGTCTCAATTTTCTTGAAGTCAAGTATGTCTTCTTCATGCTAAACATCCCGATTTCCTTCAAGCAATTTTCAAACAACATGACCTCGAGGCCTTTCCCCATCTTGGTTGTCCTTTGGATTCTGCAGCTTTTCAATGTCCTTCCCAAAATGTGATACTCAGAACTCAATCCAATATTCTACACTGGATTTGGCGGAGTAAAGTAGAATTACCACTTAGCTAGTCCCAACAACCTACTTCTCTTAACATAGCTCAAGGTAATTGTCATTGTTTCAGTGGTCTTATTACATTGTTGACTCATAGACATATCAAATTCAAAATGAGGGCAGCTAGATGGTACAGTGGATAAAGCACCAGTGCAGGAGTCAGGAGGACTTGAGTTCAAATCTCATCTCAGACACTTAACACTTACTAGCTGTGTGACCTTGGGCAAGTCACTTAACCCCTATTGCCTCAACCTAGGTCATCTCCAGTCACCCTGATGAATATCTGGTCACTGGAATCAGATGGCTCTGGAGGAAAAGTGAGGCTGGTGACTGGCACAGCCCTCCCTCACTCAAAGTGAAGTGCAAGTCATGTCATTATTTTTTTGATGGTATGGTCTTCTTTGGCCACAAAGGATGAACACACACTCAAATTTAAAATGAAGCATTCTGTCTTTCTCCCTTAACTAGCTTTTCCCTGAAATTTCCCTGTGCTGATGGCACCTCCATCATTCATCATCTAGGTTTACAAGAGTGGAATCATCTATGGTTTTTACTCTTCCTTAACTCCAGTATCTAATCAGTTGCCAAGTCTCATCACTTTAACATTTGTAACATCTCTCAGGGCTGTCCTCTTCACTCACAGAACTTCCACTGAGTACAGTATTGATTATCCCTCATTTTTTGTAGTAGCCTCCTAATCAGTTGCCTTGGCCCTAGGCCCTCCCTTTCCAAAGAATTCAATTGCCAAAGTAAAGCACAGGTCTAAGTACATCACTCCTATGCTCAAGAATCTTCAGTTGTTCCCTATAGTCTTTACTATGAAATACAAACTCCCCAGTTTGACATTCAAAAGCCTTCATAATCTGATTCCCACCTACTTTTTCTAAGTTAATTGAAAGGTAGCTTCCCCTTATATGTACTATATTCCAACTCAATTGACCTATTTGCTGTGTCAATTCAACAGTATCTTTGTAGTCTCTTTGCCATTATTCAGGCCATGTCCAGTTCTTAAATTGTAGAGTAGGAAGTATTTACTTTGAAGCAAAAACATTTGGAGAGGGCAGTGATGGTGAAGAGGACAAAGGGAAAGATGGTAGTGGTGGCCGAAAGGATCATAAGATGGTGGTAGGGGTCAGGGGGAAGAAGAGGTCAATCAAGGTTGCAGCAGTATCAGACAAAGGGGATACCTATCCCCTAGAGCAGAGGTGTCAAATTCAAATAGAAACAAGGGCCACAAATTCACACATAAGGATCCCCCTAGGTCACATCTTGCCTTAATTTTAAAATGTAATATTATCTATGTTTCATTGCATTTTTATTTATTTTGCTAAATATTTCTGAATTATATTTCAATCTGATTCTGCCACACTGGAGAGTGTTGTACCCATGAGCTTCATGTTTGATACCTCTGTCTTAGTGTGATTCCTCTCCCATTGAATGCCTTTCCTGTTAAACTAACAAAGGTGAAGAATTCCCTGGGAGAAGAGCACTATAGACTCAGCCCTGTAGTGGGAGGTCTTGTTATGGTTGTGCATCAAGGCAGTGTAGGCCAGAGTAGGATCACAAGGAAGGTCTGTAATACCAGAGAGGTGAGTTCTAAACACATGTATCTCTATATGGCTTCCCTATGAGTGTGTTCTTTAGCCACACATATTATCTATACATATGTATGTACTGTTTTACACCAAAATGTGCTTAAAATGGCGGGGGATGGGGAAGGTAGGACATCATTTTAATTAAGGACATTGAGATATAGCACCTGAAATCTTCCTCACATGTGGGTCTTATAAAACTACTGAGGGTCTTTTGGCCTTAGTGCCTACTCAGAACCAAAGCTTACAAGTTCCCAGTAATCATCCCCCTGGTTTGTAGAATCTATTTCTTGATTCTGACTCCTTTCCATTTGCCTTTTGTTAATGCATGTCCAGCTCTTCATGACCCTGTGGATCATCCAGTACTGCTCATGGAGTTTTCTTCGCAAAGATAATGGAGTGGTGTGCCATTTCCTTCTCTGATGGATTAAGGTAAATAGAGGTTTAGCCACTTGTCACACAGTTAATAAGTGTCTAAGGTCAGATTCGAACTCAGGTCTTCCTGACTCCAGGCCAAGTGCTCCATTCAGTGAATCCCATTTGCCTACTGATATGCCATAATCTTTCCTATCTTAAAAAAACAAAGAAATGAATAAAAACAAATAAAATACAATGACCTTTCCCTAAGTGTAGTCCAAGTTTCTCTTTTTCCTGTATTGTCAAACTTCTTTTAAGAAGCAGTCTGCATTCAATGCTTATACTTTTTTACCAACTATTCTCTACTTTTTCCTTTGCAATAAGATTTTTACCACCACAATCATAAGCATGGATACAGACTGACAAGATTATTCATACACACCCAATGGGGAGCATTCCCATTGGCCACTCTCATTTCCCACAGCTTATAATTCCTCATTCTGTGCCTATATACCCAATCTGGACTTTGTGAAGCCTACTAACTAATCAGAAAGGATTCCCTCAATGGCAACCAAATTTCTAAATATAATGACTATTTTTTTAATTAAAATTTTCATTCTCGATCTTTTTGTAGTTTTTGATACTTTTGACCACCACCTTCTGTTGGATATTCTCTCATTCCTTACCTTCAGAAATGTGCTCCCTAGGTTTCCTCGTACATTTCATACTTTTGCTAGTTTTCTATTCTTTTCCTTTTCACATTATTATTCCCCAGAATTCTTTGTTTGATGCCCTTTTCTTGTCTCCACACACTCTTTACCTTGTATCCTCAACTAGTTTCACTACTTTAATTACCTCTATGTAGTCAGTTAATAAACATTTGTTGAGCAATTAATATAAAACAGGTATAATATTAAATACTGGCGATAGATAAAAAAGGAGAAAAGAAATAACACTGTCCCTGTCCACTGGGAGCTTGCATGTTAACAGGGGAAATAACATGCAAATAACTACATATATAGCAACTGGGAGGTAGATTCAGAGGCAAGGTACTAGCATTGGGCGTAGGGAGTTAGGAAGGGAGGTAGAGACTGGGCCTCTTGCCTACGGTAGGTTCTTAGCTGAATCTTGAAGGAAGTCAGGGAAGCCATGGCAAAGAGGTGATGTGGAAGAGCATTCCAAGCCTGAGGAGTAGTCAGTGAAAAGTCATGGAGGCTGGGGGTAGAGTATTGCATGTGAAGAACGTAAAAGAGGCCAGTGTTGTGCATTGTAGAGCACATGAAGAAAACTGTACAAAGACTGGACAAGTAGGAAAGGGTCAGGTTATGAAGAACCTAAACATTTTGACCTTGGAATTCAAATGAAATTATTGAAATTTATTGAATAGGAGTTTGACATAGTCAGAGCAGCCTTTTAGGAATATACTTTGGTAGCTGAGCACTTTCAACTTTGTCACTTGTAACTCTCCAAAACACTTATGATAGTATACTATTTCTTGTGGTTATATATCTACAGGTCTCATGTATAGACTGTGTCACTTCCTACAAGAGGCTTTTGGCGATTGATCTAGAGATTAGTGCTCTTCTCTACTCTTTAATTCCTTTGTGTTATATATTTTGTTATTTTTGTATATACTTATCTGTGGGCAGGTTCTTTTTCTCAGTTCCTTTAAGATCTTTGAGGGAAAGGAATGGCTTTTTGTTTGTGTTTTGTCTTTCTATTCCTAAAACCCAGCACAGCACCTGGCACATAGTACGTACTTATAAATACAGACTGGATTTAATTAAACTGAATTATAAGTTTGTTTAAAGGAGAGATTGTGTCTTATTTGAACTTAGTATCTCTAATAACTAGCACAAATCTATTCACATTGTAGATTCTGATTAATACTTAAGTGAATTAATTTCCAATTTACTATCCTGGCTTTTTGCTTCTAATTCCAATTAGCAACCGAAGAAAATTTATTTCTAATAAATGATAGATTTATTCCTAATAAAAATAGCAAGCACTATCTTTTTTTCAGAATTGAGATTTCTTTCTCCTCCTTTGTGTGCTCTGTCTCTACCCCCCCTCAAAAAAAAGCACCAAGGATTTAGTGAGAAGACCTGGACCCAAATCTTTACATATCCACTTACTGTGTGATTTTGAATAAATCCTTTAACTCGAGTCCCAGTTTCATCATCTGTAAAATATGAATATAAATACATAAATTATCAACCTATAGTAGTGGGGGGTGGTGATGGAGATGAAATAAATTGGGTAAAGGTCAATTTAGCTTTATAGATAAAAGCTTTAAAATTTTCTGAAGGACAGAGCACTCAGCATATCTTCTTTATATAATGTCTTTAAAAAATGTAACATTACTTGCATCAGGGATATAATATTTGATAATTGGTCCCTTATATTCATCTTTATTGCCGATGATTTTACTTTGAAAAGATGAATTTGTTTTTCAAAAATGCCATGCCTCTACAATGAATCAATTCGAAATAATTGAGCCTTTGTGGTGAGATTATGTGATCCATTATCTCATGCCTATTACACAACTAAGTTGGTTACTCTTAGATACCCAGTCAAGCTGACTTGCTTTTAATTGATTGAAAGAGTTAAAGGAACATTTTTACATTTCATTGAGACAAGATAATCTGTGAAGGAGAAGAAAATCTTGTTTGATCAAATGCTAGCCTTTATTTTGACAAAAATTATTAATTTCAAGCAAAATTTATCTTGGGCATGATTATTAGATATCTCTTTAACTGCAAATTTTTCTCAACCCCTTCAGAAATTATCTATATTTTAAAAATACTGCAACAATGTTTTATTTGCAATGATTTATTTTATGACTAATATATTTTTATCAGAGGGCAGCCAATTCACTCTGATCCCACTGTTGTAAGTGATTGTGATTAACAGGAAAACTCTCCGTTTTGAATTGGGAAATACTGATTCCCAATAGCAGAAGGTTAAGATTAACAGTGGGCAGAAAGCTAAAGATAGTTTGGCTTAGATTGGCAACTCAAGATTCACATACTTATCTGAGACTTATCAAAACAATTCTTGTTGGCCTGAGAAAGGACCTAGAAATCTCAGGAGGTTTCTAGTGCTTTCTGATGTTGGCCTGGCAGGATGGAAATACCACATCAATGGTTGATCTTACAGTGTTTAGATAATGTGCTTCTTGTCTTAAGTCACTAAAGGACATCATGTTTTACAAAAACAAAGTCACCTAAAGATTTGTGGGATTGAAAGAAAAGTTCTGATTTGCTTTAGTTTACTCAACTTTTAGTTTAGTTTTTGTAAGGGTCAACATTTTTGTTGTTGTTAGGTTTTACCATGTTTTTAATAAATCTTCATCAGCTAGTAAATCCTTGGATAAAGACCTTGCAGTTTTTACTCATTGGTTCCAAAGATTACATTGTCTTTTCTCTGTAAAGACAACGTGGTGTACTAGAAAGAGCTCAAGGACCTAAGTCAGATGACCTGGATTCACATCTCAACTCTACACCCAATACACAGGCACAAGTCACTTATGCCTTTAGTGACTCAGTTTCCTCATCTGTAAAATGAGAGGATTGGATTATCTCTCCTCTTAGCTCCCTTCCAACTCTCTATCATCTAACCCATGATTTGAAATCCTGTGATCCTGAACAGTATGAAATTAGTTTCTTGGTCTTGAATTAATATTGTTTCTGAAAGAGCAAGCAGTGTAATAGGAGGAAAGGGTCAGGACTCAAGAGTCAGGAAACATGTGCCTGAGACTTCCATTATTAAACTATGTGTGACCTTGGGACATCACTTTATTTATATATCAAAAATTTAGAGCTGAACAGGCCCTTAGAGGTCACTTAGCCCAGTGGTGTCAAACTCAAATAGAAATCAAGACCATTAAACCATATGTAAGGATATTCTTATGTCCCATACTGACATAGAAAACCATATATTAACAGTATCTATATTCTATTGTATTTTTATAAATTTCTCAGTGACATTTTAATGTGCTTCAAATCCCACTGAAGAAGCTGTACTTTTGACAGCTATGATCTAGCCTATCACCTTCATTTTACAGATAAGAAAATTGAGCCCTTCAGAAATTAGAAGAATGGGCAAAGGTCATATGGGTAATATATAGTGGACCCAGGTTTGAGGCTCAAGTCTTCTGAAAGCAAATTCAATGCCCTTTCCATTTACAATGCTCCTTTCCTGCTCCTCAGTATCTTTTTCTATGAAATAAAGAAAATGGATTAAATAATCACTAAATCCTCCTTCCATAACCATTCCATGTAAACACAAATAAACATGTTTGTATATATATATATACATACATATAATACATACACATATATATGTATATACATATATGTGTATCTATATATACACACAGGTGACATAATTACATAGACACTGTTTCATGTCACCTACAAGTAAATAAATATGCATGCTTGAGTTACATGCATTTGCATGTGTGTGTGTGCACACACGTGCATGTATATATACCTCAGCTGAATTTTGGATACATTTCAGATGATTTTGAAGTTGATGGTTGTCCAGCAGAGCTCAGACTTCGCTAGTTTTCAAGATCTAGAAGTCTAAACTCTGCTGGACAACCATTAATTTCAAAAGTCTTTTGAAATATATCCAGAGTAAAGTCTTTATATAGCAATTGTTGATTTGCTGATATGATCAACCAAGTTTTTTGGTGAAATTTTTAAAAAAATATTTCCATAGGATGTTTTTGTTCCCATGATGCTTTGGAAAGGAGAATGCCTGGCCAACAGCAAAAGGCAAAAAGAAAACGGAATTATTTATGGTGAATGAAGATAATATACAAATCTCATAACTTCAGAAACCTAGTATATTTATAGGTATGAATTCAAAAGGTGTGACTATTACTTGTTAATACAAAAACTAAATCAAGCCAATGGTTTGCTAGAATTCAGATGACCTAGCTTTACTACTGAGTAGCCATACGACTTTAGGCAAAGTGATGAATTTCTTCACGTCTTACTTAGTTTCTGTATGCTTAAAATTACAAGGTTAAATTAGGTGATCTTCAAGGCCCCGTGTTCTTAGCCTTAGTTCTCTGTCAGTTTGGAAAGAAGAGTAGGGTGTTATTTGATATCATCTTTTCAGCTAGAAGAAAATATGAATATGAGGGGAGGCAAGGAATTCATTGGCAGAGGCCAAGAGGCCAACAGCTTTTGTCCATAACTCCCAGGATTTCCGGGTTTATTATTGATATTGTTAAGGATTATCAAAAAATTCCTCTGGTTCCTTGGAGCAGTTGGATGGTGCAGTGGATAGAGGGCCAGGCTTGGAGTCAGGAAGAGTTATCTATCTGAGTTCAAACCTGGCCTCAAATACTTACTAGCTTTGTGACCCTGGACAAGTTACTTAACCCTGCTTGCCTCAGTTTCCTCATCTGTAATATGAACTGGAGAAGGAAATGCCAATATCTTTGCAAGAAAACTTCCAATAGGTTCCCTGAGTTGGACAGAGCTGAAGCAACTCAAGAATGACAAAGCTCCTAGGAATTATAGGATCATAGATTTGGAGCTTGAAGTTATCATAGATGTCAACAACTTCAGGTGACAGTTGAGGAAATGGACATCCAAAGTAGTTAAGTGATTTGCCCAAGGTCTCATAAGTAGTGAGAAGAGTGATGATTGCAATCAAGTTTTCTGACTATAAAACAAACACTCTCTCCATTGTGCTACCATTATTAAAAGGACACATGAAATGAGGAACAAATGTTTATCCCCACTATCAGAAAGACTTGAAAAGAGGTGATGACAGTATACTCTTCCTTCATTCTATCAAGTGGGGCCATAAAGGAAAGATGGATGGAATCCAGGTGCCCTAACAGCCAAGAGCAAAGGTTGGAGAACGTCCATGGTGAAGACCCATTTCTGAAACTCTTACAGTTTTGGCAGTTTGTGTGCTCTTCAAGGACATATGGCTTCTGACCAATAACAGAGAGAGCCCCTTATTGACTAACCCTAGGGCACTCTCACTCTGCAAGGGTTTGGGCGCATGCTTTCCTCACAGAGCAGTGACAGCACCAGCAATGGGAATGCTGAAGAGCTTTGGTGATTGGCAGCCGAAGCAGCCTCGGAGAGAAGCCCCAAGCATTGACATCCAAAGTGGGGAGCAGTGAAGGCTGGAACTTCAGGAGCAGGAATGGAGTGGAGAGGAACAAGGTGCCCAAATACACACCAAACAGAGCTGAGCTGAAGGCAACAGAAGAGTACAACTTTTTTCAGAGACAAAGCCATGAGAATTCAAGGAGGGGATGTTTTGCCTGATTTAGCTATCATGAAAACTTGAAAACCCATTGTGAATTTCCCAAGGACGTGTTTCCTTTCCTACTGAAGTTTGACCATATGGGAAACTGTGGTGCAGTCCGAGAGACCTGAATTCAAATTCTGCCCCAGCAGTCATTTATGTGACCCTGGATAAGTCACTTCATTCTATCTGCTTCAGTTTCCTCATCAGTAAAATGGAGATAATAACATGTGTCTTCCATGGTGGATGTAAGGATAGAATGATAAAATCTTCTTGGGGCCTATGGGCCTTGTGTTTGCATGAATTCTGAAGTACTAGATTAATTATGGAATCAGAAACATGTCCTCCTTAAAGTGTCTCAGTAACCCTAATACTGCAAGGTTTGCCTTTCCCCTACCTAGGGAAGTCCCCAGCACAACACTATACAATTTTTGATGAGTAAAATTTGCTGCAGAGTAAAGGGAGGTCTATGAAAAGAAAGAGGAAGAAAAGACAAGACCCCATCTTCAAGGTTGAGGAAAACAGACTGACTAGGTTATGTTAAAAGCAAGTTAGGGAATGTCGTGAACTGATTTACCCATTTTGTATCATTCAACTAATGGGCTAAGATATTCAGAATAGACCACATTATGCTTTCAAAAAAATGATTCTGATAGTTTCAGAGTAGAAGGAGATCATCTAAGATCATTTGTCTAGTGAAGTCCAACCCCCTCCAGTTATAGATGAGGAAATTATGTCCTTAGAGGAGTTAAGTGACTTGACCTCACATCCCTCTACTCTCTACAGATTTCCTGACTCTTAAGTCAGATGTTTTTAGACAGAAACTTGTTTTTCATCTACTTAATTGTAGTACTTCCTCTATCCACTAATTATGAAAATTTTTATTGCTGGAAAAGCATGAAATAAAACTAGTGTAACTTCAAGCTAGATTAATAGAAGTATGGAGTTCAGGGGAAGGGAAGTCTCCACGTGCTTTGTGTTGGTTAGACCACGTCTGAAGCATTGTGTCCACTTCTATTTTCCCTTAGTTAAAGAGAAAAATTAACAAACTAGGAGGCACTCAGAAAATATGACAGGAATTTTGAAAGAACTGAGAAGAATTCTATGAAAAATGGTGGAAAGAAAAGACAGCACTTAGAAGAGAAAAAAAGACTGGATGGAGAAAGGATCTACATAATAGCTGTTTTGAAATATTTGAAACTGTCACATTGAAAAGGGAGTGCACTTGTTTTGTGTTGTTCCATATGGAAGAACTAGAATTCAAACTGGGAGTGACAAAGAGGCAAATTTTGACTCAATATAATTAGAAGACAGTGTTTAATATAAATTAGAGCTGTGCAGCCATGGAATGGGCTAATCCTGACCCTGAAAATATATTCAAGCAGAGGTTCAATAAGCTTCTATCAGGGATGTCCTAGGAGGCCTCATGCTTTGGGGAGGAGAGAGTGGATCAAATTATCAATGACATCCCCTCAAACCCATAATTCAAAGATCTTGGAATTCTATGGTCTCCTGTTCATCTTACCTTTTTGAAAAAGACTTGATTTTCTCCAATTTTTGCTTTTCTTGATGTTCACAGGTCAAGACAGGATCCAAATGCTGTCTCAAAATCTTAAAAGAAAAAGCAATGACAAGAACAAAAGAATGGCATGACCTTCTGGGTCAGATTGACAGCTGGGAATGTTTGGAATACTCTTTCAGGTTTTTGTAAGGGCAGCTTGGAACTTTTGATTCGTGATTTACAGAAGCAACATTTTTTGGAGCAAGGAGAAAATGCACAAGAGAATTAGGCCAAGACATGTCTCAAAATGGTTCCCTTCCAAGCTTTTACTTAACCAAAGATTTTCCTCTTATCTAAGTTGCCTTTAATAAAGATTGTTATTAAAAACGATAAAAATAAAAAATAACAACATCTCATCTTCTTCCAGGAGAGGAAGAAAAAGGAACAATGTTTGACTTTTGTCTGTTAGGTTGGTTAAAATGTCAGCTGTACAACTCTTCTTTGTTTGGCAGGAATCCACTCTGGCAGGTGCAGTTATTTTCATGATACACTCATTACTTTAAGCAACTCAAAATTCACTCATTAGATAGTGCTCTCAATACAAATAAGAAAGCTTTAGTCTGACACATCACAAATCTTAATCAGGGTTGTGGAATTTGATGGCCCTGGTTTTTTTTTTTTTGTTTGTTTTTGTCTGGACTCATGTACCCAATCTATCCGTTGAATAAATGACAAATTTCAGGGAAATTCTAAGACAATCCTGATGGTCAGAATAAATTCTTTGAAAAGGCTTTTCTTCCATCAAGTGCACATTTATCACATCCCTTTCAGTTCTCTTCTGGGGACGAAAAACTGCAGCTTTCTTTTTTTTTTTACTTCTAAAAGCAGTTATTATCTATTTTTGACATATATTTTTTTTTACTATAACATCCATCTTATTTTTTAAAAGTTATTTCTTTTTAGTTTTCAACATTCATTTCCACATCTCCCCATCTTTTCTTCTCTCCATCTCTCCCCTTCCTCCACCCCAAGACACCATGCATTCTAATTACCCTTACCCCCATCTGCCCTCCCTTCTACCACACCCCTCCCTTCCCTTATCCCCATAGCCTCTATTTTCTTGTAGGGCAAGCTAGATTTCCATATCCCATGACCAATATTTCCTACTTTCCAGTTGCATGTAAAAACAATTTTTAACATTCATTTTTAAAACTTTGAGTTCCAACCTCTCTACCCTCATCCCTCTCCACCCATCCCCCTATTGAGAAGGAAAGCAAGTCAATATAGGTTATACATGTGTAATTATACAAAAGACTTCCATAAAAGTCATGTTGTGAAAGACTAACTACATTTCCCTCCATCCTATCCTGCCCCCCATTTATCCTATTTTCTCTTTTGAACTTGTCCCTCCCCAAAAGTGTTTACTTCTAATTACATCCTCCTCCCATTGGCCCTCTCTTCTATTATCCCCCTTCACCATACTTCTCCCCTTCTTCCATACTTTCCTGTAGTGTAAGATAGATTTTCATATCAAATTCAGTGTGCATGTTATTCCCTCCTTAAATCAAATGTGATGAGAGTAAGCTTCACTATTTCCCCTCTCATCTCCTCCCTTTCCCCCTCCAATAAAAAAGCTTTTTCTTGCCTCTTTTATGAGAGATAATTTGCCCCATTCCATTTCTCCCTTTCTCCTCCCAATAAATTCCTCTCTCACCCCTTAATGTTATTTTTTTAGATATCATCATTTCCTATTCAACTCACTCTGTGCCCTCTGTCTCTGTCTCTGTCTCTCTCTCTCTCTCTTTATGTGTGTGTGTGTGTGTGTGTGTGTATGTGTGTGTATAATACCTCCAACTACCCAAATACTGAGAAAAGTCTCAAGAGTTACAAATATTATCTGTCCATGTAGCAATGTAAACAGATCAAATTTAGAAAGCCCCTTAAGATTTCTCTTTCCTGTTTACTTTTTCATGCTTCTCTTGATTCATGTATTTGAAAGTCAGATTTTCTATTCAGCTCTGGTCTTTTCATCAAGAATGCTTGAAAGTCCTCTATTTAATTGAAGGACCATTTTTTCCCCTGAAGTATTACACTCAGTTTTGCTGGGTAAGTGATTCTTGGTTTTAATCCTAATCCTTTGACTTCTGGAATATTATATTCTAAGCCCTTTGATCCCTTAATGTAGAATCTGCTAGATCTTGTGTTATCCTGATTGTATTTCCACAATACTCGAATTGTTTCTTTCTAGTTGCTTGCAATATTTTTTCCTTGACATGGGAACTCTGGAATTTGGCTACAATATTCTTAGGAGCTTTTCTTTTGGGATCTCTTTCAGGAGGTAATCAGTGAATTCTTTCCATTTTTACTTTACCCTCTGTTTCTGGAATATCAGGGTAGTTTTCCTTGATAATTTCATGAAAGATGATGTTGAGGCTCTTTTTTTGATCATGGTTTTCAGGTAGTCCTATAATTTTTAAATTGTCTCTCCTGTATCTATTTTCCAAGTCAGTTGCTTTTCTAGTGAGATATTTCACATTGTCTGCTATTTTTTCATTCTTTTGGTTTTGTTTCATAATTTCTGGATTTTTCATAAAGTCATTAGCTTTCATTGGCTACATTCTAATCTTTAAGGAATTATTTTCTTCAGTGAGGTTTTGGAACTCTTTTTCCATCTGGCCAATTCTGCTTCTTAGGGCATTTTCTCCTCATTGGCTTTTTGGATCTCTTTTGCCATTTGAGTTAGTCTATTTTTTAAAGTGTTATTTTCTTTAGCATTTTTTGGGTCTCATGGCAAGCAGTTGATTCATTTTTCATTATTTTCTTGCATTACTCTCATTTCTCTTCCTAATGTTTGCTCTACTTCTCTTACTTGATTCTCAAAACCCTTTTTAAGCTCTTTCATGGCCTGAGACCAATTCTTATTTTTCTTGGAGGCTTTTGAGGAAGGAGCTTTGACTTTGTTTTCTTCTGTTTGCATGCTTTGGTCTTCCTTGTCACCAAAGTAAGTTCTATAGTGTGTTTCTTTTTCTGTATTTTTGCTCATTTCCACAGCCATTTACTTGACTTTTGAGCTCTTTGTCAAGGTAGTTCTCTGCTTTCTGTGGGGGTAGGGGGTGTATCGTCAGCCACTCATTTCCCCCACAATCTGTGAGCCTATGGTTCCAGAAAGGGTCATTGATGTCTCTACCCCTGCTACTGCTGTGGCTACAGTGGGTTCTTCCATCCCTCCTCCCTCTGCCACCCTGAGTCTTGGGCTGGACAACTCTACTCTCCCACAGTGGTGCCACAGGCTTTTTCCAGTGACCTTCCAATTTGTCCTTAGCATTTTAGGGTTCTGAAGTCTGGAAACTGCCACAGATATGAGAGATTAAGTCTCCCCAAGGTCTGATCAAGTCCTGTGTGTGCTGGTGTGGCCCATACTGCACTGTGCCCTGACCCCACCATGGCTCAACAGACACTTCCTGGCAACCTTCCAGGCTGTCCTATATTGAAAATTTGCTTCACTCTCTCATTCTGTGGGTTCTGCAGCTCCAGAATTTGTTTAGAGCCATTTTTACAAATATTTGACTGGGTTTGGGGGCAGTGCTCTGGAAATTGTGTGCTGTTACTCCACCATCTTGACTCTGTCCACCCCTAAAACTGCAGTTCTTAAAGGTAATTGGAAAGATAAGGTGGAATATCTACATTTCTTTTTCTTTTTTCCACCTTCTCTCTTACCTGCACACTTCTCTTAGTAACTAAATCTTGAACTAAGGTATTATATGCTGTTCTCTTCTAGTGGGAGATGATTTTATTCCTTGTCTGAATCATAATCTATATACAGTGATATCATGGTTATTTCTTGCCAGAATCTTGTGTTTGGGAACAAGAAGTCAAGAAGTTTAAAAAATATTAGTTCAATTCCCTAAATTCTCTTAAAAATGGTGATTGTCCTAAGAAAACAATTTATAGTGAAATTTATCAATTTATGTAAGTATTTAGAATGAAGCAATTGTAAAAATTGGGAAATTTACATTCCTTTATATTCCTTATAATGGAAATAATATGAATTTAGATTTGGAAGGGCCTGAGTTCAAATTCTGGCTCTGCTTCTTACTACTTGTATAATCTTTTACAAGTCACATTACTTCTCTTGCCTCGGGATAATTATCTGTAAAATAAGTGTGTTGGTTTAGATGACCTCTACAATTGCTTTCAACTACACATTTCTTATACTAAATATGTATATGTGCATCAGCCTGATGTATTAGAAACACCACTTAGTCTAGAAGAGAGCCCCAGTCAAATCATGCTTCTGATACTTGAACTTTGAACAAGTCACTTATCCTACCTGGGCCCCGGTTTCTTCATCTATAAAATGAATTGGACTTCATGGCCTTTGAGGTCCCTTTCAGCTCTAGATCTGTTACGTTATAACCTTATATACCTAGTCTAATTCTCTCATTTTACAGGGACAGAGAACTGAGGTGACTTAATTACTATTCTCTAAATGTTTCACATTTAAATTCTTGGTATTGTTTTAATTTCTTCATTCTTTCTCATATCATAGCCAATTTCTGTTGATTATAACTCTGCAATATCAACTGCATTCTGGAAGGGCTGATAGATATCATCTAGTCCAACTCTCTCATTTTGCAGAGGAAAAAGTCATCCCCTAAAGATGAGGTGAATTACCCAAGGTCACAAAGCCAAGGAATGGATTTCCTACAGTGAACTTATGGGAAATGAGAACTGTGGATGGCTTATGATCTACTTCTTTGGAGGGAAAATCTCCATTGATGAGATCACAGATCTGAATATTACATTGGAGATATGAACATAAAAGATGAAAATGCCTGGCCTCAACTAATTTATATTCTAGTGAAGATAAAGTTCTACTGCATTGGCCCCAAGGAGAGTTGAACTCACGACCTTGGGTTTATAGAATCAATATAACAGCCCCTGAACATGAACATAGTATTTTAGAAAGATGAATCTAAGAATAGTATGACTTGGAAGAACTCTGCAAAATAAGTCTTCTTGACTTCAAGGAACAGAAGAAGGAAGGAAGAAAAGGTGAAAAGCTACAGTGACAGCAGTGGGAAGGAAAAGTAAGAGAAAACACAAGTCATTTCAAAGGAAAAAGATACACTTTAAGTGACAGTTAAGGAGTGGTAACGAAAAGAGGCTACTTAAGTGGCACAGTAAATAGTGTTGAACTTGGACTCAGGAAGACTCAACTTAGTGAGTTCAAATCTGGTTTCAGACATTTACTAGCTATGTGACCCTGGGAAAATCACTTAACCCTGTTTGATTCAGTTTCCTCATCTGTAAAATGACAAGGAAAAGGAAAGGTCTAAGTACTTCAGTATTTTTTTCAAGAAAACTCAAAATGGGGCCATGAAGAATTGAACATGACTGAAATGACTAAACAACAAGAATAACGATGAGAAGAAGTCGGAGTTCTAGAATGTATGCTTGGATATGATGGTGCTATTGACAAAGACAGGGAAGTTGGAAGATGAAATCAGGGAGGGAAAATGATGAATTGGTTTTGGATAAGCTGAATTTCAGCTATGGTGGAATTTAAAAATGTCCTGTAGGTAGGTGGGAATACTTAGTCTTCAAATCACAGATGATGTTTCAGGGATAGAGATTTTAACTGGAAGTCAATGAAGACACAAAAATGAATAAGCTTTTTAAGAAATGAAGGTAGAAAAAGAAAGGAATATAGGTGAAGATGGAACTGTAGAAAATGCCTACAATTAAGAGTTGAAAGAAAAGAAGTCTTTATTTCGAAGGATTAAGAGTCACAAATGTCAGTGGAGATTATTTAGTCTAACTGCCTCATTTTATAAATATGTAAATTGAGGCCCAGCATGATTTTCCTCAGATCACATAGATGCTAAACAACAGAGAGAGAATGTGAACTCAATTCTTTGAGTCAAAATCCATCAATCTTTCCAGTTCTAGTAGGGGAAAAAGTAGTTGAAAAAGTTGGAGGAGAAACTAAGTAGTATGAGGTAATTAATGGAAACCAGAAGATGAACAACTTCTAAGAGGGCATCAATGGACAAGTAAGGTTCTCTATTTGCTTGGCCTCTACTCTAGTTCAGGCCTCACTGCTTTTCTCCTACATGGTCATGACAAACTAGTAATCCCTAATTCTGTCCTGTCCTCTTTCCAATCCATTCTCTACCCAGCTGACAAACTGGTATTCCCAAAATACATCTGAGCATTTCAGAACTCAATTCAAAAATCTTCAGTGGCTCCCAATTGAACTGACCAAAACTTTAAATCCTTAATCTGGCATTTAAAGCCTTGTACAGTTTGATTTCCACCTACTCGTCTACCTTTTATAGCCAGTTTTAGTTCTCTGACCCCATCATCTCCTTGTCACACTATATTGTATGTCCTACCTTTGTTTCTTTTCACCTCCTGTTCTGGGAACAATTATAGAATAAATTTTACCGCTGTTTCTGGAAAAGGCATATCGTTGGATTCCCAGTTACCACCCTCATTGTCCCTAGGACATCACTCTTCCCAGGTCACCATTCCACTTTACATGTTGTCTCACCCATTACAATGTAGCTTCTTTTTTTTTTTAAATTTCTTTATTTAACTTCTAACATTCATTTCCACAAATTTTGGGTTCCAAATTTTCTCTCCATTTCTCCCCTCAATCTAATTGCCCCTATAAGCGATCTGCCCTCTCTTCTAACATCCCTCTCTTCCCTTGTCCCCATCTTCTCTTTTGTCCTGTAGGGCCAGATAA
>CM053773.1:12244128-12337199 GCA_028658325.1 Potorous gilbertii | reverse complement strand
AAGATATGATCCCATCCTATTCAATTCACTGTGCTGTGTGTGTGTGTGTGTGTGTGTGTGTGTGTGTGTGTGTGTAATCCCACCAACTACCCAGATACTGAAAAGTTTAAGAGTTACAAATATTGTCTTTCCGTGTAGGAATGAAGACAGTTCAACTTTAGTTAAGTCCCTTATGACTTCTCATTGCTGTTTACCTTTTCATGCTTCTCTTCTTTCTTGTGTTTGAAGGTCAAATTTTCTTTTCAGCTCTGGTCTTTTCATCAAGAATGCTTGAAAGTCCTCAATTTCATTGAAAGACAATTTTTTCCCCTGAAGTATTATACTCAGTTTTGTTGGGTATGTGATTCCTAGTTCCTTTTGTTTTAGTCCTAGTTCCTTTGACTTCTAGAATATAATATTCCATGCCCTTTGATTTCTTAATGTAGAAGCTGCTAGATCTTGTGTTATACTTATTATATTCTCACAATACTGGAATTGTTTCTTTCTAGCTGCTTGCAATATTTTCTCTTTGACCTGGGAACTCTGGAATTTGGCCACAATGTTCCTAGGAGTTTCTTCTTTTGGATCTCTTTCAGGGGGTGATTGGTGGATTCTTTCAATATTTATTTTGCCTTCTGGTTCTAGAATATCAGGGCAGTTTTCCTTGATAATTTCATGAAAGATAATGTCTAGGCTCTTTTTTAGATCATGGCTTTCAGGTAGTCGAATAACTTTTAAATTGTCTCTCCTGGATCTATTTTCCAAGTCAGTTGTTTTTCCAATGAGATATTTCACATTCTCTTCCATTTTTTCATTCTTTTGGATTTGTCTTGTGATTTCTTGGTTTTTTATAAAGTCATTAGCCTCCATCTGTTCCATTCTAATTTTGAAAGAACTATTTTCTTCAGTGAGCTTTTGGACCTCCTTTTCCATTTGACTAATTCTGCTTTTGAAAGCATTCTTTTCCTCATTGGCTTTTTGAACCTCTTTTGACAATTGAGTTAGCCTATTTTTCAAGGTGTTATTTTCTTCAGCATTTTTTTTGGTCTCCTTTAGCAAACTGTTGACCTGCTTTTCATGCTTTTCTTGCATCTCCCTCATTTCTCTTCCCAGTTTTTCCTCCACCTCTCTAACTTGATTTTCACAATTCTTTTTGAGCTCTTCCATGACCTGAGCCCATTGAATATTTACTTTAGATGTTTGGGATACAGAAGCCTTGACTTCTATGTCTTTCCCTGATGGTAAGCATTGTTCTTCCTCTTCCGAGAAAGTATTTTTTTTCCCTTTTCTGGGCATTTTCCCAACCAGTTACTTGACTTTTGGTTCCTTGGTCAAGAGTAGGGTATACTCTGGGAGTCTGTGAGATCTCAGTTCCTCCAAGGTGACATAATCAAGTGTCTACTGGTCTGGACGCAGAGAGGGTCTTTTGCACCCAGAATCTTAGCAGATACCTCTCTACAGCCACTTGGCCTCCAGTTCCTCCAAGCCAGCCATAGGGGCTAATTTTTAGATAAGCCGGATAGGCAGGACCACCATTCAGTTTGAGACAAAGACCAGCTCAACCAGGCCCTCCACCCAGGGCTGAGGTAAGACTCAGCTCTTCAATGACCCCAAGGGTTTTTATGCTCCAACAGTGGAGCTCCATTTGGGCTGCTGTGCTGGCTCTGTGTCTGCTGCCTGCTTCCAGAGCTATGGGAGGACCCTTCTCCCTTCCTGGCCAGCTGATACAGCCTTGTCACTGCCCTTTGCTGCCCGTGGGCCGAGGGATCTGAGAACCCGCTACTGTGACTGGAGATTCCGCCCCTGCGGCATCCTCCTCCCAGAGTCTCATCCTGCCACATGGCCAAGGCTGGGCTGGGCCCCATGCTTGGCTCCCACATCTGGTATAGCTTATGTTTCTGTAGGCCTTTCAGGTCACCGTGGGCTGGAAATCTCCTCCACTCTGTTGTTCTCCACTTCTGCTGCTCCAAAATTTGTTGAGAGTCCTTCTCTACAGGTATTTTATGGACTGTGGGGAGGACCCTGTGTAAGTGTGTCTTTCTAGTCCACCATCTTGGCTCCGCCTCCACAATGTAGCTTCTTTGAAAGTCAGGGAATATCTCCTTTGGAATTTGAATCCTCTGTATTTAGCATAGCCCTTAGAAGAGGGTAAACATTTAATGTGTTTTTTAATTGATAAATTCATGTTCTATCTTACATCCCTTCACTTATTCTCCATTTCAATAAAACTGGCCAAGTAGCTATTTCAGAGACAGGATATGTTGTCTCCCATGTATTTGCCTCCTCCTCCATGTCTGGAATGCTTTCTTTCCCTCCTTTTCTCTACCTCTTAGAATCTCTACTGCGCTTCTAAGAAAATTTAGGTGTTGTCTCCTACACAAGACCTTTTTTCCCTCTTGAAATGTCTTTGTATTACTTTGTAAATACTTTGTGCTAGGTGGAGTACTGACTAGAGGTCTGGACTTGGCATCAGAAAGACCCCAGTTCATTCATATTTCAGACTGTCTAACTAGTTATGTGATTTTGGACAAGTCACTTGCCTTTTATTAGCTTACATTTTTCTTTTCTATAAATTGGTAACACCAATGATGAGTACTCCATAGGACTATCCTTCATGACTATCAGACAAGGTTGTATTCATAAAGTACTTTGCAAATTTTCAAGTACCATATATTTGTTTATCTATATTCATGATTCAGGGAAGCCAAGTGGCACATTAAATAGAGGGTCAGGCCTGAAGTCAAGCCAACTCATCTTCCTGAGTTCAAATTTGACCTTATGTTCTTATTAACTTGTGATACTGGGCAAGTCACTTAACCAAAGTGCTTACCTCAGTTCCTCATCTGTAAAAGTAACTAGAGGAGGAAATAGCCAATGTCTTTGCCAAGGGAACCCCAAAGGGGTCCTGAAGAGACAAGTGAAACAACTGAACAACAACAACTTGGTGATTTATCCCTCCCCTTCCCCTAAACCCCTTCCTTGAAGGTAAACTCATTGAGTTAGCCATTTCTTTGCCTCTGCAGTGCCTGGTACAGTGTCTTGCACATAGGGGTAGGGACTAGACATGGGATTTCACTGGTTTGGGAACTCACAAGTGAGGAATATCCTTTTACCAATGCATCTGCCTTTCATAAACAGAATAAATAAAATGCGTTTGAATCCAGGAGAACCAGGATAGTGTTATGTCATTAGAACAAAACAAAAGAGAATAAATTAAAACTAGGTGTGTTCGACAACACAGAGAAATCAAGTAGGAAAAGTGCTTAGAAAAGGCCAGAAGTATTTGAAATTTGATGGTCATTAGTGACTTTCTGTAAAGAAGTAATAGTTAAGTTGTGAAGACAGTTCAGAAGAGAATAAAAGGAGAGAGGTGAAGGCTGTAAATAGGAACCATATGTTCCCAAAGTAGTGAATGGAAGGATGGATTGATTAAAAAATTCCCTGTCTGGCTTCTCACAAAAGCTTTTCCAAAACTCCTCTTTTTAAACCTTTCATAATTCCCCTCCACTTTTTGTCTTAGCTGAAGACCTGTCTCTCACTTTATAAGGTAAATTGAGGCCTCTTCTACTTCCCAAGACTCCAACAAATTATTTATATTCCCTCTTCCTCTCCTCCATTCTTTGAGGGGGCTCTTCTCCTTTGGCTCCAATGTATGTTCTTGATCCCCATTTCCTCCTTCTTCTACAACAGATTAGAAACTCAATTATTACCTTTCTTCCTAATCTTCTATCTTTTTCTATCTACTAGGCTCTCTCCATCTGCCTTGAAATACACCTCCTCCCTACCCTTAACAAGAGAAAAAAGAAAACTCCTTTACTAGACCCTACCATTCCTTCAAGTTCTTGTCCTATATCTTTCCTTGATTTCTCAGTTTAAAAAACAAAACAATATTTACTACTTCTACTATCTCTTTTCTCACTCACTCCTCAACCCTTGGCCATAGGACTTCTGACCTCACACCTCCACATTGACAATGGCGTTGACACACGTATTGCCAGAGCTAGCTCCGTGTTTGGGAGGCTCCAAAGAAAAGTTTGGGAGAGAAGAGGTATTAGACTGACTACCAAACTAAAGGTCTACAGAGTCGTTGTGCTGACCTCATTGTTATATACTTGTGAAACATGGATAGTCTACCAGTGCCATGCCAGGAAACTGAATCACTTTCATTTGAACTGTCTTAGGAAGATTTTGAGGATCACCTGGCAGGATAAGGTACCAGACACTGAAGTCCTTCCTCAAGCTGAATTGCCAAGTATTCAAACTAATGCTTCCGAGAACTCAACTCTGAAGGGCTGGCCACATTGTTCAAATGCAAAATGTAAACTTGAGAAAAAGACAATTTTATGGAGAGCTCACATGGGGCAGGCGAACACATGGTTACCAGAAGAGGTGATACAAGGACACTCTCAAGGTCTCTCTCAAGAACTTTGGATTTGACTGTGCAACATGGGAGACACTGGCACAGGACTGCTCAGCATGGAGTGCCCACATCAGAAAGGGTGTTGTGCTTTTTGAGCAAAGTAGAAATGAGACAGTACAAAGTAAACACAGGATGCACAAATTTGGGATATCAACCCCAAATATTCATGTGGACTATTTGTGCCCAACCCGTGGTAGAGCATTTCAAGATCATATTGGTCTGATCAGCCACAGTCAGACATGCTGAAATTTCACTTTTATCATGGTGATGTCATTTTGGTCCTCTGAAGAGGAAGGACAACAACCAACTTTCAAAGTTACTAGTGATTACTTAATTGGCAAATCTGATGTTCTTTTATAATAACATTAACCATTCTTCAACTTCCCTACTGCATCTTTTCTTTTTGTTTAACTCTCTCTTCTGTGTTTTTATTTTTTATTTTTTGGTTCTACTCCCAGTTGTTTAATAGCTCCTTCTGAATCTCTTTTGCCTGATGCATTGTACCAATTGTACCCCCGATTGTGATTGTCTCCCGAAGTCTCTGTCCTAGGTCTGATAATCTTTCTGCTTTAGTTTGGAAGGCTCTGAGGGTCAAGACATCATCTCAATATTCATCTTTAAATGCTTGTTCTGACACCTGTTTTAAAAATCACAACTCCATCAAGATCCTTTCTTTACTTAAAAGGTTCTGTCCCACATGGAGGGAGTAGGGTGAGGGGTTTATTTGATTCCAGAAAAGGCAACAAAACAAAACCCATGGCCAAATGATTTGCTCTCAGTAATGCATAATAGTACCCTGTCCACTGAACGTATGTAGACTAGGAAGGGAAGGGAAAAAGGAAGGATAGGAGGGAGAAAGGCATGAAGCATTTATTAATAGCTTATTGTATGCCAGATGCTTTAAAATATTATCTCATTAATCATGGGAAGGAAGTGCTATTATAATTCTGATTTTACAGTTGAGGAAACTAAATCAGAGAGTGGTTGAGGTATTAGCCCAGGGTCATAGAGGGAGTAACCGCCTGACACTGGATTTGAATTCAAGACTTTCTGACTCCAGGTCAGACTCTATCTACTGCACCACCTACCTGCTGGGGGCAATTTTGGAAGAGAGGACTGGAAAGAGAAAGGAGCAGGTTCAAAACATTGTTCAGAAATTGTGTTAATAGGTGTGCTATAAAATGTAAGAATCATTTTTTTCTGAGAAAATTTACCAGGTATTAGGTAAGCTTTTATTTAATTGACACAGAATGGAAGCTCCAAAGACATGTTTTCCAATGTTGCAAAGAATTCCTCCTTTAATTCATCTTTAATTGCCCCTTAATTGATCATAAAACTCATCACCCTGGACTTCTTTTTTTCCCCATGGGCTAGGCTTGCTTAACCTAAAAAAAATGATCCCACATGGACTTCTGTGTTTAGGACTGCTGCTAGTACATGGAACACTATATATTATATGAGCGTAAGGCTATTTGTTGGTCCTAATCATTTCTGATATTTTTTCTGGTTGAAGCTGGACCCTCCATTTTGTAGAAACCATAATAAGGAATCCACATCTCTCATTCACATCTCCCCCAGCTGTTATGGATGAACTACAGCCACTTCCAAGAGTAATCTCCAAGGCGAAATATTGCAGAGTGGGAATCTGGGTGATTCTGGACAATGGATTTTGCCCCTTGCCCTAATCCCAAGCATCAGAAGTACTTAATACTTTTGGCTCACAGCTTTGCCTGAATGAAAGTAGAGGCACTCAGAAGGGATGGGTTCGTTGCTATTATTTCTTCAGTCTCCAAGGCAAAATACATTGTGTGACCAGCAATGTGGGTAGTGCCAGAAACCACCTGGAAACGACCCATAGGTGTCATAGTGCCAGGATGAGATGTGAATCTGTGTGAACGCTGACCACCACAAAACCCCAAAAGCCTTGTTACCCTCAGCTAGAAGATAGGGAAATGAAAGTACTAAAAGAAAGGCATTTACAGGAAGTATTCACCTTGCTGCAAGCAAGGGGCAGTTCTGTTCTTCCAACTTCCTGAGCCACATGATGCTATTTTAGCTGACCTATTTAGACACATTTAAGAGTAATGTAACAAACAGTCAGGGGAGGCTTAGCAATTTTCTTAAGCTAGCTCATGCGTCACTCTGCTTTTGTCTGTCCAGCTGCCAGATTAATTATGATCTGTTCAAGTGAATCTCACTTGGCACTCTCTGAAGCTGGCCTAGGATTTTGGATAGTCACACGCATGTACTCTGAACAAGTGCATCATTCAATGTACTACTGGATACACAATTATACATAGCTATTCTGCAAGCACTTAGGCAGCCGACCTTTTGGTGGGGCTGAGGAGGGAAGACATGGTGCAAAGAGCTTATTCTATCCTAAAATGGGGTTTCCTACTGTGTTAGAACATGCACATCTGCTCACCAGGAGAACATACTAGTGAGTTATTAACAAGCTGAGTTTTCCCAGAAGTTCCAACTTGAAGACCTCTCTTGCCCATGTGCCCCACACTTTTCTTTTTTTTCCTTCTTCCTGTCAATACATGTCCCTTCCCCGCCCCCCAAATAAGAACCTCCCTGGGGATTTGGCATAAGCTATCTGAACTCCACAGTGATATTTATAAATATATTTGGCTCCGCCCTTTGCTCTAACTTAGATAATATTTCCCATTGCTGTTTCAGCCTCTCCTTTCTTGTTTCTTCCCCACTGTACTCTCTTCGTGATAGTGATTTCTTCATTGTAATAATTCATATGTGCCTACCTGTCTCTCTTTTCTAGAATTCATATTCCTTGGTGCAGAGAGTTATTCTAGGAAGGAAACGGAGACAGAGACACTGAGACAATGAGAGATGAGAGAGCAAGAGATTTGCAAGAAGTTCTGATTTAGCTTATGGCAGATGGTGATTAAAATTGGAGTTTCCTTCTTATGTATATATACAACTGTGGCCTCCTTCAAGCAATGGATTTTGTGTGTTTACACTGGCAAAGGAAGCATCCTTTACCAAGATCTCCTTGGGAGAGGGAGAGTGAGCAGCCTGCTCAGGCATCATACAAAGAATGTGTCAGAGGTAGGAACCAGAGTCACACTGTACTGACTTGAGGGCTGGCTCTGTAACCACTGGGCAATTCTGTCTCTCTCTATACAGTTTCAAAAGTACTCCAGATCTCTTTTCACCAGTACTCTTCATTCAAATACACCTTTTATTATTAGGTATGAGAACCTCTACTTACTGCCACAATCCTTCAGTTCCCTTGCACTGTCCTCTCTCTCAAATCTTGGAAATATTTATTCTGTACAAACATAAGCATTTAAAATTTTTAGAGGGAAAATGAAGGGAGAAGAGGAACAGAATGCACTGTGGAATGAAATTTTGAAAGAAAGAACTTTTTTGAAGGATATATTTTGAGAATATCTAGAGTTGCCCTGAACAATAGTATATCTTTTGAGAGACAAAATGATTTTTAATTTGTGAGAAAGAAGAGGACAGAGACTAGTTGCTTATTGCATGACTTGATTCCAACTACTTTCTGGTAAAAGAGAACATTATTACCAATGTTAAGTGATTATGTAGTTTTTAGTACCACTTGTTCCTACTTCTCAGATCTCTGAAATACTGGCTTGAGGACATGGACCACAGCCAAATGTATTCAGCTTTGCGAAGCTGAGAGATTGCAACACTGACAATATACTGTACTGGGGTGTGTATGTATTAAAAAACATGTGTTTAATAAACAACAAAAAGATTGCAAGAAAAGTAAGCAACTGTGATGATTTTCCCACGACAGCACCACAGTTTAAAAATTTATGATTTGTTTTAGTCACTGTGTTAACTTGAAGATGAAGAAAGTAAACTGTGGTTGTACAAAATTATTAATTATAGGGTTCCAAAAATTTTAAAAGTCAATATAAAAACCAGACTTTTTATATTGAAATCCTGTGGTTCTCGAGTGCATCCAAATTGCCTTTGACTTTTCCTAAATTTGCCTATATCCAATCAGTTACTGTATACTGTCATTTCTACCTCCACAATATTGCTCCCATCCACTAAAACATGTGATACAAGGTGTGGAATCAGAGGTCCCGGGTTTAAATTTGATTTCTGCTACTATTTATTTGAACGTAGTCAAGTTATTCAATTTCTTTAGAGCTCACTTTCCTTGCCTGCAAAATATCGAAGTTAGACTAGACTGTTTCTTAGTTCCTTCTAGTTTTAGGTTCAATATAGCCCTTGCTACTTATGCTAATATAACCCTACTTTGTCACTTCTTGCCTGGACTACATTCAGAACCTCTTTATTAGTCTTTCTCTCTCTGGGACCCTCACTCTCTTCATTCAATTAGTCCTTCATATAGCTGCCAAAATAATTTTTCATGACATTTCATCATGTCATTGTTGGCAAATATAAATACTGTCAATGACATTTAAAACGTTTGGAGAAGAAAGACCTTAAAAGAAACAGATGTTATTCCCATTTTAAGCAAAGAAAAGAGAAGGTAATATGCAACCTATAAACCAGTAAATTTATGATTGCCAGGGCAAATTCTAGAACATATTATTGAAGAGTTATGGCAAACATAAAGAGCCAACATGGCTTTTCACATCTTAAAAAAGATCTTTAAGAAAAACATAAAAAGTATTTATCTAAAACCAAAAGTTGGCTTTATTGCAATATGAAAATACTAGAAGTTTTCCTGATAAATACAGGAGTAAAGTAAGGATATCTCCTTCCTTCCATTATTTGACATATTTCTAGAAAAGCTAGAAATATAATGACAAGAGAAAGAAATCAAAGTCATAAAGATAGACAAAGGGGTGACAAAATTATCTCTGTTGCTGAAGATATATTTTACTCTGAATATCCTAGAGACAGTAAAATGAGATAATTTTGATTGATACAATAAAGCATATTTTCAGATTCAAAACAACCCACAAAATCAATATCATTTGTCATTATTTAAATTCAGGAGAGGCTATCAGAAAGAAGAGTCCCATTCAAAATAACTTTGAAAATCATAAAACTCCTGAGAACCAACCAATCAAAGTACATGTGAGAACTATTTAATTACAAAAATGAAAGATTTAAGCAAATTGGCATATATTCACTGTTAATTGCTACACTATGCCAAAATTAAAGCAATTACTGTGCTACTTAAAACTGTTTACAGATTTAGTGCTATACCAATCAAGCTACCAAGAGAATGACTTTTGGAATGATACAAAATAAACATTAATTTCATTAAATAAATTACCTAGAATATCAAGGGAAATAATAAAAAAAAAAAGTACTAGGAATGAGGGAGGAATAGTAATTTCAGACCTCAAATTATTCAAGCAGTAATCATTAAAACTATTATGTAGTAGTTTTTAAAATTACAAAAGAAGATCCATGGAATAGAGAAGATAGAGATGGGTCAGAGAAAGGATGAAATTAATGACCTGATGTACCATCAAGGAAAGAACTAAATTATTTTTTGAAGAACTCCCTATTTAAAGACTATTGTTGCGATACGCAGAAAATATTTCAATAAAAATTTGGTTTAGACCAGCATTTTATACTATATGACCTAAGTTCAAAATAGATGTATGACTAAAGGTCATACCATTTAAAAATAGAAGAGGGCTAGATCAGATCCCCTTCACAGCTATAGCTAGGAGAAGAAACTGTAACCAAAGCAGGGAGAGAGGTGAGAAAGGATGTTCACTACATGAAATAGTAAAGCTCTTGCCTCTTCAGCAATGATTCACCTAAAAAAAGAAGGAAGCAAACTCTTTTCATCTAATATCTCTCCAGAGGATGCCTTTCCTGATCTCCTTAAATTCCCTCAGCTATTACTTTGTATTTATTTTATCTGTGCATCCTTATACATGTCACCTCTCCTTTCATTCTTCTTGATCGCAGTGATTTTTTTTCTTTTATCTATATGCTTCATACTTAGGAGAGAGAGAGTCACATAGAGTGAGGTGATTAATCGATCTTTATCGTTTGATTGGCTTATTATAGTAACGTAAATATATTAGACTACAAGTCATTCCTAATGGAGAAGTGATTAAAGGTTATAAAAATAGTGTTCAAGAAGAGACATACGATTTATTAATAATCGTATGAAAGATTATTCAAGATCATTGTAAATCATAGTAATACAACTGAACACACATACTTGTGTCTCCCCTCACATGGAACAAGTTTACCAAGATAAAAGATAGAAATAATTAACGTTGGGGAATTTGTAAAATGAGACCCACATACCCACTGGTGAAGACGTGAATTGGGCCAAACATTCTGGAAGTAAAATTGGAATTATGAAAGAAAGAAAGGAAGGAAGGAAGGAAAAAAGAAAAGAGACTAAAAATTCTAGGTGTTTTGACTGAAAAGACCACAATGATACATGTATTAATTAAGGAGATCAGTGATTAAAAAGACCAGTCCCAATTGTAACAATGGATAAATCAAGGATTCAGTAAGTATTTGTTAATTAAGCCCACTACTGTTCTAAGTTCTGTAATACAAAAGAATTATTTGTTGTTGTTTGTCTTTAGTTCTTGAAGAGGAAGGTCATGTCATAACTTGCAGATGAATTGGATTGAAGTGAGGCAGGGCTATACAGAGTCACCAGCCTCACTACCTCCTCCAGAGCCATCTAGGTCCAATGGCAAGGTGTGGATGAGGACAACTGGAGATGGCCCAGGATACAATGGCGGACCTTGGCCTTTTCAAACTGAGGTGTCCCCACGATTTCAGTTTGTCTGAGTCAACACCCATTCAGTCATTATGGCTAAGTAAGAAATCAGACAAAAGAAAAAAGTGGCCTCTTTTACCTAGTCAAAAAAAAATCTATCTGGGAGGGGAAGACCCTCAGGATTTCTGGCCAAAACGTTGCTATTTCTCACTCTTAGCCATCAAAACCCCCAAAATGACCAAGTGAGTCTTGGACTGGAGGAGATGTGGAAATAGTACTTCCTTTCAAGGATCTTGTATACTAGTGGGAGAAAACGTAAATCATGTACTTTCAAGACATATACATAGAGGACATAGAAGTTAACTTTGGGTCTCCTGCAGAAGAAACCTTTTTACTGAGTCCTTAGTCAAACTAAGGGATTCTAAACAGTAGAAATAAGAGGACAAAAAATTCTGGATGACAGCCAGTAAAAGCAAAGGCCTTGGGATGAGGGATTGAGTATTATTTTAAGGGGCAATAAGAAGGCCACGGTCACTAGATTGTAGAGTATGTGGAGGAAGTAAGGTATAAGAAGACTAGAAAGGTAGAGGTGGGTCAGGTTATGAAGAGCTTTAAATGCCAAAAAATAGGGCTTCATATTTGATCATGGAAATAATAAGGAGCCTTGGAAGTGGACTACATAGGACCTGAGTGACTGGGAGGTTGCATCCTCAGTAATGGGAAAGTTTGGAAAGGGAAAAGATTTGTTGGGGACAAATAATGTGCTCTATTTTGGACATGTGTTCTGCTTTCTATGCTGAATTTGAGATGTCTACAAGGACATTCAGTTTATAATGCCCAGTTCTCAGTGGGCAATTGAGAACTGAATCTCAGAAAGGAGATTAACGGTACTTCTTTTTATTGAAGCAAAGAACTGGAAATAAATTATTTGCACATCATTCAAAGAATGACTAAACAAGTTGTGGTATGTTAATATAATGGACTATTACTATGCTATGTAAGAAATGATGACTATGATGAATGAATACAGAGAAGCATGGAAAGATTTTGAGGAATTGACACAATTTGAATTAGAACTAGCAAGCCAATCTATATATATAATAACTGTAGTAAGGTAATTTTAAAGAATAGCCACAGAATGATTAAAAATGAATGAATCTTGTGAAATTTTATTAACCAAGCTTGACCTCAAAGGAGAGATATGAAAATGACCTACCCTCTCTACTTTTATGAGGTAAAAGATTGTGGATTCGGAATACTGCATACCACTTTGGAGCTAATTAATAGGTTAACTAATTTTAACTATACTTTTTTTACTTCTTTTTTATTCTTTCTTATAAAACCCTGCTCTCTTGGAAGGTGGACAGAATGGGGAGCTACATACTAGAAAATAGAACTGGTATGAAAAGAATATCAATAATTTTACAATGAGAACAGAAGAGATCATGCCCTATTAAACTTATTTCCTTTTTTGACAGGTCTATCAAATTAGTAGCACAGGGAAATGCTGTGGATAGAATTTACCTAGATTTTATAAAAGCATGTGATAAAATTTCCAATGCTATGTGGAAAAGATGGAATAATGTGAACTTCAGTGCATTAAATAAACATGGAGTCAGAACTAATTAAATGGTTGGACTTAGTGTAAAGTCATCAAAAGTTTGATGTATGCTCAATAGGAAGTCTCCAGGATAGTGCCCTCAGGATCTATCTTTGATCCTGTAAGGCATAATGTACTTCATCAATAAGATATGCAAAGATATATATGATATCTCTGTTAAATCTGCAAATGAGACAAAGATGAAATAACATGCAATGGACAAGAGAGAACTCAAAATTCTTTTCAGGTTTGAACATTGGACTGAATTTAATTAAATGAAGTGTTTTAAGAATAAACACAAATTTTACACTGTTTCAAGAAAAATCTCATGAGTTCAAAATGAGAGACTAAAAAGTTATAAAAATAGTTTTCTGAAAAAGGGAAACAAAGTTGAGTAGTTGAGAGGGGAGGTTTTGGGGAAAGAGAATGCATTCTGCTTTCATCATGAAGGGTTTGAAGGGTATCTAGAACATATAATTTGAGATTACCAATAGGCAGTCATTGATATAGGTCTGTAGCACTGTGGTGAAGATATAAAGAAGGAAAAAACCAACAACATTCTTTGATTTTAATGGGCTCATTTTAATAGGAGAAACAACATACAAACAACTATGCATATATATGTAAGTATATATGTACATTGTGGGTATATACATATATAAATACACACGTGGAATAAATTAGAGAGAATCACAAAGGAAAGGAATTGTCATTATGGAAGACTGAGAAAAAGCTTTTGGCAGAAGTGGGATTTTAAGAAACTAGGAAGTGAAATTGAGAAGGGAAGAACTGCAGACAGGTGTCAAGAGATAGAGTGCCCTTTGCAAGAAATAACAAGGAGGTCAGTATCCCTGGATCCTATCATACTTGGAGAGTGAGGACTTGGAAAGGTAGAAAGGTACCAGGTAGTGAAGGGCTTTAAAAGACAGAGGACTTTATATTTGATCCTGGAGATGATAGAGAACCATTGGTTTAATAGGAGAAGACATAGTCAGATTGACACTTTAGAAAATCCTTTAGGCAGCTAAGTGGTAGAAGTATTGGAGTGGTATTTGTCCTATCAGTGATGAGTATAGAAAATGAGCTGAAAATTTTTATGGAGGTTTTTAATTTTTTGTTGGAAGGGGAGAACTGCTGTTCGTATCCCAATCGATAGAGTTGTTTGATTTCCTCCATTTTCATTCAGTTATTCACAAAAAGAAGCAGAGAAAGTGGACAGAGAAAGAGGATAGGGTATGGAGAGAGGAATAGTCCTGGGCTGAGGATTTGCAAGTTATCAGTGGAATGGGCCCACAGGGTGGCTGGGGTGTTGGTGGGTTGCTTAAGAAGATGATGAGTAGTGAGGTTGTATTGCCTGAGGGAGCCAAGTTTCAGTAAGAGCTTGTAAATGAGCACTGTTTGAGTCATAGAGGTCCAGGAAGAAGGAAAATTCGTTCATTATGGAACTAGCATTCCATAAGGTGCAGGAGAAATAGTAAGTAGGTTTAGGGAGTTTTTTAGGTGGGGGTAGTGTTAAGGAGAATATGGATGAGAGAATGGAAGTTGATGCTCCAGGGTAGTTCACTCCTATGTCACCAGTGATTGAGAAACACAGGATTAAGGAGAACAAAGGGTGATGGGATTTTGTTAATCATAGGGATAGTAGTGGGTGGAGAATTATATGACAGAACTAACTGTTCCACCGGCATGGAATGTTCTCTTTGCTTAAATTTCTCATAGCAGAGAATCACTGGGTCATAAATTTAGGGCTGGAAGGGACCTTAGATATCATCTCTTTTTACAACGCAACCCAGAAATCTTAAGGAAATTTCCCAAAACTACACAGGCAGTTAAGTGGCCAGGTTGGGATATAAATGCAGATCCTCTGAACTCTAAGCCTGTACTCTTTACATTTTATGCCATGGCCTCCTTTTAGTAGTTGACTTCTTCTACTATCTGCATTTATATCACGATTCTTTATAGCATAATCCTAGGGTATAGGTCAGAACCCCTTTCAGAAAGGACTTTGAATTGCTAATATGAAGCTTGTGAGAGGTCTTGAAACTTGGAGTAGCTAATGTTTCCTTATGGAAAATGTAAGTTGTTAGTAGGAAAGAATAAATTTACACCCTAAGCATAGGTACCCTCAGCAACTTTTCTCTGCCAACTTATTTTAATGGATGAATGGAAAAGACTTAGAGTTTAAAAACTGGGAAACACCAAGCCCAAGAGCTGTTTGATGACCACAGAGCAAATTGCCTTTACTTGTTTTATGACCTATCTTATAAAAGATTCAAATTTGGGAAGCATATTCAACTATCATTGTTAGAGTGTTATCTCTCTCTGAGGGGACACAGTACCATACAAGGAAGAGAGAGGGAAGGAAAAGCTAAGGCTGAAGATATTGGCTTTCCATAAGTCTACTGTTTATCCTAGAAAGCTTGGTGCCTGGAGTTGAGAACCTCTTGCACAGGGAGATAGAAGCCCTAGGGCCAAGATTCTAAGGCAGAGATTCCCAAACTTATTTGACCTACTGGCCCCTTTAAAAAAAATTACTCAGTGTCTCCCTGGAAATCTACTTTCTTTAACCCTTTTTTTAAAAATTTGTGTGATTTCAAAAAATATAAAATGTATTTTTTTTAAATTATGCATCTTAATTTTAATAACATTGTAAATTTGTGATTTTTTTCTGCATTGAAATTTTGATAATGCAATATTGTCATGTAACCATATATTATCATATTTTAAACAAATCATTGCACACATATTTCTGCTGTTGGAAAATAATATAATCATTTTGATTTTAACTCTGTCATACATCAGATGAAATGTATGTTTTTTCAGATTTCTCTTCTCTTCTTTCCTTACGCTTCCACTGCCCCTTTATTTTTATTCAACACCCCTTTCCCCTCTCCCCAAACTGCACCCCCAGGCTACTACCACCCTCCCCATAGTTCCAGTGCTCCCCAGGAGGCAGTGTTGCCTACTTTGTAAATCTATGTTTAAGTAAAAAGAATTTCTATTGGCCCTATGTAAAAGTTTTGGTTGTTCATGAAAAGGAGAGCAGTACCCTACCCAAGCAGTTCCATTAAGCCAGAAACTGGAGATTATAGAAGTTATGGCCTCACAGTCTAGCATCAACTAACTGATCATTGTGTAGCCCTGTAGTGTTGAGTGGGACAGTAAAAGCCAGAGTATCAGTGTCTAGCAGAGTTCATACAAAACTATGTTCCATGGGACATTGTGAAGGTATCTACAATCCTTCAGCACTAGAGGATTAAATTCCCCTTCCAGGTGTGTACTCTGGGCACTTGTATTCCTTCTGTGTATTCTACTTATGATCTCTATGTATGTCTCATCTTCTTATTAACAGTATATATACTTTGTGGAAGAGTGCATACCAGGTAGAAGAGCAATATGTATTGATACTACTCTTATATTCAACTTCATATAAGACATTTGACTTGAACTAATCATGGCCCCTGAATGACTAAATGTAAAGGTAATATACCAGTTTTAAGTATGTACCCACAGAGTACTTTGAATCTGAAGTAGAAATCTTTGTAAGATCCAACCTTTGAAGGTGAGCTGGAGGGACAGGTTGCCAGAGGAATTTTATAATACTTATTGCTTTAATGGAACTAGAATGTGCTCTGTCATTTCTCTCTTAGTATTTTGTAAATTCCTTGAGAGCAGACATGCATTTTATCTGTCATGTTTTGGATATAGTAGATATTTGATAAACACTTGTTGAATTAACATAACTTATGAGTGATCATAGACTATACAAGATAATATAGGATTAATTTCTAAATTAAATTAAATTAATTATTAAAGTAAGTGTAGATAAGTACTGAGGGAATTCAGAGAAAAATAAGACTGGATATCACTTGGCATTGTCAGGGAAAATGTCATGGACAAGATGAGACTTGAGTTGGTCTTTTTAAAGGATATATTAGATGTTTGTAAGCGATGGGGAAGTGAGGAGGATGTTTCAGGTAGACAGCACAGCACGAGCAAAGACAAACAGGATAGAATGAGCCTGAAATATCCACTTACACAGAGCAAATTGACCTAACTTAAGTGGGAGGCCTGTGCTGGCATGAGAGTGGTAGAGTTGGATAGGTAAGGTGGAATGAGACTGTGGAGGGTCTGGAAAACTAAGCCCAGGAATTTCAACTTGTAATAGAAGTAATAGGGAGCCATTATAGGCACCCATGAATAGAGGAAAACAATGAAAGCAGTGTATGAGGAAAACAAGCTTGGCAGTGGCAGGTAGATTTCCATTCACTTTCTTTTGTGAATCCGTGATCTCATCAACATGAAAGTCCCCTTTAACAAGCCAGATCAAAATCCAAGCATACTTTCTCAGGCTGAGCAATCCTTGGCCATGTCCTCTCAGAAACCCTCCATAAAGAAGACACTCACTATTCTGGAAGCCTTCTTTCAGGTCTTTTCATATGCAGTGGGTACCAACGCAGCCTTCACCACTTAGTTCCTATCCCTTGTTCTTCTTATATGACCAATCCTTTCCTTTATGAAATAAAACCTTTTATATAATGTCTTACATAGTCCACTTTTAAACATCAATAGGTCTTTGGAATATTTGGTGTCAATTTGGATATTTACTTTAATAGACCTTCATAGAACCCTCGAAGATAACCCATCATCAATAACCAGATATTTTCTTCTTGATTGGGTAAAATTGATTTTACTTTTCTTGTTTTGAATTGTTTGCTGTTGTTATTTCCAATTCTTTGCAATTCAGATTTTGAAAGAAGTATTAGTTATATTTGTACAAGTATGAAGCTGATTTTTTCTTCAGATTCTTCAGCCGTATTTTTCACCATCCTTCCTTCTAAACTGTCATCACTGAGTACAAATGAACATATTTTGGGAGATACTTTCTCATTTCTCTTTTTTTGAAGCCAAGTTTAGTCATTATATTTTTGCAATATTCAGCTTTGATCATTTTGTGGATATTGTTTTTTACGTTTACTTTGAGGTAATTATTGTTTATATTGTTTTCCTAGCTCTGTTTACTTTGTGGATATCATTACATGGAAAGATTTCCCTGTTTAATTTGCTTAGATGTATTCCAACTGATGGACAACCCTTTGTTTCTGTATTTTTGCTTCCACAAAAAGTTCTCCCAGAATATTTCAGTGAATGTGGAGCCTTTCTTTCTTTCAGTGACCTCCTTCAGCTATATGCCTAGCAGCAGAGGCTCTGAGTCAAGAGACTGAGTCATTTGGTTTGCATACTAACAAATTGTATTCCAGAATGGTTGTACTTTAAACATACATATCGACTTGGTTAGGAACACCATTTTTCATATTTTATAGAACTGCTCGGTGCTTTTATTGTCTGCAATGAATGTTGATACATCAAGTTTAAAGTTTAATTTATCTTTAAGGTGGTGATTTTGTTTATGTTTAGTACAAGCACCATAAAGAGAGAAAGCCAAAGCACTAATAAAAAGTAGTTCCTCGTTGCCATTAAGTACACTGTGAAACCAGCTTGCCAACTCCTTTATTGTCTATTAAAAGAATCTAAAAATTCTATGAACCTTACCTGGAACATCCTTATATCACTGGATTTCATTCATAGTGGCAAGGTAAATATTGATCTTATTCATTTTTTCTAGTAATATGTCAACACATTGGTCATTGGACAAAGAATCTTGTAGTGCTCCCAGTTAAAAAATTTAATAATAATATCATACACTAGCATCTGTTGAAAAAAAAAATGAAGACAGAGAAAAATCTGTGAAGAACTCCAAAAGCCTTCCAAATGCAACCAACATAAAATTGATATTTGTGAAAATCATATAATTCTTAGCAACCTATTAATCATTTTCCAGTACGTTGTTGTGATCACTCTCAAGCAAAAAGTGGCTTCACAAAGCTGAGGGGAATTTTGTACTTTTCATTATTTCATGGGTTTTACAGTCAAATAATTGATTAACTAATAGTGATGCATATACCCCTCATTTACCTATCTGTACCTCAGGGAACAGACATTGTCTGTCACCAAGAGCAAGGTTTGTCAACTTGGTAGAAAATGCCACTATTTATACAGTTCAAAAATAGTCTTTAAGATCCCCAAGTTATAGCCACATTACACTGAAGCATCAGAAAATGAATTTTCTCTTATAAAGTACCGTAAAATACTTTGTAGATATATATATATATATAAGGTCCTAGACAATTTGGCATCAGCTGTATTTTCTGCCTATTTTATACTATTATTTCATACTACTTCCCTTCATACACTCTCCAGTATTGTTGAATTGGTTTGTTTAGCTAGCCAATCTTGGACTATTCTCTCTGGATTCCATAGTATCTTCCCTATATTCATAATGTAAGCTTCATTGAATATTGAAATCCACTTTGCTCTAGCTTCCCAAAGTAACAAGAACTGGAGCTATGGAGTATGTCTCATTTAAACACTTAGAGATTTATGACAGTTAGACATTTATGGGTCATTTAGAGGGTATGAGGACCTAGTGGCTATTTTTAGATTTCAAAAGAATGCAGTGGGCCTGTCGGAGTGCTTTTCTGAGAATATCAGCCTAAATAATGGAAGGAATAGTGGCATCACTGTAACAGAGCATGGGAAATTTGGAGGGTTTAAGTTAAGACCACTCTTTTTCATAATTGGAATAAGGTCTCTTTGACTGTTAAAAACATAAAAATAAGGAGGAGCTTAATCAATTTCCCCTATCTATATCATTTCCTTCATTTGGCAGCAAACTCCTCTTCAAATGAATAATTATGTTGTTTACTCAAGCATTGGTACCAAAAATTCATAAAGAAAACTCATGCACAGCATATATGCCAAGAGATTTCTTCAAACTGTTATTACCTAGAGAAGAAAAATGGGATGCTTTGGGTCTCCAAAAATGCATCCAGATTTGGAGTGATGGGACAGCTGGACATTTTGCTTCTTTGTATAGACAAAGTTCCATCTCTGACATGTGTCAGATACACTATGTTTATGGTCTCTATTTTTCTATTTTCTCAGTAAAGGAGACAGAGAGAGAGAGAGAGAGAGAGAGAGAGAGAGAGAGAGAGAGAGAGGGAGAGAGAGAGGGAGGGAGAGAGAGAGGGAGGGAGGGAGGGAGAGGGATTAATGTTGACAAGGGAAGGTTTTGATAGACACTTTGGGAAGTTTGTGAGAGAGCCATTCATAGAAGAAAAGAAAAGACTGCCATGCAATCATGAAGGTGAATGAGGTCATATGAAGTCTAGTCCTTTGGAATACTCACAGTTAAGAAATAGGAGAAAGAAGAGTATAATGGCAACATTCCCATGGTCAAGGGAAAATATTTTTATGGTAATAATATTACATGCATTCAGTGATTTAATATTTACAATGTGTTTTCTCTTAATAACCACATGAATATTGTAATGCAGAATCACCATACTCATTTTGCAGATGAGAAAACTGAATGTCAGAGAGAGAAAAGCGGTGGTTCAGTGAATAAAACCCTTAGCCTGGAGTCAAGGGGTGGTTTGTTTGTCTAACCGCTCCAAATTTGTATCTATTCATAGGATCAGAGGAAGAAAATGAAGGTAGAAGCTTAGTTTTGAAGTTGTAAAGTCAGGAACAGGGCCAGGAAGGGAGATAACAACAGTGAAGACAATAGCTAATATTTATATAACACTTGAAGGTCTTCAAAGCGCTCTACAAATATTATCTCCTTTAATCCTCATAATGACCCTAGGAGGAAGGAGCTGTTGATATACCCATTTTATAGATGAGAATGCTGAGGCAGACAAAGATTAAGTGACTGGCTCAAGGTCAAATAGCTTATGTCTGAGACTGAATTTGAACTCAGATCCTCCTGACGCCAGGTCTATCACTCTATGGGGGGCCTAGGAGAAAGTTGCCAGTCAGAGAAGGGGATAGATCTGGTAGAAGAATATTCTAGGGTGATAATGGCTTAGTGATGGTTGCGTGTTCCAAGGTGAGAAAGTCTCAGACCCTGAGGAAAGTTCCAGAATGATCAAGGATGAAAAGCATAACTTTGAAGTCCAGAAATTCAGAAGCACAGTTGAGAGGAGAAGGTTGACTATATTCTGGAATTTATGAGCACGAACTCATGTCTATGTGGATAATGAAGATGGACCTAGTCCATGGAAGCCCAGAGTCTTGTGCACTGGGTCAGGGAATATAATTATATAAACTTACATGACCTGGGAAAAGGATTTTTGCTGATGAAGATCATATTTGAGCTTGTGGGCTAGGTATTCCTTATTGTCTGCACTCTCCAGAACTACTTGGAACACTTTCAGATGGTTCATAAACTGGATCAGCTTTGGACTTTTTTCCCCTATATTTTCACTTAAAGATGCAGTATGGCAGACACAGAACTGATTGGTTCATACCCTGCTGCTTTGACTTTCCAGATTTCTGCTGCTGTTTTATCCTAGAACTTCCCTCAAGGCTTGGGACCTCTTTACCTTGCAATATCCAGCTATTAAAATAGTAGCTATCATACTGTAGAATACGATCTCCATATTCATTTCTGCCTTCTGGCTTCTCTGGCTTTCTTCAAATCTCAACTAAATTTTTACCTCTTGAGAAGAAAAAATTCTTTTCAAGTCCTCCATAATGTTAGGGTCTTCTCTTTAAGATCATATCCAATATAAACTGTAGGTGTCTTGTTTATATTTAATTGTTTGCTTTTATTTCTCCAACTTAGGTTGCCAGGTTCTTGAGAGCAGGAACTGGGTTATTGTTCGGTTTGTTTGTTTTTACCTTTCTTTGTATGCCCAGTACTTTGCATAGTTCCTGGCATGTAGTAGGCACTTAATAAATGCTAGTTGACTGATTATCACTTAAGCCTAAATACTTGATTCAAAGCAAAGATTTTCTTTCCAACTGTTGGAAATGCTCGTTCATGCCAAGGAAGACATTGACTTCATTGTTTTCCCTGACTTAATTGTCTCTTGATGTTTGGCAACACAGGTAAACACCTACATCAGTTCTGGCAAAAATAGCACCAGTGGTTTGTTGACTAAAAGGAATTTGGTTTGGAAAAACAAAACTAGTAATCTGTTACTTGTATCCATAAACTTTGGCTAGTTTCATCATTTAAACTCCTACCCATTGGAAGAGACCCAGAGAGAGAAATGGAGAAGACTCAGACAACAGAAATCCTGGACACGAAAAATTATCCTCCGTCTAGTGCCAAGTAAGGCTCCACCCATACCTTTGACCAAGAACTCTGGAAACTAACAAGGAGCACTCAAGGACAGAAGAAAACAGTTCCTGGTCCCAGGAACAGGACCCATACCCCCTTCCAAAAACTTTCCTGGAATTTTCTATTTGGTAGGAAGTTCTAGTTATTATATGTACTCTCTAGAATCCAATGTATGTTGTATCTAATGTATATTTGATTACAAAGAGTATATGTAATACACTCAAGTGTCTTCCTCCAAAGCAAGGAATCAAATTTGCCTTATCTCCAATTCTTTTCTGTTTACCTGATTTCTAATGACTTATCCCTTGATTTGAGTGAGGGAGGGCTGTGTAAGGTCATTTTCTCCCCTAAAGTCATCTGAATTCAGTGACCAGATATTCATCAGGATGCCTGAAGATTGCAACTGGAGACCCTAGCCCTTTTAGGCTAAGACTTTTCCAGGTACTCACTTAGAGTGAGGTAATGTCCATTCATGAATACACCTCTTTAAGAAGTGTTTCAAGGGATGGTCCCTTTAATTAGAAAAGAAAAAATAAAAAAATCAAGCTGAGAGGTGAAAACCCTCATGGTAGCTGTTCCAAAAATAAACCATTACTATTGACATTCACTCTAAGCCAGAAGGGCCCAAAATACAACCATAAGTGGAGGTTGGATAGGGACCTATTGTGATCCAATCTATGAGTTTCAGAGTGAACTGGGTTTAATGTTTTGTGAAAGAAAATGAAGGAAGAAGGAAAGAAGGAAGGAAGGAAGGAAGGAAGGAAGGAAGGAAGGAAGGAAGGAAGGAAGGAAGGAAGGAAGGAAGGAAGGAAAAAAGAACACAGAAGAGAAAAAGGAAGAAAGAAAGAAGGAAAGAAACAAAGAAAGAAGGAAAGAAAAATCTAGCCAGTAAACCCCAAGTTAACTGGACAGTTTCTGACCATCAAAACTTACCTTTATTTGGAGATGGGGAGAGGAAGAAGGAGAGGGTGAGCTGAGTTACCTCATTGGGTCTCCATTGGGAACTTTGGTTTGCTCACAGGTTTTATTTGTCCTTCATTTTTGAAGAAGAATGTGACATCAGGGAAATGATGACATGATTTGCAGTTGACTTTGGGGCTGTCTCTTGACTCACTTCTTAAACAGACTTATTCACTGAATAGGCATTACATCACTCTAAGTGGATTCCTGAAAAGGTCTTAGCCTTAAGGGCTAGGGTCTCCCATTGCATCCTGGGCCATCTCCAGTCATTCTGATGAATTTCTGGCCACTGGATCCAAATGGCTCTGGAGGAGAAAGTGAGGCTAGAGATCTTGCACAGCCCTCCCTCACTCAAATCAAAGTCACCTGCAAGTCATGTCATCATTTCCCTGTTGTCATACATAGTCCTCTTCAAAAATGAAGGACAAACAAAAATGATTTATTCTTCTATTTGTTCCTATGTGTACCACTCTACTATAATAATAGTCTATAATAAAAAAGTCTATAATAAAGTATCCTTAGAGGGAGTTCACTTAAAAACTTTGTAAGAGCCAGGGGTGTTTAATTTTTTTGTCCTTCTTATCCCCTCCCCGGCAATGTGTGTCACATAGTAGATGCTTAAATATTTGTTGATTGACGAACGAATAAGCTATTGTTCAGGTATTGAAAGTGCCCTAAGGATAAAAAATATCCTAGTCTTTTCCTGGTAATTCAGATGCCACTCAGCCTTCTAAGTCTTCCTATTTAATATTGTTATTATTCATGATAACTAATATTTATATAGTGCTTTAAGATTTGTACAATACTTTCTAACCAAATTCTCATTTACCCTCCCCAAAACCCTGGGAGGTAGGTGCTTGTATTATTTTTATTTTACAGCTGAGGCACACAGAGATAAAGTGATTTGCCAAGGGTTGTAGAACTATTAAGTGTCTGAGGCTGAATTTGAGCTTAGAGCTCCCTGACTCCAAGTCCAGGACATTGCATAAACTAGTTGCCTTCAGTTCCAGAAACAGAAATTGATGTATGAACTGGCCACTCTCTGAAAACATAGTAACAACCTATTTTACTTAATAGATGATTCCATGCCTCAGTTTTTGACCATAGTAGCATTTGAAATAAATCTTAATGGATCTTGGTCCAAAGACTTCAGAATATCATCATCCTTTACGTGGGACTATCTAAAGCAAAGGAAACTTTCTCCAAATTAAAGAATATAATATTTTATTCTGTCTTTTCTTCTTTTAACTTTTTTGAAGGGTAGGATGAGGAGGAATCCCAATCCATTTTCTAACACTGTACCATTAATGATCTTTCCAATTTTTTTGTTGGCTGTCTTCTTTCCATTAAAGTCAAGAAGAAAACCAGCCAAATAGTATAAAATCTTATCTATTTAGATAACCTCTTGCTATTTTTCCAAGATTCTGTGTCAGCCACATATATAGTGGGTCAAGCTGACTTTTTGTAATTTTTCCAAGAGTCTTTATTAAATGGGATCTAGGTCACTGGTATTTGTTAATTCTTCTCCATGTTCTTTTTTTTGTCCTTCCAAGACTGCTCAGGTACCATCTCTCTCTCTCTCTCTCTCTCTCTCTCTCTCTGCCTCTGTGTGTGTGTGTGTCTTTATCTTTGTCTCTCTTTCTCTCTCTCCATACATATATATATATATATATATATATATATATATATATATATATATAAATTCTAATTATGTATAATTTATCCATACTTTAATTATAGTTCATTAGCATTCTATTAAACTCCTATTGCATGCTTCTAATTGCTCAGTTCAGAAACGTGCTATGACATTGATTTGTAAGAGCTCACATATATAGCATACTTTCAAAAACCATTAACATTAAGAAAAATCAAGATTGGCCATATGTCAGGATCTACATTTTCTTAGATGTTACTATACATGACCAGAGGGGACTACCAGAGAGATGAGTTCAAGTTTAAGTTCAAGAACAACACAGAAAATGGAAGTGTAGCTCCATCAATAATGCTGATTTCTCACCATAATTGTACAAGTCTTTTAATTTGTTTGTAACAGAAACCTTAAAAATACTTTTAAAATGGGGAATAGGAAACAAGCATTTATGTGACACCTACTGTTGCCAGGGTCTATACGAAGTTCTCTACAAATATTATCTCGTCTGATACTCAAAACAACATTATAGAGTAGGTGTCATATGATCTGCCTTTTATAGTTGAGGAAACCAAGGTGAAAAGTGGCTAAGTGGTCATGCTCATGGCAAATGAGTTTCTGAGGCTAAATTTAAACTCAGGTCTTCCTGACTCCAAGTCTACTCTATCCACGGTGCCACCTAGTTCCTTCTGCCTTTTAAAGACCATGAGTTAAAACATAAAATTTGAATTTCTTTTTTTTTATTCTTTTTTTCTATGCAAAAGAAACAAAATGGTTTGAAAGGATATTTTCACATGAACGATGAAATCAAAAATCTGTAACTTAAATTTAAGAACATTGCCATTTCTTTCTCCCACAAAGGACAAGAGGAAGCAATGGATCCTACTTTGTACCTAAAATTCTTCTGACATATTCCTCTCCTTCTTATGCCATTTCCTTCACACACAAATATCTTAATTCTTTTTCCCTCTGTCCCTTTCTCTTTGCCTTTGTCTCATTCAATCTTTGTGTGTATGTCTGTCTGTCTCAGTCTGTTACACACTTATAAACTCAATTCAAACAATTAGTAATTAACTTAATGATTCAAACTCTTTGAGAATTCTACTGAAAAGTTTCTGCAATTGGTACTCATATTAATGATGTATAAGCCTTAGGTTTTTGTAATAAACTAATAATTAAAGCAAGAATCAAACACATAATTCTTTGCATTGAGAATAGAAAGGAGAGGTTTTTTTATACAGAAAAACTAGGGGACTTAAAGTCAGAAATGTTGAGTTCTAATTCTAGTTCTTCCAAAAATTAGTTGCAAGACCTTGGGAAAGTTGATTAAAATTAATGGTCCCTATTTCTTTAATCTGTAAAATCAGAGAATTTTATGAGATGTTTCAATATCCTTTCCAGTTCTTTATGGCTGAACACTGAGTGTTGATTAATGAACTAACATCTCTCTGGAAGGATTTGTCTCATGGAATGTTGTTACTATCTTGTATTAAGGATTGTGATGAAGGCATAGAAAGCATATTTATCAAATATCTAGCCAAGCACAAAGCTGAGAGAGATAGCCAATACAGGAATCCAAGTTATCTTTAAAGCCCAGAATGGAGAGGGTTGGGCAGGGCAGAGCCAAGATGGCAGAGTAGAAAGATGGACCTTTATAAGCTCCCCCCATAGCACATAAAATACCTGTAAAAATGACTCTAAACAAATTATAGAGCAGTAGAAGCCACAAAATGACAGAGTAAAAGAGATTTCTAGTCTAAGACAGCCTGGAAGGCTGACAGGAAAGGTCTATCTCACCAGGCATGGAGCAGAGTGCAACCTGGCCTTGGCTGCTGTGCTGTGGCAGGGATAGGACTAGAGCAGGCCTCAGGGCAACACTGGCAGCAGCAGTTCCCAGATTATTCAACCCACAAATGCCAAAGACAGCTTCAAAGGTCATTGAGAAAACTCTTTCACCTGGAAGAGAAGAGAAGGTGGTCTGGCCCCACTGCAGCAGCCACTACAGTGGCAACATCCATTTTTGGAACCCTCCACTTAAAGACTTTGGGAGAATTGAGTGGCTGATATGGATCTCAGCCCTGAGAGGTGGCCCTGGAGTGAGGAGGAGTACTGGCTGGTGGATGCTCTGGGGAGGGAATCTTGCTTACAGAACAGAATGCAGGTCAGGAGAGGAGTAAACCTTGGAGGAACTGATAACTTACAGGTCCCCAGAGTATACCTTTCTCTTGACAAAGTACTCAAAAGTCAAGTAACTAACTAGGAAAATGACCAAAAAAGGGAAAAAAATAAGAGTATAGAAGGCTACTTTCTTGGTGACCAGATATTTTCTTCCATCCTTTCAGATGAGGAAGAATAATGCACACCATTAGAGGAGTAAATCAATAGTAAACTAGATCTAAATGACTTGTAACGTCTTCTAAATGGGGCTGTTAAGAATTTACATGTTTCTTGGCACCACATGGAATTTTTCCAAAAATTCATCATGGCTAGGATACAGAAATATTGCAAACAACTGTCAAAATATAGAAGTAGTAAATGTACCTTTTATAGACTGCAACACAATAAAAATATCAACCAGTCCAGAGAACACAAAAGGGAGAAAGACTCAAATGGAGACAACAGAGATATCCTACATTATGAGTCATCAAAGTGCAAATAGTAGAATAATAGTTATCAAATAAATGTGAAACATCATTTCAATATTCTGGAATTCAACTAAAGGGGTTTTCACAGTAAAGAGCAAATTCTTACAGATTTACAATAAAAAAATCAAAGAAATGGAAAATGAATGAATAGAACGTGCACTTTTATAAATTAAGAAGCCACAAATAAACACAAAAAAGGAAATATATAAAATTTGTGGAAGAATTGATAAACTTGAAGCCAAAAAATCCTACAGAAAGAATAAAGTTAGAAATTTCTTTGAAAAAAAACTCTGCCTATACATAGACAAATGTACATTGTGTGTGTGTGTGTGTATATATATATATATATATATATATATATATATATATATAGTGTACATCTATATGTTTGTGTATGTCTGTGTACATATACACAGACATACACACACTCCAAAATCTATTGTGATAAAAATATGAACGAGTCATTAAAAAGCATTGCAAACCATTAACTACCACTTGAAATAATGCTTTAAAGTTACTAAAAGTAAGAGACATACAAATCAAAACAGACCTGAGATTTTACTTCATACACTGCCAATTGACAAAAGACAGATTGATGATAAAAACTAGTAAGTGTTGAAGGTCTTGTGGGAAGATAGGAATGATAATACATTATTATTAATGGAGCTGTGGATCAGTTCAACCATTTTGGAAAGCAGTTTGGAATTATGCAAATCAAGTGACTAAAATGGTTATGCCCTTTGATCCAGAGATTCCATTAGTAGACATATTCCAGAGAGGAGACTGATAAAAAGAAAGTCCCCATATATCACAAAATATTTAAAACATCACATTTTGTAACAGATAAGAATTGCAAACAAAGTCAATGCCAATTGATTGAGGAATTGCTACACAAACTATGGAACAAGGAAGTAACATTAAGAAATTATAAATGTTATTAACATAGATAACATAGGAAAGAGCTACATGAACTGACAAAAAATGAAGTAAGCAGAGCCAAGAAAACAATATATACCATGATCACGACAATGTAAATGGAAAGAAGTATCACAATCCCAAAACAGACATGCACACAAATCAAAAGTGAGTGTTGTCAAAATATAAGCAAAACTTGAAAGAAGAAACAAAAGGAGACACTCCTTAACCCTTTTCAGAAGTGAGATAGTCACAAGGGCATTGCACATATTTAGAGAATTTTTTACTGTGTTGATCAGCTATGCTAATTTTTTCTTTTTATTTCTTTGTCTTAAAATATGCTATTTATCAAATGGAATAGATCTTTGTTGGGACGGGAGGGAGAGGGAAGATAAAGGGAAACAAGGGAAAATTATAGTGATGTAAAAAAAATCAATGAAAACTTATTTTTAAAAAGAATTACACAGAAATAAATGCCATAGGAAGGGAAGGTTGAATGATCATGGCCAAAGGGTAATCAATGATTATTTGTTATCAACTTAGAAATTCACTTGTATAATTCCCTAGAGATCTCACATCTCTGATATCAAAAATTTTTATCAATGAGTTAAATCAATGGAAAGAACTGAGGATGCTTAATCTTCATAAGAGAGGACTTATGGTTAACAAGATGAATGAATTTTCTAGTAATTGAAGAGCAATCACCTGGAAAAAAAATAAATTGCACACAACAAAAAAACTATGAGTAATTTATACTGTAGATGATGGATCAGGAAACTAAAAAAGTGCTCAGTCAGTAAATGAACAATTACTAAGCACCTACTATTTGGCAGGTACTGTGCTAAGCACTTGGAAAATAAGAGAGGTAAAAGAAAATCTGTGCTCTTAGAGAAGTCAGAGACTAATGAGGGACACAACATGCAAACAAGTATGTACAAACAAGCCATATACAAGATGAATTGGATAATAATGAATAGAAGTAAGGCAAAAGGATTAAGTGGGGAGCAAACATGGCTTCTTATAGGTGGGATTCTACCTGGAACTTGAAAGAAGTCAGGAAAGCAAGAGGCATGGATGAAGCGGGAAAGAGTGCCCAGGTATGGGGGATAGCCAGTGACATTGTCTGCATTCTGATGATGCAGTGTTTTGTTCAAGGATCAGCAAGATGTTCAGTGTTACTCTTAGAGAGGTAGTGAGGAGGAGAGGGAAGGGTGTAAGTTGTAAGAAGACAAGAAATGGGTGTGGGGGGACAGGTTATGAATGCCTTTGAATAAAAAAAAAGAGAATTTCATATTTGACCCTGGAATGACTCTGGAAACTACCAGAATTTTTAGAGTAGGGAGTGTGACATCATGCCACCTGTTTTTTTAAGGAAGATCACTTTGACAGAATGGAGAATAGACTGAAGTGGCAAAAATTTGTGGTAACTAGACTAACCAGCATGCTAATGCAATTGTCCAGACATGAGATTGTTATGGCCTATATCAGGGTGGTGGCAGTATCAGAGGAGAAAAGGGAGTGCATGTGAGAGATGTTACAAAGGTAAAATCAGTCCAGAAGTTCTCTTCAGAAGTGTAGAGTCTGGACATAGAGTTTTTTGCGAATAAAATGAAAGACTTTGGTTTAATGTCTGCTTTATCCTTTTCTTGGCCAAGTTCAAAGTCATTCTTAAATTTGAGATAAAAATATCTTTGATAAATTGGAAGTGGAACTGTTACACTGTGGGACAGCCTTGTTTTTGGAACCTCTCACTTGCAGAACTTGTGTTACCTACTTAACTTGAACACCTACATGCCAGGAACTTCACTGCATCCAGCTGAGAATGTCCACTCTCCCTCTTCCAAAATGGTGACGTTGACACAGTCCAGCAGCTGATCAATGAGTATGAACTTATATCTCTAGGCTGTCCCTAGAGAACAGTGAGCAGTCAGGTATTCTAATGAATATATACAACTTCTTTGTTGTTCGTTCATTCAGTTGTGTTCAAGTCTTTGTGATGCCTGAACAATAGGAGCCATACCTTTCTATCTTCCTCTATCTTCAAAAGTCTGTCTGGTTTATGTTCGTTTCTTCCATGACACTATCTACTCATCTCATCCTCTGTCATCCCTTCTCCTTTTGCCTTCATTCTTTCCTAACATCAGGGTCTTTTCCAATGAGTCTCATCTTCTCATTATGTGGTGGAAGTACTTGAGTTTCTCTTTAGTATTTGTACACTCCAGGGTCCTACGCAATATTAATCTTTACAGCATCAGAATTTCCTTTCATCACCAGACAAATCTGCAGCTGAGCATCCTTTCAGCTTTGGCCAGCTGATTCATTCTTTCTATAACTACTTGTAGTTGTCCTCTCCTCTTCCCCAGTAACATATTGGACACCTTCCAACATGAGAGGCTCATCTTTCAGTGCCACACCTTTTGTCATTTTAATACTGTTCATGGAATTTTCTTGGCAAAGATACCAAAGTGGTTTGACATTTCCTTCTCCAGGGGATCACCTTTTGTCACAACTCTCCATTATGGCTGTCTTGGGTAACCCTGCACAGCAAAGTTCACAGTTTCATTGAGTTATGCAAGCCCCTTATCTAGATACCATCAAAGTTCTGGGAAAGAGACCAGACCCATATGGAGGAATCATTCATACTGGAGGCTTAGTCTGAGAATGTTGCAAGGAGACATAACAGAATATAAGATTCTAGCTTTCTAATTCACTCTCAATGTTTTCCATTTCTTTGGGAAGAAGAAAGAGTAATGTATATTCTTTGGGTTATTTTCAAAATATTCATATGAATCCTTTATTTTGAATATTCTAAGCGTTTGGTTCATTTTCCTTTACTTTTTTCTTTCCACCAGTCCCATTCTATAAGAATATAAGGAAAGATGACTTAATTTTCAGAAGTTAGGAATGAACTTTGCTTTTTTTCTGGCAATGAGACCAAAAACTGAATGTATATTGCTGCTAACTCTAGTTCATTACCCTGCCAACCTGGAGCACTTTGGATTTTCTTCCTTTGAGTTCTCTTGACATCACCCAAATTGTTCTATTTGCACCTTTTCCAAAAGGTCCAACAACTCAATGGATTTTGTTTTCAATATGTAGATGCTAGTTAGAACTAAATGTCTTACCTGGTAGTTTGGTAAGTCAGATTGGCAGCTTCCCATGTTTGGTCTAAGGAACTTTGTGACTTTGGCAAGATATTTAACTTTGCTATTTTCAACAAATGAGTGAGTTGGCCTGGGTAACCTCTAAAGTCTTTTCCATCTCTATCATTCTGAGATGTTCTGGTAATGAGTTTCCTGCTTCAAAGAAATGCTTTTGAAATTCAGGTGAGTTGGAATAATGCCATAAAAGAATGTATCTTTGTTTAAACAGGTCTGTTTTTCCAGTACCTAACCATATTGAAACCACATAATTTTCATATTAAAAAAGAATCTCTTCTGTATAAAGAAATAATTGAATTTTTGCCTTCTCTGTTAAAGTCTTTCAGCACACTGGGATTAGAACTCAGATCTTCTGTCTCTAAACCCAGAATTGAATAAACTTTTAAAGGGAAAGTCTTAAGAAAAACGTCATTATTTGTCTACTCTTTAATAGTTCCATCCCAAATTACTTGGAGTCATTCCTATACCTTGCATTATAGTATTTAAAAAAATTATACCTATGCCAAAAACATAGTGAATAATTTATTTTGGTAGGGTTATATTAACAACTTGCATTTGTAAAGCTATTTAAAACTTGTACAGCACTTAATATGCATTTTTAACAGGGAAACTAACCAATGGCACTCCACCTCTGAAGCGTGTGTAGGGCTCTGCCTGTTGCCAGCACAAGTAGAAAAAACTGAGGAATTGACTGCTAGAAAGTCATGATGGCATGTCATAAAATGACTCAGGACACACACAGGTTTTCTAATGCTTTTAGGTCTTCTCACCTTTGGTGAAGAGGGAGCTTTAGGATGGTCTGCTGTACCAGAACTGAGGGGCAGGTAAAAGATTCCCACGGACTTGACTCACTCTCTGTATCCTTACTAGACGGTTTGTGTAAAGCATACATGCTATGAGCCTCTGGTTGAAGAGAAGCCTCAGGACCCTCACACCCAGGCTAGCATGTGTCCCCTGAACACAGACCTATTTTACAGGGTTCTTCACGTTCATTTCTCCTGCCCTTAAGTAAAGGTATATAGGAGATGGAAGGAATTAAGCACCAACTTTGTGAGCATCAAAAGGTTAGGAGAGCCCCAGAGGTCTGCAAGCCAGAATCTAGGACAAAGTTTACATAGCAAGAAGGAGTAACCTGTGTGACCCAGCTTAACAGTAAAATGGACCCAACACCTGCAATCTTGCTTTCTGGAATAATTTCATCCATTAGGCATGATGTCTTTAAGTTTGATCCCGGTGTCCTCAGGGATCAAGGTGGTATGGGAAATGTGTGCCTTGGTTCGGCATAATTCCTTACACTTCTGTTCTTGCTATATCTTCTTAGTAAATATACTTTTATAAAAGCTAGTAGATGTCATTTGATTAAATGCAACAGGTACACTAATAACTGTAAATTTATGCCATGGAGAACTCACTGGAATGACAATGATATTAGAGAAGTTTACCCCACCTATCAGGGATGCTTGAGGTGAGGCATCTAGATCAGGGATGGGGAACCTGCATCCTCAAGGCCACATGTGACCTTCAATAAAAGAATTTGTTCTGTAAAACCTGGACTCAGTTAAAAGGCCACACCCAAGCACCTAGAGGGTCACATGTAGTCTCAAGGCTACAGGTTCCCCACCTCTGTCCTAGATTTTCTCTGACCTGATTTATGAATTGGAGTAAAATTGGAAGTAAACTCCTATTTGGTTCACTGACAAAAATCAATTTGGTCTAGTAACAAGACCCTTAATTTTGAATTCAGAGTACCTTGGTTTGAAATCTTTCTCTGTTACTTATCTATTGTTTGACACTGGACAAGTTACTTCACCTTCCCAGCCTTCAGTGTCCATAACAGTAAAATAAGAAAATTGAACCAGGGTGGTAGCTTGAAAGTGCTGAGGAAAGACTCTATGATCCCTTCTCACCTGGGCTATTGAAGTGACCTCTTAGTTGGTCTTCCTTCCTCTAGTAAGTCCCCTCCTCAGCGGATCCTCCTCACCCTGCCAAAGTAATTTATCCAACATACAAGTCACACATTTATTGAGTAGGGCTCAATAAACCAATATTTCCTAATTACTTACGAGATCAAAGAAACTCCAGTTTGGCATTGAAAATGCTTCACATGACTTGCCCCAACCCACTTTAACACCTTATTGCATATACTTCCCTTCTCACACATTGAGGTTCAGCCAAACTCTGATCCTCATACATGACATTCCATCCCTTAATCACCCTGTCTTTGAACCATGTATATTACCCCAGTCTGCAATGCCTCCTTCTACCTTTTGGAATCTGTAATTTCTTTCCAAACCAAGTCCAAGTACCACTTTCTAGAGGAAGTCTGTCCTGATCACCCGGCTTCTAGTGTCTCTCCCCTCAAAATTTGTTGTTCTTCAGTCACATCTGACTCTTCATGATCCCATATGGAATTTTCTTAGCAAAGATACTGCACTGGCTTGACATTTTCTTCTCCAGTGGATTGAGGCAATTAAATAACTTGTTCAGGGTCACAGAGCTAGTGAGTGTCTAAGGTCACATTTGAACTCAGGTCTTCCTAATTCCAGGCCCAGTACGTTATCCACTGAGCAATCCAGCAGCCTTAACCATCCTCCAAAATTGCCTTGTGTTTATTTTAAATCTCCTCTGACTATACTTCTATATGTACATTTTGTTTTCCTTGATTGAAGCCACTTAAGAGGAAGTACTATTTCAATTTTTATCTTTCTATCCCTAACACTTTGTACCATGCCTGGAATATAATATGGACTTAATAAATATTTGATTGACTGATTAAATTCTAAGATCTTAAACATTATATTAAGAGCCCTGAAATGAATCAGGCATTTTTAAAAATTCTCTCAGTCACTCACTGAGGAAAACTAACTTTGCACTACCTATGATTGACTCTTTTTCCAAGGGACACATTTTAACTGAAACCCTCGAGGTAAAACTGATTGAAGGATCATGAACTCACTAATTCCATTCCCTCCCAGTGAAATCACTGCAAAAACTCCCTAGCAAAAGTACATTGAGGGCTCATACGAATAATCACTTTGGAGGTAATTTTCCCTTTTTGTTGCTGTTGAGTTGTTTTTCATTCACTTATGATACTTCGTAACCTCATTCAGGGTTTTCTTGGCAAAGATACTAGATTGGTTTGTCATTTCTTTCTCCCATTTATTTTGCAAATGAGGAAACTGAGGCAAAGAGAGGTTAAGTAATTTACCCAGGATTATTAGTAGGTGTCCGAGCCTGGATTTGAACTCAGGAAGAAGAGTCTTCTAGATTCTAGGCTATGCACTCTATCCACTGTGCCATCTAGCTGCCCCTATGTTCAGTGAGAGTATCAGGTAACCCGTAAGCATTACCATGGCTGAGATAGAAAAAGGAAGGTTGTTTTCTCTGTACCAAGTTTGCATCTATGGAGCTCTATAGATTTCTTTGCCACAGACCTACAAGTAGCCAGAAACTATGGGTGCTTCAAGCCATTAGCATGATAGTCACTATTTCCTCAACACATCCCAGGAATTAATTATGGCCTCTCTTTGCTTCCTAACTCCTGTCATTCATCATCCAACCCCCAGCTCATTTGCATTTATTGAAATTCTACTCATGCTTTAATCCCCAGATCAAAAGCAACTTCTTCTATGAAACCTTTCCTTATTCAGCCCAACAAGAAATCATCTCTTCCTGTCTTGTGCTTGCATCTTTGTTTTCTTTGTCCCTATCTCTGAATACTTCCCTACTGAATGTGAAGGTCCATCAGAGTAGGGAAAGTGCATCCAAGTGGTGGGGAAAGAGAACTGTATGATGGCACAGAGACAAAACACAGCTTAAAGTAGTTACACAAAGCCACAGAATGGCTTCCAACTTTAAGCCCAGAGCTGCCATATCTAACATGATTGATGGAGACAGAGAGTGGAAACAAAGCTGGTTGATTCTTGGGAGACCTGACTGGTATTCTGTAGATTACACAGACTGAGAAAGGGAATAGCCCAGAGTAGTTTGCATGTGTGCCTAGATAGCACAACATAGACCCAGGAGGTAGAGGCCCTGGTTTTTAGCTTATTGTATTATATGTTGTAATGCTAAGACAATATTTGTAGCACCAACAGGGCTGTGCATATGTTGACACAGTTCTGAATCACAAAGTATAACAGACTCTCCATATAGAAGGCAGAAGAAAAACATTTATTCAGACACCAGAAAGCTAAATCCCAATACCAGAAAGCCAAATCTGCCATATTGATATACATATTGGCACTGCAGTGAGCAGAGGCATTCCCAAGTATTTCCCCTTCCCCCTGCTGGGACATTCCCACCAGCAAACAACCCTAGTTGTCTACTTGCCTGTGTCCCCTTCTCCACCTAACTGCCCTCACTTACTTCTTTTCAGCTCTCCTCCACCCTTCTTGTTCTATCCATTCAGCAAGTGCCTCCTACCACATGTGACTTAGGCTTCCTTGAAATTTAAACAGGTCAAATGGGCCTATTAATGGGTGAGAAAGATCTTCAAATTAAGCAAAAGTACATTAGCAATACATATGTATGAGCTGTCTTAATTAATTTAATTAATTTCTGATCATTTTAAAAGAACTTTATGCAGAGCATCAGGCTGGGCTCAGGGGAACTTGGTATTTATATAGCTCTTCTAAGGGCTTGATGAATGTTATTGTATTTGATGCTCACAACAGCCCTGGGAAGTAGGTACTATTTTGTCTCAATTTTACCGATGAGGAAAATGAGGAAGACAGAAGTTCAATGACTTACTTTATTCGATGAAGCTATTTAATAAGTATTTGAGGTTGGATTTGAACTGGTCTCCCTGATGAAGTCCACTATTCTGCCTAGAGTGCAACCTCAAAGACACCAAAGGCCATCTAACTTAATCCCCATTTTTTAGAGATGTGGAAAGTGAGGTCCAAGGGGGATTGATTAAGTGACTTGTGCAGTACTTAATGCTGTCCAGCATAATACCTGGCACATAGTGAGTGTTTAATGAATGTTGATTGATTGACTGTCAATCACATAGGTAGCATCACATAGGTAGTGAGCATCAGAGGTAGAATTTGGCCTAGTATATAGAGCAATATACCTGGAGTCAGGAACACCTGGGATTGAGTAACAGCTAAAACACAGATTAGTTATGAGATCCCAGAGAAATCAAAGCTGTGAGCCTCAGCATCTAGATGATAGTGTATAAAGTACAGGATTTGGAGTCAGGAAGACCTGAGTTCAAATCCTGCATCAGTCACTTACAATGTCTGTGACCCAGGGCAAATTACTTAACCTCTCTTTGCCTCAGTTTCCTCATCTGTAAAAAAGGGTATAATAATGATACTTACCCCTCAGAGTTGTTATCAGGGTCCTAGGAGGCAATTTATATGTGTATATTTTTAAACTTTGAATGATTATGTGAATATTATTATTTATTAGCTGATGGTCATCTTTCTGGTGATGAACTTCTCCTGACTTAACTCTCCTCCAGTATAAAGTTTGTTGCTAGGCCAATACTCAAAATCTTTTCAGCTTGGTAATGTAGCATCTTATGGGGGGCAGGGCAAATATGTGCCTAAGATTAGGCAAATTCCTGAATGGTGGAGAAGATAATTCCAACAGGCACTGAGAAAGTCAGGTCCAAGTTTAGAGAACAGGCATAAATAAAAAAGCTAGGCCAGGTAGGTACCAAAGTATTTGTGGAATGCTTATATCCAAGAGGCCAAAACAAGAACAAGGCTCAATATTACAAGAGGCATTAGAGGACTCCTAACTAAAATAGGCTGCTCCCAATTCTCCAAAGCCTTCATTCCCTGCCTCTTCCCTAGTCCTGGGCAGAATCTGCTGAAACTGACTCAACTGCTAAGCATACTTAGGTCCTCCAGGAACTTTTATTCCACTGGCAAAACCTTGGAGAACCTAGGACCATCTCATAGCTACGATGATGCTAAAGAGGAAGGCTTTTGAATTAGCTTAAAAATATAAGAAATAACTTTGTTCATACTTTCCTTAACATTTTAGCCCTATAAAAGATGATTTTTAAAATCTACTTACTACCCTTGCTTTAAAGTATTTTAATGGTATTTTGTCAATTAAGCAACGAATGTTTAAAAGCGTTTATTATTTTCCAGACATTGTGTATGTACTATTTCTTTTCCTTCACAGGTAATAAGGTCATTATTCCTTATGAACATAGATTCAAATATTTCCCAAATGAAATGTAGTGAAGACCATTGCATCAGCAAACTGGATGCATGGTAGTGTATCTTAAGTCCGTTTATAAACTTGCAAATAGTACCCGTTTCCTGGATTCCTTTTTCCAGTCACCGCATTAGTCCGTATTTTGTTGGTGACATCATAACATACATTGACTGCATTTTTGTGGATCCACTCCTTACAGATTGCTCCAGAATTCCTGTTCCTGGTTCTCTCCCAGCCTGACCCTGAATAAGTTCCAATGTGCATCCTCCTAATATGGGACTTCTGGCTGCTGGCCACCAGTGCTGTTGCTGGATTCCTCCTAACCTCTGTACTGTGCCCTCCACTCGGCTGCTCCAGGGGCTGAGCCATTCTCTGCTTTAAATAATTTCAGCTATAGGCTTCTAAACCCGAAACAGATGTTTGCCTGGCTGTTCTTCATTTTGTCATGCTGATTCTTGAGTGTCTCAAAATTGTTCAGGTACCGGACTTTAGTGTATCCTTTCTTTAGGCAGAGGTGTGCATGGGGAGCGTAGAAGAGATTGCTTGTTTGGTGGGAACCTGTGTGTATTGGTGTGTGGGGGGGGTGGGGAGTAAGGAGGAGGCTGAGGAAAAAAGTGTATATGGGAAAAAGGGAGATATACACAGAGTGAGAGAAAGAGGAAAAGATAGAAATACAGAGACACACACAGAGGTAGATGATGGACAAGCAACCAAATAGAGGGGAGGATAGGCGAAAGACAGAGAAAGAGAAACACAGAGAGAAACAGAGAAAGAAAGGAAAAAGACAGACAGAGACAGAGGAGAGAGAGAGAGAGAGAGAGAGAGAGAGAGAGAGAGAGAGAGATGCAGACCAGCAGCAGTCACTTAAGCATCTCTGCTTATCTGCCACTACGTCTCTCTCCTTTTTTTTTTCTTAATATTCTTTTCCCCCCTTCCCAATACACCTGGACATACCATTTCCTTGATTCTCCTGATTCAGCTCTCAGGTCATTCATTGCCTACGTAAAACATTCTGCTGGCTACCCAAGCAGCTGCATTTCCTCCCCAAGAACTAACCCCTTTCAAGAGACGTCCTCTTTTTGCTCGGGAAGCAGTATTAAATGAGCCAGTATCAGAAAAGGTGGGAAGCCCGGTCGGAAAAGGGGCTCCTCTGTTAGAGTTCGCACTTTGCAAGCTGTGGGTGTGACTTCATTTCCTCACCACCCACATGAAAAAGGTCGCCACCCAATCAGTGTGTTTTCTTTCCAAAAGCCCCTCCTCTTTCATTTTGGCTCGGGAGAGACCCTTCGAAAGCCTGCCCTTTCTCTACTATGCAGCCTGTGGCATATAAAAGCTGTTACAGCTCCTGGGGCCAGCCGCGTCAAAACTAGCAAGAGTCTTTGCTCTCAGACGGTTTGTAATAAGACACACTCCTCCTTACAAGGGTTTATGCCACAACATAGCAAAGAACTTTTTTAAAAAATTGGAAGGACAATATATTCATTTTGGCATTGTTCAGAGGTAAGCCATTTAGCTGAATGAGTCTGTTTTGCATGCATTTATACTAAAGTAACTCACATTTGTTTTTCTTGAATGAAATTGAGGTAGAGTTATAACTTTTGTATATATTTTGTCACTCTCTGTGCATGTGTCTATGACACAGCATTCATACATTTACTGCAGGTAGCAGAAGCTGTTTCCTGAGATGTATTTCTTCTCATTGTCTAGATGAGGTTGAGTTCCTTACAGATTGCCCACTTACAACAAAGTGCCCACTTGGGGGCATGTGTAATATGTTCAGATGCTATGAGCAAATGGTTAGCAACACATCTGAGGTTTAGGGCTTGTGATATGCTATTTTATTCATCTCCATCTCTGGAGAGTTCATCTTAGGTCTTCTTCATCCATTAAAGCAACATGGGCAGTAATTACAGGCTTTCCCATAACTGATTTGAAAAAAGTCTTTTGGATTGCAGAATATAATCAAGTCAAGGAAAGCTCTCAGAGGAGACATTTGTGTGTAAAATCATACACTCCGGCACATTTTTTAAAAATTTGCCCTCTCTAGATTGACCCTAACTCTGCCTTCCTGTTCCAAAGCAGAGGAAATCCAGTGGCTTCTCCCCTCCTCCATCCCAAGATGATAGCAATCTCTACTGTCAGTGGAGTACTCTTGTTTTCCCTTCTCTGTGAAACAAGTGCAGTCGTCTTACTCAACGCCACTGACTCATCCTCGCCAACCAATAACTTCACTGATATTGAAGCCGCTCTAAAAGTACATCTGGACTCAGCGGATATCCCCAAAGCCAGAAGGAAGCGCTATATCTCGCAGAATGACATGATTGCCATCCTCGATTATCACAACCAAATTCGGGGCAAGGTGTTTCCACCTGCTGCCAACATGGAATATATGGTAAGAGGGGTTCTCTTGGGGAATAGGGAGGGGGTTCTTAGTAGAAATACCCAGTTTTAATAATCGGACTCTAAAAGGACCAAACATCAAGCCAAGGTGGTGTTTTTAAGTGGGGAAGAGAAGTGGTTCTTAGCTGGTAATGATGCCATAGAATTACAAGTGCAGATATTACTGGGACATTCTGTGATTTTTGATAATTAATGAAAATGGCTTTGAAGATAGAGATAGAGAATTGTCAGTAAGCTTCTTGAATTTGTCAAAGGAAGAGCTATGAAAAACAAACCTGGAGATTATACAGGAAACATTTGTAAGTGTTGTCTTCATAATGAGTTTATTTCTCTCTGAGTTGCAGTCTTAATTTGAAAAGTTTCCTTAATAACAACATTTCAGTAGACTCCAGTGTGCTTGTCTTGCCTTTCTTAGCTAAAACTATTTCTGGAGAGACTCTATTGCTCTGCTAACAGACCATGCCTGATATTTCCTCATTATGGCTTAATGCTTTGTCGTTCAGATAACAGCTCAGTGAGTGAACTCGTAGATTGTTCCAATCTGCAGTGAATAAATACTTTGGTACTCTCCCGTTAAAAATAGACTGTTTATGTTTAAATTGTTTTACCTAGCAAGTAAAAAATTCAAGTTGTTTTTAAAAGGATACTCACATTTCTTTTTTTGGTTTTGAATGAATAATATTTAAAAATAATGTTTAACATCATCTTAAATGAGAGCAGCAGGGAGGAAGCTTTGGGCACTAAAGACCACCAACCTGATGACCAGAAGTTAACTACTGGGGGCATTGCTAATGATAACCATCCTCAACCTAATCCTTTGGGAGTCTTTCAGACCTGGTCTTCATCTATGCAATTTCAAATAAACTTTTATACTTAATCAACTGAAGAGGTCAGTGGTGGGGGGGGGGGGAATGTCACCTTTCAAATATATAGACTCTCTCTGTTCATTTAAGTTTCTTAAGGTCAATTAAGTTTCTGTCCAAATAAACTCTCCTGTGATTTCTAAGAAAGGGTAATCTGTGGTCATATTGGTTTGAGTTACTGTCTTTTCAGAAAGGTACCAAAATGGGAATGATGCTAAAGACAACAAGTATCTAGGGCAGCTAGGTGGTACAGTGGATAGAGCACTAGTGCAGGAGTCAGGAAGACCTGAGTTCAAATCTGAACTCAGACACTTGACACTCACTATCTGTGTGACCTTAGGCAAGTCAATTAACCCCAATTGCCTCAATCCTGGTAATCCTCATCCGTCTCCAGTCATCCTGATGAATATCTGGTCACCAGATTCAGATGGCTCTGGAGGAGAAGTGAGGCTGGTGACCTGCACAGCCCTCCCTCACTCAAAACAAAGTCAAGTGCAAGTCACGTCATTATTTCTCTGATGGCATGGTCTTCTTTGGCAGTGAAAGATGAACAGACACAGAAATAAGGGAGGACAAATTAATTCATTTAATTATTCTATTTAATTGGTTTTTTTTCTTTAAAGGGGGGAGTGTTTAGATTGTGTTAAGGCCATAGTGGAGCTCCATTAACTTCAAAAGATTACAGGTCATTAAGTCCAATGTATTAATTTTGAAGGTGAAGAAATGAAGAGCTTGAGAAGTCAAATGACTTGCCTGAAGTCATACAGTTAGTAATAGAAGAGCCAGGATTTGAACCCAGGTCCTCTGACTCCAAGTTCAGCACTCTTTCACTGAACCATCCTACCTTTTTTCTTACTCTAAAGGGCATGTCAATATCTTCATTTTGAGTGAAGAATGGAAATTCTTGAGAACAGGTTCAACTGAAGAGATTATACATTCCATAGAGCATTTTATTATCAGACTAATTGCATATAATCATGTTTTACATGCATTGCCTAATTAACTCTACAATAACTCTGCAAAGTACATAATGCTAATATTTTATTCCAGTTTTACAGACAGAGAAAATGATGCTCAAGGAGATTAACTAAATTGCCCAAATTCACAAAGCAATAAAGTATGGGACTTGAACTCAATACTTATGACTCTCAATGCAGTGTCCTTTCCAATACATCATGATTCTTCTGATCTTGCTTTAAGAAAATGAAAGAATAATCTAATTTTTATTTTTATAAGATTTAGTGATACTTAGCTACCTGTGTACTTGGGGAACAATTTCAAAATTAAGACTCAGTAGACCCTCAACAAATAAGTGGTGCAGTGGATAAAATGTGTATTTGGAGTCAATAAGTCCTGAGCTCAAATTCTTTATTAGATGCCCATTTAACTATGTGACCCTGGACAAGTCACTTAGCTTTCTTAGCATCAGTATCTGAATCTGTGAAATGAGAGTGATAATAGCTCCTACCTTCCATAGTTATTGTGAGAATCAAAGGAGATCACAAGTGAAAAGCCCTTTGCAAACCTTGAAGTGCCATATAAATGTTGTTGTTATTGTTTTTATTTTACTATTATTGCTAAGGCTGTTCTCTGTGGTTCTCTATGAAGGGGTCTAAGCGAATAGCTTAATTGCTTGAGGAAACTACTTTATGAAAGATTTAGTATTTGAAAGATTTAGGAGTTGATGAGGGAAAGACGATCCTCAGTTGACTTCACCTTCTGCCCTACTGTCCCTGACCTTGGGGAGCACAGTCCTTTTCCATGAGATGTACCTCAGCATCAATGGACTGATTGCTCTATTGTTTTATTCCTCATCTTTGCAACTTCCCAGACCAAACCATCTTTCCCAGACTAGCACTTATCTCTGTGTAGTCATTCTCACAACTAGGATGTAAGCTCCTTGAGGACAAGGACTGTCTTCATTTTCTATTTCAGCATTTAGATCAGTGCTTGGAACACAGCATTACATGGATGATTTTCATTCATTTATTTTTACATTTATGGAATTCTGGAGACCATTCAAGCTCTATGACATGGATTTTCAGTCTCTCTTGGCATGATGATACTTTGAAGTGATAGACCTTGTTTTAAGTTTTCTTTGATTGCATTATAGATAGTTATTTAGATGTAAAATTTCCATTCTAAATCTTACATCAAAAACATAATGTCTAAAACACTGGCCTAAAAGAGGCCAGTTCTAAATCATACGATACTTAAGGTATTTGTAAAACGAATTATAAAGTCGTGTACTATAAATTTAAAGGAAAGTGATTTGGCAATCTCTAGGACTTCTTTGCAAAATAATGCATCGTATTGCTCTGCCTAAACACAAAAGACTGGCATTAATACTACCTACAAAGAATCAAGTCACTGATACCTACCTACACACTTCCTTTATCAAAGCTGGTAGATAAAATCATCAAACAACAGATATAAAGATTATAAGCTGAGAATGGCCTTAGGCATCTTCTGTTATAGTTCTTCTATTTTCTAGATGAGGAAAGTGAGGAGAAAATAGCTTGTCACAAAAAGCAACTGACAAAGCATCACATGTGAAAAGAGACAGGATTCAAATACACATCCTTTCAATACAAAATTTGACATTCTTTTCACTATTCTACATTGCTTCTTGAAATACTGAACTCCAGTTGGATTTCCTACCATTATTTGCTCTTGGGTAGGGAAAGGAAGGAGATGGGGGGAGTAGATTGGCCTTATGTGATCCTTTTATATTTCTCAGAGTTCCAAGCACAATGTTAGACATACCTAGATGCTCAGCAAATTATTGTGACTCACTGTTTTCTGCCAAAGCTGAACAAAGCCAGAATAAGCTGAGATAGGTAGAATATGGACCTGTCCTTTAAATAATATAGGGAACGCAAATTTAAGGAATCTCCCTAGATTGGAACCTTCTCTGCAGAGAGTAGCTCGCCTTAAGTAAGCCTTTAAAAGAATTATCCAGGGTCGTGGCCAGTATGTCTTGCTAGCTCTAGGGTCACTTTTCAACACATTACACCATGTAGTTGAGGTGATATTGTGAAGTAACACAACAGCAGCCAAGAAGACCACATGAAAGTTCATCCAGTTATAAAGATATTTACTTATAATTCAATCAAAACACAGACTATTCCATTCTACCCTTTTATAGATTTTGGCTTTATTTAGGCAAAGACAAAGTCCGCAGAAAGTGTAAAAGAATAATCTGTCTGTAGTAGATTGGTGAGGACCAGCTCCTTTAGGATATCAATAATCTCTACCAATGCTGCCTTCCAATTCAAGGGTCATCTTAAGATTCCAGTCTTTATTTCCACTTGTTAAAAAAATATGGCATACTATGAGCAATGTGATGGTCTGATCTGTTTCTAAGTACTCCAAGAGTTTACAACAGAGTTTGGCTGTCTAGGGGTGCTTTATAAATATTTGTTGAATAATTCACTGACCCCTTCCTCAACTTCCTTCCGCAAGAAGTAGAAGGTTCTTTTTAGTCAAGAACTTAATATATTGCCAACTAGATAAATTGAATTAGTTTGAGATTAAATGTCACAAACTTTAACCACTTTCCTCTGAAGCTTTTAGCATCATTCGTGAAAGACATTAAGATGTTTAGAAAAATACATAAACCCCATTTCCTTATAATGGATGTAAATCAACCTTGAATGAATCAAAACTTCTACATGTTAAAAAAAAAGTGGAGCAATTCACAGGTTAAAACTAAAGCTATTATTCTCGTGTATTCTAGTGCCTTTGAAAGTAAAGTAGTGGGAATTTTTGTTTCTATTTATTTCTTGGCATTAAGGTACTCATAAATTCTACTACTTATTAGCTTGATGTCAAAAGAACCTGAAGAATATAGACTCTAATCTACAGGTGAGGAACAAGTCCAGATTTTGATTTATTTGGAATCATTTCAAGATATTTAGATCTAATATGACTGTAGCAATTCTTTCTCAGCAAGTTTTATTGGAAATTATTGAGTTTCTTCTTCAAAAAGTGGGAATAAAACAAAATGTTTACTCAGGTATCATGTTCTGTTTTAGCTTTCCCATCAAAATTTCATTAAAATAAAATATTTTTAAAAATAGATTAGTACCTACTCTTTTCCAGGTAGTGTGGGGATGTGAAGGCAAATACAAAAAATAATTATGAGGCACTTACATTGTGCTAGGGGAAAATAAATTTTGCATACAAAAACAAATACAAAATGTATACAAAATAAATGTGAAGTCAGATGGCTGGAAGCACTAGCAATAATGAGGCAGAATCAGGAAGGTCATGTAAAGGAAAAAGCCCTTGAGTTGAATCTTGGATAGAGTGAGGAATTCAGACAGAGATGGGGCTAGAGAAATAGTGGATATTCTGTGCAAAAGCCTAGAGGGAGAAGATTGACTATTATATGGAGAGAAGAATAAATAAATCAAGTTAGTGAGGATGTAACATCAGTCATATGAACTGATGTTACTATTCACTATATGCTGCACATCTACTCTCACCTCCTGTGAAGGTCTGGCTTGTGGTTTGGTTTGGTTTATTTTCTTATGTTAGTTTAGTAAAGTAGTATCAAGAATTCAGGGACTGGACTAAAGTCTGAAATTAGTCTGACATATACCAGTGGATGGAGTGACCACAATGGATTTTTAAAATATTGAGAATTTTATTCACAGATATGGGTATAAAATCTATGCTTATGCTAACAACGTCTGACTTCTCATACCAACATTATGTTTGGTAAAAAGGTTCAACACCCTTCTGCCTACTTTCAAAAATTATGTGGGTGATCTATGGTCGTGATTCTTCTCAGTGCGGTTCCTTGGTTCATAACCCTGTATTACCACTTGAAGAATACAAAGAAGAAGGAAAAGAAAAAAGGAAAGGGAGGACGAGGAAGAAGAAGAATTATCCACATTTTACAGGTAGAGAAAGTGAGGTTGTTTGCTTAGGGTCACACATTTATTAGTGTCACATGGAGAATCTGAACATCAGTCTCTTTGCTCCAAATTCAGCTTTCTTTCCACTATACTACACTACCTTTACTGACCACATCCCAGTAATCTGAGACAATAGCTATTTCTCTTTCTTCTCAAGAGTACAACTTAAACCATATATTCAATCGCAGACAGTGATAGTTGGATAGTTGGACAGTGGATAGACTGTTAGTCATGGAGTTGGGGAGACAAGTTCAAATCCTACCTCGGGCACTTCCTAGCTGTATGACAATGACAAGTCTTAACTTCTATTTACCTTTTGACTCAATTTCTTCATCTGTGAAATAGGTAATAACAATACCTCCCAGGGTTGTTGTGAGTGTAAGAGATAGTAATTATAAGATCCTTAGCCCACTGCTGGGCATATAGAAAGCACTATATACATGTCAGTGGATGAAATGCTAAACCTTTAAACATACACCTACAAAGTATTTAGAAATGCTATCTCATTTTGTCATCACAACAACCTTGGAGGAGGGTGATATTTATCTCCACACCCCCATTTTAGAGATGGAGAAAATGAGGTAGACCATAGTTAAGTGATTTCTCCAAGATCACACAGCTAATAAGTAGTTGAGGTAAGTCTTCCTTATTCTAGGTCCAGCACTCTATCCACTGGACCACTTATCTTCCTGTAAGTTTCATATTCTGCTTTTGACTTTTAACTGGCTATGTACCCAAGGTCAAGACAGTTAGTCTCTCTGATCATCAATGTCCTCATCTATAAAATGGTAATAAAGATGCTTTTATGGTCTACTTCATAGGGTTATTGTGAGTATTATCTGAAAAAAAACTTTATGCAGACTTTAAAGCAAATCTTAAGCTGGTTACTATCTGAAAAGTCTTCATGTAAATCTGCCCACGTATTTCACATAACTTATTACATAGACATGTGCAAAAGAGGTATCTGTAATTGGTCCAAGCTACCAGTTTTTTTTGTGAATTATCACCCACAGAGTCTAACTGGATCTTACTTTTCATGGCATCTTGTGAGAAAGGGAAAGGAAGAGGAAGGGGAAGAAGGCAAACCATCAATTTATATCAAATCACCTGAAAGTGTGATTTGAATGAATGAGTGAATAAATGAATGAAAAGTATTTAAAATAACCTTGGAATAACCACTCTGATCTATTTGCCAAGGATGAGTAGTAATAAGTTATAATTTATGACCAAGTAGAATTACTTGCGTACTAACTTCCACCAATCCCTATATCTCCCTAGGGTGTCAAGGAAGGTGTACTATCATAGTAGTTCAGTCGTAGGCATCATTCATTGAGACAAGGCTCATCAACTACCTTATTCCTGTACTAGGTAAGGCAATATGGTAAAATGGAAAGGACACTAGATTATTAATTTGGAGACTGGGGTTCTGGTCACTTTTTCTCTATGTGGTCAAGTCATTTCATATTTCTGGGAATAAATTTCCAGATGTATAAGAAGGCTAAACTAGAAGATTTCAATATGTTATAGTCACATAGTTAGAATAAATGCCAAAATCAATCTAGCCAAACCCATAAGAGTCCCAGACTGACGTTCATCAAGCCTCTGCTTCAAAATCACTTAGAATTGACTGCCTCCTATGAAAGCCCATTCAATTTTTTGACAGCTTTATATTACAAATTTTGATTCAACCTTTATACTGTGTCAAAATTTGACTTGTTCAAATTGCTACCCACATACCCTTATCCTGCTCTCTGGGATCCAGTAGAGAATACCTAGTCCCTCTTCCATATGATAATTTGAAATATTTGCAGAGACTCATCATAATTCTCTTCAGTCTATTTTCTCCAGGCTAACTATCCTCAGATCTTTCAATAATTCCTAAAGAAGCATGGCTGCTTTAAAATTCCATCCTGCCCTAATGACCTGTGACCCCATAGGACAGAGGAGAAATAATCCTGCCTTTATTTTAATGTGGAACAGAATTTTGAGAGTCTTTATAGAGTGTGAAATGTTTTATAATTTATATATAAGCACCAACCAAAAACAACCCCCTTCTGGAAGATATCCATCCTTATCCAAATTCAGACAAAATAATATAATGTCCACAAACAGGACATTTACACTTACTTGGGTGAGAGAATGCTTAGAAATTTAAAGTGTCAACTCTGAAGTCTTTCCATAAATGTTTTCATGACCACTAGAAAGTCTCCTGAGACTTTTTGCCAAAGAGCAATGAACCCAGCGGGATCTCTGACAGGAAGGCATTTCTCCAGCACATTCAGAGCTCCACATTCCTGTTGTACATAATGAAGAACCTTTTCAATGCCTTGGCTAGAAATAGAGACAGGGCACATTTTTCAAGAATTTTCATCCAAGGTACACATTACTTTGACTAACTTGTACATGAATGGAGAAGGTTGAAACCTTGAAAGCTCTGTGCTTTTAGTCAGCTTTCCACACACAAAGCCAAAAGGAGGTAAGGTTGTACTATTTTTTCCAGCTGTGAAATGGATGCTAAAAAGGTAAAAGGTGCAAGTAAATTCTAGGGATCAGTGTAAACTCATAGTTTCACTGAAAGTACAACAAAACTGCAAATAAAAAGTACCCCCAAATACATGAAATCCATAGCTATGAATTAATTACCTTTATGACTTTAGGTTTTAGTGGTTAATTCCACATTTGATTTCCACAAAGTTGCCAAAGTGTTTTCCTTAAGTGCAGGCCTAAACTATATCATTCTTCTTCTCTGTAAATTCTATGGATTCCCTGTTACTTCTAAGACCAAATAGAAATTATTTTTCTTGTATTTATATTTAAATTTGTCAGTGATCTCTTAATTGCCAAATCAAATGGCCTTTATTCAAATCTTAATTCTTCTTGTCCCCTTTGAGCACTGCTGAATATCTTGTCCTATACATTCTCTCCTCTCTAGATTTTCATTACAATCTTCTCTCCTAGTTCTCCTTTCTATGTAAAAGCTTCTTTTTAGTCTCCTTTGCTGGATCTTCAACCCTGTCACTTGCCTTGAGTCTCCCTCAAGTTCTGTCCTGGAATCTTTTCTATTTTCCCTCTATACCATCTCACTTGGTAATCTCAACTCTCATGGGATCAATCAACTATTATTTCCAGGCAGATTATTCCCACATCTACAGACCCAACCCTAATATCTCTCCTAAGCTCCAGTTTTACATTAATGATTGCCTTTTAGAATTCAAAGTCTTACATGCATCTCAACTTTGCCATGCCCAAAATGGAACGCATCTTTCCATCCAAACTCTATCCTCTTCCCAACTTTCTTATTTCTATAGAGGGTACCACTATCCTCTCACTCAGTGAGACTCACAATCTTTGTTTCATCCTCAAATCTTCATTTACACTAACCTCAAACATCCAACCTCTGGTTAAATCTTGCCATTTTTGCTTTCACAATATTTCCTGGACAAGCCCCCTCCTTCTCCCTCATGCAACCATATATAGACTTGAATGACATCTCTAGCCTGAAACTTTTCAGGAGCCTTGGTCTCCCTGCCTGAAGCTCTCTCCATTCTAATTCATTCTCCATTCAGCTGCCAATGTTATATCCTATAGCATAGATCTCACCATGCCACACCTCTCACTCAAAGAGCTTTAATAGGCTGCCTATTACCTCCAGGATGGAACAGAAAATCTTCTTTTTCTCATTTAAAGCCTGGCCTCTTCCCTTTCTAGTCCATGCCTTCTGACCCAACTATGGCCTACTTGCTGGTTCTCTGTCTTTCCACTCCATGTGTTTTCACTAACTCTCCCACCTGCCTGGAATGTTCTGTTTCCTCACCTCCACCTTCTGCCTTCTCTTACTTCCTTCGAGACTCAGTTCAACCCCTGTCTTATAGGAGGCTTTTCCAAGTCTCTTTCTTCTGAAATTACTTTTAGTTTACACTATATATTTGTTGGATAAATTATTCCTAGCTATAATCCTATATTTTCTTTTTGATTTTCAGAATATCATATTCCCAAGTTGTCCATCTTTTCATGGTGGAGGCTGCTAAGTTGTGTGTGAATCTGGACTTTCTTTCCATAGTACCTGAATTCATTCATTCATTCATTCTTCCTTCCTTACTTGCTTTCTTCTTTTCTTTTTTTTGACTAAGTAAAAGAGGCCATTCTCTGCCTTATTTCTCACTTAGCCTTTATCACAGAATGAGGCATTACCTCAGTTAAACTGAAACACGTTAAAGACCTTAGCTTAAAAAGGCCAAGGTTTTCCCATTGCATTCAGGGCTATCTTCAATCATACTGATCTATATCTTGCCACTGGACCCAGATGGCTCTGGAGGAGAAGATGAGGCTGGTGACTTGGCACAGCCTTGCCTCACTTAAATCCAATTCACTTGCATGTCATGGCATCACCTTCCTGATGTCATAGTCCTCTTTGAGAATGGAGGAAAAACAACAACAAAACACACATATACATACACATGAATGATTTCATTATTTGTATGTTGTCTTCCCAATTAGAATGTGAGGTCATTCCAAGCAGGGATCCTGTTTTTAACTTTTATCTAAATAAATCTCTAGCACTTTGCACATTTGTCAGGTAGTAAGGGCTTAATAAGCACACATACCACACACATACCACACACACATACACACACACATATACATATACGTACACCACACATACACATGCATATACACACATGTGCGTGCACACACCACACTTACACGTGCATACACACACATGTACACACAGGCACACAAGACATTATATCCCAATTCTCACCCAGAACATTCCATTACCCAACTCCATGCTTTTCTACAAGCTGCCTGGAATGTATTTATTTCTCACGTCCACCTTTTAACAAATCTAACTTTCTTCAAAGGGCCCTTAGGTGGCACAGGGGATAGAGTGCCAGGCCTGAAAACAGGATGCTATCTTTCTGAGTTCAAATCAGGCCTCAGAGCGTTACTAGCTGTATGACCTTGGGCAAGTCACTTAAACTCATTTGCCTTAGTTTTCTCATCTTTAAAATTAGCTGAAGAAGAAAATGGCAAAACACTCCAGTGTCTTTACCAAGAAAAACCTAAATGCGTTCATGAAGAATCAGACACGAATGAAAACTCGACAACAACAACAAATTTCCTTCAAAGCCTAGTTCAGCAAAATTTTCTACATAAAGTCTTTTCTGATTCCACTAGCATTTATCTAGCTTAAAATTATTTTATTTTATATAGATATTGTATTTTACTTATGGACATGTCACCTCACACAAAACAACAAAGACCCTTGAAGGCAAGGTCTGTATCATTTCCTACTTTGCATCTGCAGTGCCTGGCATGTTGCCCCACAGCAAATGCATATTTGATTGGCATAAAATGTTCAATCCTAAGGTCTTTGTTTGTTTATTAAGCATATTGAGGAAAAATGGCATCATATTCTAGAAAGCCCATATCGTGTTAAAGAAAAATGAGCTTGGAATCAGATTTCCTGATTGTCTATAACAGCTCAGTTCAGTTATCTTGAAAATTCAAGTGATAATTATACATGTAAAATATACACATATATGCTTATATATAGGCATTTCATAAGGTAAAGTACCCCATAAATGTAAAATACTATTATTAATGTGAATAATTTTCTAGAAATCCTTGTATTTGTGCAAGTAACTTTTTAGTGCTTTGGTCTAGAAATGAGCTTAGCTGATAGGTTACTATGCTGGGCAGAAAAACCATGGAAACCATCCAGTTTCACATCTTAAGGTGCCTTCTACCCAGGTGTGAGAAAGCAATTGGCTGTGTTGTGGTGATTCATTGGACAACCTGAGTTGATGAAGCAACCTCAATCCATCATATAGAATTCTGAGTAAGGAATGCATAAGTGAGGGTCATGAGGGAAGATACTACTCTTGGAAAGGTATCATTAAAAGAGAAGGGATATTTCAGGTGAGTAAACTTCACCTGAAGCCTGTGGGACTAGAGCCCTAGGAGTGTAGGAAATTTTCATTCACATGTTCCATATAATAAGGGTAGATACATGAAAAAATACATGTCTCTTTTATGGTTAACCAGAATCTCAACCTGGCCCAAAGGTCATATCTTGAGATGCCATACTATGCCTTTAGAGACAAGAATTTTCTAGAAATAATCTTAGGATTCTAGAAATAGGAACTGGCTCCATGGGGACCCTGGCCTAGGCTAGCATGAATTCTAAACTTTTTTTTAGCTACGATCAGAATGACATACATAATTCAGTATACCTAACATATATTCAATGATATTTTGTTTGTGACTCTTCCTGAAGTGTTGGAGGCAGCATGAAAGATTCAAAAACTTTGAAACTTAAAGACAATGAATGAAAATTGGCTTAGTTTTAGGGAGACAAGGTTCTTTTCTCACTGACCAAAATTGACTCAATATTTCTAAATACATAAACCAAACATTTTTTTGACATAGATTTGGCTGGTTGCCCAGCAAGTTATACGTTTAGTATTTAGACTATATTTTTTCTTTATCTTTAAATTAAGTTCATAAAATTTTATACAACATAAACCAAAGTGAAACTTTTAAAGAAGATGTCACTTGGACACAAATTTAGATACTGAATGCAGATATTTCCTAACCTAATTAAATGTGAATCTAGTACCAAATCTACATTCCTTTCTGCAATCTTAAGCGATCATATGTCTTCCCCAGGCAGTAGGTAGAAGTAAAGATATTTGTGCTGTATTGCCCATGGTGGTTAAATATACTTTTGCCAAAATGTTGTTGTTTTAGTCTTGTCTGACTCTTAGGTTTTTCTTGGCAAAGATATTGGAGTGGTTTGCCATTTCCATCTCTAGTTCATTTTACAGATGAGGAAACTGAGGCAAAACAGAGCCACATAGCTGGTAAGTGTCTGAGGTCAAATTTGAACTCAGGAAGATGAGTCTTCCTGACTCCAGGCCTGACACTCTATCTACTATGCCATCTAACTGACCTTTTGTCAAAATTGGTAACAGCAAGATGTGGTCTCCATTTAAAAACACAACACAGACTCCAGATATATTTTAATTTTTTGTTAGATCATAACTTAGCTCATTGTAGTTTTGTAAAATTTAATATTTTTAAAAGTTTGTGGAGAAAATTAAGGAAAAATTAGTCTCTCGTTCCTAATAGCACCATTATATATATTAAAACCTATTCTTCCTTAGAAAGAGGGAGCATGGCTAGGATCCATTAATGTATTAGAAATAGTCTTTCAATGTAGAAGAGAAGGGCCTTAACCACAAATAGACAGAGGAAAGGAGAGAAAACATTTCTGTAAATGGTACCGCCATTCTCATAGCCACCTTCATGACATAGTTGACTTGTCCCTTTCCATTGACTTCAATAACCAATCAATTACCAAATATAGTCAGTATGTTTACAATATCTGTCAATAGCCCTCCCTCCTTTTTGTCTACTACCATTGTAGTACAACACATCAGTACCTTCTCATGGACCATTACAATTGCCTTTATTCTCACCCCTCCCCCACCTGTCACCTTAGATCCTTTACACTGTCCCCAGAGTAATCTTGTTATGTTTAAATTTGATCAGACAATCTTCAATGGTGCTTGCCTGAGATATGAAATTCAAATTGTTTAGCTGAGCATTCAACACTTGTCAAAATGGCACCCACTAACCTTTATGGTCTTAGTTCACACAATTCTCTTTCATGTACTCTACTTTACAAACCAATTGAACTGGGAATTTTCCATAAATGTGCTCCTTTGCTCAAAGTATTCTCTCACCATAGGAATGAGAGGGGCAATTATCATCCTGTAAGAGAGAATTGAGATTCAAAAAGAACTTGTCAAACAAGAACATTGGACCGAGAGAAATAATATTAAATTTAATATAGATAAATTTAAAATATTATTCTTGAGATTTTAAAAATAACCTTTACAAGTACAAAATAATAATGAGGGAAATGATGGCTTAGCAGTTCATCTGCAAGCTATATGAAGGGTTTTAGCAGAATGAAGACTCTTTATGGATCAAAACCCTATCTTGAAAACCAAGAAAACTAAGGCATCAAGAGTTCTACTGTAGACTCCCTTGGTCAGAATACATTTGGACTATTATGTTCAACTCTGAGCATCATATTTTAGGAAAGGCTTTGATTGATAAGCTGGAAAACATCTAGAGGAATGAAAATAATCTGGTGAAGGGCTATAAATATATATTGTATTAGAATCAGTGGAAGAAACTGGTAATGTCTATTCTGGAGAATAGAAGACTTATCAGGAACATGATAGCTACCTCAAAGTATTTGAAAGGCTAGTACACAGAAGAATGATTTGACTTTTTTCTGCTTGGGCCCAGAGAAATAGGAGTAATGGGTAAAAATTACAAAGAGGGAAATTTAGGCTGAGTACAAGAAGATACTTCCTGACAATTTTATCGCTGTCCAAAAGAAGACTGGTCTGTTTCATGAGAGACAAATAAAAATTGGAGATCTTCAGGCAAAGGCTAGAAAAACCACTTGTTGGGTATGAGGGTTTTTCTGTCAGGTATAGGTTGATTTAGATGGCTCCTGAGAACCATTGCCTCCAGTGGCATGATGAAAGGGATACCGTCTCTGAACTCAGAAAATCTGGTTCAAATCCTGGATCTGCCATTAATTGCTTGTATGACCTTTGTACAAATCACTTCCTCTTTCCGATTCTGTTTGCTCATCTGTAAAATGAAAGGGTTGCACTAAAAGACCTCTATGGTCCTTTCTGGCTCTTAACCATCAATTCTGTCATCCCTTTCAACCAGGGGCATGCTGGAATTGCTTGAACTAGCTCTACAGTACTGATTGTTCCATTTTAAGTGTTAGCGTTTGCATTACTGAAGTTGGTAAATATTACAAATCAGGAATGGACTTACTGTTTTGTTGATTGTTTAGACTTAAGAAAATCATGGAGAAAATGTTAATAAGTCAAATTAAACTTAAAAGTTTGTTGTACATCTGCAGAGAGCCGGTTGTTAAACATATAGCATGCCACTGCTTTCAACTATCCCATCTCGTGAACGTATGATATGGAATGTCATTTCTACCAGTTTTTCACAATCTAGAGGCAATAATTCATAAGTTTCTTAATTTCAGTATACTTTCTCAAGAAATTTTATTGTGAAAGAAAAGCTAGAGAGCTTGCTCAAGTCAAGAAGACCTACATTCCAGTCTTATGTTTGACATTTACTGGATATATAACCTTGGGCTACTCAATATCTCAGTGCCCTAGGAAATGCTCTGAATTAGAAATTACAAAGGAATTGCTATATACATTTACTGAGGTAGATATTCCACCAGGAGATGACAGCTTGGACCCAAAATACTTTTTTCTAAAATTTAAAACTGCCACATCCTCCACAAAGTGGAGTCTGAAAAATGATCTTTTGTTAATGAGGCTTCATAGTATTTCATACCTTCTACACTCTTATCTTAACACATTCATGGTATAGATATTTCTGTATCAGAATGGATTGAAAACTTCCTGAAATCAGTGAGGATCTTTCACTCTTCATAGATCCACCCTCAAAGATGTTCTCTATCCCTGCGATTTCACTGGTGTATGGATTTCCAGGTGTGAATATTCCCTTCATCATATGAAAATCAGATACTCATTTGTAATCTAAAGTCTTAGAGTGTTAGCTAGGAAACTGAGAGGGTACTTCCCTTATGGGCCATATAGCTAGGATATGCCAGAGACAGAATTTGAACTCACGTACCTTCCTGACTTTAAGATGATTCCTTTATCCACTCTATCCACTGCCCTTTGTCCTTTGTACACATCAGGTATTTAATAAATGTCTTCTGACTTAATGAATCCCTTAATCATTGTTTAAATATTGCTGAAGCTCCTAAAGGAATTTTGTTGTTGTTGCTAATTTTTGTCTTCTCCAATCTGGTGCTGTTTTTCTCATTTCTAAGCACACAATTTCTAACACAAGATGCCCTGCTTATGATTATATAGTAGTTTAAATTGTTCCAATGCAAAGGAAACAAATCCTTTATTTGGGTTTCTATCTGATTGCTTACTTAGCTTGGATTAGAGCTTGAAGCCACATTAATGCCAAACTGCATTACTAATGTGACCCAAACTATACACCAACATTTTTTCCATGGTTTTCTAGATACTTGCTCTATAAGTCTGCCATATGAGAGTATGTGATTACAATAAGACAGTGGGAGTTCTAGTTTTGTGCTGTTGTGTTGCCTAGGGAAATTTGGGGTTATATGACTGGTTTATCTAGTTCATGATGACAAGTGATCTTAGTTGTGCTTAGTAGATTCGTTGTGTATTTGTGTATTATCCAAAATGCACTGAATTTTCTTCAGAACTGTCTTGAACTTCTGGGTCTTGGATGTTTCTGGAAAATGACCCTTCATCCACCACAGGGAACCCAGGAGAGGCTACCGATAGAGAACATTTGAGAGTGTCACTTCTCAGACAAAGTATACCAATGGGGCCTGTGATAGTAAAAAGATTTCCTGGGTAGTTAAAGATACATCTAGCTTCTTCACACAAAAGCTCAGTGTGATGAAGAAGTGACTTGGTGCATACCTGACAATAGTTGTTAGAGGAGATTGGGCAAAAATGGACAACCAAATGAAATCACAAATCAATTCAGTCCACTAGAAGCGTGTATTAAACAACTATCTAGTAGGTACCATGCTAAGCTCTGGGACACATTGAATGGGAACACAGTCAATTTGACTGATACCTCTAGTAAATGGTCCAATTGGTTTTTTGGTCAAATGTCAGTTGCCATTTAACCCTGGTATTTCTGGTTGCTAGGTATAAAATGCCTTTCAGCTATTCATTCAATACTTAGTAGCTCCAACTCTGAGATGGTTGATATGGCCACTGTTTTAGGGCTGGATGGCCCTAAGAAGATTTCTAAGATACAAGTCCCTTAAAACATGAGCAAACTGAGACCAAATGAAGGCTCTTCCCCAAGGCCTTAGGTGATAACTATTGGGGCAGGAACTCAAACTCAGGGGTCAACGTCCAAGACAACACATAGCCTGTTGTTTGAGGGTCCTTAGTGACTTAGCTCTCATGGCATAACTTGACACTTTGGTAAATTTCTCAAGTGAACCTGAGTGCCATTAGACATTGGTTTTCTGACTCAGTTCTACAAGAATTTTATATTAAATGTCTCTTGTGTGCAGAGCATTGTGTGAAATGCTAGGGAAACAAAGATGGGAAATGACATTGTCAATGAACCTGCCTTCAAGGAGTTTATAGTCAATTAAGGATGATATAATGTCTACATAAGTATGTGCAATACAAGGTAGGGAATGACAGAGGCAAAAAACATTGACAATCTGAGAGGTTCTCTTCAGGAACTTGAAAGCAAAGGATAAAAGAGAATATCAAGGCAGGATATTGTCAGTTCTTCCTCTTCTTTTTTTGATAGTAGCATCTGAAGTCCTTCAGCTGTATGAATTCCAAAAACACATTTATAACATCCAGAGACAAATCCTGGATGCATAAACCTGGGAAGTACTTCAGAGATCATCGAATGTAACCTACCTGTTTCGCAGATGAGAAAACTGAGGCATAAATAGTTTAAATGATTTGACGTCCATCACACAACTGGTTAGTGGTTAAGCCAAGACCCAAATTCAGGTTTATTGGTTTATGGTGAGATACTCCACTGGCACATAGTTAGAAATAGAATATTTCTCTAGAAATACTCCTAGTCTCAAGGAGGCATCTAAAATAGGATATGTGATTATATATATTTCATTTTCATTGCTAGTACTATAACTTGGGCCCCAATTATATATATTATTACATAAATCCCCTAATTTTTCTCCCTGCCCTCAGCTTTTCCCCATCCAATTTATTTCCCATATCATTGCTAAATTAAAGTTTCTAAAGCACAACTCTGAATATATAACTGTCCAAATAAAAAAACTTTTAATGATTTTGTCACCTGTATAACAAAATCAAATGTCATTGAATTATATTTGACTTTGTCAAATGTTTTGCCTATCCTGCATTTTCTACTTCTGTGACTTTTATTAATATTTGGTCTACTGAGATTCTCTTCTATTAAAAATCTTACCTAATCAAGAATACTGGATCTGGGATCAGAGGGCTTGCTTTCAAATCTTGGCCACACAAAGTAGAAATTATATATAGTAAGGGACAAACTCCCCACTCCCACCCCTGCCTATATATATCCTGAAAGAACTTCAGCAGTTTCTCAGCTTTGCAAAGTATTTCTCACTGCTTTACTCAAGAGGAACCATCCTAATGGTGTGCCTCACTCCAAGGATTTTCAATGAACACCCACGTTGGAGAATGTAGTACAATGACATTGTGAATTAAATGCTGAAGGGTTGATAAGTTATATATTGGTGGAGGAAATTCCTATAGTGGGAGTTCCAGGGTTTTTATTATTATTTTTATTAGACTTGTGATTTCATCATTGCAAGGATTTCTAGTGAGGATATTCTCGAGACAAGTACAGGTAAGCACCAGCTCAGCAAGTTAGTCTTAGAGAATTCTGTGTGGCACAAACCTACTTGTCCTGGAATACACACCAGCTATCTAGACTGACTCTGGAGCTAGCCCTCTGTCCACTGCAACACAATTGTCCCTTCTTCATGTGCTGATGAAGTCACAGATGCCACCTACTTACTCCTGATTCCTCTAGTGGGCTATATTTTATTTGCCACTCGGCTAACTTGAGCTTCCTGTTCTTATATCACCAGGGAGGGAGCATCAATTCCAGGTTCTGATGTTTTCCCTTTTGACCTGACTTTTATTACCAACCCTGCTTTGTAGAAGATCAGTACAAAGTTATCCACTGTTTCAACAATTCCATCCTCCAGAGAACTTCATTTTGCTCCTCACGTCATCACATGTATCTCCTTTTCCCCTTTCCCACTCCCCTAAGGTTTTATCCCCTTTTCAAAGAGTTTACTCTATAGCTTTATAACAGATTCATTCAAGAATTCATAATATACACTGACAATTTACTGATAATATCAGTATTCCTAAGGACATCCTCATTGTTTTGCCCTAACCGTTTAAAAATACTAAAGACCAATTTTCAATGCACAAGTTTGCCTGTAGAAATGCAGCCTCTCCCAACTCCCTCCTCTTCTTCCTGTCTTGTTCAAGATGATTTTTTCACACATATTTCTATAACAGATATTTCTTAACTGCTTCTACACAATGGGCATAAGTCCACTAAATATTTTTATTTTGAATTGGAACCATGGTCATTGTGCTTAGAAAGTGTTTCAAAAGCTGTTGGCTATCCTTGGGAAAAATATTTTTGTCAACACTTTTAAAAACTAAAATGTTTTGTGGTCATTTCCTCTGTTAATCAGCTCTTTTTATCCAAGAAACTGACTTCCAAAAAAAGCATGCACTTCTCAGCTAAAAAAGAAAACATGTTGAAGATTCAGAAATCATCCAATTCAACCTCCTTGTTTTACAAATGAGGAAACTGAGGCCTAGTGGGATCCAGAGAGCTGTTGAAGGGCAGGTATTAAATGGTAGAGATTGGATCTAAGGACAGATCTTCTGATTTCATATCTATCCAGCATTCTTTCCACTTCATCATGTGCAAAATTATCTTTTTAATATTTATCCTCCCAATCTATTGGAATTTACTGCCTTCATTTTTACAAAAAGCGATGCATATAAAAATACTCTGTATTTTCTCTATAGCCATTGTGGTGTTGTTCAGTCTTTTCAGACCCTGAGACCCCGATTTAGGGTTTTCTTTGTAAAGATACGGGAGTGGTTTGCCATTTCTCTCTCTGATTCATTGTACAGATGAGGAAACTTAGGCAAACAGGGTTAAATGAATTGTCCAGGGGTCATACAGTTAGTAAGTGTTTGAAGTCAGATTTTAACTGAGGTCTTCTTGACTCCAGACCTAGTGCTTTATCCACTGAGCCACCTTGCTGCCCATCTAACCATTGTAGTTATTTGTTTTAATCTAGTTACAGAGGAGTACTTTAAACAGCATCACCTCCAGGAAGTCTGGAGAGGCATGGGCAGCTTCATAATGCTAATTAAGGGTAGAAATTTACTTGCTTCTTTGTTGTCTGTAACCTCACAAACCTGCAGGTGTACAATGCATTAGTTATCACCCTTTTAATTGCTATTTGGGAAGTCTGAAGACAACTTTGGAGATATAGGAAAAATTTGAAATTTGGGCACTTGAAAATATGCATAGTGATTCAGGAAAACACATGATTTCATGTCTCTTATAGCATATGACATAATAGGACTATGAAAGATATTTTTCCCTATTTAGGCATTTGGTTTTATCTTTTCAATGGTCATACAATTGAGTAAATTTCAACATATTCGAATAGAATGTAAGTTCTTTGAGATCAGGAATTGCTTCTTTTTTTGTCATTGTATTGTTTCTTCTTAACACAGGCTTGTACTTAGTAGGGTGCAGCTAGGTGGCACAATGGTTACAGCACTGGACTTGGACTCAGGAAGATCTGACTTTGAATTTGAAACACCAGTTGTATGACCCTGAGCAAGTCATCTAAACCATCTGGGACTCATATCCCTCTTCTATAAAATGTGGAAATTGGATCTAATGTTCTCTAATATCATTTCCAGTTTTAAATTTGTGATCATTTGATCTAAGTGCTTAATGAATGAATTAACCCTACATGTATAAAACAGTGCATATTTAAAACATTTCAAAATAAGAAACTACTTTTAAGAATGACATTAGAGTCATTAAACATGATCATACTCATTTTGAATATAATCTAGATATGACCTCTCTGTGGTATTGAAAAGTACAGGAGTGAAACTTATATTATCTAACAAAGTTCACTGGTATGAATTCAAACCCTAGCCCTACCATTTACTAACCCTGTGACCATGGGCAAACTGCTTAGCCTTCCTGAGTCTTATTTTACTCTTCAAAAGGTAATAGAAGTATTTTTTCTGTATGTCTCACAGAATTGTCTTATAGCTCAAATATTATATATGAAAGCATCTAATAAAGACGTTATTATTCTGTGCTTGGGCACTCTCACATTCTTGTACTTTTCAGTGTTCCCTGCTGGTGACAGCCTTTGTATATGGCCAGAATGCCAGTACTCCCCTTCAACTCTCAACTCCTTTCAGACAGAATCTCCCATTCCTCCTACACTAAAACTTACCATTCTTATGATATTCATTTTAGAGTCTGACTATAGTTTCATCAATAAGTAAAATAGAAACAGCTGAAAAGAATTCTTTTGAATTTTCTGTTCACTTATGAAGTTTTGTTTTCTCTATTGTAATTTATAAGTCCTATGTTTCTCATTCATTTACACTTAGGGATAGATACTGGACCTGTGATTTCATTGGTATAGGGGAGTTCAAATGAAGACAGTTCCTCTACAAGTGCAGGCTGACATCATTCTGCAACTTATAGTCTTAAAAAGTCATCTGAGGCACTGAAAAGTTAGGGATTTGTCCAGAAGTCACACAGATGATAAATGGCAGAGACTTGGGTCTTCCTGACTCCAAGGCCAGTTCTTTATCTGCTGTGTTACACTGCCTCTTATTTTTAAACTTGCATTCTCAAAATGTTCTTACGGAAGGGCTATTTGACACCTAACAGTATTTTTTAAATTAGTTTTACTAGAGTTTTGCTGGAATGTGACAAATGGGAACCCAAAAAGGTTTCAGTTCTGTGAAACTACAATTCTAGAATGAGTTTTGTTATATGGCATTGGGAATGATCCTTTTCTTTACAATACTCTTATAAAATTCTTAGCCAGAGCTTTAATCACAAAGAATTTTTAAGTTCTTACAATGTAGCAGTCAATGTGTGCAAAATTTTGGGGATCTATAGACAAAAATACATTAATTTTTTCTATGAAGTTAAATAGTTTCACTTTGTATGTCTTTGATTAATGTCTTTAGGAAGGAACAGAAACTCAGACATTCTATTAGTGAATCAATCTGTGCATATACAGGTACACACACATACATATTTATGTGTGTGTGTGTATATATATATATATATATATATATATATATATATATATATATATATATATACATACACATACTAAATTAAAAAATAAAACCAAATACCTAAGTCAGGAAAATATTTTCCATAGTCTTCCTTTGTCATATACTGTAAGAGACATGAAATGCTGAATTCAAATTCAGAACTTCCTGACTTCAGGACTGGTATTTTATTCACTGTGCCACTTAGGTGCCCCTATGTCTGTTTACATTACTGAAATATTAAATCATAAAAGTAAACAAAAGAGCAAACCCTTCAGGATATTATTTTGATTCCCAAAAGCTAATCAATAAATATTTTAAGCACTTACACATGTGTCATGTATATGATATGTCACATGTGACATATCATATACATTTCATATATATGGATGACATATAGATGGTGCATAATTCTGTCTTTAAGGAGGGGAATAGAAGTACACAATAGAATATGTAAGGGATAAATGAATAATACTTTTTGAAGAGCAATATATCAAAAACTGCTAACTGATAAATGGAAAGATATGCTACATAAAGAATCATGGGCATGGTGGAGTCACTCTTGTGAAATTTCCTTTTTTTCTTCAAAGTCAAAGGTCTAGAAGAAGACAGGAACTCAGAAGCCATCAAGTTTGATTCTCTCATTTTACAATGAGCAATGTGAGGATCAAGGATGGAGGTCACATCCTTGTGTGTAAGAGTTAGTCAAGATTTGAATTCCTCAATGAGTATGGAACATGTACCATAAAGGCAGTGTGAGGAAAGGAATTATAGGAAACTGAGGCACACAGAGGTACTTACCTAATGTCATACCACTAATAAATAATGGAGCCATAACTAGAATGGAAGTATTTTGTTTTTTCACCTAGGACTCTTCATACTAAACAATGTTGTCTGATTGATTAGGTTGAGATTTGGTGGAGAAAAGAATCTTCTCTGTGTTTCTATGGCTTACAAACTTCCAAGATATTCCCTGAACCACAGCTACAGTCTCTCTCTAGTATAATGATTGTTGCTTTGGAAAATTTCCAGGGCCTTTGCAAGGAAAGTGTTATATATTATTTTTATTCAAGGCAGAGAACCCTTTAGGACTATATCAAAACCATGCAAACAGAGGTGACACCATAAAGAAAACACTGATGCACTAGAATAAGGCAGCTTTATGCCAAATTCAGGGAATGTAGTGTGTTGTTTGTAGTAGAGGACGATGACATTTGTCTGCCTCTGGCCTTGGTACTGGAGGCCTCCTGTGGGTTCAAAAGCAAATAGTAAGAAGAGACTATATGATTATAAGTAGCCATTATAATATGGATTTTTATCGTTATTAATAAAATTATAGTACTTCAAAATGCATAAAGATGTCTGAAACTCAAATTTAGTTTAGCAGTTGTGGCTGCACTTTTTGAATCATTTCAGTTGTATCTGACTCTTCATGATCTCATTTGGGGTTTTCTGGGCAAAGATATTGGAGTGGTTTGACATTTTCTTCTCCATGCAGTTGTACTACTCGTATTTAAATATTTGTTTTATTTCAGGAATATTTATTAATCTAACTCCATGTTCTTATAACAAGGAATAAAGAATGCTATAATAGGTAAAAACAAGGAGACAGAATTAGAGTAAGGGTACCTTGTCACATGAGTTTAAATCACAAGTCCCAGAGAAACCAGATCCCAGGGTACAGAAAATCTGATATGTGTTTTCCAGGCTACTGTCAATGAGCTCTCAAATATCATGGAGGACTGAAATATGAAATATGTCTGAATGAAATATGAAATATCATGTGATAATACGCTATGAGAAATATCATTCACAGAACTGAAAAAGGGCAAAAGCTGTCTCTATTTTCAAAAAAGGAGAATAAAGTCTACAGGCTAGTGAGACTGATTTCAATCTTTGCCAAGATCTAGAACATATTATTAATGTGACAATTAGGAGACATCTAGAAAAGGGAGTACTGATCTTAAGGAACAGTCATTAATGGTTCACTATCACCTTTCTAAGATATTTTCATTGGGCTGTTCTGAGTGTGAATACTTCCTCCTATGCCTTTTAACATTTTTATCACTGCTGTAGAGAAAAGTATAGATAGTATGATCATCATATTTGTATAGATGACAGAAGCTGTTTACATCCTGGGAATAAGGACATAAACAAACAAATAAAATTTTTCCATTCCATCATGCTTTCTCTTCTGTTGTACTGAATTCTTATGCTGAAATGGACCTAGGGAGAATTTCTGCAGAGAGCAATCTACTGAAGGACTCCAGATCTCAACTTCAATCTTTATTAAGGGTTTAATGTGTTAATACATGTTATTTTACACTTATATCCCATTTCCACAGCCCTCGAGATTGCCATCATAGATGAAGCAAGAGCCTTTTTGGCCCTGGAAATAGGTTGGAATAAGCCTATGGCACAATCCCAGGCCCTTTCTTTCTAATACAATGTCATATCTGCACAGAGATAATATGCAAAGAAACTTATTATAATATCAAAAGTTGGTTATTTCTGTGTATCCTGAAATGTTTTCCATTTTATTAATCTCTAGTTCTTCATACAGCCTATCTTTTTTTCTCTTGGCTATTGAATGAGGCTCATATTTCTGTTAGTTACCAGAGGGACATCTGAAGAAATATAGAATGATAGCACATTTGGACTAGACCTTAGAAGTGATTTCCCATCTCTTCTTAGAAGAAGTATGCATGAAATTCTTCTCCACTGTGTGCAACTTGCCTGTTTGGCTTCCTCTGAACTTGACCCTCTGTAAATTATACTCCCTGGAATCATTTGATACTGTATAAGCCATAAATATTCTAGCTTCCAAGGGTTTAGAAAACATCTAAAAGAAGATATACATGGTTTTAAAGTAAAATAAACACATCTAATTAGTAATGTATCATTAATATATTTTCCCTAGACTTCCATAAATAAAGCAATTTTTCAAATGTCATGCCAAAAGATTAATTTCACCTGAACTGTCAGGATAATTATATACTGGAAAGCTCCCTAAAGAAACCTACTTACTGTTAAAAAAAATTGTTATAGTTAAAAAAAACCCAAACAATCCAAAATGAGTCATTAAATGTTACAAAATGTTATAAAATTAAAAAATAGATTTTAGTTGTAAAATATTTGCAACTATTTCTGATTTTAGAATATTCTGTTTAGTACTGATTCTTTGATTCTTAAAAAAAAATATGTCCTTTACCAGCAGAAGAGGTCATCTAATCTGATTGCCAAACAGATGATTTCATAATTTGGATATTTCTAGTTAAAAAAAACAAAAAATTCATTTCTTAGTACAATTATCTGAAAAATCTTTCAAAATCACACATTAATTATGTAGGTCTAAGTTTTATCATTATACATTTTAACTATTTTCTCTCAATGCTATCTTAAATTTCTATTGATGAGTATTTCTTTTAATGAAATGAAAATGCAAGAAAAAGATTTTACCCTACTTCTGAGAAGTCTCTGAACAATTCCCAAATTAATATGTTTTCAAGAAGATTATCAGGTCTTCTGACCCTATAGGCAGGGTCAGGCCTTTACTTGTCACCCAATACTTAAGATATTCCGTGGCATTATTAGGGCAAACAGTTATGTAATACTTATCATTTAATAAAAAGTTTTCCAGTTGGAAAAGACCTGAGTTCATTATAAATCCTATAGTTAAATAATTTTCTTTTAAAAAATTTCATAAGATCAAAGCCTAGAGCTGGAAAGTAATCCAATTTCTTTATTTGACAAATGGGAAAAGTAAGGCCTAAGTAGATTAAGTGACATTTGACAATTACAGAGGTAATAACATTAGAGATAAGATTGGAATCCATTCCTCTGACTCCACAATCAGTGCTCTTTTGACTGTACCATTTAAGGCAATGATGCAATATTTCATCATGTAACCATATAGTATAGTATTGTAAATAAGTCATTACATGCACATATTCCTGCCAATGCATGTTGGACTTCCTAACAATGCTTGACATGCTTGCATACCAATACTTACTTGTTAAGACCTGTCAGTAGATTTGACCACTTATCAGTTATAACTTGCATTTTGTGGAAAATAATGTAATCACTATAACTTTAAGTTTGTTATGCAACAGATGAAACATGTATGAATGGTTTTTCAAAATTTTCTTCTCTTCTTTCCTTATACTTCCCAAACCCCTTATTTTTATTCAATGACCCCCCCAATTGCATCTGAGGCTACTACTGACACCTCTTGGATATCACCCAGCGGGTGATATCAACCACTTTGGAAACCTATGGGCAACAAAATTAATATGCCTGTTTTGCAGTTGAATGATCAGGAAGTCCCAGAAGTTGATTTGGAGACCTAAATTATATCTCAGTTTTTATTAAACGTTATCTTAAGCACAATTTGCTTAGACAAAAATAACCAAATAATTTCCAGATGCTGTGCACTAATTTATCTCTTACTATGTCAAAAGAAGGTTTTTATTGGTTTCCACATTAGACTATTTTGGGGAACTTCTGTTGACTTAAGAATTCAGAAGACTGCTCTTTATAGGGGCTTAGTAGCATACAGGCTAAAGTGACCTTTTAGAATTGAAAACTCATGCAAATTCACATATGGTCTCTAATTATCTCTGGAACCCTAAGCAAGTAACTTAACACTCTGTGCCTCAAACACCCCGGTACTTATTTTATAAGCTAGTGATTGTTGACTTGGGGAGAGAGTTTACTAAACTAGGAATTGTCTACATCAACAAAAAAAAATCCTCATCTAGAATTCATTTATAGATAAACCACTAGGAAATGTGAAAACAATCAGACATGTACTCTCTTGAGCATCTTTTTCTATGCCATTTTAAGTTTTGTTCTCCCTATCACAGTTTTTATTTTTTTAGATAAACTTTATGAAAAAATTAATCTTTCACTATTAATCTTTCCATATATCTATCTATATCTATATGTTATATATATCTTCTACATTGTTGTTAGTACTTCAATGAAATTCTCATATAATTACCATTACAATTTAGATCATAGGAGCATAGATTTAGAAGTTGAAGGGACTTTTGGGTTCATCCAATCCAACTTCCTTATCTTTTTGTAATTATTAAATTATATCTGCCTTATTTAATATTTTAAGCTCATTTTCCCCATCATTTTAAGAAGAATTATCCATGAAGGTGGGGAATGTGAGGAAAGAAAGGATAATGCAATAAACAAAAAGTTATCTCAAGAAAACAAGGAACGATGCTGTGATTTCCATGGACCCAGTAAAATTCCACATGCCTTGCCATCAACAGACCCATAAAGCTAAGTTTCCACTGACACCAGGTGGATGATTTTGAAAAAACAATTTTCTATTTTGAAAAAGAATATGGTTTAAAGGTTTTCTATTTTCTCTACTTCCAACATGGCAGTAGGGGTGAGAACAATAGCTAGTATTCATATAGTACTTTAAGGCTTGCCAACAACTGGCTGAATAATATTATCTCATTCTGTCCTCACAATCCTGAGAGTAGTTGCTATTACTAATCCTGTTTTAGAGATGAGGAAACCAGGACAGATGGGGGAGCGGGGTAAGTGACTCTTTTAGGGTCACACAGCTATGAAGTAGGTGTGGCTGAATTTGAAACCAAGGCAGATAGAAGTTAAGTAACTTGTCTAGCATCACACAGCTACAAAGTATGTAGAGCTGAATTGGAACTCAAGTCTTCCAAACTCCAGATCAGTGAGTGCACTGTCCAAACTTCTACCTAGCATACCTGTTAGGAGCTAATTTACTTCTACAACGGTGTGTTTCCCACGGGTTTTCCCCGCACTTCCCCATGGAAGCATATGAAATTACATAGGAATTAAATGGTGGGGGGAGAGGAAGTGCTAACAATAAACTCTGCATAACCTTGGTCAAATCATTGAACTTCTTTTGGTTCCTTTTTCCCTTGTCTATATAAGTTAGACTAGTTATTCTCTCTCTCTCTCTCTCTGAGGTGCCTTCCAATTCTAACATAGAACAAATTTATTGATTCTATAAATTTGTTAGGGAAAATAAAAAGAAGAAATTCATCCATATCCCTCTGTAATAAGGAACTGAAGTATGTACTACATCTATTGAAGCAATTAGAACCATTTTGGAGGATTAGTGCCCTCTTTTTTTAAAAAAAAAAACTGTTCACTCAAATATGTAGATTTTATAGCAGCCATAGACATATTTATTTACAATTAAGAAACAGGGACTACCCATCACATTCTCCCTGCATTAAAAACCACAACTGCATGTGTAATTTATACCAGGGTTTCTTCGGATGATCCTTTATCCCCTGCAAGGATTCATCTATGTGTATATAGGTAAAATCCTGCAAGCAATAATGAACAGCATTAAAATAAACTATTCCAAATAGTTAATCTTTTCCAACATCCAATTGGGTGGCCCGAAATAACAAAACTTTGATGCAATTGATTCAATACAATAAGAAATCCTGTGGAATGAATGACCTCTCTTTTCCTTTTTCATGGACACTCACCCACTAAACAGAAGGAACTGATTATATGCTGAAGAAAGAAGAAATAAACTCTTCATGGGTCTTTTGTTCTGCTATCAATCAAAATTTCCTTTCAGTTGTCCCTAAATATCCCAAGCAACCCACCAAAACACACACACACACACACACGCAAATATCTAGAAGCATGGAGGTAGAAAGACTTTCTTCTATAACTGGGCGCAAAGAATTTCCTTTTACTTTCTGATTCAAATCTACAGACTTCCTCTTCAAATTTCAGCTGCTCTGGGGTAAGAAAGGGAAAACTCCAAAACACTAAGACAAGGCAGAGCCAGGGCTTCTAGTTTTGTCTCTTGTTATTAATTCACCTTAGATAAGTCACTGCATTCTCAGCACAAGTTTCTTCATGTACTGCCCCTGGAAATATCACAGGGATTTATTATACTGGAACATTTTCATGTAGTTTAAAATGCATTGCAAAGGAAAGGTTCTGTCATCACAATATTTTAATTTAATTCTCTACAAATATTAATTATTTTAGCAATGGAATAGTTATGAGAAAATTGTATCCTTGTGAAATGTTGGAAGCCTCACAATGATGCTCATATCAGATTTGTAGTTGGAACATTCTGGTTTGAATCATCATTCAGTTATCCACTATCAGAATAACCATGGAGAAGTTCTATAATCTTTCTTAAACTCAGTATCTCATTTATAAAATGTGGTGCCCAAGGCTACTTCTAGAACTAAAGCCTATAATTCAATAGGCCTTTTTTACAAATCTGTAGGTTTATTTTATAATAGAGGACTTCTGACCTCTAAAATCTGCCACTAAATTAACTACAAATCTTTCATTCATTGAATATATATATATATATATATATATATATATATACATTTATATTTGGATATGATAGATAGTTACCATTTATTTGAACAATAATATTTTTATAAGTTCTTCTTAGGATATTGGTTTAGGCAGCTGGGTAGCACAATGGATAGAATGCCAGGCCTGGAGTCAGGAAGACTCATTGGCATGGGTTCAGATCCGGCCTTAAATACTTACTAGATGTGTAACCCTGGGCAAGCTACCTAACCTTGCTTGCCTCAGTTTCATCATCTGGAAAATGAGCTAGAGGAGGAAATGGCAAATCACTCTAATACTCTGCCATGAAAACTTCAGAAAGGGTCACCAAGAGTCTGACGCTACTGACAAACTACTGTACAATAACAAACACAAATGCAACATAGGTCCCTATGATTGTTCTGGTTAATTAGCACAAAATGAACAGTAGCTTGGAGATTTTGCTATTTTTACATATTAGTAACTAACAGAGAACTTAAAGTTAGATTTCTTAGTTTCCATCTTTTGCAAAGCGTTTTAGTCATCTTGCTTTTATAGAACATTTCTTTTAGTGAAATAGAGTCACTAAAACCATTAAAAAATTAGAAGGATTCTTACAGATCGCTAAGATCTAATCTCCTCATTTTACAGATGAAGGAATCCAGATTCAAAGATATTAACAAATTACTTATCCCATAATACATACTAGCCATTTGCAGAGCAAGAATAACACCCCAGACCATTTGATTTCTAGTAGACTGAGTTTTTGGTTTCATGGCACTGCCTTAAACTCTGGTCATCTGTCAAAAATCACAACCAACATAGTCTTTCTGCATCGGAGAGATCATGTGAACAGTTGTAAACAATAGTTATCCTCCTCTGGTTAAAGATAATTCCAAGTTTTAGAATGTGGACATCTAAAGGTAATTGCATTTCACCTAGATTTTTTTCTTGGTTTTGTCACTAACAGTGCTGAGAAAGCTAAAAGCATTTTACTTTTGGCACAGGTTTGGGATGAAAACCTTGCAAAATCAGCAGAGGCTTGGGCCGCCACGTGCATTTGGGACCATGGACCTTCTTATTTACTGAGATTTTTGGGTCAAAATCTGTCTGTGCGAACTGGAAGGTAGGAGGCAGTTTCAATGATATAATTCATCCACATGAATTTATTGTTTATGAAGCCCAGGCTTGAGCAATACCAGTTGTTGGTCTAATGAAGATTTTTCATTTTGTTCAACGGTCAATAAATCACTTGAATAGAGCTTAGTGAAGCCAATTTTCCTCTTCATTCTAGGAAGTTCCACACCCTTGTTAGAATAGATTGGCTAAAACACTCCCTCCACCTTAAACCACCCACTAAAATTTTTTGTAGTGATCAGCCTTATACAGCTTCCTCTTAGATGATCCAGGGGAATTCCTTAGCTGTTGCTGAATCCATACCCATGGCTATGTAGTGCATGAGAAAAGCCCATTTTTTTAAGGAGAGAAGCTGAACAATTCAACTTTGGAAAAAACTATGACATATTACCATAGGTGTGAGTCATCAGTCCATCTTCCTCCCCTCCTCTTGCCCCTACTCCTGCCAGTTCCTTTCCCCTGCACTGACTCTGCTTCAACAAGTTTGCTCAGCTCTGGAAATATTTGATTACAAGATTATTGTCTATGCACCCTTTGCAGAAAGTTGTCCAAAATGCATACTTTCTTTAGCTTGAGGTAAAGGAGCATGTGAAAATAAACAACTTGTTCTTAGCAGAGTTTAATTTTTCATGTTCTGAAAGAACTTCAGGATTTTAAATATATTCATCCTCAGTTGCCTACACATCCTCAATGAAGGTTCTATTTCAGTGTCTTCTCAGACCTTGAAGGTGAGGAGCCTGGGCTCTCCCTCAAAGGTAATGTCATTAGAATGTGTATTCTGACTGATTTAATCACACTGGAAAAACTCCAAATAGAGCCCCTACTGGAGGGTCAGGCAGGAGAAGAATATTTCTGATGTTTTAGAACGATCTTATCCAAGTTCGACAAGTTCATCAACAGAAACTTGGTATCCAGGTGATATTTATTTTGATTTTTTTGCCATGCATATCCAGGAAATTTTGTTAATGGATCTCATTTCTGTACACTTCCCTTCAAATTTATCAGTGATTGTGACAAGGGACCTAAAAGGAGACAGAGGATACAAAAATATCATAGAGTTTTTAGTCAATAAAAAGTTAATTTAGTTGTTATTTATCTTAATATTCATCTTTATGTAAAAGTCTTTGAGTTAAGAGGAGTGTCATATTGACACTCTAACAGAAATCAGAAGACATAAAAAAACTAAAGCTAAAACAAAGTTATTTTGCAATTTTTCCTTATTAAGCATAATAAAAAGTGCTTGCTATTGATTTCACCAAGAGGCAAAAAGAAATGAGGTACTTGATCATCTTATCTGACAGTGCTCACAGTGACCATATCCAAAGAGGTCATCTTGGACAAAGTCTTAGCTTTTGTGGCATAGTCTTTGCAATGTTGATGGAGTACAGAAACTTCATGAAGAACTTAAGATCCTCCAAACGAAACCAAATAAATATATGCCTTTATACTAGACTATTTCAGTATTAAAGTTGATAAAGGGAAATAACTAACCTCCATAAAATAATTTCAAGCTTGCAAAGCAATATAAATATATGTACAATACATATATGTATGTGTGCATATATGGTTTTATTTGAGCTTTATAAGAGAGGTAGGTATTTTTTTAATACCCATTTTACAGAAGAGAAAACTGAAACAGAAAGCCAAGAGTAAATTTCCCAAGATCATATAGCAAGCATGTCATATTTGCAACAAGATTCAGACCCTGGTTTTCCTAATTTCTATCCCAGCACTTTATCTGCAGTGAACCTCATTCTCCACACTGTCTCCATCTACTACACCTCAGGATAGTCAAAGCAAAAATGTTACAAAATATGTCTCATTATCAAAAAGTGAAAGAGGATGAAAATTTTCAGATTCCTCTGAAGCCCCATGCTTATACAAAATGAAGATCTGAAGTGAGAATTAAAAAAAAACAACAACAAACAAAGAGGAAACTACAGGTTACAGGCCATTCCAGAATAAGTTGCTTGCATGTTGTCGAACCAGAATTTGTTTGGAACAAAGGTAAAAATTCATATCAAATTTGAATAAAACTTAAGGAGATATATATAATTGCCACTGTTCCAACCTAACCTGTTCAAACAAGTTGTTGACCAGAAAAAAGACATTCGTTCTATTAATAATTTCTTAGAGAAACTGTTGCTACAATCAAAATGTTGAAAGAGCCCTAAAATTACTTCAGTAAGCAAATCATTCATCCCATTGTCAATTGAAGAGGCATGGAAGTCAAAAAACTCTTCAGAGGACAAGCTCTTTTTTATTTTTGGTGAATTCACCACACAGAAAATGAAATATATGATAAAAACCTAGATTTCAAGAAAATAAATGTGATATTCATCTAAGCTTAATCATCTAGTGAACATTCATAGTTGAAAGGAAATATATGTAAAAGTAATTCATTTTATTATTTATGTACCACTATGTGCCATTTATGTACTCAAAGATTCCTTGAGCATGAGAAGCAGCATGAGAGATATTTTACAGGAACATAGATTTAGAAGTAGAAGGAACCAGAAAGCATTGAGTCCAACATCTTCATTTTACTGATTAGAAAACTGAGGCTGGGAGAGGTTAAAATGATGTTCCCAGGGTCTAAGAGTTCATGTCAGAGGAAGGATTTGAACCTATGGTTTCCTGACTCCAAGCCCAGTTCTCTATTCTTTGTGCCATTTAGAGTTGGAAAGGGTTGTAGTGGTCATATAATTCGACTGAATTACTGAAACCCAAAAGTAGTATCTACTATAAAACTCTTGACACGCAGTCAGCCAGTCTCCTATTTGAAGACCTCCAATGAAGGATAGTCCATCATCTTTCTAGACAGCCCATTTTATTATCAAAGACCTGAGTGTCTAGGAAAGGAGATGCCAGTCAGATAGACAGAATGAGATAAAACACATACTCCAAGTGATACTTTAGTACTGCTGAGATAGTGAAAGAACAAAAGGGGGATAAATAGAGCATTTTGGTGAATTCTCCACAGAAAGACATAGACAAAATTTCACAAAGGATAAGATATTGAGAAACTGTGATCTATATCAGTGGAGGAAATAGGCACACTATTGTGATCATTGTCTAAGTCCATGTAGGCAATTTTTTATTACTAAAGGAAAAAATAACAACAAAAACAATATAATAGCAAGTTGAAAAAGTTTGTCTTTGAAAAACAATCAATTACATGCCTGGAAAATATGAATGAACTATCCTTGAGGCCTGAGTTTCTTGTTTTACTAGTGGTAGTGATCTAGAAACCCACTAGGCAATGGTAATGGAATGGGAAAGGATTTAGTTCATTATAAGTAATTTTCAAGGTCCCTAATCTTTTCACAGATGATCTCAAACTGACTATATATGCCTCCCAAGGAAATTGATCTGTGACAAATTCGCAGTTTGTTTTGACAGTGGGCCAAAGGTGGGGAACCTGCAACCTAGAGGCCATATGTGGCCTTATAGGTCTCTGGGTGCTGCCTTTTAAATGAGTCCACATTTTACAGAACAAATCCTCTTATTAAGGGGAAGTTTAGGACAACCCTTAAGGTCCTGGAGGAACACGTGTGGCCTGAAGGTCACTGGTTCCTCACTCCTGGTAGTTCCACCCCCTCTCTGTTTCCCATTCTTCTCTCTCTCCTCAATCTCTCTCCCTCTCTCCTTTCCTCCACCTCCATTTCTCTCTTTTTTATTTTTATATCTAGGTATCGATCCATTCTCCAGTTGGTTAAACCATGGTATGATGAAGTGAAAGACTATGCTTTTCCTTATCCTCAAGACTGTAACCCCAGATGCCCTATGAGATGTTATGGGCCAATGTGTACACATTATACACAGGTAATCAGAGTTGTCTTTGTATTTAATCTAAATTTAAAATATACTTCCTATTTTCATGGTATTGTGTATTTTATTGGATCTTGGATTTCAATAAAATAATAATTATTTATTTAGATGGTCTGGGCTACTTCCAATCGAATTGGCTGTGCAATCCATACCTGTCAGAACATGAATGTTTGGGGAGCTGTGTGGCGGCGTGCAATTTACTTGGTATGCAACTATGCCCCCAAGTAAGTATTTAACTTTTATTTAATAGATACTTTATAGAATCCTCATTTATTGTCAGTTATCTATTCTAATTCTGTTATACCCAGGCTTCCTTCTGCTATTACACAAGACTTATGATTCATGTGCTCATATTTAATGAAAAAGGAGTGATTTTCCATTGACAATGAATATAAATCCTTTGAATTTAAACCAATCTTGTCTAATATAACTATTTCTCATTAGCCAAGGTATGAGAAATAGAGTAGGAGTATAGACTTTGGGGTGATGTGGGTTGGCTTGGAGAAGATGAGAAGAATGCATGTTTTTTGTATCCTCTTCAGTCCTGAGGCCTAAAGTGGTTCAGTTATGTTTGCTGGGATGTGGCGTTGGAGGAGGCATTAATTTGGCAGAATCGAAACTCTTAGATTTCTCATACAAATCACCTATGGCAAAGAAGGATTTCTCTACCACTTCCACCCCCTCAGGATCAGGAATTCCAGGATCTAAACTAGGCAAACTGGTTTGTAATAGGAACATTTGCATTGCATTCTCATCAGTTTATTTCTTTAAAAAATTTAGACATAGTTTTATTGGTATAGGGAATTTCTAACATGGAAACTCTCTCTACTAATGGAGGTCTACATGTCTTAGAGGATTGTTTGAAGCACTGAAAGGTTAAGTGTCATGTCAAGTAATATGTGTCAGAGATGAGACTCAACTTTGTTGACAGTTATGTGCAGGGGCCCCAGAACAGAGCCATCCAGGGAATTTTTATGTATCTTTCATCCTGGTGTGAATTATGAAAACTAAAAGTTCCCTTGTAAAACTGGGATGTCTGGTGATTATAGCTGTTAAATCCTTCCCTGGAATTTATGAGGAAGAATCTCCACAAATTATTTTTAATTTTTATCAGCAATAAAATCATTTCCATGGAAGTAAAGTATATTGGAAAGGTAGCTCCTTCATTTATTTTCTTAAACTGGATTTCAGAATCATATGGTACCCTATGGACCTATAAATAAAGGGATTTGATTAAGAGGTAGATTTTAAATATGGATAATTTATCTTTTTAAAAACTTTACTGTTTCAATTTATATGCAAATAAACCCTGCCTCTTCTCTCCTGGACTCTCCCAACAATTTTTTGTTGATCTCCCTATATCTAGTGACTTCCCTCTCCAATCTTTAACATTGTTAGCTAATTAATATGCTTTATATGCATATTGGATCATATCTCTCCCTTGCTCAAGGAACTTAAAAAGCTCCCTCTTATAGCTAGTATAAAATACCAATTCTTCTCTTTGGCTTGCTCTTTCTTAACTCTTCCTCCTCATCTCACATTACTCAGTTTCCTTCTTCCTCTATGTCCTCCTTCACCCCATCTCACAAGAAGAGTGGGTGACCCTCATTCATACTGATGCTAACCTCTCTGCGTAAACAAATGGCCCCATAACTTCTCTTCTCCGGCAGATTGCCCCCCCATCATCCAACTCTCATTAATTTTCAGTCTCTAACTTTCTGCTGGTGACTTTTCTACCAAATATAAACAATCCCATGTCTTCTCCATCTTCAAAAAAATTGTTCCCTTGATGCATCTATCCCCACTTGTTAACATATTCCTCCTCTTCTCTCTTTGGTGTCTCAAATTTTTAAGAAGGCAATCTACAATTAGTGCCTTCACTTTCATCTAGTTCTCTTAGTTCTTTGCAGTCTGGTTTCTGACCTCATCATTCAACTGAGATTATTCTTTTTAAAGTTATCAATGATATCAATGATCTCTTCTTCACCAAATTTCATCACCTTTTCTCACTCCTCATCCTTCTTAAGTTCTCTGCAACCTCTAATACTGTTGATCACCCTCTTCTCCTTGATCATTTCTTCCATCTTGGCTTTCATGACACTATTTCTATCCTGGCTTTCCTCCTATCTATCTGACCACTCCTTAGTATGCTTTTCTGGCTCTCATCCAAGTTGTATCCATTAACAGGATGTACCCAAGGTTCTTTCTAATCCTAACTCTCTTGTCACCTCTATACCATTTCCATTACTTATGTTATCCACTCACATGAATTCAATTAGCATTTCTATGCTGATGATTACTAAACCTAATTATCCAAATCTGATCTCTCCCATGACCTCTCTGATCTCTGAACTCTAAATTCCTATTGGACATCTCAAATTGGATATCCTATAGCTATCGAGAACCCATTATGCAGAAAGCTGAACTCATTTTTTACCCCAGACTCTTTCTTCTTCTAAACTTCTTTATTACTGCAAAAGATACTGTCTGTCTGTATTCATCCCTCATTTTTGAAGAAGACCATGACATCAGAGAAATCGTGACATAACTTGCACTTGACTTTGTTCTGAGTGAGAGAGGGTTGTGCAAGGTTACCAACTTCACTTTCTGCTCCTGAGCCATCTGGGTCCAGTGACCAGATAGTCATCAGGATGACTACCATCTTCTAAATTACCCATGTTTGCAGCCAAAAAATCATCTTTGAATTTTCATTCTCTCTTATCCACCATATCTATGCTATTGCCAAATTCTATCAGTTATACCTTCATAACATTTCTTTTATATGCCTGCTTTTCTCCTTTGAAACAGCCACTTCCTGGGCAGGTCCTCACCATCTCATGATGACAGTCTTCTGGTTGGTCTCCCTGCTTCAAACCTCTCCCTTATCTACCACTGTTCACTTAGTTGTAAAACTGACCTTGCTAAAGTGCAAGTTTACCAAAGTTCACTGCCCAATTCAATGAATTATAGTGGCTTCTTTTCACCTCTGGGATAAAATATAAAATTCTCAATTTGTTATTCAGAGTCTTTTGTAATGGCCCCAGAGGTGTGCTAGAGTCAGGTCCTACTGGCTCACTGTTGGTTTTTTCTCCTTAATGTGAGAATTTACATCTTGGGAACTGTGAAATGATACAAATGAGGGCTTGGTTTATTGGTTTGATGATTATCTAGACTTAAGAAAGTGATGAGGAAAATATTAATTAAAATAGCATGTTCTTCATATATTTTTTTCCTTTGAAGTTTTAACATTTAACCAGCATACCTGGCCTCCTCCAGTTTTCTTCTACTTGATTCCTTCCCACATTCTGCTTTGACCCAGTAACAATGACCTGCTTTCCTTGAATAAGATGCTCTCTCTCCAGCCTAGGTCTTTTCACTGGATGCCCCCTTCGCCTTGAAAAATCTCTCATCTCCATCTCCTGGATTCCCTGACTTCCTTCAAGTTTCAGCTAAAATTCCATCTTTTATGAGAAGCTTTTCCCACCCCCTCCTTGATAGCAAGCCCTTCATTCTGTTAATTATTTTAAATTTATTTTGTATGTGTCTTGATTGTACACAGTTGTTTGCATACAGTCCCTTCCTTTGTACCAGAAGTGCCTTGAAAGCAGCACTTTTTGTGTGTGTTTCTTTTAATTCCCAATGCTTAGTACAGTCCTTGCCACATTAAACATTTGATGACTGTTACTGACTTTCCAATCTGTTTCTGACCTTTAGTTTTTAAAGTTCATCTTGCTCTTTTAAATTCATTTTGATTTATCATGGAAGAAATCCCTAAATTTAAAAGGAACCCTCCCTGAAAACAATTAAACATCATAACAATAAAGAGTATGTGAAACTGCTGGTAAATGCAAATGTTGATGTGGTACCAATTTGTGGCATATTACATTTAACCTGAATTTTGTTGCTCTTTAATATTATCTTTTTAAATTAAAGTTTTATTTTTTTTAAATTTAATAATATCTGTTTCTTGCTCTCTTCTTTATTAAAGACCAAGCCTTGAACTGAAATTGATTAGTCATGGTGTTTTCTTCTATCCATCGATCTGATAGATAATTATTCCATGTTTCTCTAATTTGTTTATTATGTAACCTTTCATATCCAGGTCATATGTCCATTTGGGGCTTATTTTGTCATAGGGCATAAAGTATTCCATTTTCCAAACAGTTTTTATTTGGTAAAGGGTCCTTATCCCAGTGTTGTTTATAAAACACTAGACTACTGGATTTGTTTGCTTCTATGAATCACATACTAATCTGTGCTACCAATCAACTTCTCAATTTTTAATCAATATCGAATCATTTTGAAATTTACTGATTTGTAACAAAGTTTGATATCTGATACTGTGAGATCTCTTTCCTTCCCATGGTTTTTAAAAATTCTTTTCCTTGAGTTTATAGAGTTCCCCCTCCTTATGAACAATTTTTGTACTATGTTGTTTAGTCTCTTTGCTCATATTTTATTTAAAATCTTTGAATTGGTGTCCATTAAGGATATGGACCGATAGTTTCCTTTGTCTATTCTCTTCAACTTATCTTTCCAGGCTTTTTGCACATTACTCTCCTTTATATACTTGATACTCCAGGAAAAAAAAACTGACTCGCTATTTTTGTTTTCACACATTATTTCATCTTACAAATCTTCACCATTATTACAATGGACGTCTGGTGTTCTGCCTCCTTGTCCCCATCTTTTGGAAGCACTAGTTCCTTCAAGGCCAAGTCAAATCATACTCAAATGTGATTTTTCCTCACTCCACCACTGTTTATATCCCTCATGAATCAATGGGTACTTATTCTGTAGATGTCCTGTATTTACTCATCTGGGATGATGTTGTATCCCCCTGATGAATGCAAGGTCATTTAGGATATTATCACTTTCACTTTTGTCTATGTATCCATATCATTTAGTACAATGCTTGGCACATAGAAGGCACTTAACAATTTTTCATTAATTAAATGAAAGAAGAAATAATCTATGTGAGACTCTTCATACCATACCTCTAAAAATCATTTTAAAGTAAATTTTTGAAATTTCTCAAAAGTTCTATCATACGATAATTTTCAGTTATTTCCTCTGGACTAGCAAATCAGTTAACATTCTTCAATATTTTATTTACTAGTCCCATTCAATAACGGAAAAAGAACACATGATAACAAGTTCTCCTAGTTTCATTTTCCATTTGGACTGAAGAGAAATAATGTTTAAAGGATTTATGACACTGTTAGAGTCTTCTGAAGTATGGTCCAAACAAATCCATGCTCTCCATCCCTTCTATACAGGAGAGAAAATGATAATATATAACTGAATTACTCATCATTATTGTACATGCCAATTACTGTGCTTAAGGGAAGGCTATAAAATAAAAATAATAGAATTTTACTGATTGATGGAGATCAGTGGAGTTCAATGATTTCTATCAATAATTTATATCAGGCAAATTACAAAAAGAAAACTTAGAAAAGTTGCAAATTAAGCATCAAAATTATTCAAGCCATTTTAGGTGGATTGACTGATATTTAGTGATGATGCCTTTCCGACCATTTAGTATTTATAATAATACACATACAGTACCCAAAAGTTCAGAGAGGTCCTGAACTGGGGAAGAAGGGCAATGGTAAATATGGGATCCCTAAGAGAAGGGGATATACATGAAGGATCATATTGTCACAAATTTAGGACTGGAAAGACTTCAGAGAAAATTTTCATATTAGAAGTGAGAAAATTAATATCCATATATATGAGATGACTTATCCAAGGTCACAGAGGTAGTAATTTTCAGAAGCAAGATTTGAATTTAGGCTCTCTGACCCAAAGGCATCATTCTATCCCATTGTATCATGCTGCCTCCTAAGTGTTGTAAAGGGGAAAACAACAGGATTTGACAACTGATTGAATATTTACAATCTGTTTAAAATAAGGAGTCAAGAATGGTGCCAAAGTTGGAAATCTGGGACACTGGAAGGGTAGTGATGCCCTCAGAACTAATGTGAGAAGTCAGCATAGGGGAAAGGTTTTTTTTTTGAGAATTGACATAGTAAGTTTTGTTTTTGATGGTTTCAGATGCATGTGGATGAGTTGGTTCAAAATATTCAATAAGCATTTGGAGCTGTAAAATTTAACATGAAATACATATTAAATATATCCATCAAAAGTGTATATAGAAATCAGAAAATCATCTGAATAACAACACATGGAGGCAAATTTTATCAAGTGAGGTTATATAGAAAGTGAGGAGAAGAAGGCCCAATGGCATGATAAGAATCACAATCCAGAAAAGGAGATGACATAATGAGGCAGTAAGTTGGCTCAGTGGATAGAGTATTGGACCTAGAATCAGTGAGATGTGAGTTCCCATCCTGCTTCAGCTACGTATTGACTGTGTGACCCTAGACAAGTCATTTAACTTCTATTTGCTCATTTTTCTCAATAAAAAACATGAATAATAATAGCTTCAACCCCTTGGAGTTGTGAGGAACCAATGAGAAAGCATCTAGCACAGATGCCAGCATAAAGTATTATTGATTTGGTCATATCAGTTGTGCCTGACTCTTCATGAATCCATTCAGGGTTCTCTTGGCAAAGACACTGGAGTGGTTTTCTCCAGTTCATATTCAGAAAAGGAAGCTGAGACAAACAAGGTTAAGTGACTTACCCAGGGCCACATAGCTAGTAATAGTCTGAGGCCAGATTTGAACTCAAGAAGATGAGTCTTTCTGACTCCAGCCCTGGCACTCTATCCACTGTACCACCTACCTACCGCTCATGTATATAGTAAAAAGTATTATAAATACTAGCTATAATTATAAAGCTATCAGTGATAAACAAAAGGTTAATATAAGTACATTAGCACATCTTTCCAATTTGTCATTTCTTTCTTAGCCTTCATCCATCTTATCCTTCATCCTTTCTTATAGTTCATCAAGAGCATCCAATAAGTGCTCTTGGTACGATCTGGCTTCTTTGGGTCACACACTAAGTTTTCTGCAGATTTGTTTTCCCTGACACCCTTTTTGTGCTATTTTGTGGCAGAATACTGCTTTTTTTCTTTCATTTCTACCCATGATGTTTTGCAAATGAGTTTATATTCTGTTGCCATAAGTGACTGTATCTATCCTTTTAGCAGAAGACCAATTATATGTTGACTAAGGCAATTTCTAGGTTCTTTTGGCCCTCTTTGCATACTGGCCAAATTTCTGTAGTAAATGGTGATGTTGAAATCAATTACCTCCTCTCATTGCTTTAATGTCATCTCTTCTCACTTATTTCTTGTTATCTGGCTTCAGACTTCACTCAGCTGAAGCTGTTCACTTCACAGTTGCCAATGATCTTTTAACTGCTAAATCCTATGGCCTTTTCAATACTCATACTTCTTGGTCTGTCTTGGCTAAATGGCTCGTAAAGTGATGTTTATCATTGTCTTTTGGCACACAGAGAAATATACCCTTTCAACTCTTGTTTTCTTCTATGAGGAAAAACTACAAGTGATCCTCCCATTTAGCCATAATTATAATACCTTTAGTCTTTTGTTTTCACATTTAAGAAGGATGTCAGTGTGAATATGAGTCATTTCATTCACTGATAGTTCAATCTGATAGTCATTGGACAAAGATTGTACTTTAAGAATATGAATAGTTTAACTAATATTTTGGATTACATAAGAATAATATGATTGTCACCCTCTAAGTATTGTAGTTTCAAAAACATTATTTATTATTTTTAATGTATAAGATACTAGGTATTTTTCAACATTTCCAAGAAGAATTTTCCTTCCCCCCACTTTTTTTGCTTTGTGTGTTTGCTTTAAACATGCAAATGTAAGCTTTGAATGAAAAGAAGTCCTTGTGGACATACAGTGGGAATGTCCAGTCTACTCTGAATATTTTAAATAGAAGTAAAAGAGGGATAAGAGAAGGTTCCTTCATTTCAAGTGGTAAGCATAAAGAGAAGAATACAAGATTATTTTGCATTGACTTCAAGGACATTTTGACATTATCTGCTTCAAAGCCTTAATTTTAAAGATAAGAAAATGGTGAGTCAGAGACTGAGCCAAGGTCAGGAAGAAATTCTGACAAATTACAAATTAGAACCCAAGTCACTTTAATCTTTGTTTAGTGTCCCTTTCTCCATACCACATAGTTGGTCATGGCCAAAAAAAATGGATAATCTTAATTTTTTTAATGATTATATAAGTGTACAAAAGAAAATTTGGGACTTAATATCAACTCAGATTCTATACTTAAAGGAGTAGGGAAATTAAGCATAATAAAATGTGAACATATTTACAGTAGGAGTGATATCAAGAGGATTATGTGGCATTCAGTATTTCCTTTATATTAATTAGCATGTTCCATATTTAGAGCAGCCAACTTTTCATTCAAGTGATACATAAAAAGTCGATCCAGTCAGTCAAGAACTGTGATTAGGAAATTCCCCATTCATGCAAATGTTATTTGATACTGTATCTCAATGAAACATTTCTTTATACTTAGGGACCAGCCATTCTACTAATATGTAGACAAATTAAATGTTATTCCAGAAAAGAATAAGAACACTTTGTTAAAACAAAATTACAGACATATGACATTATAACATTATTTGCCACTAATTTCACTGGAGTCTACAATTAATGCCTTCCATTCCTCTATTTCTGTCTGTCTGTCTCTTTCTCTTTTTCTCTCTTTCTTTCTATTCTCTAAACTCTCTGCACTCTGGATTTCTACCTAATAACTCAACTTTCTTTTCAAAGTTGCCGGTGATTTCTTAGCTGCCAAACTAATGGCTATTCTTGATCCTTCTTCTTGACCTTTGCAGAATTTGACACCGTTGTCAACAGTCTCTTCCCGGATACTCTCTTTTTTTTTGGGTTTTTGTAATGTTAATCTCTTCTTGTTCTCCTACTTTCATGAGTATCCCTTCTGAACTTTCATTGATAGTTGTTTATCCAGGTCATAATTTTTAACCCCCAGTGGACCCCAAAACTATGTCTTTTGCCCTCTTTTCCCTATATTATATCTCCATTGGTAATCCTATCAGTTCACATTGATTCAATTACACCTCTGTGCTCATTATTCTCAGATCTACTTATGCAGCCCCAAACCTTTTCTCATCACCTGGCTCATCTCCCATCACCAAATGACTATCTTTGCCCTGTAGACAACTTAAACTCCACATGTACACAACTAAACTCACTATCTTTCCCTCCAAACCTCCTCTTCCAAACTTCTTATTTCTGTCTAGGACCTTATCATCCTCCCTAACCACCATATTCAATCTTTTGCCAGGTTCTTCCAATTCTACTTTCACATCTCTCCTGTTCCTCATTTTCTCTTTTCTGACACAACTGCTGTTCTAGTATAGACTATCATCTCATACGTCTTCTAGTTGGTTTCTCTGTTTCATCTCTTCCCATTCCAGTCTATCCTCTACTCAGTCATCAAACTGACAGTCCTTACATATAGATCTAACCTTATCACTCTTCCATTTAGTAAACTCCAGTGACTCCTTGTTCTCTCCAAGATTCAATTTAAAATCAAGGTTATGGTCTCTCCTGCCCTTTCAGTGTAGTAGTATTTTATTGCCTAATATATACTCCATGATTTAGTAGAATGGGCCTCCTTTCTGTTCAAATAGGATACTCCATCTCACAAATTCCTGCCTTTCATTTACTGTCCTCCATCTCTGGCACTTACCCCTTCTTGTCTTTATCTCCCAACTTCTTTGGCTTCCCTCTAGCCTCATTCCAAACCCTACAATCTGCAAGGAGTTTCCCTGCCTCCCCCCACAGTAATACTTTCCTTCTAAGATTTTCAGTTTACATGCATAAAACTTGTGTGTCCATAATTGCCTTGTTTATGGTGAGCTGTGAGCTATCTCAGGACAGAGATTGTTTTTGCCTGTCTTCCTGTTCTAAGCCCTTATCACAGTGCCTAGCACATAGTAAGCGCTTAATAAATGCTTATTGTTGAATAAGCAGAGTCTAAATGATTACCAAACAAAGCTCATTGTTTGATCTTATGCACGCACACACACACACACACACACACACACACACACATACACACACACAGCAGGAAAGTTCATGTTCTTTCACAGAGTGGCTTATTTTTTTCGCATTTATGAAGGAGCAACTTAATTTTCAAACTACATTATAAATACTAAAATTCTGTCTTTTTTTCCATTTCTCCTAGGGGAAACTGGATTGGAGAAGCACCATACAAAGTAGGAGTGCCATGCTCAGCTTGTCCTCCCAGTTATGGAGGATCTTGTACTGATAACCTTTGTTTTCCGGGAGTAACATCAAACTACTTATATTGGTTTAAGTAAATTAAACTTTGACCACTTTCTTTTTCAGTAGGATGGCTTTCTGGGAGATCAAAGCTTATAAATTGAATTTTGCACATATTATGCAAAATTTTATAGTAATCATTTTATCTTTTGGTATTCATTTGTATAAATTAACTTTTGTATAATATAAATTCATTTGACCCTTTGGGAAGTACAAAGTATTCATTGATAATCCCCATTACTAAGTACAAATTATTTGAAAAGAAAACAACATGATTCCTAATGTGAATATTCTAATTGTTTTTTTAAAAAGAGTTGAGTAATAATTTATTCATTTCCAAAATGTATTTTTCTTAGGCAACAATTTCTTTAAGAATAAGGTTGATCTTTTACCAGCAATGAAAATTAATTTATGGTGTGGTATGACATATGAAAGAATATAACTTAATATGGAAATAGAAAAATAAGTTTCCATTTGATTGTAAAATGTGTGAGATGAAAGAAATTTTCACAAGTATTTTATTATGGTAACCTATTAAGAAATCTCACAATGGCATTCAATAATATATGGAACAAGCTCATTTCTGTCAGAAAGATGAAAAAGTTAAATCCTCAAGAGATTTGTCTTGTTTTGGTTCACAAAAGAGGTTTTTCCCAATTAGTTCTTAGCAGAAATTAACTCAGACTTTAAAAAGAAATTCAAAAAGCAATGTGATATAGTGATTTGCATCCCCTCATTTGTATTGGCACTGACTTCCTGTGGGGTCCTGGGCAAGTTAATTTCTGTTGTTGTTTCCTGAAGTACTCCGTAGACTCATGAACTGGGTATGTGATGGCTGAAACAATGTGATTTGAGAGATGCTGAAATTTGCCAATTATTAAAAAAAATTATAAAATGGAAAGGGAAGGAAGGAGAGGGACATTAAGTCCTATTAATGCATTATTAGTAGGTAATTTATCAGATCATGTGACTAGCCCCTTAGAAAGAAAGATTCTAAGGGCTTTGGGACACAGAATAGTAGGATTTTATGAAAGATCTAAGAAAGATGAATAATCTCTCAAGCATAGGATTCTGACCACAGAGAACGAGGTCACTTGGGAAATTTCAGTGGGAAACTTTGAGTTGCTGGGGACATTCTGAATATAAAAACTATATTTACTGAACATTTCCAAAAGGAGAAAAATGACCTTATCAACTTTATAATTGTACCTGGGGTGAATGAATTAACCTATTTTGTGAATTAATGATAGAGTACATCAATATTACAATGGTAAAACTTCAATACACTTTTCATGGGAGCAGTTAATCTACATATTTGATTGGTGAAAGATATATACTCTTTCTATATTGTATTTCTAGTTTGTAAAGCAGAAATGGTGATCTTTAGTGACTCACAGTTTCCTGTGAGGGTAAATAATACTATGTTAATGGAGATTTTGTTAACTAAGAGGTAACAATAGAGACTATCACTTTAATGCCTTTAAAAATTAAAATGTTTCTCTTAAATATTAATGAACATACATTTGGAAATTAAGAAATCAATAGTAATAATTAGGGCCATTGCATCTCCAAAGCCTTTGTAAAGACCAAGAAAAGGTTATAAATATAAAACTATATGTTCATTAAAACAATTACATTAATTGCCAGACCTATTAGGCTAATGATTGTGGGCTATGCATTTTTGAAGTGCCCTCATAGACTGATGTTTTCCAAAAACAACTAGAACTATACACTAATTTATAATTTAGTAACTTGGCTGAAAATAGTATAACGGGTATATTTGTTAATGTAGCTGTTACTTTAAAGAAATTAGTAATATAAAATGCCCATGTGAAATATTTTATTTTCCAGGGCTAAAGCTAATGAAAGTGTGCTAGTAGCAACTAAATGTATATATCTATTTTTTTTGCAACACACAACAATGGTGCTGTAATAAATATATCAGCATATTATATCACACTGGGTATAAGCTATTTCATAAAAGCAGCTTTCTATTAAATCTGTAGCAAGCATTAACGTTTTCATTTGAAAATATTTCACTCAAAAGATAATGGGTATTCATTGTTTATTGAACATTGTTTCCCATCTCAGAATTAGAGATTCTATCTCCCTAATAGCATATCCAACAAAAACAAAAAGATTTTTAAAATGTTATTCAATCAATAGGTTCTTTTAACTGCAAAGAATCAATATGGCTTCACTGTTTTCTGTTGTTATCATTTACATGGTAAATTTTCTCAAAGATGGATAGTTTCTTGGGCACTGTGTAGACAGAACCACAGTATTTCAGGTGGTGTAGATAATCTTGCCTTAATAAGCATTGCAGAGTAGCCTTGTTTAGTGGAAGTAAGTGAAATTTCTTCCATGGCCAGTTTGCGCAACTCTGCAGGCTAACTAATATACAATTATTGAAGTTCAGGCACAGAATACCATTGGAGACCCCATCCAGCTATGTAGTAGAATGTCTGGTGGGTTTCATGCACATAAGCGACTCAGATGATTAGGTTCAAAGCAATATATTTTGATTTCAAGTACTCTACTCGTCTGAACTAGCCTTGCTATTGGGTTGAGCATCCAGATTATTGAATTCAATCTATATTCTGAGTCCCAATTTGCATGTGGACAGTGCTTGCCATGTCACATTTATTACTTAAATGAACTAGCCAGACATTTTGCATGGATATGCCTAACTGGTCCGTTTTGAATTATAATTGCATTAAGAAGGGACTCATGCTTAGAATGTGGTCTAATGTCTTGCACTGTGCGATAAACCCTTATTTCTACAGATTTTTAGGAGGCAAGTCTTGAATCACATGAGAGCCTTTATGTACTAAACTGTTCAGGGAGAAGGAAGTTAGATTCATGAAAATGTTGAATAGGTTTGAAAATCTATTAGTGGAATCTAAGCATTGATCTGTGAATGGGTCAGTTACAGATGCTGAATCCCTGACAGTTTGGTGGAAAATGGTGCTAACAATCATTTCAACCAGTACAGCGTTTCTGTTCTACTTTGGTTCCTTTACCATGAAGATTGTTACTACTTGTAAACAATCAGACTACGTTTTGGTGCTAAATATCCTGGTGCTAAACTGATTGCTAATGCTAGGAGCTTATCTGGGGATATTTTCTTTCGTCGTCTTATTATTGGCTTTTTTTAAAAAAAAAATAAAACACCTAATTAAGGAATTGGACAACAGTGACAACCCACACAATCCCGCATTAATTCACCATCATTACAGAATCATTACAGCTACTAATGTCATGATAGTAGCATTTTTAAGGATGTTACTTTCAGGAGAAGTCAAGTAGATGACTTGCGTTAATAGAAAGGCAAGTTCTCCAGGAAGATTTCACAGTAAAAACAAGGCTTACTTAATAGTTCTGATTTCCTTCTCAATAAGCAGTGGTAAAATATTAAACAAATGTCAAGGGCAAGGCTTCCTAATACTCCTGCTCCTCCAGTATCATACTTTTGCCACTATTCCGATTTGAGTTTGTCCTCCCGTAGAGTATCAACTCTGTGTTATTTAACGCAATAAATGTGAGCACCGAAGTCCTCTTATTAAAGCTATAGGAAATTGCTTATTTCAGGAGAAAGAAAAAAATAAAAACCATTATTATATACAACTAGTTTTAATTGTAAAAATTAACAAAGCTATGTCCCTGTCAAGAGAAGGGAATGGGTTTTCCTACGTGCCATTTACCTAGTGGCTATCTCTGATTTGCTAACCGTTGTGAGTATTCAGTTTATATAGCTAGTTAGTAAAATGAAAAGATTTAATTTACAAAATCCTAAAGGATGACAGCTGAAGAATCAACATTGGCCATACATAAAAGAAATACAAAGGATTATTTTACTTTACATATTTATAAGGGATGATTAACACATATTAGAAAATTCATTTTTTCCCTCCATCCTATATCCCACTCCCATTTTTTAATGGATGGTCTTTCAATATATCTGCTAGGAAAGGTCTTATCAAGTTGCATAGGAACTATTCACAAATACCTAGTTACTGAGTAAGGAAAAGTCACATATATTTGAATTGCAGCTTTATCTTACAAATCAACTTTGGTTTACCTTCATTTTTTGCTATTGCAAATGGATCCAGGTTCTCCCAAAAAAAGTATGTTAATTACTATGTATTCATATATTAAAAAATTATCAAAAGTTTATTTATAACATTATATTCCCAGTTAGACAATCCTTAACCTACCATTACTTCTGGTGAGATTTCTTGTAAATATTAACAGAGGCTAGCTAATTTTATAATTTGTATATTGGGTGAAAATGCACTCAAGAAAAGGAGACATAGTATGGAGAAGAGAATCCTAGTTTCTGAGTTTGAGAACCTGCTTTCAAATCCCTTTCAAATACTGCCTGTGTAACCTTGGGCAAGTCACCTCTCAGCTTTGGTTTCCATTTTCTTATCTGGAAATTGGAGTAGAAGATCACTCAGGGCCCTTCCAACTCTAGGTCTGTAATCCAATAAGTCATTTTGAGAAGCTCACCCCAAATTTCTTCATAGTTATGAAGAAATATTATCATTTTCAAGGTTACTCAAGTGACAAGTTTTTTGGTTCCAAATCCAAGCATCTATTCCCAGCTTCCAGTTTACCAAAAGACTGCAAAATGGAAGAGTCATAATACTCAAAAAGTTCAATGTTATTTCATTATTTTTTTTAAAAATCCACTTATAAAAATATACAATGAATTTCCTTTAATTATAGAGTCAGGTATCTTAATACAAAGAAATCTTAATTCCACCAAAATAATATTTCAAATGTTAATACCTGATTCACCTCTCTTCCTTTGATAGATAACCTATCACTAATGGGTAAAGTTAAATTCTTCCTGCCTTTATTCTATTAACTTGAAGATATATGAGTAAGAGGTTAGAAGACAAGTGATGAGATGGTTTACTTTTGGATTATTGTTTAAGGAGAGAAAACAATTTTGTATTGTATAACAATTAAATACACAATTTGGTTTTATAGATTTAAAACAACAACCTAGCAGTAAGAAATGTTCTAAAATGTTACATATGCACACATGCTTGTACACATATGTGAATATGTGTATATATATAGTGTGTATTTATATGTTTTTGTATATATACACACATATGACATGGCATGAGATGAAAGCTGTTTCCTTAAGTAGAGAAATACACCTCCCTAAACCTGCTCTATTGCAGGCACTAGTGCCCTCTAGTGGTCATTAAAATGCACATGACAAAGTGCCTTCTAGTAAAAAAGAAATACAAGTCTTCTTAAGGCATCAAAATATTAGTACTCAAACCAATATCCATAAATGCCGCAGTCTCAAATAGTTTATTGTACTGGTCTGCTGAATGATTAAAAGCAAGAACCTTCGAATTCAACTAAACATTGACAGTTTTCATTATTTTCACATTTAGTGTGTTTTTAAGAGTTACATTCCCCCCTCTCCCTCTTTAAGCTTTATATTACTAGAACTGCTGTAAGGAAACTGCTATTAGGACTTTATGTTTGAGGAGTGTGTTTTCTTATCCATTATGCACTTATGTCCTACAATGCGGGAAAAGTAATTGAACCAATCACTCTGCCTTTTCATGTCTGGAGAAAATTTCTGGCAATATTCAGATTTTTGGTCTACCAAATGACTTAATCACTTTTTAACCTAATATTCAAGCAAGTAAACTATTTCACTACTGTAGTCTATAAGATATAATGAACAAATGACACTATCTTTGAATTTTGATAATCTCTTTTCAATAGAGTGATAAAAATTTCACTATTGGTTAGCATTAATGTCGAGTGTTTTCTTTTTTAATTCTCGTAAACTAGAATTAATTTTCAATGCAATGCCCAATGATTTTTTTAAAGAACTCACTTGGAGGTATGAGAATATTTTAGCTATAACAAACAGCTGCTAAAATCGGATCATAATTTCACTACTTTGAACATAGAATTCAATATCTTTTATCTTTATTGCCAAAATTGTGAACTACCTGTGTGACCTTGGACAAGACATTTACTTGCCTTAATCTCTATATCCTCATCTAGAAATTGACGGAGTTGGAATAGAGACCAACTCAGTTCCCTTCTAGTTCTAGATATGCACTCCACTAAGTCACTGTAAAAAGCTCACTCCAGATTTCTTCATAGTCATGAAGAAATACTATAATTGTTGAGCAGTGTTAGACTCAGGTAACCCATATTTTTGATCCCAAATCCAAGCACCTTTTCCTAGCTTCCAAAGAACCAGAAAGACTGTCAGGAGGCAATTTACCTATTTTTTCTTTTCTGGAGGGAGGGTGGGAGGGAAGGAAGAGATTGTGATTCTACTCAATAATTTATCTGACAAAACATTTATGGCTCAAACAATTGGCTATTCAAACAGATGCTTTGGGGGGTTCAGTTTTCTGGCTAATTGCCTATATAAGCAGAGCTCTGGTATCATGAAGTGTTCAAGGGCTGAGCCCATGAGGCATGGTTTTACTTACACAGTGAAATCTAATTTTAAATGATTTCTTAGTGCTTGTATATTTACTCTTATCACATACAGTATTTTGGAACTGAAATCTTGTGAATCAGAATGTTGTGAAGTCCATATACACACAATATAATTCTTGATACATAAACCAGTATTTTTATGTATTTATATACTTTTGAAATTCCTGTATCTGTTTTCAAATAATTTTTTTTAAAGAAAAGTTCTTTGCCTAACATGGATGTTGCTATGGATTATAAAACATACCATTTTCATGTGGTGATATGATCCTGAAAGTGTGTATATATGTATATATACACACTGATATGCACATATACATACATATGTAAACATTGTGGTATGTCAATTCCCTTTTTTCTTCCACCTTAGCTGTTCCCAAACATAAAAATGTAATTCATTGTGAGCCCTTTTTTATTATCTTGTCATTTCAATAAAATGTTTAAAATTACTTGTGGCTTTGGTTCAGTGTGTTTAGCATTTCTTTTTAAATAGACTTCCAGATAAAAAATACAGACTATAATGACTGTATCATTTTATTAAGACATATTTTTAAATTACATTGAAAATATACTATACTACACTATCTTGAAATGCAACTTAGGATTTTGAGTCAGAGAACCTAAGTTTAAGTTCCTCTTCTGTCACTACTTGTGTGACTTTGGATAAGTCACTCAACTTCTCAAGACCTGTATTGTTAATGTATTTTTGCTTTATTTGAAGATCTTTCCCATCCATTAATAGGTCCACGTGACCTGCTTAAATCCCATGAAAGTCTAAATCACATGTAGAAGGAGGAGCTTGCTGAAAGGATGGAACAAGAAGGGTGGAATCAAGCTGGGAGGAAGTTGCTGAGAGCAGTTAGAGCGGAGGAGAGAGAAGACACAGGCAGGCAGGCAGCTAGGGTTATGTGTGTTTGCTTGTGTGAAGGATTGGAAATGTCTTTTTCCCCTGAAGTGCTAATGTGTACTGACTTCTTAGTTGTTATGACTGATTTGGCTTTCTGGTGTTGGGATTTGACTCTGGCGTCTGAATAAATGTTTTCCTTGTTACTTCTATATGGAGAGACTGTTAACTTTGTGATTCAGAACTACACTGGCGTATTCACAGTTGCCATCTGTGTTGTGAATATTGCCTTGGCAATACAAGTCCTCAATTTCTTCATTTGTACAAATGAAGATTTTGAATGAGATTATCTTGGATGTCCCTTCAAGCTCTAAATCTAAGATTCTCTTGAACACACTAAATCTTTAGTCACAAGCAACTTCTTAGCCGCCAGATACCTGAGTGTAATCAGTCGGTCAGCAATGATTAATTAGTACTTGCCAGGAATTGTGCTGAGTGTGGGGCATACAATAAATCCTGCCCTCAAAGAGTTCACATTCTAATGGTACAATCAGCATGAAAATAGCAAGGTAATATCAGAGGGAATGGCACTAGCAGTTACCAAATGATTTGTTCATCCTACGATGACATGTACAAGTTTGTAGCCAAGCTTTTATTCAACATTCTCAAAATAATAACTCGTTCAAATTACACAATCATAAAATAAACTATCTCAGGGGTACCAGTGTCATCCTAATGCTTTCCATTTATTCTATTTCATACCACTACACGAACGACCAACTTCCATTTCTAATCATCCCTGTTCTTAACAATGCCTTTTAGGCCACTATCAGAAACAGGTTGATATTGGTAACATCTGTCTGTTTCATCATCTGTCATTCTATTGTTGCCCTTTGGGCTCTGTGAATTTTTATTTTTACAAGATTTTGATACTTCATGATTTTCAACTAAACAGCATCAAAAAATATTGGTGATAAACAGATGGACTTTTGCACAATTGGCAATCACTGAATATGTTTCCTAATTTCCCAAATACAATTCAGTTCAACATCATTCCTACTACTAATATCTATAGGTACCTCAGTGCATATTTTAAAGCTCATGCACAAAATGTAGGGAAGTTTAGGTGATTAAGTCGGTTATGTCACTGGAAGACAAAAAGAACATCAGTATTTCTACCGGTTAATCATGAATTCCCAGCTTCCTTTTAACAAGGTTCCAGGGGATACTAGAAGTGTCTTTAAATGGCTCTGAGTAAAATCCCAAGCCCTACAATATCCTCAGTTAGATTGGAGAACTCATCAAATTGCTCAGGGATTCTCCTAATTAATCCATTTTACGGTATTTCTTCATTATTTTTTTTTGGATTTCATTTTCTTATTCTTTTTCTCAGTTTCTTACCTGTCTTTCCACACCAGGCTTTCCTTCTGAACTTCCTCCACTGAGGATTCGAGGACTGTAAATGACTCCTGTGGGAAGGGATAGAAGAAGGTTCTTGGTGATTGCCCACTCTCCTTAGTTAATTAATTTTAAACTCTTTTTGCCTCAGTAGCCATTGTAACCAATATAATGAGCAAGAATACTGCAATAATA
>CM053773.1:12218195-12243628 GCA_028658325.1 Potorous gilbertii | reverse complement strand
TATACACATATTATATATATATATATATAGTGTGTGTGTATATATGTATATGTACACTTTATATATATATGTTTAATTTTAAAGAAAATATTACTACTTCTATTGGTAAAGGGAATTTCCTCTTCACTTATGAAATCTTCTAGATTTAGTGTTATTATAAAGCCCTGCTGAAGCATGAGGGTAGCTTTTTAGTAAAACATAAAGTCTATATATCTTTAAAGGGACATCCTTGAACCAAGTTTTAACTGATCTCAAAGAGTTATTAAATAGTACATATATTTTATGCACAAACTTCAATGCCCCCAAAGTTACAAAACTATTCATGTTTGTCTTTGACCCATTATTAGGTCAAAAACCCAAAGAGATCAAGCAAAGAGGAAAAAGGACTCATAAGCACAAAAAATATTTATGGAGGCTCTATTTTATTGTACCAAAATACTGAAAAGCAAACTAAAATGAATGTCCAACAATTAGAGAATAACTGAATAAGTTATAGGATACAAATATAATATAATAATATTATTCTTTAAGAAAAGATGGAGACATTACAGAAAAAGCAAGGGAGACTTTTATGAACTGAATCAGTCAAGTGATGAGAGATCAAAGAATAACTTAAATAATAGGAAAAATTATAAAGACAAACAACTTGAGACGTAAGTATTATCAACTCAAAGAGCAACTGTAATTCCAGGGTACTGATGGTAAAGCATACTATCATCATTTGACAAAGAAGTAATGAAATCTACATACAAAATAACAACATGTTTTTTGATGTGACCAACATGGAAATAGGTTTTGCTTGACTATGTTTATTTGTTCCAAGAGTTTCATTTTTCTTTTTTCAAAGTTGGTGGGGGGCAAGATAAGGGTGGTGGTGGCTTATTAAGATTTTTAAAAAAATTTAAAGGTCATTCCTAAATTATGTAATATTCTAAACAGACCAATCAAGTAATCAAGACAGAGGAGGAAAGAGAAGCAGCATTATCATCTGCCAGAAATTTTTTTTTCCAATGACCCCTCTTTTGAAGTGTCTAAAGTAAGCAGACCTCTGCCACTTGAGAAAGTGAAAAATATTTATTGTGGTCACTAAATTAAGCATCCCCTAAAAACCATTAAACCTTCCTTGTGGTAATACTGGGGCAACCAAGGTTTGAGAGACATAGTATCAAATGTGAGGTTCCTGCATACTTGCCAACTGGCCGAGATTGACTGAGATTTATTTGAAATCTTCAAGAAATTCTAATTTCCTAAGCTGCTATTTTTTCCCCAGCACGCTGCTAGCAGCTGTGTGGTGTTACCATGTGACTCTTTCTGGGAGGCTTTGCCTTCTTCAGGGTAGAAAAAGTGGCCCATTTTCCATGTTCTTCCACTTACTCTTCTCCTCTATTCATTCCTTTCCTTCAGTTCATATGAGTAGAGAAAATCTTTAGCCTTCCAGATTCTAAGGAACTGAAATCATAAAATCACAGAATATTAAATTTGGAAAGGACCTTAGAGGTCATTTTTCTGACTCCCTCATATTTACAGTCAGAAAACAGACCCAGATAGTGAATGGATCTATATTTGAGGAAGAATTCTCCACAGATCCCAAAAAGAGATGCACCTAGAGGTCAAAAAATGTGTAGCTATAAAACACTACTTCACCCAGGGTATAACTTAGATTGTCACTACATGTCCTAGTCCAGAGATACCGCTTCTTAACACGGATTATATATTTTTAGCTTTGATCACACCTTTGTGTACCATGTATATTTACATCAGGCTGCAATAAGCTGATGCATTTATTACTGAGTCAATAGACAAACTAGTATGAAAAAAATGAGAGAAAAAATGAAAGTTTTTCTTAATTTTAATAAGAGTTTTGGAAGGTAAGAAGTTGAAAATATGTAAACTTCCAATTTAAAATGTACCATACTTGATTTCTAATATAGAACTTATGTTTTTACCTTTTGGGGCACATTACAGCTATCTCCCCTCACCCCATTTTCTCTTCTAATAGTAAAGCACTTTACTTATTTTTAAGTGAATTTTTGTCAAAATTTTCTGGCAAGTGTTATTACTAGCCACAGGATTTCAGAAGTAAAAACTAAAACTTTATTTTTATTCTAGTCTTAGGACATTTATTTAATTGACTTCATTGATCTTTGAATGACTGTAATTCTAATCCTATTGAAATACCTTTCCTTTTACTTACAATAATAGTGTCAACTAAAACCTTAATGCTCATTATAATGAGCCTAATATAAAAAAAAATCACAATAAACATATTGTTTAACCCAGTTGTAAATACAGGAGAAAGAAAACAACGGCTCCATTCCTAAATTGGTTACCCAGTCACCACAAAGTAACCGCCAACATACCCCTGTGGTTCCACACCTCTCTCCTAACGGTTTCTGGACATCCCAAATAATGTAGATAAGAGCCAAGACTTAGGAAAGACCTTCTATAGGAGCAGGGACAGAAACATGCCTTCTCCTATTCCTAAACTCCTTCTTTAGCTTCATTCTTCTGGAAAGTATCCTTCATGATGCCTCACCAGATGCAAACATATAGTAATCACTCAGTGAATAACTATTGAATTGGATTAAAATTGATTCATAGGGCACAGCCAAGATGGCAGAATAGAAGCACTGACCTGCTAGAACTCTCCCCAGAAACCCCTCAAAAAAACTGTAAAAAATGACTCTAAACAAATTTTAGAGTGACAAAAGCCACAAAATTATGGACAGAAACAAATTTCCAGCCCAAGACAATCTGGAAGGTAAATAGGAAGGATCTATCACACAAGCCTGGGAGTGGAGCACAGTTGGGAGTGGATCACACTGGTGTGAACAGAGTTGGAGCAGGTCTTAGTGGACTGAATCTCTGGTATCTGTAGTTTCCGGACTTCTCAACCCACAAACACTAAAGACAGAATTGAGTCTCTCACCTGGCTGAGAGGGGAGCATGGTCCAGCTCCAGCTCCAGGATGGTGGGAAGCTACTACTGAAGCTGAAGCTGCTTCTGGAGCTCTCCACTTAATGAAGAGCTCAAAAGTCAAGTAATTGTCTGGGGAAATGAGAAAATGTAGAAAAAAGAAACATACTATAGATTCTTACTTTCTTGGTAGAGGTATTTTCCTATGTCATCAGTGATGAAGAAAATGAAAACATACAAGCAGAAAAAGACAAGAAAGCCAAACTCATGCATCCAAAGACTCTAAGAAAAATATGAATTGATCTCAGGTCATGGGAGAGTTCAAAAAGGATTTTGAAAAGCAAGTAAGAATAGTAAAGGAAAAAATGGTAAGAGAAATGAGAGTGATACAAGAAAATTATGAAAAACAAATCAACAGCTTGTCAAAGGAAACCCCACAAAGTGCTGAAGAAAAGAACACCTTTAAAATTAGACTAACCTAAATGGCAAAGAGGTCCAAAAAGCCAGTGTGGTGAAGAATACCTTAAAAAGCAGAATGGGCCAAATGGAAAAAGAGCTCCAAAAGCTCACTGATGAAAATAATCACTTGAATAGAATGGAACAAATGGAAACTGATGACTTTATGAGAAATCAAGAAGTATGAAACAAAACTAAAGGAATGAAAAGTTAGAAGACAATGTGAAGTATCTCACTGGAAAAAAAAACTGACCTGGAAAATAGATCCAGAAGAGATAATCTAAAAATTATTTAGCTCTCTGAAAGCTATGATCAAGAAAAGAGCCTACATCTTACAAGAAACTATCAAGGAAAACTTCCCTGATATTTTAGAACCCGAGGGTAAAATAGAAATAAAAAGAATCCACCCATCACCTCCTGAAAGAGATCCCAAAGGGAAAATTCCTAGGAATATAGTAGCCAAATTCCAGAGTTCCCAGGTCAAGGAGAGAATAATACAAGCAGCCAGACAGAAACAATTCAAATATAGTGAAAACACAATCAGAATAATACAAGATTTAGTAACATCTACATTAAGGGAGCAAAGGACTTAGAATATGAGATTCCAGAAGTCAAAGGAGATAGGATTAAAATCAAGAAAACTCTGCAAGACTATAGGAACAGACTATTCATGTCTAGTGGACTCAGAGATAGATCAATGAACTCTAGGTCTGACCCAATATAACTTTTCTATATGATCCTTATAATGATAGGATCATCTTTCTTGCAAGGTATAATTTCTTATATATGGGGACAGTTAAACCTAGATGTGAGTCACCCTTGAATTAATGTGGTCTTAATATGCTTTATTTGGTCATTTATGTATTGTCTCTAAGAAAAATAAATTCAAAATTATTCCAAACAGAAGATTATTGATATTTTACAGAAATGTCTTTCTGTTCATTTCCTGGAAAAGGATATGCCTATGGGTAATTCTACACAAAATATCAAATTCAAATATGTTTCAAAGTGGATGGCAGAAGAATAACAACATGTCCTACCTTTATTGTTTTGAAAGGTAAAATCTGCTCTATGAGTACTATGGCAATAAAGAAAAAGTCTGTATTTTCTGTTTACTATCCAAGTGTTCTATTTCTCTATAATACTGGATTATCCATTACAGATACCACCATAATTACTGAACTGAAGAGACCTTTAACATGTCTTCCCCATCCTTAGAGATATCCAAGTAGAAGTCAGAGTATTATTTGCTGAATATGCTATACTGGGAATTCCTTTCATGTGTGGGTCACACTAAGAGGCTGCTGAAATTCCTTCTACCTCTTAAAATCTGTTATTCTGGAATCAAAATTCTATATTCAAAAAGTGGCAAAATATTTCTGTGTGTTGCTTTGCTGGAAGACTTACAGTGCCTGTTTGTAAATGATTTTTCTTTATTATTTTTTAGATTGTCTATCCCAAGATAATTTTGCATGTCATTTATTTCCAACAGAGTTTAGGGAACAACTTTGAGGGAAATGCGGCAATTTCCACTGCACTATGACTACTTTGGTAATCTTCATGAATGCTCCAAGTTTCAAATGTACAACATATGCCAATAATTCAATGTGATTTAATGTAGAGGTTAGGAGCTATCATATTTTTGGTTTGGGGCCACTGATTCAGAATGAAAAAAAATCAATTGAGGGCTACACATATAATTTGGGTTTATACAGAGGTAGTTTTTATTTATTTTAAGGAGAGAAAAATAAAGTATCCCACTCATTTGATTTTAAAATCTAAAAAAGGAAACATAATCACAGCTCCAGAGTGGGGATAAAGGGCTTCAGAAGTCATCTAGTCCAATATCCCTAATTTTACAAATAAAGAAACTGAAGTGCAGGGAGGTTAAGTGGTCAAAGGTCACACAGAAAGTTACATGATGACTTTATTTGAATTCAGATCCTTTGATTTCAGGGCCAGGGTACTTAGCATTACAACACACTGCCTCTCTATACAACTAATAGAACAGAATATATTTCTGCTTTACATTATGGCCAAGCAAAGGAGATGTACAAAAGAATAAGACAAGAGTGTGATACAACACTGAAATGAGCCAAAAGAGATAACTTTTAGTATGGACATTTCACTGATTTATTCTTGGACAAATGAAAATACCTGTGCCTCATTTATACCAGTTACAAAATGGGAATAATATTTAATAACTAATATTTATGTAGTGATTTAAGTTTTATAAAGTTTTTTTCTCATAACTCAGAGAGGAAAATAAAATCTATCCTCAAAATGTCATTAGTTTAGGCAACTCTCAGAGAGAAAACTCCCTGTAACAATGCAGAGGGACATTTGTCCTGCAACTTGTGTACTTGGAGTGTTCCACCAAGGAATTCTGTCCTCCAGCACAGATCAATAACATCTAGACATTTTGCATTCTTAGATTTTACAGATGACGGAAGAGATTTCAAGAGTTTGAATGACTTTCTCATGGTCTCATGGCTAGTAAGTATCTGAGATGGGATTCAGACTCTAGTCTCTGACTTCAAATACCTCACTTTTTTTCTACAATTGTTGTTGTTCAGTCATGTCTCACTGTCCATGACACTGTGGACCATTGCACACTAATACTGTCTGTGAGATTTCCTTAACACAAATACTGTATCAGTTTGCCATTGATCTGCCCAGAGGCATGCAGCTTGAAAAGTGCCTCAGGCTGGACTTGAACTCAGGTCTACCTGACTCCAGGCCTAGCACTCTATCCACTGACCCATCTAGCTGCCTTTTTCTACAATACTTCTACATAAAACCCAAGCATCCTTATTTCTGGGGTATATTGCCCGCATTATGAGACAAAACATACACAAGTAACTGAGGATCATGCAAAAGAAGCACTCCAGAGATATTAAAATCACTGAGAAAACAGATCAACATCAGAAGTCAAAGGTAGAGTGTAAGCCCTTTCAGGTCAAGGACTGGTTGCCTTTTGTATCTGTGGTCCCAGAAGACTTCCTGAAACATAGTAGGCACTAATAAATGCTGATTGATTGTATAATCTGATGTCTCCTATGTGTGTGAGGTTTAGGAAAGTAAGGACCTATCTTCAAAAACTCTCTTTGAGAAAGAGAAATGAAACTGATGGTATCTGAATACAAACTGGAGCATACTTTTTTACTTTATTTTTCTTGAGTTTTTTTTTGTCTGTTTTCTTTTACAACATGACTATTAGGAAATGTTTTGCTTGACTATACATGTATAACTTATGTTGAACTGTTTGCCTTCTTGGTGAAGGGTAGGGAGAGACCAAGGGAGAGAATATAGAACTCAAAGTCTTATAAATGAATGTTTAAAATTATTTTTATATGTACCTGGGGGTAATTAATTAATTTTATAAAAAAAGAAAAAGAAAAAGAAATTCAACCAAAACATTGTTTATCCACAAGAGGACAGTGTTTATCAATGAAATGCTATACAGACACATTACCAGCCCCCACTTAACCCACATAAGGCAAAGATGATGCTCAAGGTTTTGTGTTCAGTCTTTAGTTGTGTAAGGAAATAGATTCTACTAACAGCAATCCTTTTACATAGACTTTGTGCAGAGGATACCAAACACGAAAGACTCAAACATTTGTACCTAGTAAGAAGTTTTATTATTTCAACCTTCTAATTAGTATCCACATAGAAGGTAATTGTTATTGCTGGCTCTACTACCTGTGTAACCCTGACAAACCAGCAGATTGAAGGGGACTGTTGATGTTGTGTATAGCTGCTTGTGGCTTTCTTTGAAAGGGCATATTAAAGCTTGGTCCAGATTACAAATGTTTAACCTGGCAAATATCTTTAGTGACCTCTAAAACAAATATTGTGTCATTAATAGAGCAGTGTCCACAAGTGGGATTGGCAACATAGAATGTGCTATCTGTGAATGGGTTCAAAATATGCTTAGGGTCCTTAATTAACCCCATTATGTTTCCATGATATAAACAATCCAACCCCTTCAATTTCTAGACACAAGAGAATATGGACACTTATCTTTACTCGAAATTCCCAGGAATCTGCTGTTTTCTATGACAATTATTTTGAAATTAGCCACCTTTATTTTTTTTTATTTGTCTGATTTATATCTTTTCAGTGCCTATACAAAATAGCATTAAGATTTACTAAAGCAATTAGTCAGCCAATTAGTGTTTTTAAGTGCCTGCTCTGTGCTAGGCATTAGTTTATGTTCAAGTAGAAGCACATCTAGGTACTTAGGTCATTACGCTGTTTACCACATGTGTATGTATTTATAATTTTGCACAAGATTTTATCTTTTGAAAAGTTTATATTAGTTGCTCTTTGATATAACATATTGGATTCTCTAAAGCAATAGTCCTGTGTGGCATAACATCTGCATTGCTAGAGAAAGAAGATGTTGGTCTTAAGGTTCTAACTAATGTTGTGCCATGGAGATAATTTTATTTACATATCATTCTTCTTTGTATTTGAAGGTGATGCTCAGCAGCTAATTACTATTTCTATTGCCCTGTAAGCCAGCAAGTTTTTCTACAATATAAAACTGGAAAGAAGGTGGTTTGGTTTGTGGCCGTAACCACTATTTGCAGAGCCTGGCCCTATTTGCAATCTTGCCTCTTTGCCTCCCAGACAACCCAATATCTTTGCCCAGAAAGAATCTTCTCTTCTTCAGCTGCATGTGCTAGGTTGGTTTGCCTGTCATTGTGGTTGCCTTGCCGACCACAGCGATGCCACATAATGTGAAGCAGAGCTTTAGTGTTTCTCTAAACCCTTCTCTCCAATTCCTTGTCTTGCTTATAGGTGATCTACTTCAGTGTGAAACATGGTAGCTGCTTGGAAGTCTTTGAGAAACTTTCCCCATTAAATGTTACATAGTGTTCATAGTAGATATGAGTTGGTGAAATGCTTAAGTCAAATGCGATCTCCAACGCAGGTCCAATCTTCACAGTCATGTGAAGTATTAGCACTATTACCTAAATGAACTATTTCTAATCTTTGGGACTATAAGGATAACTTATAATGTTAAGAAATTTCATACTCTCTGCCATAATAGTAGCTGTACTATTGGTGACCTTTGAATGAAATAAGGAAAATAACACTTTTAAAAAATAGTATCTACATGCATTTTAAAAGGAATATATTTATGTGGGATATCTAATTGAAAAGTATATTTGCTTATTTCTAGGATTCACATATTACTGGCCTTTGTCAAAACTGAATTTCTCCCCCTACCTTCCCATATACAGACTTAACAAATTAAGAACAAATGCTTGGGACCTTCAATCTCAAGTGCAATAAAACATTTGTTTCTTGAGTTGGTGAATTTGATGTGGTATTTAATTTTTCTTTAATGAACTGCCATTGAAATAAATCAAACAAGTATTTATAAAAAAATAGTACAAAAGTCATTTTTCTAGGTACTAGAAGTAAAAGAGAAATACTACATAAACTCTTGTAATGGTAATTTAAATGGGAAGATCTTTCCTGTTCAATTAATACTCTCATTCAATAGGTCCATGTGTTCCACTTAAATCACGTAGAAGTCTAAGTCACATGTGGTAGGAGGAGCTTGCTGAACCAGTGGAACAAGAAGAGTGGAGCAGAACTGAGAGGAAGTTATTGAGAGCAGTTAGGGTGGAGGAAGAGGGAGGACATAGGCAAACAGGTATAGCTATGCTCCTGAGTGTTTGTTTGCTTGTGGGAAGGCCCCAGCATCGGGGGAAACTTGGGAAAGGCTTTGTTCCATGCAGTGATAATGTGTATCAACATCTTGGCTACTATGATGGGTTTGGCTTTCTGTTTTGGGATTTGACTTTCTGATGTCTGAATAAATGTTTTTCTTCTGCCTTCTGTATGGAGAGTGTTATACTTTGCAATTCAGACCTATACCAGCATATTCATAGTCACCCTTGGTGCCATGAATATTGCCTGGGAGATACAGCTTCTCTCAAAGAAATCATAGTTCATTAAACTAGTCCATTTAGATAAGAAAAGACAGGTAGAACATGATTCTATACTCATCTGTGAAAAAGTTTCATAAAGATTTCATTTATTCTGTCTATACCCAGAAAGCAGACTGAAGACAAATCTGTGGAGGTATACAAGAAGTAGGTTTTATCTCAATATAAAGAGGAATTTCCTTAAAGTAGAACTTTCTACAGTAAAAGTATAGATCTCCTGAGTGTGTTGTTCAGTCAAAATCAGACTAGATTTGACATCAGAGTTAAACAGCCAAGTCCTTGGGTGTGGCCTTTTGACTGAGTTCAAATTTTACAGAACAAATCCTTTTGTTAAGGAGATTTGTTCTGTGAATTTTGGATTCAGTTAAAGGGCCACCCTTGAGGACTTAGAAAGCCTCATGTGGCCTTGAGGTCACAGGTTCCCCACCCCTGGGTTAGACAATATACAAACAATTATGCACAAGCAGGATAACTTAGAGATGAACAGCAGAGAGAAGGTTCAAATATAGACTCTACTACTTACTGATGTATTACTTAACCTCTAAGAACCTGTTTATTTTTTTGTTAAATTCATTTTGTTACATGAATTATTTTGTTAAATGGTTAGAGTAAATGACCTCTAAGATTCCCTCTAGGTCTAAATGTATGATCTATAATCATATTATGAGTTCAAAATCAGTGGAGGTCTGGGAAAAAATGGAGAAATGATATTTAGTATTATTGTAGCAAATATTCACATACTGGTTGGGATTTATTCTAGATGACTCAGAAGTCCCTTTAAACTTTGGAATTCTATTAATTTGATATCTCAAAGAACATAAAATCTTTCTTAATTTGGCTTATTTTCTCAGATTCATTGACCAATCATTTGTTTATGTAGCATAATTTGAAATGACAAACTTATTGATAAAAAAAATGTTTAGTTTCTAGTAATAAGTAGCTGCAATGAATAACTAGTAGAATTGATAATAGTTTTAGTATTCTCCCAAAAGTCATTAACAGGCTAAAACATTAAACCATATCTAAAAATAAGAAATTTTATAGGTATGATAGGGATAATATCTAATAACATTTCCTCACAACATTGGGTTAGGACTATCCCTTGCAGCATGGGTTAAACCCACTCTACCTCCATCCCTTCTGCAACAAGGATTAGTTATCCCTCATGCTGTTTCGTTCAAAGTTCTTCAGGTTCCCTCTAAGTTCACATCCCTGCATTGAACTGTAACAACTTCTATTTGCCTTCCTTTGAGGACACTTTCCTGTAAATACATATATAAGCATGAGCACAATTATTCTGGGGAAGGACTACCTCAAAATCAGTCCAGTGATTCAAGCTTAGAATCAAAAGGCAATGAGGCACTTGTGGGTCATAAAATGAAAGAAAAAAATTACTTATAAGATTTTAAAAGGATACTATTCCAAATTAATTTAAATTACAATTATTATAGCAAATATACATATATATTTTTGAGAATTTAGACTAGATGACTCAGAAGTCCCTTTAAACTTTGGAGCTCTATCAATTCAATGCCTCCTTTCCACCTCATCAATCATAAACCACAGTTTACTACAGCAATCATAAACACTCACACTTAAGAAAGTCGCCCTCCCCCCGCCCCCCAAGGTGATGGGAGCATCAATACCTCTTAGGCTGCACATTTTATCCCTCAGGGATCAAGGAAGTGGAAACAGGTGAGTCAAGCCCTAGACCCTCAGCCAGCCAAATGTCAAGGAGAGCCTTTCTGCCCCCTTTAAAGGAAACCAGCCAATTCTATCTAGAATAGGTGATAGTCTTATCAAGGTAACCTGGCACATGATAGGCCAAAACTCTCAAAATTCAGTATAGGAAGCGCTGCAAAAGGTAACAAGGATATAGAAGATGTGTGGGAGAAGCACAGCTTTCAAAGCAAGATCTTCTCTCCATGATCTTTCCCTGAAATCTCGATTGCCACAGTTATCGCCTCTTTTTTCATTGAAATTCAACAGTGAGAATGGAAGCATTCTACTGAAAGTGATTTTTCAAGTATGTTAAATTTCAGCTTAAACATCTTATTTCCAAAACAATATTATCTCTAAGTTTAATCTTATGAAAACTTCTGAGCAAAAAGTAATTTGCTTATTCTTATACACAATATGACTATTACATATTTGTGAAGAAGGAAAATGATTTTTAGAATCGTATATGGTAATAGCAATGATGGATTGCAGAGGGTAAGACAGTTATGTGAAATAAAATTAAGATTTTGGCCTTAGCTACCCTCTTCTCTTTGGGGTGCCCTATAGTAAAATTGTGTTCCAAAAAGAACTTACAAATGTATCATAATTCTCAGCATGAACAATTATGAAGTGTATAATCAACAACTCTGGAAGAAAATAACACTTAATAGGTGGAGAAGAGCAGCACGGAGACAAAAGGAAAAGGAGGAATTTTAAATATATCAAATGATTTTTAAAATATTGCACAGCAAGAATCCTTTATAGTATCAGAGAGGTGGTTCCAAAGTAATTTTTTTCCCTTAGGGGGCATATGAATTTGTCCTTTTCCACAGTTCAAGCTCCCTTAAGAGTTATCGATGTTTTATTTTTATTTTTTTCCAAAATTATTCTTCCCTTGGAAGATTTTCTTTCCAGCATGATCATATCTTATCCCAAGTCTAACCAGATGTGATATAGTCTTTTGTGCTCCAACTAGGGCAATTCTTTCTTTTATTCAATTTACAGATTCATTGGCCATAAATTCTGGTCCTTTCTTATGGACTCCTCATCATATTCCCTACAGTAGCTATTCTAAAACTTCTTTATTCAGCTTAAAACTTTATCCCCATCATTTTCTCTCCCCATGGATGACCCCTCCAACCATTTTACTAAAATTAAGACCCTCTATCCTTAACTCCCTAGAGTCACATTCTCCACATTTCAAACTTATGTGTTCAACCAAACCCCAAATGATAGGGCATCCCTGGTGCCTTACCAAAGCTCATTCTTTCATTTGTGTCACTGATGTCATCCCTAGATTGTATATATTTGATTGAGAGGGTTTTTTTAATCTTTTTTTTGTGAATGTACAAATCTATTCTTTTTTATAACTTTCATTCTGATTTTTCTGAACACTTCTCTAAATTTTCTAGATGATGCCAAATTGGGTTCAAAAGGTGAAAAAACTGCCAAAAATATATCCCTGACTATGGTACTGCCAAATTGTAATAGAAGCTGGCAATAGAAGAGGCAGTATACAGAGTGGTATTAACTTCCCAATTTCCATGCTTACTTGCATTAAAATTATATTGAATGACAAATATTTATAAGGGCTATATTTTCTATATTATTCTTTTTTCCCTTTCCTTCCCTTCCATATTTTTCTCTTATGTACTTTCCATATGTCTGTGCTTATCTTTCTACCTTTGCTATTTTCTGGGACTCTCTTCTCAACTTTCCTTTTCCATTATATATAGGACCAGAAGTTTCAAAGGGATTTGATTAGTTCCATGTTTCCATGAAGAAGCACATTTCTACAGGCACTGATTATAGAGAGCATGAAGGTTTGTGTATTCCAAATCAACTTCCTTCTGTAGTAAATCTCACCAAGTAGTACAGGATATAGGAACAATATTCCAGTGTATTCTTGAGCTGCTCCTGGAATCAATTAACTCTACAATGCCTGATGCCTGGTGTTCTCCCACAACTGTGACATGAGAATTATATAGCTCACTGTGGCAGGGACTAGGCCCCTGCCATTTGTGTAGGGAATATGAACTTGAAAGGTTTTGTCTTCTTTCATTTTGCAAGAAACAACATTTGTTAATACAAAAGAAGCAGGAGGCTATATTTTTCTCCTTAGGGAACTTACTGAAGGAGAGGGAATGGGAAGGAAAGACACGTAAACACACGCATACACATACGCACACACATACACAGTTGAAATGGCAGAGCGATTTTTGTAAAGCAACATTTCAACAACTGTAAGTTAATATAGTACAGGCTGTACATCTAAGCAATGAAGGTATTCTCACAGTTATAAAAAGGTAGGGACAATTTTCCACCTCTTTTTCATGTTCTAGTCTTGTGCTACCAGTTGTAAGTCTCTTGATACAAACAGTTAATTCTATTTTCTGAAGCCATGTGACATATGAATGGAGACCTGGACTGTGTAACCATGGATAAATTATCAAACCTCTCTGACGCTATTTCCTCATCTACATATAGATGCTCCTACCTCATTGGGTTGTACGCAGGTTCAAATAAGGGAATATATGTTAAATCCTTAATAAACTATAAAGTTCTATGTTAAACATATAAGTAACAGTTGTATTTGTGTAAGTATATTTATACCACATATACATGTATTATATGTATATATACATGTATGTGTATATATCTATATCTATCTTTACATATTATATATTTATTTGTATTATATTATATATAATTACACACACACACACAGATATGCCGGTTTAAGCATAGTGTCTGGTTGCCACTGGCTGAGTTGTTGTTGTCCTTTGATCTTGAAAAGGATCATGACATCAAGAAGGTGATGCCGTGACTTTACAGGGAAGGATGAGTCTGAACTGGTATAAGACCTTCCCTCACAAGTCCAGACCCTATCCCAGCTGTTAACATTTCTATCACCACTACTTCTCCTAGCTTTATGATATGTCCCAACCTTCCTGACTTCACAGGGAAGACCCTAGGGTCTTTCTGCAGTCATACCCACCAGTTTCCCTCCTCCCCTATAATACCACCCTAATCTCTTGGACATTTTAAAAGGAGTTTTCTGTGAAGCACTGCAGTAACAAATAAAAGAAGATAATACCACAAACTTCCTCTCCTGCCTAATTTCCTCTTGCTGAATTTTGGCCTTGATATTAGTGTAATTTTAGTTCTTTTGCCATATATTTGGCTGTCCAGAACTACTCTGTCTCATCCCTTCAAAGTTTGTTTCTCCAACTGTCAATTGTGGGATGTAAGAGTTGGTGTTTGGGAAGATCTTTCTTTTTTCTCCTAGTGACTCAGTTTAGTCATTTTCAAGATACCTACTAGGCATGGTCTTGGAAAGTGTCTTTTTTCTCTCCTACTGTTGATAATACTTCCTTTTTCTGTCCCCTAAAGTTACCTTCTTCCCCCTTCTGGTTTCAGCCTCAGCTACTTTCCCATTTCACTGGGGGCTTCCACACTTCCATGGAAACTACTCTTTATTTCTCCATCTCTCTCTCTCTCTCCCTCCCTCTCTCCTGACTAGTTGGTCCCTTGAAACTATTCCTCCACACTGGATCTTCCTGGTTGATTCATCCTTCAGGGTTCAAACAAGTTCTTCTTCTGTCAAGTCAGACCTTGAGTCACTAGGCCACTGACTCTCTGAGATTCAACCCATTTGCTCCTCATGCCATACTGTCCCATCCAAAACTACCTAAAACTTGAAATTCTAGGTCTGAACTCACTTTTCCCATTGGGTTCATGGCTTATTCTCCTCTATTGGCTAAGACACACTTGACAGACACATCCAAAGGTCAATGGGGATTGAATAGTTTTCTGATCAATAGCTAGGGTCCAAAACACTTTTCCACCTCAGGTTGATGAATCTCAATTGTGTTGTGGAAAGAATTCTGACTTTGAAGTCTAGCCCCAGTTAGCCCCAGTTCTCCCATTCATTTAATCCTAGATAAGTCACTTCCCCAACCTGGCCCTCAATTTATTAATTTGTACAATGAAGAATCAGATTAGTCTATCTCTTAGGTCTGTTCCAGTTCCTGAATCTCTGGTTACCAACATTTTTAAATGTCACTTTAGGCTATATATCATTTCATTGTGCAAATGATAATGTATACATCACTTTCAAAAACTTTCTCAGAAGTACCATCTCAGAAATTTTATGAGTGACCTAATAAGTTTCCTGTGATTCTGTACTTTCATCTCTTTATTGGTGGCAGATTATCTGGGCTAACATGGAGAGTCACTTTAACATTATTTCCTAAAAAAGAGGATGTTGGCATGAAATGAAGGAAGAATGAAGAAATGGGACAATCTGCAGAAGCCTTTATGGCTAGAATGAGGAATTTATATGTTGATGCTTTAGAGGAAAGATTCCAAATCAGAGGGCCCCATCAGGTTGCTTGTAGCCTCCCCCCCAAAAAAATAATATTTCAAACACGTATAGAATTAGATAAACAAATCTTTATTTAAAAAAAAGAAAAATGCTTAGAAAGCAGCAGGGCAAATGATTAGCAATGGAACCATAACACAAGCATGCATCTTGCATTTGAGGCCAAGCACTACTGATTGACAACAATACTTTGCATGGGAAAATCAAGGGAGGCTTTTCTAGAATCTCTGTTAAATCAAGCAACTCTACAGTGAAATATTTAATTCCAAATATCAGCACTCCTCCCTGCACATTCCTTGCTTTCCATTACTTAGGTTCTCTGCCCCTAAAAGGATTTCCTCTCTCATTATCCCTCAAGTGGAAGAAGACTAAGCAAGGAGGAATATGGAAACAATATAAAAAACTCCTTGAGAGAGGTGTGCTTGGCATTTGCTTTAGTTTTAATTTGCTGTGTCCAATAAATAATGTGGTCATGGAAAAGTCAAATGTCCACATCGTGTTAATATAGAAGGATGTCTGATTGAACTAGGAAATTTCCTAGACAAATGGAGATAGGGGCTTGGGTTCCAAACTGCCTTATTTTTTTAATCCTCAGCAAATTTTCAAAAAAAGCATACCCTATATCAGGGTTTCTTAATTTTGTTTCATGCCAAGCACACCTTTGGCAGTCTGATGAGGTCTATAAACTCCTTCTTATGTTTTTAAATGCTTAAAATAAAATATATAGGATTACAAAGGAAATCAACTATATTGAAATAGTTTGTTATATCTATAGGTACATATACGTATACATACATATTTTAAATTCTGATATTTCAAGTCAAGAATCCTCATTTCATACAGGCACATTTATCTCATATGAAAGAATCCTTGGCAGAGGGCGGACTGTGGTGGGGGGAAGGGCTAATTATCTTACTACCTGGTAGACTAACCATAAACAACATTCTCTTAATAGACAATAACAAAATGACAACCTGTTTCTCTATAGGCTTAAACAAACCAAATGTGAGTTGTATTGCTAATTCAGAACCTAAAGCATTACTGAGGATATTTGCCTACTGTCATATATGTTCAATAAATTCTAATTGAATTGAAGGTTTTATTCTGTATGGTAAGAAAATCACGTTTTCCCCTGAAGGTGGACCTATGGGCTTCCCTTTGTAAATTTATAGTAATGTCATCTAAACTCTCTAATGAAGAAAGAAGAAAGAATCATGAATTGAAACAAATTTAGAATCTGGTTCAATCTCCTCAATTCAGAAACAATTTCTACGTCAATGACGATGTTCACCTGACCTTTGCCTAAATGCTTCCACCGAGAGCCCTCTACATGATGAAGCACCACTATCAATTTTATTTAAAGTTCTTTAGTTAGAAAACTCTTTCTTCTAAAGATCTAAAATCTAGATAGAGTCAGAAAGACCTGAGTTCAAATTTGACGTCAAATTTAGGCCCTGGGCAAGTCACATGACCTCTATGTCTCAATATCCTCAACTTTAAAATAGGGTTAACAATTGCACCTCCCTAACAGAGTTGTTTGAGTACGGAAGCAGCTATTATCTGCAAAGTGCTCAGAACAGTACCTAGCATATAGTGGCTACTTAATAGATGATTGTTTCCTTCCTTTTCTGTGGTAAAATATGGGGAAAATGTTTCCTTTTTCTCCATGACATATTACAGCTCTAAAACAGTTATCCCTTCCACTTTGCAGGGGTTAGGGGCATGGGGCTTCTGCAATTTGAAAAACCCACATATTTTTGTTGCCCTCCCTTCGTACCAGAGAAGATGTTTTCCTGCTTTGTACATTTCCTTCTCTTTTTCCTTGATATTATACAATATCATACATATAGTTTATGCATTTCTGAATTTCTAAACTTTTTATGTGTTGTCTGTTGACTTTCACATGTCTTATGCAGCTTCAACAAAACTCCTCTAAAATTTCCATTAATTTCTTATGCCAGTCCGTGCTATATCAAAACTTAAATGGGAAAAGTCATGATGTAGAAGAGATAACTGTATGGGCCTTCTCTCAACTTCCCCCAGAAGTGGTTCTGAGGATTCAATGGAATGATAAATATTAAAGTGAGTCCCTTTTATTTGTACTGTACCCTACAACAAGACAAATCACCATGATTGTGTCTCCTCAGGTTTCCAAGCTAAATATTTCTAGTTCTTTTGATAATTACATGAAAATATGGAGACCAAATTCTATTCTTCCAACTTTCCCTTCTTTGGTGGTACTCTAGCTCATCAATAACCCTCTTCAAATATAGTGTCTAGCATTAAGAGAAAAATTGTGGTAGTGGTGAGACCACCAGGGTGCAGTAAAACTATATTACTATTATATAGTAATTTGACCACGTGACTGGTGTCATAGACCAATGTAAACTGAATTCACTAGTGTTAAATTTGGAATCCGATGAAACTAGTCAATTTCTGTTGATGCTAATCAGATCACCACAAATGGCCTTAGTCAAGTATTTCCTTAGCTAAGTTGAACACTATTGTACAATGGATTGTCTTAGAGCAAATATAACATGAGGTGATTTAACGTTGTATGCAGTTTTAGAGCAGTGTATAGTTCATTAATTAATGGCAAAGTAACATACTATAAGAAAAAAAAGTTAAGAAGAATTCCATTGAGGAAAAGCCAGTGGTGATCCAAAGACATTCCGGCTTTCAGAATTAGTAGTTGATCATTTTCAATTAACATTAAAATAAAAATCTGAGATTTATAGATCATAATCCCCAATTAAATTCACATTCAGTCATTCAAATTATATTAGGGTGGAAAGAAAGGTCTAGAATTCTAACGAAAAGGGTAAAATCAGTCATTCCATTGTTAGGCTTACCACAAATGCTTTTGTAGCCTCAGGCAAGTACTTAACTACCACAAAGCCACAATGCCTTCTTGGACACAGTAAGTTTATTTCTACTGCATAAACCATCCAAAGACCTCACAGCACTTAGAAAAGTAATATGGTTACAAAGTGATTTAGGAATTGAGAATTTTTACTACCTTTTGAAAAGTAACTGGCAATAGATAACCCCATACTGCATAAACTATTCAAGTAAAAATAATTTTTAAAAGTATTTTTTCAGTATTTCACTGCCATCTATTGGATATCAACTGAATTCAAAATGTTTGAGTACTCACCATTCAAGTAAACAAAAATTTATTAAATTTTAATGAACCTTAGTATAAGTATTTAAAAAAAATAAAATCAAGCATTTCTTCTCTATTGACAACTAATTTCTAATATAATGGTGAAATTTTCTTTCAAGATTTACAATTTGGAATTTCACATAATCCTGATTCCTGGGTGTCTCAAGTTCAAATAGGGGAACAAAAGAATGATGATGCTGAGAATTTGTCAGTTCAAAAATGACCGAGATTTCGAGACCAAGCCTTGTCTGGACTATTAGCCAATAGAATATTTAGATATTCAGGTAAAGGAAAACTACAAAAGACTTTCCAGCCTCAGTACAAGCTAAAGATGTGAAAATTGAGAGGAAAACCTATGTAAAAGGTATGAGAGCCTTTTATATTTTCAATTGCGCTCCAGTAAACATCTCCAAAAACTGCCATTACTACAGCTCAACAAGGATCTAGTGCACAGTTTATTTATTATTAGTTTGTCACGATTGTTGAATGATTAATATTGATTATTAGTTTAATTAATCACTATTGATGTTAATTAGTTAATTGTTACAAATAAGATGGAAGTTAATCTTATTCGTTATCCCAAAGCAGGAATTCAAAAGTCATAGAAATAATAAAGTTTTTTTTTCAAAACATTCGTGAAATATCAATACTGTTTGAGGGAGAAGATGGTGTTTAGAAATCTATTATAGATTTATAGATTATAGATACTATACTGTATATACTATACATATATATACTATATATATAGATATATACTATAGATTATAGATATTATAGATAAATGTCTAAAGCTAGCTTGATGAGGTGGCCAATGTTCAACATAAACTAAAGAGAACTATAAACATTTGCTTGGAGTGTGTGCTCTGCTCTTTCCTTCACTGCCTGAGCTGTAACTATCCACTTCTATACAGGAGTAAATTTTCTTTTGTCCCGTTTCCCATTGCCAGACCAACAGATAGATAAATGTTTAGGTCTGGTAGGAAGGTATAAATGTGGTATTATTTGAGAGGCACCAGAAATGACCCTATCCTAAAATATATCCTTTGCTTTCTCTTCCCTAATTTCTGAAATTCCATGATTAAAATTTTATTTCTTTAACATCATTTTTCAGTGGAAAGGAGGACTAGTAATTGAGGGTCCTTTCTTTTTTTGGAGGGGGATCCTTTCCTTAAAGCATATGTAGATATGTCCATCCTGGTGGGTGAGTCAGAGCATATACTCTTTTCCCTTTTGGCTTCAATCCAGCACATGGAGGTCTGATGTCACACAGTTATTCTGTATCTGATACAATGGATCACTCAGAACCTAGAGGCTCAGATAAATAATTCCTTTAATAAAAACCTAGTCAATAACCCTCAGGTAAAAGGAATCAAAAAGAGGATAAAAACAGTCCACAAAAAGCACATAAAAGCATCTAAAAACCTCTAGCAAAGAAATAAAGGCAGTCATCAAGAAAATCCCCTGGGGTCTCAGAAGCTCTCCACCCAAGCCCTAAAATTATTTTTATATACTGTGTAATGGGATTCTGGCACAAACATAGAGTACTTCAGATAGCATTCTTCTATGTGGAAAAATCTCATTCTGCACTTGTGCAGAATCTTAGATCTCCATGACATACTGTTATAACTCACTTGTTTCAGTCACATCCAGTCCTCCATGACCCCATCTGGTTTTCCTGGAAAAGATACTAGAATGGTTTGCCATTTCCTTCTCCATCTCATTTTACTGATGAGAAAACTGAGGCAAGCAGGGTTAAATGACTTACCTAGAGTCATACAGCTGATGTCTGATACCAGATTTGAATTCAGGTCTTCCTGACTCCAGGCTAAGAATTCTATCTACTATACCACTGACCTGTCCCATGACATACTCCATAGCTGGGTGCAAGGTCAATCCCTGTGGGGGAAAATTTACTAAAATTGCTCCAGGTCTGCTCCACATAAAATTTGTGCCCAGAAAAACACTGGTTTATGATATGGAGGGCAACTTAAGTCAGCCACATTCCATTAATGCCCTGGGCCATATTTGATGAGTCTTCTACTGTCCATTAATAGCTAGGGGGCTAATGTCATAAGCAGGAATTTTTTGAGTGATCTATTGTCCATTAATAGCTAGGGGGCTAATGTCATAAGCAGGAATTTTTTGAGTGACTTTGGAGTTGATGCCAGAACTGCACAAAAAGATCAGTTCTTCTCTCCCTCAACCTTTTCTGAACTTTTCCTTCCTGGTGGCTAGCAGACGAGTATCTGTTATGACTGTTGGGTGTATCCTGTACAGAGAATTGAATCTTCTGGCTGGAGAGGATGAGGATTAGCTATCTTAGGAGTTCCAACTAGACTCTCTGTGGAGTTCAAGCAGGGAACCGACCTCATCGTTCCTCACTTGGCTGATCTCCTAGATTTCTTGATCACTAGAAACATCATTCCACAAGAAGAAATAAACTCTAAAACTCACACTTCCTCAGCTCCCCATACTCCTGAGGCACCTCCCTCCTTCTGATTAGAGATGGTAAAAGTTGGCTATTGTAGAGCTCTTCTCCAATCCTCTATTATTTAAGGAGGGCACCAAGACAATTCATTTTATCATTTGCCACCTAATTGACTTTCTTGATTTTATGATCTTCAGAAGCTCATCATTCTGCAAGATGAATTCACCTCTGCAACTCACACCTCATCAGATCATTTCTCATCCCAGGTTTCATCATGACTCAGCATAGAGTACCTCTCCAGCCCTTCTATTCTTCCCCCTACTATTCAAATTCTTTTTAAGTATTGTCTCTCCCATTAGATTGTGAGCTCCATGACAGCAGACTCATGTCTTTCTTCGAATCCCTAGTACCCAGTCCTGTTCTGACTGATAGAAAAGGCAAAATTTATACCGAATTATCAGGCATCACATAGTCACCTGCTATTATATTTCTTAGATTGTGACATTCTATGGTTTATAGTTGTATAACAACATTTTTTAAATGGTCTTTTGATGGAGTGGGTATGTGATCTGATCTAATCTAGGGGATCATAGCTTTGTACACTTGAAAGACTCCTAGATTTGGAGTCAAAAGACCTAAGTTCATACCCCAGCTCTGTCACTGTCCTCAGGGAAATCACCACCCTTGAGTCTTAGGTTCCTTATATGTAAAATGAAGATTTTGGATCAGATGACTTCTAATATCCTTTCCAGTCCTGTTCATTCAATTAAGTGACTATCAGTAGCACCTAGTGAACCTCATCACATTCTACTGGAATGTGTCTCAAATTTTAGAGTCATAAAAGACGTTCACATAATGACTCCAAATGAAAGTTTTAATAAATAAAGCACTGAGTAATAATCAAAACATTGTCAGAAATTGTATGTAGGTATTAGTATTTCTTTAAACCTTGCCTTTATTGTATGCCATATTTTAAAATATCTTTATTATGTATTTCTGAAGTAAAAACTAAGGTACCATACTTCACTGAAATGACAGTATATGTCATTATAAATAAAATAACCAACATTTGGAATAGAAGACTTAAAAATCTAAACCTATAAAGGGATAGTACACATTATTAGTGATATGGTCATGAAAGGTAGAGCTGAAAAGTATATTAGATATAATGTAATCCAATTTCATTCTTCAGGTGAGGAAAATGAAGCTCAGAGATAGTAACTGTATTTTTCAGGATCCAAGAAGATGGATGTGACAAAAATAAAAATGCTATCTAAAGTTTTAATGTTTTCCTGCATTAAATTCTTAAAATAAAATTTGGATTTCCAACTGAAAATATTAAATATGGCTGACTGTAATGGTGAGAGATTGCTAGGGGGCAACTATAGCTAATAAGAGAAGGTATGTGGGAATATTTTAAAATTTTTTTAGCTCTAATATTTTATATTCATATAGTATGATATGGTCACAAAGTTTTTTTATGTATTCTCATTTGATCTTAACAGCAACCTTCTTATTTTATTAAAAAATATCATTACTTCAATTTGACAGATGAAAACACTGAGGTGTAAAGAAAGGAAGTACCATATGAGGGAGAGGGAGGGAGAGGGAGAGGGAGAGAGAGACAGAGAAGGAAGGAGAGGGAAGAAGGAAGAGGGAGAAAGCAGAGGGAACAGCACATCTTCCAAGTTAATACGAGAAACTAGCAAGGCCAATTAAGGTCATCCCTTTCATTTGCTTGAACAGCCGAAAGCAGATGAATAGACCACCTGTGGCTAAGGTGGATAAAACCCACTGGCAGCTGTAAGAAGTTGGAAGAGCTTTTGAAAACCACCTACATGAATGATAGATCATTGTGTTGACAAAATGGCTCTTAGTAGAGATTGAGTGAGGGTGGGTAGAGAACAGCAGGATGGAGCCATTCCTATAAAAACAGGTTACAGAATTTAGAAACTACTGTAATTTTCCTCTTCCTTCAGCCTTCCTGTTTTTTATCAAAATCAAGACTTGAACCATCTAAAAATTTTGCACTATCTCTGTAAGCTTTCCCACTTTCCCCCCACCCCCTTCATTAAAAGCATCCGACTCCATGTGATTCTGAATGGATTGAACACTGCTCTTCTTTATTATCTCCCTTCTGCAACTACTGGAGTTCTCCCTGAACCCATCAAACATGTGATCATAGTCAACACACTTCCACGGAGGGTAAGGAAACACCAAAAAAATAGACTACTGGCCAGCAACTGGGTGGTTTTCTGGCAATCAGTAAGTGAACAGGCAGTAATGCCATGCTTTCTCTTGTTTCTTTTTGCTGAAACTAGCTCCATCTTAACAAATAATTAAGTTATTGGGGTCATTTTTTAAACTTAGTTTCCTGAGGTTTCAATCATTTCTGTAGCAAGTTGGGAACTCCCATCTAAGACAATAGTTGCTAAAAATTGAGAGTGAAAAATAAATGTTATGAGTCATTTATACACTCATAGTGTTAAAAGTAGAAATGGGCATTGGGAAGATTACAGCCAAAGAAAATAACATTTACATGAATGTTATTTTCACACCTTTGCTACTGTATGAAAGTCCTTCTTTAAGACTCAGAATTATAAAATCTTTGCAAAAGACTAAAGAGTTGTGTTAATGCAGAAATATTTGCAGTAACTCTGAACAACTTGGTTTGTCACATCTGTAGCCCTGGCTTATAATCCTTACGGGAATTATCTTCCTATGGTCAGAGCCAGCCAGAAACCAGAGCAGTTCCTCAATACTGAGAGAAGCCTACAGTAACAGAAAACCCACAGTCCACATTAATAGATCTCCTGCCTTTTGAAAAGGGTGGGGAAAGCCTTTTCAGTTTAGCATAAAGTTTCTGCTAGCCTGTGTTTATGTGCATTCTGCCTTTGGAAAGGATGTTGACACTTGAGATAATGGGAAGGTGCTCCTCAACTCTTTCAACATCTAAGAGATGATGGTTGGAGAAAAGAAAGGGAACGACAGTGACTGTTCCACTGAGTGATTCAGCAATTCAATACAACATGTTCATTAATGACCTACCTGCTAGGTATAGAACAACATCTCAAGTTTAGATAAAAGACAGTCTCCTGTCTTCATAGAGTTCATTATTGAGTATCAGCAGATAGCTGGTTGACAGCAGTTCTTGGAATTGGGAAGAACATCTGCCTCAGATGCTTACTAACTGCTTGTGAGTCATGGCACATCACTCAACCTCCCTCAGCCTCATTTTCCTTCTCTGTAAAGTGAAAGAACTTAACTCAAAAGGATGTTGTGAGGATTAATTATATAACATATGTCACCTAGATATGAAGATAGATATTACAAGAGTATTTGAAGAACATGGAACATATTACTCCTCAGACTTATAGATAGAACAATTTATGAATGAGCAAGAGATAGAAAACAATGCGAGGTGTAAAATAGATAATTTTGATTACTTTCAATTAAAAAAAGTTTTGATAAAATAAGTGTAGCCAAAATTGGAAGGAAAGAAGACAATTGGGGGGGCGGATTTTATATACAGTTTTTCAGATAAAGGTCTCATATTTCAAATATATAAAGAACTTAGTTGAATCTATAAGAATTTAAGTCATTTCCCAAAGGATAAATGGTCAAAGGATATGAACAGGCAATTTCCAATGAAGAAACCAAAATAATGTATAGTTATATGAAAAAATGCTCAAAATCATTGATTAGAGAAAAGCAAATTAAAATATCATTTTATACCTATCAAATTAACAAAAATGATTGAGAGAAAAGAAAATTGCAATACCATTTTATACCTATCCAATTGCCTAAAATCATTGAAGAGGAAAGTGACAAATGTTGGAGGGGATTTGAAAAAAAAAGAGAGACATTAATTCCCTGTTGGTGGAACCGTGAACAGATCCAACCAATTTGGAGAGCAGTCTGGGATTATGCCCAAAGAGTTATTTAACTGCCCCTACCCTTTGACCCACTACTAGATCATTTTCCAAAGATGATTAGAGCAAAAAGGGTTAAAAACCTATATGTTCTAAAAGACTCGTAGCAGTTCTCTTTGGGATGGCAAAGAACTGGAAATTATAGGGATGTCTGCCAGTTGGGGAGTAGCTAAAGAAATTATAGTATATGATCATGAGGTAATAGGACATAGATAGACTTGCATGGAATATGAAGAGTGAAATGAACAGAACCAAGAAAATCTTGTGTATAGTAACAGCAATATAGTTTTTAGAACAATTTTGAGTGAGTAATCCATTTTGACTTATAAATACCTAAATTAACTACAAAGGACCTATGGAGGAAAATGCAATCTGTATTCAGAGAAAGAACCAATAAATAGAAGTATCTATGGAATGACTATTATATATATATATATATATATATATATATATATATATATAT
>CM053773.1:12171704-12217695 GCA_028658325.1 Potorous gilbertii | reverse complement strand
CCAAGGCGCCCCGGGGTGACCGAGGGCACTTCCCTCCTATCCAGGCCAGCGCAGCGAAAAGCCCCCGCCCGGACTCTCTGAAAGAAGGAGGCAGCCTTGAGCACAGTGGGGTGCCTTCAGGCTGGGTTGCTCAGGCATCGGAAAACGCGGCTGTAGTTGAGGGAGACAGGCAGGCAGACAGGCTCACAGTAGGTCAGCCTCCTAGCTCCTAACTGTGGACTTCACGCTGGAGAGGTAAGGGCTTTTTCTGCCTTGTACCCCACGTACAGTGTGTACAGTGTGGAGGTGGCTTCTTTCTACACTTTCCTGCTTACCTGTATGATTTTTTTTACATTTTTAAGGGAGTTAATCTGTAGGAAAGTAAAAGGCAACGGAGGGTGCAGTCCTTGGAAAGCCCAAAAGGTGAAGATTTTCAGGAATGTTCTCATCTTGGCTCCCCTTTTGTCTTGCCCTTTCCACCTTGGATTGGTTATCTGAGGAGCGCGCCCAGGGAGGACAGAGAGGAAAGGGGATCAGAAACAGCCAACTGCCTTAGAGAAGGCTAGAGCTTGTGACCCAAGGGACCCGCTGACTAACTCGGGAGAGGAACACACCGGCCAGGGGATGAGGACTCTCAATTCTTTGGGGAGGAAAGAAACGATACACGTGGGTAGGAAACAGTGCTGATTCCTGCTCTTGGAGCCGGTAGTGGTAGTTGTGGGTAGTACAATTCAAATCCACATGCAAGTGATGTAAAAACAGCATTATGAATTTCTTCCAAAAGAAAAAAGTGACAGTTTCTCACTCCAGTTCCTCAAAACGCAATGTTTTTGATAATTGTCACCAGAGGCATAGATTTCGTTTCAAAACTTTCTTTCAAAGCTTCTCCAAACAACATCTAATCATTGGGCTATCTTTTTTATTTTCAAATTGAAAACTTTGGATCAGTAAAACCAACATTTAATTTAAGGTCTCTGTAAATGAGACTGCTTAGATTTTGGTGCATCTTTAAAATGAATTTGAGAATTAATTCTTTTTGCTGACTAGAATGTTAGAATTTAAATATGACCTAAAATAAAACTCTTTTGATTGGTGGTATCTATCTTGGGTTTCACTTGTATCCTAACCACCATTTTGTGTTATTTGAAATCTTACAATTAAAACTTTATATTTTTCTAACTTTTTTCACCTTAGAGGAATATCTGTTTAGTTTTTAAACTTAATGGTACACAGTTTGGCACATAACTCCACAAAATGGATTTCTGTGTATATGGGAAATCTACATTTATATGAAGTTATGCTAACTAGAATAACATTTAGAAACCATGAATAATGGGTGTCCCTTTCCCTTTCAACTTACAAGGGCACCTTTCATTTCTAACTACAGTTTAACTGCTTTTTTTTTTAAATAATGAAAATGAAAATCATCCTGAACTTTTTACCTTAATCACTGAACTTTCATTCCTACCTTTAGAGCCCAAAGGAGTGGAATCCAGACTTTATCTTCGAGTTTATCATAGGGAATCCTGAGATCATTCATGATGAAGTGTGCAGTACAAGAGTGGTTCAGAATAACTTCGTTGCTATTCATTGCTAATGCCATCCCAGCAATGGTTGTTCCCAATGCAACAGTTTTGGAGAAACTTTTGGAAAAGTACATGGACGAGGATGGTGAGTGGTGGATCGCCAAGCAAAGAGGGAAAAGGGCGATCACAGACAATGATATGCAGAGTATCTTGGACCTTCATAATAAGTTAAGAAGTCAGGTGTATCCACCAGCTTCTAATATGGAATATATGGTAAGGACATATTGTGAGTGATTTTCACAGAGAAATGTTCACTGATGCTTTCTTTCAGCACCACAGTTAAATGTCTTAGTGTTACTTGATAATTGTCAGTTTTTGCCTGCTTTGTAAGAAGTATGAAAACCTTTCTGTGGTAAGCTCTCACACTATTTTTTTTATATTAACTTTTGATAGGATTTTTGTCATTTGCATTAAATCCTTAAATTTCAAAATAAATGAGATAAGTTTTATCTGACTAAATTATTTGAATCTTTTGTAGCTGAAGCCATTGAACAGCTGACCTATTTTCTGTTTACTGACCCAGTTGAGAGGCACTTTTCCCTAAGACCTTAAGGTAGCTAGAACATTTGAAATTGTTGAGGCCCTGTATTAGGGATATACATACACATACGTACATACATACACACACACACATATATATATATATATATACACACACACACACACACACACACATACAAATATTTAACATATATACACACAAATACATGTGTATATACACATATACATTTCTAGATATAGGTCACTAATATGAATCTTCTGATAAAACTTCAATAGATTGTAAGGAATATTTATCTCAAAATGTGTCACACTGATATCTCTACAATGTCTGCAAGTATTTGTAATGTGAGAACACTTCAAGTAAAGCATCAAATACCAAACCTTGCATTGAAAGCAGATATCTTTCTTCGCCCACAAGTGTTTAACCTAATTCTAGAGCAAAATAAGAAATATTAGGGAATGGAGTTAATGCTGTACAAATCATAAGGGTACCTGTAAGTAAAGAAATTGCTTGGTATCCTAGTGACTTTAGAGCATTAGGCACTTTCTGAAAAAACTTAGTTATGGGATAGTATTAGCCTTAGAAAGTCTAATAACAAGTTTAAGTTATTGATAATGAGGCTTAATTTTCTCCTGGTTTCAGTTAGCTTTCAGGACATGCACATTTCTAATTTGAAATCATAGCATAGTGGTTTAGCTTTAGATGACCTTTCTAAAGTCTAAAGGTAAAGACATATAAAGTCATTTGCATTCATCCTAAAGTGACCTCTAAACCAACTTTTATGAATTCTTAAGATTTAGATGTTAATTTAGTCAGCTCTGAAGTAAGGTTTATTTTTATTTAAAATATTTTCTTAAAAATATTTCACATTAAGAAAATAGCATTTAGATTCAGTCAAGAACACCATACTATGTTATCTATTTTAATGTATCGAAAACAAAAGCCAAGGTTTTTTTTTTTTAAATTCTTTATGGATAGTGTGTATTCCCTCAACCTTCTGCTAATTTGGTGAATCTTAAAGTGCACCATTTATTTTGTATTTTCTTGTACACTTCTGAGAATAAGCTTCTAAGTGGAAAGAAAAACAGGAATATTCTTTTTAACTTGCATCTTATATGCTTCTGGGAATCTGAAGAATCAGTTTCTTTTTAATTGAAAGAAGATTGTGGATGGTGGGGGAGGTAGAGGAAGTCATCTACAAAGATGAGCCCAGAAATTTCAATAGAGATTTTGTGTTGCAGAAGTTATAAAAGAGTATTTCTTTCTGCGTGTATGTATGTGTGTGTTTTATAGCAAACTTCCAAAGTTAACAAATGCCTATTGTAGGAAGTCTGGTATAAGAAGTTTATGTGCCCTTCATTTTTAGTTTCATTGGTTTCATCTTAGCCTTGAAATGGAGATCCAGAAACCAGACAGGATTTATGTTGTGTTGCCCCTAGATACTATTAGCTCTGGAACCATGACTTGGCCTTTAACTCGACTACAGAGGAGTTCATTGGCAAAGTAAAGTAAGAGGCCAGGTTTTAATATTGCAATATGTTTTCCAGACTACAAAGTAAAGGAAAAGTCTGACAGTGCTTGTGCTTCTGTTTTGAGATACTTTGGATTCTAAACAAGTTTATAGCTACAGGTGTTGATCCACTGTGAATAGATTCTTTTTCTTAGATAGTTACTTACTAACTCATTTATTTAAAAGTAGGCTTAATGGTGATTCCATGTTTAAAATCTAGTGCAATATACTTAGTATTTATTTTAGCTACTTTGTGACCCACTTTTAACCTGGTGGATGACTACTAATATCCTTCAGAAAATATCACTTATGTTAGGCAAATTTAGGCCCTTAAATGCACTTGTAGTCAAGATAGACCTGTACTCACTAGCAGTGAGTTAAAATTCAATTAGCAAGACTATGCATTGAGAAAAACTGGTAATTATTTGCTATTCTTAAAGAGACTATAATATAATTAGAAAGACTAGACAAGCAAATATGTAACTTTGGATTATTTTTCAAACTACACTTAAACTGAGAGATATCGAATAATAGAATGAATAACCCACATCATCAGAAAAGTTTTTCTAGAAGAGATGAGTTTTAGTTTGGGTTTTGAATGGATGCCAGATGGTTAGCGAGGAATTGGAGGAAGTGAATAAATAATTGAGTTATAAATGAACAGGTATTTTTCAGGCCACAGCAAATAAATTGTTTTGGTTGGATCAGAGCATTCCATGACAAGGATATTAAGATAAGAGGGAGAGACCTAGGGCTATATTTATAATGAATGCTTTGGAACCATTGCTGAATGTTGAATGTTATGTTCTACCTGAGGAAGAATATTCTTGAGAGTATATAGAATGGATTGCATGGAGAGACAATAGAACAATTAGACCATCTCAGTTACTTTTAGTGAGGCAATGGCTTAGACTAAGATACTTACCATGATACTGAATGTGAAAAGAGATTTGGGAGGTGGGGGAGGTGGCAGTACATTGGATGCAGATGACAGAGAGAGATATTAAAATGATTTTAAAAGTTATGAACTGAGATAAAGGAGATGATAATAGTGCTGTAGATAGCTTTGACTTGTTTTGTGGGTCCGTGGAGCTAAGGCATAAGTTGTTAACTTACAATTAAGTAGAAATAATGAACTTACATTATAAAAATAGATATTTGAAAGTGATTTGTGAGTTCTGATTTTAGCACTGAATTTCTAAGTTCTCCCTCCCTTGCCAAGAACTCAAAGCAATCCTAGGTTACAGATTTGTTACAGTTCAGATAATGGGGTAGACCTGAATCTAAAAAGAAACATCGTCAAATTATGCTGGGTGTATCAATGTAGACAGTTGCCACTGACAGTTCTGCTTATCCATCACTTCTAAAATCCTACTGCCAACTTCCTGGCTGGGAAAGATATTGACTGGCACATAGTCCACTCTCCCCTTCTTTTATGGCAGACCTGGAGGAAGTGGGTTAAAATTTTTGCATACCATTTTTCAAGAATATACAGACAACTGATTCCCAATTCACTATTCTTTTTACTAGTTAACTTTCTATTGTAAGCCAAACAGTCAGTCATATATAAATATTTGTTAAATTGAATTGAATTCAGCTCAGGGTCCATGTTGATAGATCTGATGCCTCAGAACTTGAGTATTTCCAAGTTACTGTGGGGATCATTTCCTTCTTATGCTTCACAACTCACCAAGCAATCCTAGAAGCTTAGAGATGGCACCAGGTGGTGAACTGACCTTGGTGTGTGCCAGTGTGGGCAGTATCCTGCCTCTGGCTCAATATGGCATCTGCCCAAACCTGTGAAAGGTTAGCCTGTGAGTTACTCTGTTTCCTCTCATCAACTCAATCCCTTTTGACACTGTTTTTCATTGGTATGTTTCCCTTGTAGGACAAAAGTAAAAAGAAATGATTAGATCATGCCTAGTAAATGCAGACTTTCACATTTTATTCTTCACTTACAAAAACCTGCAGAGTATTTCATTGAATTTTTTTAATGGATTTTTAAAGATTTTATGCTTTTCCTAATATATTTTGGCATGCACCCTAGTTTTCAGGAATGAAATGTTTATTTATCATTGAGATTTAATGTAATGTAGAAATAGGTATCAATCTAACAAATCAGAATAATGTTTCTCCATTCAGTTAAGTAAGCATGTTTGCTGAATGCCTGGTATGTGAAAGGCACAGTGCTCTAGGTAGTTGCTATTCTTCAGAAAATGTCATTCCTTAAATGGAAACTAATTTGTTTAGATTTTCTTTTAAGTTGTCACTTTGTTATCAGTTGTTTAGTAGTAATATAGGTATAGGTCTCTCTAAAAAGCAAAAACCTGTTGAACAGGATTCAAAACTGAAGAACTAAGTAGTTTAGGAACTCATTTTATGGAACCTGAAGACTTAAAGGAATTTTCAGATTATATTAATAATAAGGTAGATAGCAGAACATGTTGGCAAAGTTGTGTGATTATAGCACGATTCTGTTAGATTTCATAAAACCCTGAACAATGGAATGAACAGGGCCTGAGGTAAGTTGCAGTTGTTTTAAGGCAGTGATTGCTAGACAATGAGAGAGATTCCTATGGTATGTGCTAGGAAAGAAGTTGGAGAGCCACAATGATAGAGGAAAAATCCAGGAATGAGAAACGTTGTAAAATTCTGAAAATGTTTAGAAGTATTCCCATTTTAACATGCCACAAAAAGGTCCTTGATCTTAATCTTTCTCATAAAAATATTCTTAATTAATTTAGTCCAGGAAATTTCTCAAGGGAAATTCCCAGTTTTTTGTATGGTTTTTTAAATAGCAGTTGAAGGGAGAAAAGGTATTGCTTTGAAATAATTTTCTTCACATTAGGTTTATTAAAATCAACTAGACCATAAAGCAAGGAATATTTTTAGCTCTAGTTAAAATCATAATGAGAGGAACCATGTCTTACTGGTTAAAGGACTAGAATTGGAATAAAGAACACATTAAGAGTGTTACATCTGAGGAATACTACCTGTGAAACCTTGGACAGGTCAATTAACCCCTGTGTTCCAGGCAATTCCCTAACACTAAATTATAGACAAGTTACATATCCATATATCTGTGGAAGAAGTTTCCTACCCCTGCCAAATTATCTGGACCTCCCTTTGTTAAAAAAAATGAACAATGACAAATTCTTTATCATCATCATGTTATCAGTATTCTCTCCTACTCCTGCTCCTATAATTACTTAATCAAATCACTAATGGGCCCACAAAGTCATTATATTCCTGTAAAGGATGATGTTGTTTAGTCATTTCAGTTGTGACCAACTCTTCATGACCCCATTTGGGGATTTCTTGGTAAAGATTCTGGAGTGGTTTGCCATTGCTTTCTCCAGTTTACTTTACAGAAGAGGAAACTAAGGTAATTAGTGTTATGTTACCTGCCCCAGGGTAACACAACTAGTGTCAGGGCCTGGGTTTGAACTCTGGTCTTCTTGACTCCAGGACTGGTTCTTTCTATCCACTGCTCAAAGGAGGATGTATTGAACACCTACTATGTCAAGCATTTCAGGGGTGTCTTGTAATTGACAACATAGCTACCCCTCAAAAGAAATGCTTTCACTGAGAATAACATTGATACTATCATTGAAATTATGTCTGTTGTTAACACCATGTAAATGCGTTTATTCACATTATGAATCTACTCTTTTGAGTATAAAGTCAGTAGCTCAAGGAATAGTCGCATTGCTTTTTCTTTGTGGTTTGAAAGCATACTGTAAAATCTAGATTCATTATGCTAAACGATATATTCTAGAAGAGCATTGTTGACCCTATCAATATCATTCTTCAGGGTTTGGGATATATAGCCTTGAACAACTTTAGTTTTCCTTTTGTAAATCAGTATGGCTTTGTCATTATGAAATTGTCTAACCCTTTCTGGAATCTATTTATTCCATCTATACAGTCTGTTAAAATAGCAAACTACCAAACACCCATTGTAGAATAAAAATTACTTTTATTTTTCCTAAAATTGCTAGATTTAAGCTTTTTTCTTTTTAAAATGATTGAAAATTTCTCTGATTATCAAGAATTATTTTCTTCCTCTCAACTCTTCTAACCCACTAAAAAAAGAGAATACAGAACCATTATGTCATATAAGAATAGTCAAAGAAAACAAGTTCCCATTCTGGCTACATCCAAACATGTATTTTTCAGTCTGTACGTTAGGCCATCATCTCTTGCTCAATAGTTGATCAGAGTTCTTCATCAGTTCTCTGGAATCATGATTGATCATTGCAGTGATCAGAGTTTTTAAATCTTTCAGACTTGTTTTTGTACTGTTACTGCTATAGTACATATTGTTCTTCTGGTTCTTCTTACATTTAACCTCAAGAGAGAATCCTTTGCTTTAGAATTTGATTGCTATGAGATTAGACTAATACCATCTTTACTGATTCCATTCTTAACATAGTAGATGCTAACTCCATATTCATTCGGTTGTTGAGAAGAAGGCTAATTTAAGTCTTCGTATGGTAGACTCTCTTCTTGTAAATTTCTTAGCAATCAGGCATGCTTTACTTTTTGGGGGGGGAGAAATTTGGGGGAAGCATTTTTTTCTTACATTCACATTGTTGTAGTTGTATTTGAACTATTTCTGGTTCTGATTATCAAGAATTTTTTATGGATTTTTGTTTGTTTAATTGTATCATGAGGTATGACAGGCAGAACATACTGTCTTCCAGAGTTCATTATAACAAAGGTTTGCTTTGGAAGGATCTAAGATATTTTTATTTACTCCAAACATGAAGATTCCTATTAGAAAATTTCTACATTCTACATGAACAACCCTGTTGCATAGTGTGGGCCCTAGGAAGGCAAATTTGGCCTAATGAAAAGAACGCTGGATTTGGTGTCAGAGTTCTCCTTCCTTTATTGCCTAGTCCCGGAGCAACCCAGGGTATGATGATACTTTAGTACTCCAAATGTCAATTAATTTCTCATTTGTAAAATGAAGGACTAATCTCCAAGGTCCATTCCAGCTCTAATTTCTATGAAGCAAGGGAAAAAATTACAATGAGGTTCTTTAGTGAATGTGATAATTTTTCTTCATACATTCTAGGGGAAAAACCATGTATTGAGGGGGAAAGAAGGGAAGAGGAAGGAAAGGGAATAAGTATTTATATAGAGCCTACTACGTGGTAGGCACTGCTCTAGGCACTTTACAATTTCTCATTTGATCCTCACAACATTTCTATAAGGTAGGTACTATCAGTCCCATGTTTCATTGAACTTACAATCTAGGAGTGATGTCTTTCCAAAGGGATGAACATTAAATTCCTGATAACAGGATTGCTGGATATGTTGGGGTTTCTTTTGTTTGTTTGTTTTGTTTTTTATTTTGCCAGGCAAAGTTTATAATCCTTTTCAATATACTTATTTTGGGTCACTCTTTCATGGCTGTCATAACAAAAAAAAGTAGCAATAAAGTTTCCTTAGAACCCTGAATCTGCATTCTCATGAATGATTTTATCAGCAGACATAGCATCCATCAGGTTTTTATCCTAAAGATAAATGTATAAACATATATATATATATATGTATATATATATATATATATATATATATATATATATATACATATATATATATATATATATAATATATAAACATAAAAATAGGGATATTTATCCCTAAATATTTATATTTAGAAACATAGTTGTGAGTGGGTATTTATGACTCAGTGGATGATCTATGCTTATAATGTAATCTATAAGGTTTATTATCTTGGGGAGTTCCCAGCATAATAATTCTCCCTATCAAAGTACATTATGACCTGCGTGCCTTAGCAAATAATTTCTATGGAATTGCTTTGAAGCATATAGTGGCTACTTGACCTGACTAGGATCAGACATTGTCAGAAGGAGGATTTGCAACCAACTTAACATTATAAGCACAGTAGCATGCTGTCTCCATCAGGTCATTAATACCTACTATTAAATCTTAGAAAGGGAAGGGGAAGAGGGAAGAGAATAATGCTTTATTAAGAATATGCTATGTGCCGGGCACTGTGATAAGCAGCTTTTTTACAAATATTATCTCATTTGAACCTCACAACAACTGTGGGAGATATCTCCATTTTTATAGTTGAGGAAACTGATGAAGATGGAGGTTAAATGACATAGGTAATAAATGTCTGAGGCTATATTTGAACTCAGGAAAATGAATCCTGACTTCAGGTCTGATATTCTAACCACTTTGCCACCTTGCTGTCTCAAAGAGAGATAAAGTTACAGTTTACTCATTGCACAGATTCTTGATGCAGCTCAGGTTGGTATCCTTTTCTGTTTGATTTCTACTTCATTGTTTTCCACTTTATCTAGCTTCCTGAATTAGTGCTATTTTATTATACATTGGCACTATTCTTTGTTACTTTAAAGCATATTTGAAAGGGGTCTAAAATTTAATGGGGTCATCAGTAGCCACAAGTGATGAGTTGCAAACAGCATAATACTATGCTTCAAGTACCTCTTTATGTTTGAAGAACAATTATTTATTGTAAGAATTTCATTTCCGGCTTAGTATCATGATTTTTTTTTCCAAGTCAGTGTCATTAACTGGGAGAAAGTAAGTTCTAATGTGTTTTAATGTTTAAACAAATTATCAAAAATGCATTATACCAATTAATCATTTCCCTCTACCTTTAACATAGTACACTTCATCTGCATAGTCAAGTCATTGACTGTGGATTAATTCTCTTTGGTGTAGATTTCTAGGACAGTGGTGGAATCTTGCCAGAGGTATTTTCCCCAATGTGGAAATAATGTTTTCACCACAGATGACTTGTTGGCCATGAAATCTCATAAGATTTTGCTGCCAACAGAAACATATGTGGGTGGTATATACAGGCCTATAGCCATTTTGGCCCATCTGCCAGTAGGATGTGTTTTTTTCTTCTTCCCCTCTGATGGACTTTCCATCCAAAGACCCTGAAGACTTAGCAACCATCTGGAGAGTAATGGTATAGGACCATAGATCCAAATGGTGCTGTTGGCATCGATGTAATCACATTATAACACCTGGCTTGTTTTTCAGTTTTTAAATACCCATTTATCCAGTAGTGTAGTAGTATTTACACAGATACATTTACTTCTTTTATTATTGTCAAGTAACTCATCAAGGAACTTAAATGTAAAAGGGTCAGATATTGTAAAGTTGTTACTTGGGATAACACAACTCTACCCCAGCACTTGACCCTATGTCCCTATAATATTATTTCAGAAGGCCAATTAATGAAAATCCTTGAGGATTAAAAAAAATATAAATTAAAAGTATTTTTTCAAAGTAAAACAACTAATTTAAAAAATTCTTACTCTTAAAGCTATCCTTTTCAAATTAAGTAACAAGCATTTCTTAACCATTTACTATGTTCCAGGCATTGTACTTGTGCTAGAGATACAAAGAAAGTTAAAAACAAAAGTAGCAACAAAAGAGTCCCTGTCCTCAGCATGCATTCTAATGCATGTTGGGTGCATGTGAAAGAGGGAAATAGAAAACTAGGTGTAAGAAATACGAAAATTGCCAGTATGATTACTAATTGGTTTTAACTATAAATTCACAGCATTTATTAAGTACTTACTATGTGCAGAACTCTATGCTCAGTGCTGAGACATATACACGTTTTTTATAAGATTGGACCTAGCTGTCATGGAATTTAGAATCTTGGGGGTGTGGTGGTAGAGGGGATGGGTAAGGACAATTATGTATTTGCATTCTTGTTATTTGTGCATAATTGCATTAGAAAGTATGGAGCCATTTGCAAGATACTAGGAGTGCAGGTGGTATAGAGGCTGACAAGCGAGGAGAAATCGGAGAAAAAGAAGGTGGTATTTATCCTATCTTTGGAGGATAGGTCAGATTTCAAAAGTAATAAGTTTTGAAGCCAACTAGATGGCACTGTCCTAGAGTCAAGGAGACAAGTATCCAGCCTCAGTTAGTTCCCTAGAAAGTTACTTAACATCTGCCTGCCTCAGTTTTCGTGTCTGTAAAATGGGACTGATAATAGCAGTTACTTTCTGGGGTTGTTGTGAGGATAAAATAAAATAATAAATGTAAGGCACCTTGTTAACCTTAAAGCACACTATAAATGTTAATTATTTTGCACATTATTAAACTACAAAGAATATTAATTTTTAGCATGCCATTTTCCAGTCTTTCATCTTCCATTCATCAGGATGCTATAAAATGCCCAATGAAAGTTTGAGTGTAGCCTCACTTTTTGACTTACATGACTTTTACCTGCTTTTTCCTTTCCTTTCCTCTCCTTTTCTCTCTTTCCTCTGTTTCTCTCCTTTCTTTTCTGTCTTTTAATTTTATCATGAAACTCTGAGAAGGAAAGGAATAAATTTCTAAGTCCTATTATTAGATATTATTTCTCTTCTTTTTTTTTTTTTATAGTTTCCACTCCTACTTCAACCCCTCTAGTTCAGACACTCACAACTTCTTGCCTAGATTACTGTAGTGATGTCCTGACCAGCCTTACTCCTTCCCATGTGTTTTCCCTCTCTATGTAACATGACTAAGTAATTTTCTAATGCTTACCTTGCAAAATTTTGTGGCTCCTCATTGCATGCTGAATCAAGCATAAGCTCCTGATCCTAACATTTTACCCTCCTCACTTCCGCTCATTTTCACTTTAGCCTTATCTTATAGTATTCCCTTCATGTATTCTGCATCCTAGCAAAGTGGACTATTCACTTGGACTTGGCACTTTTCTCTGTTCTCAACCAGCCATTTCTTATTCCCATGTTTTTGCTTATTCTATCCATCTTGGATAGAATTAATTCTCCTTCCATGCCCAACTCCTTTCCTTCTCCTCTTCAATTTCCTTCTTTCAAGATGTAACTTGAGTTCTTGTCTCTTTTATGAAGCTTTCTTTCATTCTCCTTTATATCCTGACTAAAAGTATTTTTTATCTTCAACTTTCTTGTAGCAACCAGTTGAGAGATCTTTTCCCTTATCAAATTCATACTTTTTTTTTTAAAAGTCATTGGTATACAAGCTGCTTCCTCCCCTATTAGATTGTAGGTCCATGAGAAATATGGCAATATCTCCCATGGAAAGAGGAACTAAAGGAAATGTTCACATTAATAATTATTCCTTACTAATTTATAGTGATAACCATTATGAGGGACAAGAGAATCAGATCACAGAGCATGAGTTAGAAGGGATCTCTGAGGTCATGTGGTCCACCCTACTCATTTTAAAGAGAAAAGACCAAAGTGACATATGTAGTAAATACCCCAGGTGAGATTTAACAAAGGTCCTTAATACAGAACCAACACTCTTCTCACTGCACCACTTATATCTTAATTTATTGAATATTAAACATTTGAATCTTTTCTGGTTCTTTGGTGAGACAGTAGTGGCATAGGATAGGAGTTATTTTGAATGTTTTCTAAATTGTGTATTTCTTGTCATGAGGTATGACCTTGAATGTTTTATTGATACTAAAAGTGGTTGCAAATGTCTACATCTGGGGCAAGCAAATTATAATCTAAAGTTTTTGTCAGGTCAATCAGGTGAAAATGTTGTTTACATTTGTAAACAAAGTGTTATTGTATTTACAGAAGTAAAAACTATTCTTAGCTGGCAAGCCATTCAAAAACAGGCAACATCCAGATTTGACCTTTGGGCTAGTTGCCCTCCCCTAGCTATATAACTACCAAAATCACCAGCTGTGATGGGAGTGTGTGTTTAATTTTAAAAAATGCTGTCTCAAAGTGTTCTAAACAGAACACTAAATTGGATGGTTTTCCAGGAAAATATTATTTGGGGTCAGAGAAATGAAACAAAATTTATTTTGACAAATATGCTTTATTCTAAAAAGTGTGAACTATAGATGCAGTTATGAGAGGAAGTTTCATTCAGATCAAATATCTATTGTGACATAATTTTTAGAGCATGGTTGGCTTTAAAGTAAGTTTTGGTGAACAGCTGGGAAAAAAAATCTTTCTGAACATTTTGCCTGGATTTGCAAACCTACATTTAAGCAGGACTAACCAGCAGTTAAATGGAGGTGGTTAGGAGCTATTGGTAGCTTTACCCTACAGTATTACATACAACCCAAAAGGGAAAAGTACAAATACTCTTGGTGTCTTACAATATTATAAAAATATTTCAATAAAGCTTCATTTGAGGTGCCATTCAAAGTATTCCTTTCATGCATCAAAGATCAGATATATTTTGAGTTTTGACTATCAAGATAGGTGATCAAGAAAGATGTATTAGTCATCCTTCATTGCCATGGATACTTGGCCATTCAGCTGTGGTCCAACAAGCATTATACAAGTTGCACATAAGAGAGCTCATTGGGGTTTTCTCCCCAGTGATGTGAATCCTCTAATAATTTGGTAGATAGTTGTAGAAAAATTATGTGCCAGAAAAATTGATTAATCTGCAACGAAACCTAGCAATTAATTAATTTATGTTACTGTTAGATGGCAACTTTTAAAAGCTGAGACTTGAAGGAAGCCAGGGAACTTAAGAGGCAGAGGTGAGGAGGGAGAATAGTCCAGACATGGGAGACAGACAGTGAAAGGGCATTACAGTCATGGGACCATTTTCAGCTGATAGAAAACTGGGTAACTTCCCTATTAAGATGAGATATTTCAGAGACTTTGCGAGTATTTGAGTCTTACATTGGAACAAAAAACTGAATCTAAAATCATACTTGTTACATAAACTGCTTAGTTGATAAGCTATGCAGTTAACTGCACAAAGTTTTAAAATCTGCTGTATCTGACGAAACTATGTCAAAAAACCCAAATATTTTATCTGTCTAAAACCCCCTCAATTATTAATAAATAGATGGGGTAAAATAAAAAAATTAACTAATTGACTTCAGTTCTGTAATGATAAAAGTAACTTATGTCTTGAACTAGATTATATTAGTTATTTAGGTTTTTTGCAAAACCAAAATAGGTGTTTTTAAAAATGTTAACGTGTGTATGTATGTGTGTGTGTGTGTGTGTGTGTGTGTGTATGTGTGTATTGCACTGAGACCCTGGGAGAAGTATTTTGTATTGAATTTATTAGCAAGATTTGTTTTAGTTTTCCCTTGTTATGATTTTGTTATTGTTAATAATAATGTTAATGTTATTAATAACATTTTTAATAACTAGAATTCATATAGCATGGAATACTTTCAAGATGCTCAACGTATTTCATTTGATTCTCACAACAATCCTGGAAAGTAGGTGCTATTACTACTCCCATTTTACAGACTGGGGAACTGAGGAAACAAAAGTTAAGTGATTTTTTTCCAGGGTCACAGAGCTAATGAGTGTAAGAAGTGGAATTTGAACTGAGATCTTTCTTAGTTCAAATTCAGTGTTCTTATACACTAGGCCACTTAGCTGCTGAATAACGTTAGCGAATGGAGAAATTTTGGTAACCTTTCTTTATTATGAAGAATCTAGTTCAATAATTTTAAATTATTTTCTTTAAAGATACATTTCAAAATTTTTAAATATTTATTCTCATTAAATGTAATTTTTATACCTCTTTTGAAAAAAAAAACTATTCTTACATTTGAAACATGTGACACCTCAGTGCAAAAGATAGAAGGATGGGAACTGAATACTACCAATGAATTCTTACTATTAAAATCTCAAACTCCATGTATACACATACATATAACTTTTCTTTTTAACTGTAGACATGGGATGCAGAGCTAGAGAGATCTGCAGAATCCTGGGCTGAAACTTGCCTATGGGAACATGGACCTGCAAGCCTGCTGCCATCAATTGGACAGAATTTGGGGGCACATTGGGGAAGGTAATTTAAAATAAAACTCTTGGTTTAACAAAATGTGAATGCTTCATATATAGATATATATTAACACATGCCTGCAAGCTAACATAATCTTAGGACCAAATTAAATTAGACAAATAAGCAATAATAGCAGCACATGAACAACTCCACAGTTAGATGGGTTAAATTAGTGACAAAAATGTCAAACTTTTTCAAAACATGATTATAGTTTCTTTGAAAAATCTCTCCCAAATGCTATATTAAATGACTTGTTACAATATTTAATTATGTATTTGCCTATACTTAGTTTGGAGTTTTAATAAATTCTGATTTTATTTAATATAGATACAGGCCTCCGACATTCCATGTGCAAGCATGGTATGACGAAGTGAGAGACTTTACCTATCCTTATCCACATGAATGTAACCCATATTGTCCCTTTCGATGTTCTGGTCCAGTTTGCACACATTATACTCAGGTATGTTTACTGGCTACACTAGGTCTCTACCTCTAGAGTTGGATCAGTGTTATTATAGGAGAGTAAATTGAATTTGTAATAAAGTGGGAAGGGCATTAGATTTGGAAACAGGAAATTTAGGTTCAATTCCCAGTTCTACCACTTAGCAATACCTCCAGAAAGATCTTCTGGGATTATTTATTCCAGCCTTCTGTTTTTACAGATGAGTACTTTGATTCCAATAGAAGTGAAATGACTTGGTCAGGGTCATAAAGATAGTAAAGAACAGAGCTGGGATTGGACCTCAGGTACTTTGACTAAAAATTTAGTGTTCTTTCTATTGTTTGCCACACTGCTGCCATCTGACTTATTGCTATTAAAATGATAGAGATATTATTTGAAATGTACATATTATGTATGGATCAATGTGGATTTTATACATTTCTTTTTTCATTATTCATTTATTTTAATTGGTATTTTCATTTATTTACAGCACTTAAGCAAATGCAAGAGTTTTCATTTAATTTTTTCCCTGATTATGTAAAAAGAAATTATTTTTTTAAAAAAGTTTTCATATGTGATGATCACAATATACTAAGACTTTTCTTTATCATTGCTCTGATGAGTTTGATGTCTAAAGTCTTTCTTCATCAAATTATTTTAAAGTAGGCAATCCAAGTCTAAATTTCTGTTGGTTACTTTGTCCCCTTTTCCCTCACAATATGAAAAATAGAAGTTTGGATCAAGCAGCTGTATTTATTTAAAATGTATTTCAGTCTCTATCCTAAGACCTGATAATGAAACACACCCTCCTGTCAATAAATTGGTGAAGAAGTTAGGGAGCTTAATGCAGCATAAGTTATCAGATGTGATGTCTATATTGGTTTTGCCTATGTTTTTCTTTATTACAAGAGAGGATTCAGCAGTGTCAGAGATATGTCAAAAATGATCATAGTGTTAAAAAAAAAAAACAAAAAAGGAATAAATAAAGCTTTCAGAAATAGGACAAAACTAGGAAAAACAGGATGTTCCAATAAGGATGTGTGTGTATATCCCTAAAGTCTTCTAAAGTGTGTGTGTATGTCCCAAAAGTCTTAGTGCAAATTTAATGTGTTAAAGTACTAAAGTGCACTAAGACTTTATAGATACACATACATATCTGTGTGTCTGTCTAGTTGTTTGTCTCTTGTGGACAAACATACACATGTGTCTCTATGTATTTCATTTCACCATTAATTTGCTTTGTGACTTGGGCAAATTATTTTTCTGTAGTTCTCATTTTTTCTGACTTATAAAATAAATATGATTGGGCTAGGGCATCTATATAACCTTTTCCATGTTTCAATTTGGTGGCCTAAAGATCAGGATGTTAGTCCTTAGGGGTTTTTTTTGTTTGTTTCCCCTAATAGAAAGTTATCTGTTCTACTTCTGTAATCTTAGAGCATTCTTTCTAAGGGACAGAAATTAGAGGGTTATTTTTATTTATTTACTTGATTATTGATGCAATATTATGTTTTTTTTTTCTGTAACTCTTGATCAATTCAGTCCATCAGCTATTCATTAACTACCTACCATAGATGCTACGTGATGGCAACATTACATTACATCCACAGGAGATTTCATCTATGGTGGATTGATTCAAGAGTCTGATTATTTGAGATCTTTAAAAAGTAAAATAACTAGTCAGTCCTTTCAGTTTTTAATAAATTTAACCCTCCTTTAAAGCTCAGTAGAATGAGAAAACAATATATGAAGAACCAGAGATGCTTCCTAAAACATTTTAATATTTTGTCAGCATCGTTGCTGCTGATTTCTTCTGAAAAATGTTGTTCATTTGATTTAAGTAGCTATCTCTGTAAATAATAGTACTTGTAGCTAAATCATTAAAAAAATTCACCATTCATTAAATCTTCTTATGTGGCAAAGCTTCAATCAGTCATTGTTCCTGGACATAGGGGTAATAGCTGTAATAACCCCGCATTCATGTAATCTTCCAGAGTTTACAAGAGACATGCACATCTATCGTCTTACTTGCTTGTCAGAACAACCCTTAGAAGTATGCACAGAAATGTTATCATTTCCATTTCATAAATGTGAAAATTGAGACTTAGGAAGAACAGCAGACCCAAAGGTCACACAAGTTCTTTATTAGCAGTCAGAATTACATGATTACATGGTTGCTTTCCCCACATTCAAACTTCAGCAATTCATTCATAGAAATGTTGGTATTCTTTATCTAATTGGATGTAACTTTGTTTCCTGTCATGTAGGTTGTTTGGGCTACAAGTAGCAGAATAGGTTGTGCTATTAATTTGTGCCACAATATGAACATCTGGGGACAGATATGGCCTAAAGCAGTTTATTTAGTGTGCAATTATTCTCCAAAGTAAGTATAGAAACAGGAATGAATTTCTAAATTTATGCTTAAAACTTGAAAATGCTTTCATTTGTCAGACCACTGTTTAGCTTATACGTGTAAAAATGTTTTCAGTATGCTCACATTATATAGATCTTAAAAGGCAAGTGTAGTTATCACTTCTCACGTTCAGTAGGTTAATTTGAGTATGTAAACTCCATGAATACAGAGACCATATTTTTGATCTCTTCTCTTTTAATCAGTACATACTGTGTTCCATAATTATTCCCTCATATTAATGCGATAGAAGTATGTGCAAGTATTTCACAAGGAACATAAACAATATTTGGAAAACAGTTCAATATATGTGACAGTCATATCATATCTAATTCTAAGGTAAGGAGATTTATCACAAAGAATGACATATAGATATATATTCCATGGCAAGGTTTAGTCCTGTGGTACATACTTGGAATACATATACTCAGATTACTTTGCACAGTTCCAAAGGTATAGGTAGGGCAATTATCTACAACATAATTATAGAGTAAAAGGTTACAAGTACGAATCAGCTGACCAAATCTAATCCATTGATTTTTGGAAGAATTTCAAATATTAGACTGTTCAACTCTTCACAATTATAAGTTAAACTTTTGGTAAGTTATATTTTCTCTTTAAGGGGTAACTGGTGGGGCCATGCACCTTACAAACATGGTCGGCCCTGTTCTGCATGTCCACCCAGTTTTGGAGGAAGCTGTAGAGAAAATCTTTGCTACAAAGGTATATTAATTACTATTGCTATTATGTCGAGGTTATTTTTTTTTTTTGCAGCTTTTATGTTAAAACAAAATGTAATTTGGACCTTCATATTATATGCTAACATGAATGCCACAAAAGTAAACAGAGCTACACTATAGAAAATAGAGGAAAGTTTTGTAAAATAAAAGTTTAAAATTATCTGTGAAATATCCAAGTTGTAATAACTGTGTAAAGTTCATGGATGGAAATGCACATGACTATTCCAAATGGCCAAGGGAGGAAAATATATTTACATACTTCAAGAATTCAGAAGTTGATGTTTATTTCATTTTTAATATTAATTTGATTTATTCTTAATTTTCATTGCTCTTCTAATATTGTGGAATTGGGTTAGCATATTTTTAATTTGGGTGGTTTACTTTTGCACACTGGGTCTTGGTTACCCATAATTTCCTCAACATAATTATCAAATTGTAGATTATATTGTAGTGTACTTAGGGCAGAAATTCACTCTGCATGTCCCTTTGCCCAAAGAGTAAGATACAAGATTTTTAGTGTTGAAATATTACATGGAATAAGCATTAGTATAAAAGTTTTGCCTTTTAAAGAGTTCTGAGTAGAAGTAGAGTTGGCAAAAAAAAAATAGTGTCAGATTCATCTATTAAAAAGGTGCTATAAAATGAATGAGTTGAAATATTCATTTAAACTAATATTTAAAAACCTGTATTTTTGTCAATGTAGCAATCCCCCTGGGTCTATAACTTTGCAGCCCAAAGGACTGCCTGCCAAAGAGGTTAAGTGATTTGCTATGGTCACACAAGTGGTATTAGAGGCAGACCCTGGAACCCAGACCTTCCTGATGCTGGGCCCTGAACTGCCCTACCACACTCTCTTTCCCTGAAATAAAAAGCCCACACAAAAGTTAACAGGTTATGTTATTTCAATTCAATTAAATACACATTTATTAAGTGGCTGCTGACACCATGCCAAGACAGAAATAAAACAGTTCCTTTCCTCGAGGAATTTAGGTTCTGCTGAATGATTTGTGAAAATATTATTTACCATCTTAAAAAACCACAGATATAGTATTTAAACAGCTTTAGTAAAAAACAAATTGTAATTTAAAAATATAATCCATAGCATCCTCATTTTTATAAGTAATATAAGTACATATAACTTGCCTTCTACATTTTTGCTGCTCACCAAACATTAAGAACAGTGAAGGATGATTAGTAGTAGATGAAGTAAATGAAGCCCATATTGGATTTCACTTTTGGAGGGTTTAAGATATTTATGGTTAGACTTTCTTTAGCTAGAGGAGCATCGTAAATCTTAATGAGTTTTCCTGGCCTCTTGCCTGATTTAATATAATAATGTAATTGAGAGAATTTTCACAGAACTGTGGTTTGCAAAATCTTTTATAAATATTCCATTTTATCACCACAACAGCAAGATTATTATTCCCAGTTTATAGATGAAGAAACTTGAGGCAGAGTTTGTGACTTGCCCGAAGTCATACAGCTAGTAAGAATCTGAAGTAGAATTTACACTCAGGATTTCCTTCAATGCTCTATCTATCCACACTGCCACCTAGTTGCCTTTTATGAACAAGGACTTCTTTTCTAGTGCCCTTCCCTTGTGGAAATGGAGTCATTATTCTGTATATAAGGATCCATGCAGTTCTCATTTGGATTTACTTTAAAAAGATCATATTATCTGTGATTTATTTTATTTTTGTTTTGTGAAATATTTCCCAATTACATTTTCATCTGTTTGGGGTTCCACTGGGAGAATTGTGAGCCACACATAGAACACAAGCTCCTTGTTTGACCCCTCTGTACTAAATATTTCCCACAACTGGAATCTTTCTAGTTTGTAACTCTGAAAACTAACACTCTTAGCAGGGTCATTGTGAGAATCAAATGAGAAGATTTATGTAAAATTTAAGTACTGTTTGAATGTCTATGTTCTACAAATGAAGTCTATAGAAATTGAGTGACTTGGCCCTGCTTGTATAGTTTTTCATCAGGAATTGAACTCAGGTCTCTCTAAGTTGATTACAGTTTTATTCTTTTTTTCTGCTTTATCATACAGTCTCTCAATAGCTACAATTGAACAATAGATTTTTTCAGCTAGTTCTTTTTCCCCGGTTTTATCTTACTCAATATTTGTAAAAATATACTTACATAGCAAGTTTCTGGAATTGATATAAATGTAAAGGTGGCTTTTTTTCCCTCTTTTTAATTCATTCTATGTAACAGAAGGCTCAGAAAGGCATTTCTCTCCTCATGAACCGGAAGAAACAAATGAAATTGAACGACAGCAGTCACAAGTGTATGATCCCCAGATTCAAACAAGAGCTGATGACAGTGACAGAAATGAAGTTATAAGTACACAGCAAATGTGTAAGACCTTTTCCTTTGTACTAAAGGCAATGATTACATTGGAATTTTAAAAAACTTTGATACTTTCCATCAATATGGAGATTTCTTCCACTGGTAAAGATCAAAATACATTCCTAATTTTTCATTTTGTGCAATTACTCTCTACTTCCTGTTATGTCTCTTTACCACCATAATGGCACCAACATATGAAAAAGACTTTAAAATTTAGTCTTTTTCACAGGAGTCACTCAACACCTTGGATTCATTCTTTGTGATTGACTCATCTCTGGTTTTGATCATACATGGACTTAATAAGGCTTTACAGTAGTTTTGATTTGGTGATATCCTATATCCAACTTAGATCCACCACCTGTTTTTCCATTATCCTTTGTAATGTTTTCTTCTGAGATTGTGGTGGGGGATGATTCAAATCTACATAGTTATCAATTATAAAATATTGAAGTCATGCAACTGAAATTTAAGAATGCTATACTGAGTGCCATTGACATTCATGTCTTAGTTTTAACTTTTCTTTTTTTGAATGGGCATAGGTCAGACCATAGTTACTGAACTGTTTTCTCCTAAGAATAATGTATAAAATGAATTTTTTAAAAATGGGTTTTATAGAAAATGAAAGAAATGAAATACATAATCAAGCTATAGATGAATTATGTATGAGTTATACTGTTGGAGGCTATATACCTGTAATTGAGATAATGGATACATTGGAATTCTGAAATACATTCAATTAAAGATTTTATTCCAATGTTACTACTTGATAATAGACTTTTAATCCTCATGTTTTATACAGGATTGAATTTCACAAAAGATTCAACTATTTGCCTTCAGACATTTAAATGTTTTTAAATCAAAATGATCTTTTGTTTTAGGTAAAAAGTCTGACCTTTGTTCTATTACTTAAAATACTTTTGTGATGGTTTTTTCTTATCTTTAGCTCAAATTGTTGCTTGTGAGGTGCGATTAAGAGACCAGTGCAAAGGAACGACATGCAATAGGTAACTTTTATGTTTTATTCTCAAGATTTTATTTAAAGCAATACAAAATCATTTTCAAATACAGGCAATTTGACTTCTTTTCAACTATTCTATTTAGATATGAATGCCCTGCTGGCTGTTTGGATAGCAAAGCCAAAGTTATTGGAAGTGTACATTATGAAATGGTAAATATGATCAATAGAATTATTTAACAATTTGACACTGAAAACAATTGAAATTGTAGAAGGAAGTAAGATATTAGAAGGCAGAGATTTTTGTTTGTTTTGTTTATATTCCCAGTGCCTAGCATAAGCACTTAATAATAAATACTTATTGTTTAGAATAAGAGAAGTGGAATATAGAAATTCTAGTTCATAGACACTAAAATTTTAAAAAATTGGAGGTTACATATATCTGATCATTTTGCTGTGTGAATCTATTCTTTCTCAAGTCATATAGTTTCCTGTTCTTTTCAACCTTATCATATTTTTAAAATGTGATAGTATTTCATTATGAAAATAATTTACCCTATGCTTTTTCCTTTCCCTTCCTCCTTCCTCCTTCCTCCCCAAGCAATCAAGCATCTGTAGAGCTGCAATACATTATGGAATAATAGACAATGAAGGTGGTTGGGTAGATATCACTAGACAAGGAAGAAAACATTATTTCATCAAATCCTATAGAAATGGCATTCAGTCGATTGGGTAAGTGAAAAAGCTATTTAGAGGTGTATGTTATAAAATAGAATTTATCCTTTTGGAAAATTGCTTCTCTATGTTAAACAAAAAGTATTTTATTTATTTTCAAATTGAGGTGTGCAGAAATGCTACTCTAAAGCTTATATCTCCTGTATGTGTGTGTTTTTGTGTGTGTACATATCTGTCTCCATAGAATAGCTACTTAGAAGGTAGAAACCTAGCTACAGAAGTATACAGAAAATATTAAAAATGAGAATATTCTTTTTCCCTTGAGTATTAAAGAACCTATTTTTACAGGGGTTAGTAGAATATAAATTAGATTTTTCATTTTCAGGGATAGCTATTTTAATTTCTCTATCCATGATTATGGCAGATATGATCTATATTATACTAAATTGTAACATTTATTTTTAAATTATGCATATAGGATAACATGATTTTTAATTTTTAATAGAAAGGCCTTTAACAGAACTACTTACCCATTCAAAACAAGAATCCATGTGTCCACTATTACGATTGAACTTCTGAACTCATGTTCAGAAATTAATTTGGAGAACAATGTTCTTCTCAGACACAAAAAAATGTCCAAACTTAATTTCAGTAGCAAACTATGATATTTTTACAAATTTTATTTGAAAGATAATTTTCATGTTTTAAATTTAAAATTGTACTTCAAACTTCAGAGTCAGAATTTTTTCTAATTTTTGAAAATTCACACATACATTTTGTTTTTCATGATGACAGTAATTGAATATTCAGAAACATTTTAAGAAATTTGCTTTCTGCCTGAAAAAAGTCAATTTTCAAAAGATTCTCTTGCCTATAAACTGTCATAGGTTCAGGTATATTCTTGAATTTTCCAAACGTCATCATTTCAAGGTAATAATTAAGATGTTCTGTTTGTTGTATATGTGATATATTGGTATGCAAGATATTGAAAAGCTGGTAGTGATGAATGATTTTTATCATAAATTGATACCTTTTATCAGAACATCATTTGCCCATTATATAGAATATAGAGTAGCCTGGGGGAAAATTCCCTTTAAGAAAAGCATGTTATCTGGAAAATATCTTCTTTGGGAAGAAGAATCATGGTTTTTTGTTTTAGTTTTAGTTTAGGTTTTTTTTTTTTTTAGGAATTTTTCATTTGGATCATAGGATCACAGATTTAGAGCTTTAAGAGATCTTAAAAGATCTTCATTTTTTTTAAATTCTTCATTTTATAGAGGAGGAAACTGAAGTTGAGAAAGGTTAGATGACAAGGTCACACAGCTTGGAAGGCAGGATTCAAACCAGAGTCTTCAATGATTCCAAGTCCAGGGGTCTATTCACTCTAATGTTTTCAATATTTTACTAATACTGTGTTGTCTTAGAGTGCAAATATCCAGGAGTTTTCATTTGGGCCATGTGATGCTAAACTTTGCATATTATATGCAATTTATTGTTTTGAATTATTCATTATGTTGTGTTAAATATTCCCATTGAGAATTCCCGGACATGTTTAGGTAACTTTTATACATGAGGTAATTCACTTACATCTCTTAGTAAAAAATATATTAAAGGTTATGTCAGTTACTATTATCAATATTGATAACTGTCTTGTTATGCTTAAGAAAGCTATAGACTCATTCTCTTTTTTTATCTTTAGCAAATATCAGTCGGCCAATTCCTTCACAGTCTCTAAAGTGACAGGTAAGCACTTATGTTTTTAATCTAATTTTTAATCTATTGATATTTATTACTTTTCCGATTAATTTATTGATTTGTGTTTACATTTCTTTAGTTCAAGCTATCACTTGTGAAACAACTGTGGAACAATTATGCCCATTTCACAAGCCTGCTTCTCACTGCCCAAGGTAACATTCATGAAAACTTGATGATAATTTAGGAGTGTATCTGTGATTCTAGTAGTACAGGTAACTGCCCAATGAGGGAACGTCATCTATCACTGCACAATGGCATCTTCTTTGTAACTTATAGACTTGGAAAATTGCCCTGAGCATTTCTAGAGCTCAAGAATTATTTTTCCTTTTATTATAAATATGTTATATTATAAATATTTATTGTTAACTAGATGAAGCTAAATGGTTCAGTGTTTAGAGCCCTGGATCTGGGTTCAGGAAGACATGAGTTCATATCTTGCTTCAGACACTTAATTTTATGACCCCGGGCAGGTCACTTAGTCTCTATTTGCTCCAGTATCCTCATCAGTAAAATGGAGGTAATAACAGTGCCTATTTCTTGTTTTGAGAATCAGAGCACATAGTAATTGCAAAACACTTAGCATAGTCCCTGGCACATAGTATGCACTATATAATTTATTATTATTATATGTGAATTTTGTGGGTATTGTTGTTCTAATATTGTTACTATCATTTTTTTATTGTAATCAAGTGTCCACTTTAAAAGCTCTGTATTCTATAAAGTACAAGAAAGATCTAATTCTCGTTACAATGGAAGAGTTGTACAAATCTTTGTTGTCGTTGAGACTGTATATCACTCTGATGTCTCCTAGACAGTCCATGGTGTATACTATAAAACTCCCAAGCCTTATGGACCTATCTTCAGAAGATAGTCCTTGGGTACATAGATGTTGAACCTCTTTGTATTATTAGAATACTTCCTTAAACCCATTGGAAAATTAGAATTCTATTCCTGTCATGCAAGACCTAGCATTTATAAGACTATGCTATATGTTGCCATTTATTGAATGACCTCTCCACAAATGGCCTCTTCACTGTTTTCTTTGGGTTTTTGTGACATTTCTCTATTGTTTCTTCTTTTCCCTGTCTAACCTCTAACTTGCTTTCTTCTGCTAGATCATCATCTATATCACAACCTTGAACTGTGTCTCTCTCTACACTCTCTGTGTTTGTGAGTTTGTTATCTTCTATGGGTGTAATTATCATCTATGTATAGGTGACTCCCACATCTATATGTCCCACCCAAATCTCACCTGAGTCTTGTATCACCAACTGGCTTTTGGGTATTTCAAATTGGATGATTTGTCTCCAACTCAGTATGCTCCAAGCTGAACTCATTATTTTTTTTTCCATCAAAGCAGTCACTCTTCTAATCCTTATTTCTGCCCACGGCACCGTTATCCATCTAATCATCTAGGATCACAGTATTGAGTAATCCTCAGTTCCTCACTCTCCCTCATTTGACAAATCCATTTATTAAATTGTAAAGTTCCTTTATGTCAGGAGCTATTTCATTTTTCTCTTTAGCATCATGCCTTGTATACACATAGCGGGAGATCAATGATTCCTTTTGGACTGATGGGTTTTCTATGGCATTTGTTGTTGTTGAATCGTATCTGGCACTTTGTGATGCCATTTGGGGTTTTCATGGTAAAAATATAGTAGTGGTTTGCTCATTTCACAGATGAGGAAACTGAGGCAAACAGGGTTAAGTGACTTGCCCAGAGTCACACACACAACTAGTGTCTGAAGCCAGATTTGACCTCATGAAGATAAGTCTTCCTGACTCTAGACCTAGCACTCTATCTGCTACACCATCTAGTTGCCATATTACAAAAATAGGTATGGTAATATTTATGGTCTGTTTCTGAAAGTTATTTAACTGCTATTTAAGATCCACTGTTTCACCATCCTATCTTTAACTTAATTGTTCTTCTCTATTTTGCAATTCCAAAATATGGCCAATTTTAGTTCTTACTACGAGATAACCAGAAAGTATAAAAGCCCCCTATCCTCTTCTAAAGCTTAGGTGGAGAAAAGAAGAAGATAATCAATTAACATTTGTTAAGTACCTACTATGTGACAGGCATTATATGGGAAAGAAAAAAGAAATAATCAGTGCCCCAAAGGAGCTTGCATTGTAAAGCAATTTTGTGCAATGAATGTCAGCATTGAGTTTTTTAATTAGTTTAATTCCATTCAGCGAATATTTACTTAATGCATACATGTACAAAGAACATAGCATAGCAATGTACTTAATAAATATTCCTTGAATTGCATTAACTTCTACAGTAATTATCAAAACCCCCAAACTACACATGATACTTAGATTTTTAGGTTAGAGATACTCTGATGAAGATGCAAACATTAATATATAGGATGAGTGTTTTGTTTAAAAGAAAAACATAAATGAAATGTAGTATATAATTTTGTAATTCTTTCTTTTATTTAATTCATTAAACATAATTAATTGATTAGTAAGTATTCTGAATTAGACAGGATGAATTATTATAACTATCTACCTAGGTTATAAATCTTTTCTATACCAAAAAAGGAGAAGCTTTTTGGGCCATTTCACATGAACACATAGCTAAGTGATTAGTTTTAGTTACTGCTTGAAATTTTTAAAAATTTCCATGTTAGTCATATTGTAAAAGAAAACACAGAACAAAACAAAACAACAATAACAAAAAACATTAGAAAAATAAAGAAAATAAATTGTATGCCTTGATCAGCATTCAGACTCCATTAATTCTTTTGCTGGAAGTGGATAGCATTTTTCATAGGTTCTTTGGAATTGTCTTGTGATTAAAATATTTAAACTATAATCTCAGCTTGTTTTACATATCATATGAATTTTTAATTGAATTTACTTTATTAATTTTATGTCTTTAAAAGACATTTTATCATGAATAAAAGCATGCTTTGGGTTACAGTACTCTGAGAGTAAATTGAAGGATACATGCTAATCTAAAGTAAAAGGAAATATTCTCATTGGGAGTTTGATACACCAATGGAATCACAACTCCTGTCCCTGACAAAATACAGTATAAATTCTATAAACCAGAGGAGAAAGGTAATTTTATTACACTGTAGCCACATCATGTATGTTACTGAGGTAATAGGAGATTAGGTAAAAACAGGAAGTACATTTTACTAGGTAATCATTCCCTTTTTTTGCATTTGGAATACTGTGGGTGATCTTAGAAAACCCATCATCCTTTAGATTCTTTGGGAGAAAAATTACATCAAGAGGAAAGAAGACTCATTCTCTTTGGTACTTCTAACTCCATATTTGGGTGGGTGGAGCACCTTTTTGTGGGTAGCAGAGAAGGCATCAATATTGAAGACTGTCTTGACTTTCTGAGTGGTTATAAATATTGCTCAACCACTGAAGTACTATATAGCTACAATCAGTTTTATCTTGCACTATTTTGAGTACTCTGAAGTAGTGGGGTTTTGAAATCATTCCAACAAAGCTGTGTAAGTCTTAAATGATGGTGGCTTCACTTCTTTGATTTTTTTTTAACCCCTAGTCATTCCCTTCCCTGAAGATTTTCTATACCTGTAATTTATTCTAAAGAAATAACAAAATAAACAAGTTAAGGGGTAATTTCTTTAAATGACAAATTTATGCCACTTTGGGACACACATTGAAATGATTTCTTCAGATTGCCACTCAGTCATTGTAATCTTGATGATGAAGAAAATTGCTTTTTCCTATTGAAATTTGAATCTAAAATTTCAACTTTTTAAAACTTTACCATAAGAAAACCTGTTTAAGGAGAATCAAATCAAAGATTATGATTTATAAAGTTCTAAGTATCATTTGCCTTATTTGTATAAGTCCCTATCTGCTCTTTATAAGTAAAGAATGATAACAGTTAAAAATGGAACCCCATAAGATACCATAGGCCTCAATTATAAAACAGCTCATTAGCAAGTATTTTAAATATAATGTGACTCATATCATGTTTCCCAAAATATAACTCCACAAAGGAAAACTCTAATATAATTTGATTAACTTTTAAAGCAAGTAGTAGTCCTGTTTCCTAATACCAATGTAAGAAATACCTAAACTGTCAATAGTGTCAATAAATTAAACTAGTTGAAATATAACTTGGATGAAAAATCTAATTTACTTTTTGAGTGAATTATCACTTTGGGCTGTGAGGTTTCTTTTTAAATCAAAGGAGACATCATACTCCACTTAAAAAACGGCACGTAGATATTTTGTAAAGGTGATGACTATACTAAAAATTGTATGGTATGTCTTCTGTCAGGAAGTTTCCTTATATTAGTAAATTACAAAGTGGTAGTTTGTTCAAATAAAAACTTTATTCTTTTGCCTTTGGAAAACTTTTACTTTTTCTTTTTAACTACTTAACTTATCTAAAAAGATTCATTTGTAATTTATTGCTTTTACTGATTTTTTTTTATCATGTGCTATATGTTCCCATTAAGATTTTGCAAACAAGCCAGTATGAGTTTTGCAGAATTAATTCAGTTCATTTAGCATGTCTTATGTATCTCCTTTGTTGTAAGGCAAAGTAATCATTGCCCTTCAGATGCTTACATGAGCAACAGATCATGACAACTTTAATCTGAAGAGCCATGGCTTTCGTGCCATCTACCTTATCTTGAACGATTTGCCAAGGAACTAGCATTTACCCAGCCAAAGCAGAGTTACCTGAACACCAAACATAAAGAGAACAGAACCCTAACTCTGACTCTAAATGCCTGTTTTCAGATTCTGAATAGTGTCACTGCCCAATGAATAAACTATAACCTGAGAATATTGGAGTTAGGAAGGACGTCAGCTATCATCTAGTGCTATCTATATATCAAATGAGAGAATATTTGTAAAAAAAAAAAAAAAAGCACCTACCACAGTACCTGACACATAGTAGGCTTTATAAAAATGCTTATTCCCTTCCCTTCCCCCAATCTCTCTCAGTCTGGTTCTAACCATAACTCATCCTACTCCTATTCTTGAAATTGATTCTTCAGCTAAATTCATTGTTCCTTTCCTTTTCCACATCTTGCCTTCATTCCTACTTTCAGATCTTCCTTTCTCCTTCTGTTTCTATGTCTCTTTACTTAGCCAAAGGCTAAAATGGACTCTCCCAGCCTCTGGCACCCAATTCCAAAGCTATGTCCTTCCAAAACCTTGACATACCTTTCACCTTTCAGGTACAAGTTATCTCATCTTCAAATTCTGTGGAGCAAATTCTTCTCATATCACCCTCCTTTGTACCTTGATTATTTGTTTACTTTTTCTTCCGTAGCACCATTGTATTGTAAATTATCTAAGAATCTAGACTTAAGTCAAAGATATATCTGTTTCCCCAGTGATTAGTCTTAGGAATACTTAGTAATTGTTTGTTTGAAGGAATAGATAAATTAATTAGGAAGGAAAGGTCATTCAATGCCTTACTTCCTCAAAATGACTCTTCTAGTAAAACATTCATTATGGGAGATATCACAGAATATCAAAGAGTTTCCAAAAACTCACTTTCCAACCCAAAGTCCCCAAAATAACTTATTATTATTATATTTTGCTTTTATGCCTTTAAGTTTTATGTGTATATGGACACACACACAAATGAATATTTGTATGTTGAAGACAAATGCTATTTTAATCTTAAAAAATGAATCAAGCACTCCTGTTGTAGAAGAATATTTGAAAGCATTATCCAAAATATTTAAATTACTTGTGATAGTTTTCTAACAAGGTATTTATCTTTTTTTTTTTTTTTAGCAAATCCTTTCGCATTCTTAGGGTTTCCTCTATTGTCTTTACTGTCAGATTCACACATTTGTCATGTTTCATAAAAAGGAATAGAAAAAAAAGAAATAGATGTCAGGGTTACTTTTTTGTTATTTTGTCTCTATAAATGTATATTCTTTATGAAATATATTTTTCAGGGTATACTGTCCTCGCAATTGCAAGCAAGCAAATCCACACTATGCTCGTGTAATTGGAACTCGAATTTATTCTGATGTAAGTAACCTTATTTATCTAACTCTATGGTATTTATAAATATGAACCATATACTATTACCTTTTTACATTTTCACATGGCAAAACAAGGGAAAAATTATAGGTTTATATACACCTGTTTTAAACAAATGTACATTAGAGTTACAAAATATTTATTCAAAATTGTTTTCTTATTGTAGACAGTATTCTCCTTTTACTTAGTTATTTCTGAGGATTGAATTAATCTATTTTTGACTAAGACCAAGAATGTGAAGTCAAACCTTCAAAAAAATGAAATTTGTTTTTGTTACCCAATTATTCCCTGGCTCATAAGGAAAACTTTCTTGTGATATTATTAGGAAAGGAAAAAAAACAGGTCATTTCTTGGTGTTATGTACAAGAGAAAAATGAAATTTATCATGTATTAACAATACTTTTATTGCCCACATGACATGACATTTGAAGAGCCTAGATTCCAATGAAGACACGAGATCAATATCTAAAAAGACTAGATAGATGAAGTATGTAGAAATTAGTGTTATAACTAGAATTAAAGAAGTTTAGCTGTGGAGCTATCATTACAGAAAAAAAAAATAGGCCAAGATTTGAAGTATGATTTAGCTAAAAGGTATAGTGAAGACATTCTAGGTAAGTCTCAAAGTCAAAGGTAAGCAAGCTATATACAGGGTTTACAACCTGTAATCTAGAATGAAAAGTGTAAACTTGGCTAACCCCCATTTGCATAATCTGAAGGCAGTTAGTTCCAGAGAGGAGAGAACTGCTACCTTAAAATTTATAAATGGAGCATCATTATGTCATATTGTAGACTTTATACAATTAGAAGTCACATAAACAGTAATTAAGGAAGATGATTTTTACTGCCAATGAATTCATGAAAGCCTCACTTATCTTGGTAATCTCCTAGAATGTTAAAGCTAAAAGTGAAACAATCAATCCTTTTCATCATACAGATGAAGAAATTGAATGCCCAAAGAAGAGAAATACTTTGTATCAGGGTTATAGCTGGGGATAGAATCTTTATCTTCTGATAGTCAGGCTTGTACTGTTTTACTTGTCCAACAGTAGTAGTCATTTTTAACGCCTTCTTTTATTCTCTGTATGATCAGTTTCCAAGTCCTATAAGTGTTATCTTCTCACCTTCCCCCCCTTCTTTCCATTTCCACTGCAATTGTCCTTATTACCTACAACTATTACTGCTTTTCCTTCTCTTTATTCTAATCTCCGCCACTACCACTACCACCCGTGCTGGAGCAAAGCTCTTCTTATATTCTTCTTCTTCTAAAACTATGTAAATGGATCCATTTTCTTACTTTCTAAGTATCTAAGCATTCAAGCAACCTTCTAAGACATCAAAAGCTCTTAATTATCTGTAACAGTAAGGACCCTGGCATACACAGGAGGGCCTGTTGTACAGGTTCTTAGGTCTGCTTTTCTAAAAAGAAAGCATCTTTTGAGGGGGTCAACAATCACTTTAATCAAGCACATGTGTCATTCAATTAGTTCAGGGGAAAAAGTCAGCACCCTGAACTTCAGAGAAAATACAGAGATATAAAGACTGACAGGGCTTCCAACCGTCTGATCATAAGCAACACATAACATCACAGATCAACAGATAGATCCAACTCTCTGACCATTACATACATACATAGTTACCAGAGAGAAGGAAGCACTGACATCTGGGTTTTCAAAGATGAGGGTCTTCTTAGCTGCTACCCAGAGTCTCATCTGGTCAAACAAACACTTCCAATGAGTAAACTCCAAAGTAAAACATCACCTCAGAGTATTTATATACTTTTCAGAACCTGAGGGCACAATGTTCTGACCCAGTGCCTCAATAGAAATTAACAAAAGAAATTACTGAGGCCTATTACTGGGCAGGGAGGATTACCTCTTCCCCTCACCCACCTTTAACCTTACATTAACTAGCCTCAGCCTAATTTTCCAAATGTATCTTCTGTATATGTATAGCTATCATTATGCCCTAGCATTTTGCCTTATCCATGCAAATTCTGTAAATAACAGGTTTTCCCCAAAATCTTAGTACAGTTTTATACTTTAATAGAATCAAAATTGCACTAAGACTTTTGGTATATCCTGAATTTGTTGAAGTGAAAAATTTATCATCCTCAGAGAATGAGGAACTCTATAAAGTCAATATCTCAGATAATTACAATGTGTGTGTGTGTGTGTGTGTGTGTGTGTATGTGTGTGTAGAAATACATTCTTTTTTTCTTTATATTTTGTATAGTAATGAGAGGATGGAAAAAAGTACCAAATTGGGAACTGAGAACTGGATTTTGTTTCAGTTCTGCCTACTGGCCAACAATGTGATCTTTGGCAAATAGCTTACCTTTTCTGTTTCCTGGTCAATTAAAGAGATTCATAGGATTCTTATTCTTCTCTCTACTCTCATCTGTATTCTACTTTCCATTGCATCCTCTATTTTTATTATATGGTGCCACATTTTTATTTACTATATTTAGGTATAACCACAAGGTAGGTGACTCAGTCACTCCTTATGAATAAAGTACATTTCTGATTAACTAGGCTACTTGGAAATCTTTTGGTGGTGTACTTATTTATGTTTGTAGCTGTTTTCTGGATTGTTGATTAGTAAAATATTGCCTCTAGCTAAGAATTCAACATTTCTCTGCAAGTTGAGTAGTTTCAGTACAGCATCTCTTACAAGATTAATTATGAATTATTTTTTCTTAAATATACTTGAATCTAAAAACTTCCATATATTGGTTTTCTAAATAAAATTTTCCTTTACAGAAATATATGCTTCCTTAAGATTGCAATTTATAAATATTCGGCTATTCTCACAGTATTCCAGTAAAATGAATTGGTTGCACATAGTATAAGCTCAATTCTTTTCTCAGTTGGAAAACTGAGACTGAAATTAAGAACCCTATAAATAAGAAAATTCAACAGCAACTTTAAAATATGCCATTAATTCCCAAGGAGTGCGGACTCACTTTAAATAAAATGTAAAAACACTAGGGGTAGGGGTGTGGGGTAAAAGGTAAAAAAGCCCACGGACTCATAAGAAGCAAAAGAATTTATCCTGCCTCTGGTCCTTGGGCAAATTATTTAAATTCCATGAATCTCAGTTTCCTCATTTGTGAAAATCAAAGGGCTCTGAATTTCATTTCAGCTCTATTTTTATGTCTTTTTATGAACTGAATTGCCTTTGTTGTTCACTATATATGTAGATACAGTTCACACATTTAATTCTTGAGAAAGGATTTTGGACTTTCATTCTGGTTAATTGCAAATTCTCTGTGTTCAATGTAAGTAAGTACCATTGTTTCCACTATAAATTCCTCATTGTTTTCACACTGTGCATCTTTGTTCTGGTAAAGACTGGATATGAAGAGAAAATCCTTTTTGACCTTTGAACTTGATCAGGAATGCATACCAGCTGCCCAGGCATAGGAGAAACAATTGCTTAAGAATACTTTAAAGTGCTTAAAGTTTAATGAATGGTATATCCAGGCACTTTTTATTGCCTTTGGAAATGTTGGTAATTCCCTTCTAACGGAACAGGATAAATCATGAAATATGTGCAGAATTACTGTAAATCCCATCTTTTATGAATTATATCAAATGCAAATATTACTTGAGTGAGGGACTTAAGACTATGATTAAAATGCCTTTGCAGAGTCATGATTACATTTGTAGATAGCAGTCATTTCACTGTATTACCAAAGGAGAGAAATGATGACAAAGTTTAGCATTTAGATTCCCTGATAGTTTAAATACCAAAAGATAGTAGAAAGTTCAGAGCATAACAATAAAGTAAGATTGTGTAATTGTGAAAAAAATATTTATGTCAATGTATAAGGCTCCTGAGATAGACCATATGTTCAGAAAGTGAAAAAAGCAGGAATTTAAAACATTATAGTAAGGATTAAAGAAGATTCATGAGGACACATTATCTGTTTAGGGGTATTTGGGAAGTCTTTAAGCAAAGGATATATAGTTTGGGCTAACCAAACTCAACTATAAAAATACTTCCGTAGAAAATTTGGATGAAAAGAAATGTTAAGCACAAAATACTTTGAAAAATTATTTAATTTTCACAAGAGTTCTTAATCTCTTATCTATGAACATAATTTAAAAATATTTTGGTAACCATTTCAGTATAATTTGTTTCCTTTGTGATCCTATACATTTTGTTTAATTTAAGTATTTAAAAATATATTCTAAAACTAAAGAGGTCCATATGTGTCACTGTACTTCTAGAGGTGTCCGTAAAAGCCCACGGACTCATAAGAAGCAAAAGAATTTATCCTGCCTCTGGTCCTTGGGCAAATTATTTAAATTCCATGAATCTCAGTTTCCTCATTTGTGAAAATCAAAGGGCAACAAAATAACAATCCCCTGCTCTAGGAATAGGATTGTTCTTATAACTTTGAAGAATTTAAAATGCAAACATCTTCCATTCAACCAGTAAATTGTTTTCTACATGAATTCTACTTCAGTATAAGGTTTTTTGGGGTTTTTTTTTAATAATGGATGATTAAAATATTATTAAGGGTGTGTATGTACCCAGTTATTCCCCTTCACTGATCTATGAGGTCCTCAGTATCATTACTCTCTTGAGTGATGTACATCATGTTCCTTCTCTTCCTTAGTAGATAGTTTTCATGACTTGCTGTGGCTATAAAAATTAACCTCTTAATGACCAGTCTTTTGATGATAAGCTTTTCCACATTTAACCTATCTAGTCCTTGTTCAACAGAATTCCATTCTTTTTCTAGACCTCTTTTTGATGGTTCTGCAGCACAGTAGAACCTGCTAGACATTACATTGTGCTGGCATAGCCCTTAAGTACCCAGAGTTACCTCCATGCCAGGATGAGGCATCAGAGTAGGACAGATAAAGAAACAGAGAGGAGTCCTTTAATTTTTACATTATCAACTAATCTTCGATTCCAGATTCCACAGTTCTTTATATAACACTATGCTGCTTCCCAAAAGATTACACTGAGTTGAAAGCATTAGTAAAATAGTTTATACTTCAAGCTCATGCAAAATATTTGTTGTGAAAATTAATAGGTGTTAATTTAATGAAATGAAATGAGTGAAAAGCACCAGAAATTCTACTGTACTTGTTGTAATTATAGGACATTTCAACAGTTGTCATCAGAAATCCAGTAGGAGCTGTGCCTGGTTTTCCTGTCTTCCCTATTCATTCTGTTACTTATAGGAAAAGCACCAGAAATTCTACTGTACTCAGTGTAATTATAGAACATTTCAACAATTATTGTCAGAAATCCAGTAGGAGCTGTGACTGTGTTTCCTTTCTTCCCTATTCATTCTGTCACTTATAGGAAGTTCCATGTTCAAATGTACTCCCACCCCAAGGAAAAATAAACATCGACTGAGTACATGAAAAATGACCAAACCAAGAATTCTTAGCTGTGAATATCATTGATTTGAATTAATTAAAAATTCCAAGTCCAAGCATGATGAATATTCTTGAAAGAAGAGCAAATAAACCAGTTTGTTAACTGGTTTCTGTCACTAGATCTGCTTATGGGGGGCAGGGTGGTAAACCTTTTAGACAGCAACTATCTACGCTGTTATGACTAGACTGTAGGATGGCCCACTTCATCATTTTAATCATTCCTATGGCTTGTTTGACCATAGAATTTTCTTATTTCACCTGTTTCATATCTCTGGACAGAAGTTCCCAGATTGACTGCAGAGTAGAGATCAATTAGATGACTTTGAAGGTCATTTCATGCTTCACATCCATGGACCTATATAATTTGTTGGTTTATCATAGCCTTTGAATGCTCAATATACCTTGTTAATTGCCCACTTAAATATATCTTTAAATTTACTATCAGTTTGTCACATGTATTATAAAGAAACTTAGTTGCAAAATGAGATAATTTTTTTTTTCTTTCCCCCACTCAGGTATCTAGTATTTGCAGAGCAGCTGTTCATGCTGGTGTAGTTCGTAATCAGGGTGGTTATGTTGATGTCATGCCAGTAGACAAGAGAAAAGTTTACACTGCCTCCTTTCAGAATGGTATCTTCTCAGAAAGGTAAAACCTGTAGTTATCAACCAATATAACTTACTTATTTCTCAGTTAATAGGTACCTGCAATGATTTAAAGATCAAGAGACTAGGGCAATATGTGGGTTTATCATGCTTGTATAACAGTTGGCCCTTAAATTACTGGAGAAGGTGCAGTACCAGAAATGCCTGTCTCCTGTAAGCTTATAATTCATGACCTGAAAAGCTGATTATAAATCAAAACAACTCTATTGTTAATTGATCTTACAAGAAATATTTGATGAAAGATGTTTTCCTCAGTCTTTAGGATTTTCTAGATTAAAATTATTTTAAGTTATTCTAGGTCAGCACAGAGTTATTTGGCTTATGCAAATTTATTGCAATCTATATAGCTAACATAGTCATGTGTGTGTGTGTGTGTGTGTGTGTGTGTGTATTCAAAGTAAACAGTAAACTCCAGTCACTCCCCAAGTGAAAATTAGCTTCTGTTTTCCTTACCAACCTGACTAATGAGGAAATTATATGAGAATTTATAATGACATTCTAATAAACATTTATTCACACATGCCCATAATTCATGTTTTCTTTTCTTTTTGCAGTTTACAGAATCCTCCAGGAGGGAAGGCATTCAGAGTATTTGCTGTTGTTTGAACAGGACAAATGAAATGCAAAATGTGTAAAAGAGCACTTGGAAGGGGTTGGTAAAGATGAATCAGAATGCTATGTTGTACTTCTAAATTGTATAAAGCTGTAACATTATTGTATAGAAGATATCAACTATTTGTAGCCCCCAGAAGTGTCAGTGCATGTACATCTGGATAAATTCTGTAAAATAAAAACATGGGATATTATTGGAAAAATATCTTGAATATGAAAATTTCAGAAATCCTGTGTTAAATATTGCTATATTTTCTTAGCAATTGTTTCTGTTATGGTTAATTACATAGTCATAAATATTCTACCTTTCCTCTATCTGAATGTTATTATGTGGTGCTTTATGTATGCCACTAATATAATAAATCAAAAAGCATAAAATGGATGACCTCAGAGAGATCACCTTATGCATTTAAAAATAGCTAACCTGAAAATGAATAGAAACTGTGCTGTCACTTTTTCCATTTTCCAAAGTCTGCTATTACCCAAATGAGCTCTACAGTTTTTCAAGTTTATTTCTGTACAGTTTTTCTCATCTTTTAGGTTTAGGCATGAGTTGAGTTCACACTTCATATTGGTTTTCCATTATTTTGGTAAACATTCTCTTAATTTTCAAAAACAAATCTACGTAAAAGTAGATAAAAATAATTAGATGCCTCTACATCTTTCAGATCAAATCAATAGCCCCAAATGGACCATGTATTTAATGGTAGATGGAATAAAACAATAGTTATGATGTAAACATATGCATAGTGGTCATATACTATATATATAGTAGATACAAGAGTAAACAGAATGAACATTTTATATACTCTTGAAATTAAAATCATATCTTTTTTGTTTTATATCCTGGCAAATACTCCTGCAGGCCAGGATGTATAGGGGCAAAATGTCTTATGACGATGAATACATTTAATTGCTTCACCATTACCATTGATTTTCTTTATGGTGAATGGCCTCATGCATTAATTTTTACCATATTGTGGTATATGAAAAACATATAATGGTAATATTATGTTTGTTTCTATGAAAAAATGTATTGTGCTTTAAGACTAAAAAGCTGTTAAACTTTATTTTTGGTATTTTTTCTGCTCATGAAATTACTATTTTTTCTTCCCATAAATATATTGACATTCTTCGTGTTTCAGAGTTGTTTTTTTCCTCTCCTTATTTGCTATGTGAATTACCTCATGTAGTTGAACAAGTTTGTTTAGGCTTAGGAATGATTTTGAATAAAATGAATAAGGGTACTTGCTAATAGCAAATTCATAGATATTTTCATCTAGTTTTATATTAACATAAAAACCACACTGGAAAGGAACCAGGAAAGATGTGAAAGACTCAAAAGTAGACTGTTTTTTATGGCTATAAAAATGAAAAAAAACTTGAATATTTAGAAGAGTCTTAGTTATGAAAACTTTAAGAAATTGAACAAATGCACACTCACCAAGTTAGTAAAATTGTGGCAGAGGCAGTGACATTGAAGGAAAAATGGACTTGGTCAAGTATGGTCAGAGATGGAAAAGGAAGAGAGTTGGATGGGATTAGGTATTATCTTTGCCTTTCCTTGTGTCCTCAGTACTTAGCACAGTGTCTGGTACATAGTAAGCACTTACTAAATACTTATTGACTGACAATACAAAAGTGATTCAAATGGAGAAGTTGCTGGAGAACAAAGTCACTAGCAAATTGTGAGGAACATCATGATGATAATGCTTCATCTGTCCATCACTGGGGATAAGGTATTCCCTGTAAGAAGATTTTCTAGTAACTCACATTTACCGCCAAGTTTTTCACTGAATTTTTTTTTTTTTGCTGCAAATGTTTTTTCTTCAGAAAAATATAGATATGTACATATATGCATATATGAAACACATATATGCACATATGTATAGATGTATAGAAATTTGCTTCTCTGCCATGAATCAAAACAAATAAATGATTGACGTTCAAGAAAACAGTCTTCTCTTTGATGATTCATGATCATCTTAATACTCTAAATTGTTCACTGCATTGTAATACAATGATGCCTTGAGGGACTGTTGAGTAGTACTGAGATATTTTCCCCTACATTTAAAGGTCCTAGGCTCTTAAAATTTTTGGTCATGTTTATTTCTTAATGCATTTTTGTCTCCTCCACTGTAGTCAGGCTTTCAGCAATCACTTCTCCCTGATATTTTCTGCATTTAGCTGGTTCCTCATGCCCACTTTCTAGTCTATTTGATACTTTTAATTTGCTGCAGGCAGCAAAAATATGTAAACAAATTTCTTCCCATTCTCAGCCAAGAAAACTAATGCTGTCTTAGAATCCCCTTTCAGTTTGTTTTCATCTACATGATATTGTCTTATGTGTGCTTAGTTATTTACATGTTGCCTCCCCATTAGAATGTATGCTTCTTGAGAGGAGGGATATTTTGAAATTTGTTTTTGTCTTTATTTTTGCCTTTTTTATCACCTCTAATACACAACATCATTCCTGGAACATTGTAAACCCTCTGTTCTTACTATATAGACTGACTTCATCAAGAAACACAGTTAGGACAAAAGGGAGTTGATAATCCAGATGTCCACTGCCCTGGTGACATTACAGCTGCGATGATTGTGTTCAGTTCTAGATACAATTTAGTGAGATTAGTATGAATTGAATGAGTTGAAGAGCAACTAGAGAAAAGCTAACAGTATGAGAAAAACGTCTTCAGCTTATGCCATATGAAGATCCATAGAAGACACTGGGATACACAGGATGTAGAAAAGAAATTTTTTTAATGTTAGCTGTCTTAAAATCCTTGAAGAACCATCGTGTGGGAAAAGGAATGGATTTGTTCTGCTTGGGTTCACAGGGAAGAACTAGGACCTGTAAAGAGTCAAATGTTCTAGGAAGCAAGTTTTAGTCTGATATAAAGAAATATTTCCTAGTGGTTAAAACTGCCCCAAAGTGGAATAGTCTGCCTTGAGAAGTAATGGGGTTTCCTCTCTGGAATACCTTAAGCAAAAACTCGGTGACCATTTATTAGTAGTTGAAGAGAATTCTTCTTTAATTATAGTTTGATTTAAATTATCTTTGAAGTGACAGCAGACTGAGATACTAGGATTCTGTAAAACTCCAATTCTTTCACCTTAAAATCAAATCCCTTGCTAGCTTTCTAAGCACACAGCTATCTCAAGCACTCAACTTTATTTAATGATTTCTTATTTATCAAGCACACCTTGGTTCTATATTTTCATTGCTTACTTTATCTTTTGTAGCATTATGTCTAATGGTTCAAATCAGGTTTTTTGTTTTCCCAATTTGATCATTGGACAATAGCTCACAAGCAAATATCAAAACATGTCAAATGATTGATGAAAGCTGGTACTCTATAAATATTCATATCAATTGATTCTAAACATGGAAATAGAATAAAAAGGCCAAATTCCTCATAATGTGATTAATTTTGTACCTAAAGTTTTTTATAATAAAATCAAATCAGTTTTTCCAGAAGCTAACTCTGAATATTGTTAAAAAAAAACATTAAAAGACTCTTGCTTTTATAATTTTTTATTTAAAAAAGGTCTTTCCATAAATATTTGTTATTATTTCAGAAGTATCATGGTTTGCAGATACAACTTCAATTAAGACTTGAGAAGATGTGAAAGTATTATGTCTGGTGTCTTACCACTTGAAGGAATGGAATACTTTGATTGACTGCTGAGTCATTCAAGTGCATTCAAAAGACTAATTAGCCAAGATACCATCTCTTTCCTCCCAGATTTCATTTAAATGTGGAGACAAGAATTGTTGCAAGCCTCTAGGTAAGATAGAGACCTTGAGTCTTTGACTTCCCATTTGGGCTACCATCTCTAGTGTTGCTTCTTGACTGCAGAGTCAATCCCCTAGTGAACTGGGTTCCAGTTACTCCTTGAAGTTGTGATGGTGGATGGCAAACTAGTCTGAACTCTGGCTACTGGACCTCTAGAAACCTAGAGGTTTCTCAACGTTTCAAAGGGCAAAAGGTCACAGATTAGTGACCTCCAGACTACCTAAGACTGGAAAAAAATGGAGACAACAGAGACAGAAGCAACAGAAGTAGGGCTATGTGCTCATGGACCATATGACAGTGGAAAGTTAAAAGGTTTCTTTCCCCACCTGGAGCCTTACAACAGTCCTTGACTCCTTACACAAATGCAGTCAGGTAGAAAAGAGAAAACATTTTGGTTTGTTAATACCTTTTGAATGCATTCTCAATTCTGACTTAATAGTCAATTAAAAGATTCCCCTTCATACAATAGGCAGATTGCAAACAACACAAACACTTGCTCTGAAGTCCACAAGTGAATTACATTAGGAGAACTTGGTTTATTGTCTAGTACTTTCATTACACTCATGTGTTCAACCTTCCTTGATCCTATTCAAAGTGAAGTTCATCTGTTTCTTGCTGCCACATCACTTCCTCCATGTTTGTATATGCTTCTTACCCATGCCAGTAAGGAGAAATACTGTGGTCTATCTCCCATCCTTCTTTATATACTAATGTATTTCTCTCATCCTCTTTTTTCCTCCTATTAAAATCCTCTACTCCCAAGGCAAAAGTTGGTCAAATAATTACCTCAATTACCTTTGAAGATGTTAAGGCTCTAAAGAGTCACTTGCTTCTTGTCCCTTCATTAGAATGATAACCATTATCAAATAACCCCTTCCAATTGCTCAAATAAGTTTACATCTTAATATTTCTTTTGGATTTTGGTTTTACATTTCAAAATTACTTCTTAAGTCTAGACTTTTTATCAAGAATGTTTGAGAATCCTCTATTTCATTAAAGATAAATCTACCCCACTCCTTAGGATTAACTCAGCTTTTCAGGGTCAATCATTCTTGGCTACCAATCGCTATCTTTTGCCTTTGGAATGTTTTATTACAAGATCTTTCAAAGAGTAAACATAACTACTTATTGTGTGACCTTGACTATGTACTGGAATTTGGACTTCCATTTTTTCTAGCTATCATACTTTTTTAAGATTTATGGTATTTTAATTTTTTTCCCCAATTACATGTCAAGACAATTTTTAGCATTCATTATTTCAAGATTTTTAGTTCTAAAGTTTTCTCCCTCCCTCCCCTTTCCTCTTCCTAAAATGGTAGGCAATTTAATATAGGTTTTATATATATATATATATATATATATATATATATATATATATATATATATACCATCATATAAAACATTTCCATATAATTCATAATTGTGAACAGAGAAACATATCAAAAGGAAAAAAAACAAACAAATTAAGCAAGTGAAAAAGTATGCTTCAATCTGCATTCAGGGTTCATCTGTTCTTTATCTGGATGTGGATAGCATTTTCCTTCATGAATCCTTTGTATGAGTCATGAGTCTTGTATCATTGTGTCACTGAGAAGTGCTGAATCATTCGTAGTTGATCATCACACAGTGTTGCTGATACTGTGTATGTTTTCCTGGTTCTGCTCATTTCACTTTGCAAAATTTCATATGCCTTTCCAGTTCTTGGCCAGCACAAAGAGAGCTGCTATAAATATTTTTGTACATATGGGACTCTTTCCCATTTATATGATTTCTTTGAGATATAATCCTAGAAGTGATATTGTTGGGTCAAAGGGTATGCACATTTTTGTGGCGCTTTGGGCATAGTTCCAAATTCCTTTCCAGAATGGTTGGATTAGCTCGCAGCTCCACCAACAACAAATTAGTCTTCCAACTCTCCCACATCTTCTTCAATGTTTATCAGCTACCTGTTTTGTCACGTTAGGCAATCTGATAGGTGTGATATGGTACCCCAGAGTTGTTTTGATTTATATCTCTCTAATCAATAGTGATTTAGAGTATTTTTTCATATGACTGTATAGCTTTAATTTCTTCCTCTGAAAACTACCTGCTCATATCCTTTGACCATTTATCAATTGGGGAATGACTTGTATTCTTGTAAATTTGACTCTGTTCTCTATATATTTTGGAAATGAGGCCTTTATCACAAACACTAGTTGCAAAAATTCTTTTCCAGTTTTCTACTTCCCTCCTAATCTTGGTTCCATTGGGTTTGTTTGTGAAAAAAAACTTTTCAATTTAATGTAATCAAAATTATTGATTTTGTATTCATAATGTTCTGTATTTCTTGTTTGGCCATATATTTCTCTATTCTTCATAATTCTGACAAATATCCTATCCCTTGCTCCTCTAGTTTGTTTATAGTATCCATTTTTATACCTAGATCATGTATCCATTTGGACTTTATTATTGTGTACAATGTCAGGCATTGTTCTATGCCCAGTTTCCACCGCACTGCTATCCAGTTTTCTCAACAGATTTTTGTCAGACAGTAAGTTCTTATCCCAGAAGCTGGGGTCCTTGGTTTTATCAAACAGTAGATTGCTATATTTACTGACTATGGTACTTTAAGAACCTAAACTATTCCACTGGTCTGCCCTTCTATTTCTTAGTCAGTATCAAGTGATTTTCCTGATTTCTGCTTTGCAATACAATTTGAGATCTGGTAGGGCTAGACCACCTTCCCTAGCATTTATTTACATTAATTCCCTTAATATTCTGGGCCTTTTGTTCTTCCAGATGAATTTTGATATTGTTTTTCCTAGTTCTAGAAAATATTTTTCTGGTAGTTTGATTGGTATGACACTGAATAAGTAAATTAATTTAGGTATAACTGTCATTTTTATTATATTAGCTTGGTCCGCCCATGAGCAACTGATATTTTTTCACTTACTTACATCTGATTTTATTTGTGTGAAAAGTGTTTTGTAATTGTGTTCATATAGTCCCTGGGTTTGTTTTGGCAAGTAGACTCCCAGATATTTTATAATGTCTACCATAGCTTTAAATGGGATTTCTCTATCCATCTCTTACTGCTGGGCTTTGTTAGTAATATATAGAAATGCAGATGACTTATGTGAGTTTATGTTGTAACCTGTAACTTTGCCAAAGTTGTTTATTATTTCAAGTAGTTTTTTAGTTGACTCTCTGGGATTCTCTAAGTATTTTACCATATCTGCAAAGAGTGATAACATAGTTTCCTCTTTGCCTATTCTAATTCCTTCAATTTCTTTTTCTTTTCTTATTGCTAAAACTAACATTTCTAGTACTATACTGAACAAAAATGATGATAGTAGACATTCATGTTTCACCCCTGATCTTATTGGAAATGCATATAGCTTATCCCTATTGCATATAATGTTTGCTGATGATTTTAGGTAGATACTGCTTATTATTTTCTGGAAAATTCCATTTATTCCTATGCTCTTCAGTGTTGTCGATAGGAATGGGTGTTCTATCTGGTCAAAAGATTTTTGTCATCTATTGAGATAATAATATGATTTCTGCTAGTTTTGTTATCTATATGGTCAACAATGTACTTTTCTTATATTGAACCAGCTTTGCATTCCTGGCATAAAACCTACTGGATCATAATGTATTATTCCTGTCATAAGTCAATGTATTCTTTTTGCTAAGATCTTATTTAAAATTTTTCCATCGACATTCATTAGAGAAATTGGTCAGTATTTTCTTCCTCTGTTTTGGCTCTTCCTGGTTTAGGTATCAGAACGATATTTGCATCATAAAAAGAATTTGGTAGGACTTCATCAATTTTCCCAAATAGTCCACATAGTATTGAAATTAACAGTTCTTTAAATGTTTGATAGAATTCACTTGTAAATCCATCTGGCCCTGGAGATTTTTTTCTAGGGAGCTCATTGCTGGCTTGTTCAATTTCTTTTTCTGAGATGGGGTTATTTAAGTATTTACTTCCTCTTCTGTTAATCTGGACTATATATATATATATATATATACACATATATATATGTATATATATATATTTAAATATTCAGTCATCTTACTTAAATGATCAAATTTATGAGTATACAGTTGGGCAAAATAATTTCTAATTATTGTTTTGATTTCCTCCTTGTTGAAGGTGAGATCACCCTTTTCATTTTTTATATTGGTAATTTGGTTTTCGTTTTTTAAAAATCAAATTGACAACTGGTTTATCAACTTTATTGGTTTTTTCATAAAACCAATTCTTAGTTTAGTTCAATACTTTTCTTCTTTGTTTTTACCAAAATGAGTGTGCATTTTATTCCTTCCTTTAGTCGAATGTGATGAGAGTAAACTTCATGTTTTTCTCTTACCTCCCCTCTTTTTCCCTCCACTAAAAGTTCTCCTGCTTGCCTCTTCTATGAAACATAATTTGTCCCATTCCATTTCTCCCTCTCTCCTCCCAATACATTTCTCTTTCACCACTTAACTTCATTTTTAAAGATATGATCTCTGTGCTCTGTCTCTGTGTGTGCTTGCATGTGTGTGTGTGTGTGTGTAATCCCACCAACTACCCAGACACTGAAAAGTGTCAAGAGTTAAAAATATTGTCTTTCCATGTAGGAATGTATTTAGTAAGTCTCTTATGACTTCTCTTTGCTGTTTACTATTTCATGCTTCTCTTTATTCCTGTGTTTGAAAGTCAAATTTTCTTTTCAGCTCTGGTCTTTTCATCAAGAATGCTTGGAAGTCCTCAGTTTCATTGAAAGACCATATTTTCCCCTGAAGTATTATACTCAGTTTTGCTGAGTAGGT